>JAVKLA010000010.1:6273903-6289907 GCA_034782735.1 Sagittarius serpentarius | reverse complement strand
GTTTTTCCCCAGCTTGAATCTGTTTTTTGCTTGTGACCATAACTGGTGAGTGATCCCTCCCTGTCCTTCTGTCAACCCACAAGCTTTTCTTTATATTTTCTCCTCCCTATCCCACTCGGGGCAGGGGGGCGGGGTGGGGGTGGGGGGTGGGGGGCGGAGTGAGTGAGTAGCTTCTTGGTGCTTTGTTGCCAACTGGGCTTAAACCAGGAAACCAACATGTACATGCTAATGATCTGTTAACTGATCTTTGCAAGAGACTCTTTCAAGTGTCTCAGGGCTGGAGAACCTGTTCTATAGAAGAGATTGGGTGCTCAAATAGTTGAACTAAAACTCCTTCGTAGCACAATGGCAGCTTATTCAAATCAAACTGCTATGGGTTTGGATGCTCTGTTTCTTGGCAAAGCCTCCTTTTGAAAGCAGGTGTTCTCATATTTTGCTTCAAAGCAATTTCCACAGAACATTTTCTCTGCCATTATTAAGAAGTGACAAGTATGTTAGATTTGTTACCAGAATTGATTTTATTCAAAAAATAATTTAATGTTTGCCTTAAATTTCACTTAAAAATGCTATATTTTCTGGCTTAAGTTTCTCATTCACCTTATCTTGATTCTTTGGCTTACGTTCTTCAAACTGATACATTTTTATGTATAAAATGTGTATCTACTTAAATATTCTTATTTATATCATTGTAAAAAATAACAGCAGATGGATTCCTCTTGGTGTTTGCAAACAACAGTAATGTTTGATGACGAATGCACAACATTGTCATCCAAAATTGCTGTTTATGGTGAAATGCAGCCTTTAATAAGAACTTACTGTGTATGTTGAACAGCATCCTGGATTTCTGCAAAATGCTTCAATAAACTTGTCACACAGATTTCTCTCCCTCCTGGAAAAGACAACTTAATGCCACCTCTATGTTTACCTCCATTTTGGTTTTATCAGTGAAGGCATGCATGTGTATATACACGCTAGAAGGTTTTTATGAATTGCACAGTTATTGTTATTTCCTCTCATACACAGAGTAAAAGGCTCCTTTCAGCCTGACTGAATTTTAATTCTGTTTCAGAGAATAGGAAAGCATCAGTCAGACTCTGAGAGAGAGCATGTTGTGGGTGTCCTCTGCATAATCTGTGTGGCTGTGGGTGGCACAGCCTAGCCTTAGCTAACAGAACAGCCTGATTTGTCTCTCATAATCTTGCTTTTCGTGTTTGAGGATTTTATCAACTGTGAACTCCTCAGGTTAGAGTTTTCCACGCTGTGTGTGTGCCTCTGGCTGCTTGTATCCACCAATTCTTTGTGAAAGCTTCAGACCAACATGGCATAGCTACGGATGATGATTAGGGGGAAATACCGTGTTTAAGTCACTTGAAAGAATAAATCTGAAAATATCTTTAAGGACCACCAGCACTGTTTTCTCCTTCTTTCAACCCACCAAACCCCATGTTTTAGTGCCAACACTTGAGGCAAATTGTTACCTGCAAATGTTCTCTTTGTTTCCCTGAAAAACAACCCATTTTAGCTGTGACAAAAGCCTCTGAAAAAGGTTTTCTGAGTATGGTCAACAGACTTTTTCAACAGGGCACCAGATTTCTCTAGAGGTGATCTGCCTTCATTACACCCTGGGCCACTTGACAGTGTTTGGCCTTACGATCATACTTCCCCAACTACCCACTCCTGTGTGACTAAGCATGGTCCAGGTTTGAGCCCTGCTGACTGAAATGGATTTTTCCCCAAAACTGTGCCTGAAGTAAGGGGGAAGCAGCTTCAGGAATTGTGGGCTAAGACATCACCTCTCCCGTGCTTTCCACCTCTTAGCCCTAAGGAGGAAGAGATTCAACTGAGATACAAGGTGTGAACTCAGCCTAGAAGAAGGTGGTGGAGGCACGTGTGATTAAGGCCAGAAAATGGAATTAGGGCAGATAGCTCTCTAGGGTGAAGATACTCGGAACTAGAGATAAAAAGAGAAGAGTGGGGTGGTTATAGAGACAAGATGGCATGATTAGATGCCCACTGCATAGGGAAGGGAAGATAAAGCTGAGATTTTCAGAGTAATTTTAATTATTTGTTTCTATTTTTTCTTCTCACTTTAGTGATCATTGAAAAATGTGATGGTATCCTGAACACTTGTTTTACAGATTATCAGCCTATTTATCTCCCACCCCAATAAATATAGGAGGTAGTCTCAGCCTGTTGAGAACTTCTCTAGTCTTTTTCTTTTTGCAGGAACAGGACAGCACTTCCCTCATGTCACCTAACAACAGCCTCATTCCTCAGAGGATAAGCTGAGCCAGCATTACATCACTAGTAGCATATTTTGAGCTCTGCCACTCTAGCCGGGACAGTAGGAAGAAAATATTCTGAACACGAGAGCTGACATGCTGAGGATAGTTTAGCTTCTTTCATAGCGTGGGGTCAGCTAAGAATTTCTTTCATTGAATCAACTGCAAGTAAATTTCTAATTTCATGCCAAAGGTGCTGTTTCCTTCTTGGTTTAAATGGATGTACATTTATTTTTTATTAGACTGCAAAAGACCCCCATCTCTTTTCTTGCTGTACAGACTACTTCCCTACAATATTATCTTTCCCATGCCTTTCTGCTACTTTTTTAAGGTTGTTCTTTCCATTGAATCCCAGTTTGCATGCGCATTCCTGCCATATTAGGGAGTGTCAGCATTATTCTTTTGCATATATTATTCTTCTGTCAACTTCTTTAATTGCTCATTAGGGCCACTCTAAACATTCCTTAGCTGGATTTTCTTGTTCACCTGGCATATGCTTGTTCCTTGGCTCTTTTACAAAGAAAATAATTCTATCTGTGTTTTCCTCTAGTGCCTTTAGCCAGGAAAAGTCTCCTGCTGTCTTGATACAGCATTTTTGAGTCTCTAGTCAGTTGCAGCCTGAGCTTGCTTACGCACCTTTCCATTCAACTCAAGCATTTTAACCAGTCTTACCTTATTTGTACTTCTTTGTTGCCTAGGATTCTCAGGGCACACATATTGGCTGATGCAAAATATTTTTTTTTCCAAGTTCTGTTTCTTCTTTTGGCTAGTTCTGTGCAATGTGTGTCACATTTTCAAGTGTGCATTATTAAGGAAATAGACTTCCTATAATCTCTAACATTCAAGATCATATTTAGTCTTAAACACTGACCTTAAATACCCAACAAAATTTCAGATAAATGTCTTTGCTAAAAGCCTCACATGATGAGGAGGCATGTGGATCTTTAAAAACTGTGATATTTGCAAAACAGGTGGAGTGGCCTGAAATAGCTGGGGCTAGAAAGCCAGGAAGGTCTCTTCTCAGTCAATTGATACTATGAAGTAAACGGAACACAGACCGCTTATAAATTCAAGCTGCTGCTATTTGATAGTCAGGTTTCTTTCAGGAGGCAATCATAAAATTTTAGCTTAGCTAATCTAGATCATTATTTGGAGTTGTCGTGGGAAAAATTATCACCACTATAAAGTTTACAGCTTTATAAAATAAGGCTGTGCTCTGTTTTGTCTCCAGATGAAATGGGGGAACAGTTCTGGAAACAGTAAACCAAACTATTTTGATGTTTACAAATTGAACTAAAAATCTGATATCCCAATTTTGTCCCTTCCTATGTAATTTCTCTTCAGATAAGTCTTATGCACAGATGTTTGTGTACTAATGGCCGAAGCAGAAAGCCCGTTTTTTCAGGAAAATTCTACTAAAAACAATTTTTTTTTTTTAAGATTCACACATTATTTATATGAAAGGTGTTCTCCACTGTATTATCTTTTCTTTTTCTTAAAAATCTAGTACAGGGAACCATGAAAAGGTTTTAGCAGCTCTAGCATATACTTTGATAAAATTATGTGACGTCTGTCACTAGAGATTTTGTTTGACAAACATACCTATTTAATTGTTAGTAATGCTACAGCACTCTTGTGAAAAGCCTTTTTCTTCTTCCACTTAAGATCACATCCTTAATATTGTGAATGTTGCTGCCTGGCCTTGATGTAATCTAAGTATTGACCAATAGTTTTCTTCTGTATTTGTGAAACATATACAAGTTTTTCAAATCCAAAAATTATATTCAATTACCTTCTTTTCATAGAATCATAGAATGGTTTGGGTTGGAAGGGGCCTTTAAATGTCATTGAGTGCAACCCCCCTGCAATGAGCAGGCACACCTTCAACTAGATCAGGTTGCTCAGGGCCCCATCCAGCCTGGCCTTGAGTGTTTCCAGGGATGGGGCTTCTACCACCTCTCTGGGCAACCTGGTTTGCCTTAGTTAAATTAGAAATGTATGTTCATAGTTCACTGAGCAACCATAAAAAAACAGGAAGAGTGAAAGCCTTCTGCAGCCATAGGTAGTTCAGGAAGATAGTACGTGACTGCTCTGTCATTCTCCTCTTTTACTTTTGTCCTTCATACCAATATAGTCTGCCGTGTGTCAGCCAGCTTCCTCTAGTCATGTGATGTTGTCATTGCCATATCTTGTTCTGTGTCCCCTAGTTAAGCTCCTTCTTACAAAGTAAGAGCAGAGAATGATAAGAAAGAAATCTAATCACCTATAAAACATGGGGTTAGTAACATGTTGAAGGGGATTAAATTACATGGTCCCTACATTAATGCGGTGGACTTGGATTCAAGGACCGAGGCAGCACCTTCTCATCTGCTATCTAGCTCAGATGAGAAATCCTGAAATTATAACAACACTGAAGCCAGAAAGTGGAAATATGCTGCCAGACTTACTTCTTGCTTCCCAAAAGTTCAGGATGTTGAGGTCAGCCAATGGAGGTGCCTGGCTAGGGGATGGCAAGGCAAACTGGGTCTTCCTTGCAGGCACCTTCCTGCCTCTGGCAGGCCCCCTCTGTGAGGGGTAGGGCAGTGCCCTTCCAGCCAGAGGATGGAAATACAAGCTGGTATTTTTGGCACAAGTGTTCAGTGCATGTTTGATCAATGGCTACTGAAATGGTTAGTGCTGAGGCTTTGAGAAGCATATAGGTGAAAAAGTACTGGCCTGGCTTTCAGTCTGGCAACTGGCTAATGCTGCAGCCAGCTGTGCTGGGAATAAAATGCACCCACAAAGATTACAAATAAAACAAGAGTAGACATGCAATGTCCAGGCCAACGCACTCCCAGGAATTCCGTGGGCAACAGCCCCATTCACAGCACAGGACTGTTTTGTTCATCGTTTCTAGCACCCAGCCTCTAAGCTTGCAGTTAAAGAGTAGTGGAAGCATACATATGGATTCCAGTGGCTGCATTAGGATTACAGAGGCAGTGTGCACATTTGTATTTCCCGATTTTAGGTGCTTAAATTTGTAACCTAGCCCTTAAATTTGATTATTCTTTACGTGGAAGTATGCACTATATTCTTCTGCCTACTTTCTTTCAGCACGAGTACAATAATCAAAACCCAAAAGGCTACTGACCAAATTTTATTAAAAAAAATAAAAAGCCAAAATAAAAAATGAGTGTAAACTTTAGTGCTGAGGCGTTGTCTTTACAGTTAATAAAAATTCTCTGTACCAAGTGCCTAGGTTTCATGTACTTAAATACTCTATTATTTTATATGTTTATACAAAGGAGTGCAGCAGCAAAATTATTTAACCTTTAGTTTAGTTTTAATTTTAAAATAGCTTGATTTAAAAAAATGTTAGTATCTTAATAGCAACATTAGTTTTGTGGGTTTTTTTTACTAGCTGCTGCCAAATACAAATATGACAAATACGGGTGTCATAAAATGAACAAATTTATGGCTAATTTCAACTTTGTATAGTGGGAATAATTTCACTTGGGGGGCATAACTCTACCATTTGGCTCAATTAGACTCGACCAGACAAAGCAATTTGTAATTCCTGGAGGGAAAACAAGCTTCTGTTTCAACAACACAGAGGGCTTTATCTCCAAAATTATCTCCCAGGGCATGAAATATGTTTCATTTAAATCTTAAATGTTGTTCACAACCAAGCAAAATCTGTAACAAGATTTTTTTTCATTCTGATTTCTTAGGGTTTCTTTTACTCTTCAGTGGGTTTTAAATATCTCCTAGGAAACAACAGATTTTATCTTTGTGACCCATCACGAGCTAAGGTCTTGGAAAATACAATGAATGCATGTGCACCCACGTGTGTATGTGTGCATACATGTGGTTGTAATGACTGAACTGAGGCTGCAATGAATACGTAAGACCCTGTTTGTTTGCTCTCTGCCAAACTCTATCAAGGCCACCTTTACCTTGTATGAGGGAATACCTTTGCTAAGGTGATTCAGTTATTCTTAATGAGGATGCCTGTGTTGGTCTGTCCATCAGAAAACATCCCAACAGCCTTTTCAGTGAGAAGTGCCAGACTCAATGCTGATGTGCAAAGCGACCAGCATTGACCATTTGTCTGCAGCCTCTGGACACGAGGCAGCCCTGCAGCCTGCCTGCTGGAAATCCAAAGACCCACGCGATTTCACCGGCAGCTTTAACAAGGGGAGGAATTAGGCTTAATCTCCTCAGATTTTATTCCTCGTCCTTCTTGGCCATCACCAAGAGATCCAGGTGATTTAGATCCCCTGGCATTGGACTTGCCACTCTTCCTTCTCCTCTCTACCTGCTGGTTCTCATGGATTTCCATTGAGCATCCCTGGAGAAAGTGTTTAATGTTAAGGGTGAACAAAACAGACGAGGAATCTGACTGCAGGAACTCCTTCAGCCAGTTCCCAGCGTGTTGATTTGTTTCAAGGTCTAGTCCTTTAAAAATTTGCTCTTCAATATCCTTGTGCTGTTCTTGTCGCAAACAGTAGCACTGAAAGACTGGAGCCTGCTTTTTTTCTTGGCAAAAAAGCTATGCTGGGCCTCACCTCATTTTTCATTTTAAATGACACAGTCATTGGAAGCCCAGGAGAAGCATAAACTCCTTGAGGAGATGTGTAAGAAATAATTTATTTTTTTAAGTTAAACTTGGCAGTGAAGGTTCAGAAGGGCCTTAAGCTGCCTTATAAAAACCCATCTCTTCTACAGAAAATGATGACAAGGGACTTGCTTTTTAAAAGGTCAGATCTTTGGGATGAGAGATGCAGTATTGTGTGGGATAGAGAGCCATGCCATCCGGGAGGCACTAGGATTAATGCATTCTACATCATGACTCATAATAATCATATTTAGTGTAAATGGTAAATATTTTTTCTCCTCAGAGTTTGTGCCGCAATTAGATATAAGCTTTTCACTTCGGTAATACAGTGTCAGTGGAAGAATTTGGAGAGTTTAAAGGCTTCTGACAACTGTCAGTTCAGAAATCTGTGACAAGAGGCATAAAAACAGTGATGATAAATCCACAGTAAGGGACAGGTTAACCTTTTGATCTTGAAATGTTTACATGTATTTTATTGTTTGGTATAAACTTATACAATTTTACACCTAGACAACAAACTACTGTGAAATAAAATTATTGTGCTGAGAAATAAGTCCAAATTCATTTTTCTTCCTTAGGAAAATTAAAAATTGAAGAATGTAAGGATATTGAACATTCATCTGACTTCTGTTGATGTTACTCCTCTAAACGGTAACCTTAAAAAGATCTGCTTTTGACATGAGCACAGGATTCTTGACAAGAAGACCAGAAATGTGATATTTCTGGTGTTTTTCAAGCAAATCAAGTGCA
The DNA here is from genome assembly GCA_034782735.1 of Sagittarius serpentarius. Taxonomy (NCBI): domain Eukaryota; kingdom Metazoa; phylum Chordata; class Aves; order Accipitriformes; family Sagittariidae; genus Sagittarius; species Sagittarius serpentarius. The sequence continues at coordinate 6,282,278 of JAVKLA010000010.1, read as the reverse complement.
ACCTACAGCCTATCTGAATTCTAATGAAAGCATGAATGCATAGAACTATAACATTTCCTCTACAGCATGATGCTTGAAAACTGTGGTAACAGGAGAAAACTACAGCCCAAATGTTCAATTACTATGTACATGCTTAAGCACAGTTCCATGCAGTTCTACAGTTTGCAGAGTTGCCAACTCTCACATATAAACTGTGAGTGTCATGACAAGTAATATCTTTATTAAAATATCAGCTTGCTGCAAACCTGGGTTTTCTTAGAAAAAAATAAATGAGCTTTCTGTTGTGGAGAAGTATTGGGAGGTAAGAATCTAAAAGTCTCAGTATTCAGGGCACAGACTGAATGTACTTCTGCAGCCACATCAGCTATCTATTTTGCCCTCTCTTAACGCCAGCATTTTGATGATGCTAAATAAAAATCCAGGACTGCTTTGAGGATCCAGAAATTGACTTCTTTGTCCAAAATAAGGGAGTCTCGAATTGGTATTAGTGCTTCCCTATTATTTTTTCATATCCATAAAACTTCTCATGCAGTTTCTTTAGGAAATGCTGTATTTTTGTGCAGCTGATGTCACATGTAACCCAGCACTTGAGTTCTGCGTTGCAGGGACAACATATATATGTGTCGTATTCCACTGAAATCTGCCCTAAGCCAGAGAAAGTCCTGATAAAGTCTGTCGTGGTTTAACCCCAGCCAGCAACTAAGCACCACGCAGCTGCTCACTCACTTCCCCCCTCTCCCAGTGGGATGGGGGAGAGAATCGGAAAAAAAGTTAAAGATCATGGGTTGAGATAAGAACAGTTTAATAGAACAGAAAGGAAGAAACTAGCAATGACACTAATAACAACAGTAAAGTGACAATAATAATAAAAGGATTGGAATACACAAGTGATGCACAATGCAGTTGCTCACCACTTGCTGACCGATGCTGGAGCAGTATTCCTCCCCCAGCCCACTCCCCCCAGTTTATATACTGGGTATGACATCCCATAGTATGGAATACCCTTTTGGCCAGTTTGGGTCAGCTATGTCCCCTCCCAACTTTCTTGTGCCCTTCCAGCCTTCTTGCTGGCTGGGCATGAGAAGCTGAGAAGTCCTTGAGTTAGTCCAAACACGACTTAGCAACAACTGAAACCATCAGGGTGTTATCAACATCCTTCTCATACTAAAACCAAAACACAGTGCTGTACCAGCTACTAGGAACACAATTAACTCTATCCCAGCCAAAACCAGGACAAGTCCTAATGAACCCAGATGTCAGAGTAGGTGTGACTGTAGGCTAATTACAAATGCTGTTTGGATATATGCTGAAAGCTCTCAGAATGACTTGGTTTCTTTGTTGTGTTTATGAAATTGTTCTCAGCAAGCTCTTCTGTGAATTTTTCCCACTGACTTGGGCTTTCTCTTCAGTCTCCTTTCTTTTGCATTCTGTTTTCTAGAGGGGTTTTTCACTTGTGCATCACATTCTTGTAGGTTATTTAAATTTTTAAAATTCAAGTACAGTTTTGAGTTTGTACTTCTGTGAAATTCTTGACGTGGTGGGTGATGGGATCTGTAAGTAAAGCTTTCTTCTGTCATGCAAAGATGATTTCCTAGCGCCAGATTAACTGCTGGAATTTATTGCTGACCCACAGGTTTCTACATTGTGTGAGTGGCCTTATGAGATCATTTGTTAACTACAAACTACTTGACAGAAAGCAAGCTAATGATTAGGAACTGCTTACTATAAGATGTCTTTTCACTGCTGGAATAGAAGGGGATGAATGTAAATGAGAACTCTGACAGAAATATTTATGGGTAGATTCAATGATTGTTCTTTTTTTCGTACAGTATTAATCGCCTTCTACCATTAATGTAACCTACTGATAAGAAAATGTAGGCAGTCTACTTGCTTCATATCTCATGTTTGTAGTGTTACAGAATGGAGTGCTAGCTTGAGGCACTCCTGAAATAAGTGATTTCTACTAAATAAGTTCTATCTGTGTATTATTACTGAGGGAAATAATACTTTTCATAATTAAAACAAAAAGGTAGAGGGATGTAGTACCTGGATAAGTACCTGATTAACTAACTACCTGTGAGGCTAAAGCTATGTGCAAAACAAGGCTAGCTCTTCCTGTAGTCCCATCACATTACCTTGCACAGCCCTCTGCTAGGAATGACAATTTAATTGTCTCCCAGTGTAGTTGGCATTTCAGACATGTCTTTAGGAATGCCCAATTAATGATCAGAACCTGCAAAAAGATATTTAGTGCTCTTCATGACCAGAAGGAATAACCCTAATTTGGCAAAGAAGATGAAGCTGAACAGAGCACTCATGCACCTGAATGCTTTTCCTGGATTAGGTTTTAACTGCTTACATGTACTTGAAATTCATAATCCAAGACTGTTCCCAAATGTGAAGCCAGATTTTGACCCAGTTACTCAGACTGGTGCAAGGTTGCTCACATGGGTAATTGGCCTGAAGTTGAGATCATTGCTTGTGAGCCTGATATAAGACAGCATTTATTCATGAAAAAGTGCAATTTAATGTCAGTGGAACTAGTAGTTTAAGTGCCTCTCTTGAAAAGAGCAGCTTTCATTGCTGAAATACATTTTTAAGTTACAATTCTTTGATAGGATATGAATAGCCCTGAGAATACTGTTTTGGTCATACGGTCCCTTGGTATATTTTATATAAATTCTTGATCAAGATACCAAAACTGGTAAAGAAACTGCCCCAGGAGCTCCTTCAGATTAATAATGAATCTACTTTATTCTGGGGAGAAAAACTGCAAGGAGTGCAGAAGTTGAATTTCCATACAGGGCAGACTAAATCTGTGAAGTTCAGTCATTTACAGTCCCCCATTATCTGGTCCCTAAGCCATGATTTAATGAGCTCTCTTTAACAGGGAACACAACAATTGTCATGCTGAAATTCTCTGATGCCCCTTGGAAAAGAATGCTTGGTATTCTCTCAAATAAGTCAGAATGAAAGAAATCTGCATATCCTTTGTTCTTTGAAGTCTTATAAGACTTTCATTTACAATAAAAAAAAAAAAAGAAACCACAAATTAAAATTCTTGTGAACCAATGTAATTTCTGGACTGCATGGATTATCTAAATGATGGTAAACAATTAATATATGTCCAACAGATCACTCTGATAAAGAGAAGCTAGAGTTGGAAAAAGAACACTTAAAAGCTCAGGCCTGTTGATAATTTTTTTCCAGGTTTATTTAAAATTATAGATAGGTAGTGAGTGATGAAGGAAGTTAGTCTAAAAAATTATGTTTAAATGTAGAATTATGCAGTGCCTGTAATTTGTCAGAGTAAGAGGGCAGTGGGAATAATTTTCCTATCTTACTTAGTCATACAAGCTACATATTTTAATAGAGGAATATTAAAAGTCTTTACATATGTATTTACCAGGAAATGGAAAAAAAACCTGGGGGTTCCTTGGATATGTGGTAAGAAACTTTTTTTTCTCTTTTGTTTGGTTTGATTTTTTTAAAGGAGATATGGTAGACGGAAGAACCTGTGAGGACAGTTATATTATGAATAGTTCTTCTTTAATAGACAGTTCAGGTACCCCGTTGGGTGTTTGTTTCTTGGTTCTTGCTCAAATAGTTCAATTTATTTTAATTAGTTCCTTTTTTTTTTTCCCCTGTGTTTTGTATATACAGTCAAAAGTAATAGAATAAAATTCTGTAGAAAGAGCAAAGAACTCAGTTTGGATGGAGGTATGAATTTTCTCTTTTTCCCCTTCAGGGATAAACAGAGTGATGCCTCCAATTGTGTAATATTTATGTAAACTTTTGAAAGGATTCTGTTCACGTTTTCTCAGACTATCCCAACCTCCTTCCTTCAGTCACACCAACTCTGTTTAATTAATAAGCTTATAAATTTGCTTCCAAACTTTACTGCTAAATACAATCAGATCTCTCTTTTTTTTTTAACTGAGCTAAAAACTGGAGGCAACTGGCTTTCTTAAGATGAAACAGAAATGACCAGCCTTTTTATATATCTATCTTTCTACATACCAATACAAGTGAGTGTGTGTAAGAGAGAGAGACTTTTTTTCCTTGGAAAGCAGAGATGTATATGTATCTGCAGGGTAAGAAATGCTGTCTTCAAAGGGGAATGGGCAGTGTTTTATTAATGAACTTTTACCGTATATAGCAAGTATGTCTGTGGTGGGGGTGGATGGGGTCTTAGCTATCTCCCTAGAGCTAGGTGCTAAACACAGACCGTAGGCTGCCAAGCCTGCATCCTGTGGAGGGCTGAGAAAGGGGAGGGCAAAGGGGCTGTTTTGTGGTGGTTAAAACTAGCCTTCCTAGAAAACCAGATATCACAAGGGGGTTCATGACAGCAGAAAAAACAGATTTGTGGCCCAGGGGCTTCATCAGCTTCCGTGTCGGGAATAAACTTTGCACCCACGTGGGAAGCAATTTCCCAAATGCATGCTGTGCATTAGAGCCAACTTTAACCGTCTCTCCCAGGTCTGCTGCTACTGCCTCTGACAAAGTGACAGTCATAGTCTGTGGGGAGAAATACTCAATAGCATGTTGTGGTGGGGTAGCCTTGGCTAAGGGCCAAATGCCCACCCGGCTGCTCGCTCACTCATCCTCCTCAGCAAGGTGGGAGAGAGAAGAGGCTCGTGGGTTGAGAAAACGGCAGGGAGCTCACATACCAATTACTGTGATGGGCAAAAGAGACTTGACTTAGGGAAACCTAATTTTATTGCCATTTGAAATAGATTTGGGTAGTGAGAAATAGAAAGATAGGCATTAAAACACCACCTTTCCTCCGCCCTCCCCTCTCCCAGGCTCAGCTGTGGGGCCACTGGAGCTGGCTGGAACTGGCTGTGTCTGGCACAGGGTAGCCCTGGCCTCTTCTAACAGAGATCCCTGCAGACCCCTACCAGCAGCTGGGCACCTGCACCCGATAAACATGTATAGCAGGAGAAAAAGCATTAATAGGGATTGCAAAACCAAATGTGATAAGCAGATATGTGAGAAACCGTGCATTACACAGAAGCAGAAACTGTGTTAAAATAAATCCCTGAAAGGTACACAAAGTTAACATTAACAGTAACACTTCATTATTTTTTCACTATGAGGGTGGTGAGGCACTGGCACAGGTTGCCCAGAGAGGTTGTGGATGCCCCATCCCTGGAAGTGTTCAAAGGCGGGTTGGATGGAGCTTTGAGCAACCTGGTCTAGTGGAAGGTGTCCCTGCCCATGGCAAGGGGCTGGGACTGGATCATCTTTAAGGTCCCTTCCAATCCAAACCATTCTGTGATTCATGGCCTTCCCTGAGATGTCCTGGAGACTGTGTGAGAAAGCACGTGATGCATTTCCCTCATTAAAATGAGGAAACTAGTCACTAAAAATATATTGCCGTATTTTGTATGTGAATGTGATGTAATGGATGCCAATAGTTGTGCCTTATGTAATATGGCCGAGAGAATTTGAAAAATATTGCTTGATATACCTAATAACTTAAATAAAAAATATTATGAAATAATGACTTCTCTTAAAATTAAAAAAAGGAAAAAATGGAAGCTCTTCAGACTACCTGAAATCCAATGTGATACAGAATGCTTATTAATGTAAAGTGAAGGCTTAATAAACTGTTGAGAGGAAAAAAAGGCACATAGTAAAGAAAATTAGCTAAAAGAACCTTTATGAAAAGGGCAGTAGAACTGTTAAAAAGATTCTGGTTTATCTCCTCAGGAGAGCTCATCTGAAAGCCATTTGTCAAATAAGAACTGAAAAGGGATGTGATAAGAGATCCTAGATCTATTAAATCTGCCTTTTAGGATTTCTATACCTATTGTGTCATATCACCACACAATACAGAATGAATAAAATCATATTTTAAAATGTGAAACTGCCTTTTATATCAAAAGATGCAATTACATTAGAGGAGGCAGTCTCAAATGGAGACTGAAAATACTTAAGGTTTAGTAAAACTTTAAGGAAGTTGCTAAAATTTTAGAAACAGGAAGGCCTTTGAAAAGCCTGTGGAATTGACAGTGCCTGATCAGTTGGTATGTTTTCAAACCTACAGCTACAACTTTCAAGATGGATAAAGAACGTTACTGGTGCTGTTTGCCATTGCAACACACTGTTTTGTTGAAAGAAAAATGCATGTTTGGAATGGGTAAATTTTGAAAGCCCTGACTAAATCATATTTACTTGCTTACATAATTGTAATTTTTATGACATTATTATTCTATTACTGCACTTATGTTATGCAGTGTTTCACCACTATAGAGGTGAAATGTTTTTTAGCTATTATATACATATATTTTTTACAATCCCTATCTCGCAACAGAGTTTGCAATACATGAAAGCATGGTCATTCAGAAATCATGCAAGAAGCCCTAGCTGAAAATTGAAAAAAAATTGTTCAGTTGTCAGAGTGAAGATTCTAATTTCAAATTAATTGTTGTATATGGATATAGGTGTATGTATAGCTGGGACTCTTATTGTCAGATTTTCCTTCAAGAGTTATTAAAATATACGCTGCCTGAAGGAATGAAGATTAATGTGCCGTCAGCTACTAAAAATGAGCCAGCCTGTATCATAAGGGTGGAAGATTCATATAACCTATTATCTATGATGAATGGAGTCTGCCCATGCTGCTTACAAAGGTACTTGTTTTGTCATCGTGACTCATAAAAAGACTTTGACTATGTTGAGTGGCTATTGTTGCTGTTTTGAGCTATTTTGAATTACAGGATTTCTGCTTGATCTTAAAGCACAGAAAAAAGTCTGCCTGGTATATATTCCAAGAAACAGCATTGTGTGTCAAGACAGATTGTGGAAAACATTGGCTTATTTTGTGGTTTATTCATAAATACTGTGACCTTCAGAAAAATCACTTAATCTACTGTCTAACTCCATTGCCCATTTTATAAATAGTAATTCTCAATTTTAAGTGAATTTTTGAGAACATAATCTATCAGTATTTTCAAAAAAGGTGAGATACGATGATGATAAGAGACAGCAAAATGGCAAAGTAAATGTTGTTTAGCTTCCTGTTCTTCTTGCTGGGTCATGTTCTGTAGCTATAGAGGCACTACTTAGAATATTAAACAAGTATACCTTAGTGCAAGGAAATGTTGTGGGCTTGGCATAGGCATTACCAGGCCGGAGTCTACAGTCTGTGACTTGACGGAAGATCAGACTAGATTATCCTAACAGTGTCCTTCACCTCAAAATTTAGTTGGTGTTAGCAGTCTCAGCTGAAAACACTGAGCAAAAGACCTGTTAATAGGTGACATGAGATTATATTCCATACCGCTCTTCTTCCTTTGCGTATTATTTCCAGTTCTTCTGGCTACTGCCTGTATCAGTAGAGAGCAAAGCACAAAACCCCATGTCATTTTTCATACGTCTCTACAAAACTAAAATATTTCCATTTGTGTATAAATAGCAGCATAAATGTAAACCCTCATGCTGGTCCTGTGCAGAGCTCACTGACGCAGCCCTTGCGAAGGACCTTCTCCCCCCGAGCCTGCAGGAGCATTGCTGTGGTGCTTTGTGGGCTTGCAGGTACAGCGAACGCAGCTTCCACTGGAGCGTCGCGCAGGGAAGGCCACGCAGAAACTGTGACCAGTACAGGAACTGCTTATTCAAGTTTCTGTCCTACTGTGGCCAAGAGAGTAGTACAAGATGCCCAGTCCGGAGTTGAGTTTGTTAAGTACAGGACAGTCCCCAGGGCCTGTGTAAGAAGAGTGGGATGCAGGTCCACCACAAGACAGAGGAAGACTTTAAATCCAATCCATGGTAGTTCCGGTTGCTTAACAAAAGTGATCACAAGGTGTTTAACACCTTGAGTTAGTGTCCTGCCCTGCGGATGATTACTTTGTTTCAAGCTCTGCTACCAAACCGAGTCTACGGCCATCCCTCAGGAGGTGCGATGCACACTAGTCTGCCAGTAACTGGGGTTTTGGTAACAAGGAAGAGTGTTGCAAAAACTGCTGCACAGTCTGACTTGCTCTTCCTCTTCTTACAACAGTGGGAAAGGAAAGTCAGAAGCAGGACACTTTTCCCTTTTAGTCTGCTATCTGGCCATGTATTAACTGGGTCTTGCCTTTAACTATGGTAATGGGTTTACCTGGCAAGGTTTTGGTAGCGGGGGGGCGGGCGACAGGGGTGGCTTCTTTGAAATGCTGCTAGAAGATTCCCCCATGTCCAATGTAGCCAATGCCAGCCATCTTTAAGACGGACCTGCCGCTGGCCAAGGCCGAGCCAATCAGTGACGGTGGTAGCGCCTCTGGGATGACAGATTTGAGAAGAAAAGAAAAGTACTGGGGCTCAGAAGCTGCAGCCGGAGAGGAGTGAGAACATGTAAGAGAAACATCTCCGCAGACCCCCAGGTCAGT
>JAVKLA010000010.1:6217189-6251613 GCA_034782735.1 Sagittarius serpentarius | reverse complement strand
TTAGTATTTTGAGTCCTCAGAGAGTAAGGAAGGTACTATTCTTGTCATTTTGCACGTTGCTGCCAAAATTCATCTGTATGTTCAGACTATGTAAAGAAAGGCATTTATACCATATACATTCATTTGGTTGTGGGGATGCCGGAGGTGAAAGAAAGGTTCTTGGTTCTCTCTGCATGAACTTTGCAGAGATGTAGAGACCATGCAGGATTTCCTCACCATTCCTTACCAATGCACCAACAAGTGACATTCGCTACTACTCTACTTATGGTGAGGTTGTCCTGTTGGAAAGAAATCCTAAATGGTTTTGTGTTCTTGACCACCTTTCTCCTTGCACTTCAGTAGCTCTTTTCCTCCTTTGGCCTTCACCCTTCGTATCTTTCTTGAAAGTGATAGCAGTCCTCTGAGCCTTCATCTTGCTCCTGCTAGTCATTTTCTTCTATAGGCCCTCCATGCCCCTAATCAACTGCTTAGTCTTTGTTTGCCTTCATCCCAGATAGAATTTGTCTTTCTTATATCCAAGGAATGAGAAATGTCTCTAGTGGTTGAGGTGAGTTCTGTTCTGTTTTATCCTCTTCTCTCCTCTCCTCTCCTCTCCTCTCCTCTCCTCTCCTCTCCTCTCCTCTCCTCTCCTCTCCTCTCCTCTCCTCTCCTAGCAAGCACGTAAGCTAATACCAGGAATCCTAGGTCATGAGAGTGGACTTGGAAGTGGATCAGCAGTGACATCTGATTTACACGTTGTCTGGTTAATGTCAGGATGGATTAGGTTTGGGGGGTTGCTTGCATTTTGGTGTGGAGTTGTTGGCTTTTGATTGGTTGGGTTGAGGGGGAAGTTGCTGTTGGAAATTCTGTTGGTATACTGACTGGTGACCTGATCTAGCAGCTTGCAAGCCCCATTTACACCTGTGAATAAAAACCAACATTCTCCATACCAAAGACTTTACTATCAAAATAAATGAAACATTACAGATATATGTACAGGCAAGTAATTTCATGTCTAGCGAGGAGGTCTTATTTTTTTTCTCTTTTGCAGCTTGACCTGTCACCTTCTTATCTGAAGTCCTATAAATTTTAAATATTAATTTATGCAGTTTTATTATTAGCCTAAGATCAAGCTTTGTTTTCTGATTTTTTTTGTGTGTGAATCACATCTTAATATTCACATTACGTTGTCTGAGTCTCTTGCATGTATTAGGAGTCCTAGTTTACATTCTGTTAGTCACCCTTGGCTGCTTTGTCTTCATCTAGGCACGGACCCAGAACTCTCTCGCACCAGAGGTGTCTCTGAGGGAGGGTCTGGGATCTGCTAGATATGAATTGTTATTCTTCACTGCTTTCTAAATGTGAGTTTGGTGAGGGAGGGAGGGTAGGAAGAGCTAGAGAAGACAACTGGTGGTCTGTGCAAAGCTGAGAGGCCTGAGATTTAGGTTCAAGTCCCAGGTATGCTGCAAAATTCCTTCATGACCTTTTGAAACTGGCATTAGCTATGCCTTCCAGAGATCTTGCAATGCTATGGAAATGTTCCCAAGCTAGCTAGGTACCAAGAAGAGGGCTGCTATTCACACAGCACTCTATTTAGGCTACTTAACCCCTGAGAAGCAGGGTATCTGCCAGGCTTGAGTAGCTCTCCTTAGTGCTGCACTGTATTTGTAAACATCCCTGGAGGTTCTCCATGCTTCAGCATTTCTCTATGAAATCCTCCTTCCCTGGTCACACATTTTTTGATGAACCGCAGGGAGAGGTGCTATTTCTCACTCCACAGTTGGATGGCACCTGACAATGGATGTCATAATCTCTAGCCAACAGTGTGATACAAATAAACAGAAGGAGTGATTCGCTATTATTTGCTTGTACTGTTCTATCAGCCAGAGATAGGAAGTCGATTTTACACCCTTCAGAGTGAAAACATAGGTAAGCCTGCGGGTAGAATGATAAGATTGTAGACTGGATTAATCTTTCAAGAAGGATAGCAGGATCTGTATCACCTATCAGACATCTGAAGTGGTCTGGATGAACCCTTTTGTTCCAGTAGCAAGATAGATTAAAGGCAAATAACCAAGGAGGAAAACCAGACAGAATATCGCTTAGACAGCATAATGGTGACCGTCGACAAGACAAACCCCGCTGGCTATAGTTCTTCTTTCCCAGAGCACCTGGCTGGCCTGCAAGTCTTCCTGTTAGCTGTCACAAGATGGGGCAGGAGCCAGTGGCCATGCCAGGCATGCGCCCAAGGTACCTCTGCAGGCTGGCATTTCTTAACAAGGGAAGAAAACGGGCTGCGTTGCCTTCTCAAGGAGCTCTGCCTCCAGCATGCTGGCCGAGTACTTTCCCCACTCCAAAAGCCACCTGGTTCCCTCTGTCTCTTTTTAGTCTGCAGTTACTCCCGTTTTGTTCTGAACGATGTGCTTTAAGTGAGACAACCTGATGCTGGTTCAGAAATTTGCGTGATAGCCTGCACCAACTATTCTGCCCCTTATCCTCCCCCTCTCTGCTTCACCGTGTAGTCAACCAAGTGTTCAGCTGATACTGAATCACAAACACAATGACAGATAACGCAGAAGGGGAAGAGATACAGCACTTGCTTTCTCAGCGTTGAGCCATACAGCCTAAAACAGCTCTTCTGAGGCATGCTGGTTTTATTTACAGGATTTTGATCTTATTTTAGGCTCCTCTGAATTATAACACAAATACTGTTATACTATGGACCCGAAGGTCAGAAGGGCATGCTACAGTTATGAAAGATTAATGAGATTCTTCATTAACCTTTGCACTTTTGACTACTTTGAAATATCTCATCTGTGTTATTTTCAAGAAGAAGAAAAAAAAAGTGTTAGTAAAAGGAAGCAATATACTTTGGTGTTATTAGAACAGTTTTGTTCCAGAAGTTAGCGCTGCTTTTACTTTATCTTCTCTGTCTGCTTATACCTTCCACTGTGTTCTCCTTTACCTGCTTTCTCCTTTACCTGCTTTCTCCTTTCTCTCCAGGCCTGCTCTCACATCCCTCTGAAAAAAGCAGTGACATTCTCAGTGGTGGAGAGGCATCCCACCAACAGCGATCTCACCAACAAACCACCCAAAATTCAGATTTTATTCAGGGAAGTTTGTACTCTCACGACTGTGTTTTTTAATCTTCATTTCTTTCATTTTGTGTCAGTTTTCCAACATCTCTCATGATTTAATGGTGCTTTTAGAGGCAAGTTTATTGTAGGTAAAGGGAGAAAGGTAACTTCCTATTCATGTAGCTGCTTTATGACTGCTCTAAAGAAGTATGAAAACAACTCTAAAATACATATATAAGAAAGTAAGAGATTACTTTCTGAGACTAAGTATTCTGTACAGAAGGACAGTTTTAGACTATGTTAGAGATTTGTTTCTGTGTGGTAGTGAAGAACACGAACAAATGAGAAAACCCACAATAATTATGGCTTCAGGCAAGTGGCTATTTTAATGTGTTCAGATTTTGCCTCAGATAACTCATTACCTAGTTCTCGATTTGGTATTTTTTTCTCATATTGTACTTTGAATTTTTTACGAGAATGAGAATTCAGTGGATCAAGTTCTGTACACAAAATTTTCCTAAAGTGCTAAACTGCTTTTTTGAATCTCTTAAATCTCATTGAAGCCCAGTAAGCCTCAGATTCCTGAGTGATTCAGGTGTTCTGAAAACTCTCCTCTAGTTTATTCTCTTTAGGGGTTACAGCGCTTCCTCCAAAAGCTAATAGTTTAAAATTAGACAAGATAGAAAAATAATTGATGTGAGCCTTATTTCACGGAGGGGAAAACTCAAAAGACATGTTAAAGGAGAAAAAGGAGAAGCTTTCACACATGTCTAAGTGCATCATTAAAAGCTAACTTCCATCTTTCCCTTCCCTTTTCCCTTTGTTAACTCAAAGATTGAGTGGTTTGTCCATGCCCATGCTTGAATTGGGCAAGAGATGCCAGACTGAGCTCCTGTCGCCAGAGTCCCTGCTGCCATAATCACAGGCCAGACCACCTCTCCTCCATAGTCACTTTATTCTCCATGTTAAGGAAACATCCAACACAGTGACATTACAGTGTCCACAGCAAGGCTGGGAAGCTCTGTAATCTCTACAAAACTGGGAGCTTTGTCTTTTTCGTTTGCCTATGAGACCCCATGCCATTGTTGGGGTTGTGTCAGTAACATATTGTGCTTTTATGAGAGTTGCTCTTTTCCTCCCACAAAAAGAGAATGAAGGAGGGAACAGTGGTGAACTGTGACTCCAGAATATTGCTCTGTGGTCAGTAATAAACCTGCTTCTTGATGGAGAGAGATGGGATTTGGAAAATGCTGAGGAACCATTCCCAGAGGTTCCCTGAACACGACTTCCCACTGGATGGGTGTTGGGTGTAAATCACACTGTCCTTGAACCTCCCTCCTGTGACAAGCTCCTGGCCCATCCACCCCGATTCAGCTGAGGCTGAATTGCCATGTCCCAGAGATTTTCTTTGAATTTCAGGTTTTTAATTTGCTTTCGGATGTGGAGGCTCTTCACTAATGAAAAACAACTCTTAAGGCTGAGGTACGAGTTGGTGATACCCAGTTAAGCTTGCATAAGTTGCACCAGTGACTGTGGGTGAAATCCCAGCCTCACTGAAATTAATGCATAAAACTCCCATGAGGGAGGACAAGTCACGCTAAGATCTCATCCCATAAGAACACACAAAGGACAACAGCCCTTAGCAGCCTTTTCATTTGCCAGATGAAGTCCTAAATCCATAATTTCATTCAAAATCTGCACCTATACATGGATTAGTAAATTAGCTAGTACCCAACACATGCAACATATATTTGCTATTTGACAAAGGATCATGGAGTCTGGAGAAAGGCTAATGCAGTCAAACATTAACAAATTATTTATAAAGGAGTATTAGGCCTTGTGTTGCCTTGCCAAGGCCTGCTCACAAATGCCCATCAATCACCTTTAACTGGTGTGCCTAATCTCCCGCTTCAATTCCAGGGCCTTTTTTCATCCTTTTTTTGCTGTAAATATACCTTTTTTTGCTGTAAATATACCTTTTTTTTTTCCTCTCTTCACACAGGAACTGGTGAAGGTCAAACGTCAGTCCCTCTTTTTATACTGGACAATTTAAAGTCTATAACGATGAACTCTATATTGAATGCTTGTCCTAGTTCAAGATGTTTCTAACTTGGGCTTTTCACAAACTGTTATTGATCTCTGCCTCCGAAGCAGTAAATCCTTTCGTGTAGTAATTCTATAAATACAGCAGAGTTGGGGGAGCTTTGAATCTTCATTTGATCAAAAAGTTCCAAATCTCTCACGTAAATCTATAGCGCTCGGTGTCAGCTTTGCAGGTATTCAATCATCTTTCTTTGGACACTAAATCAGATGCCTTGAGTTTATGCTAAATTTTTTTGTATGCTTCCATGACACCTGCCATAAGTATATTGTCCTCAGGTGACTGCCAATTAAATAATAAATTGCATTTATCATTATGAGAAAGAGGTTATCCACTTAATAAATTTAACTAACTCTTTTTCTCTTCTTTTAATTTATGGTCACAGACACTTACAATTTCAGGACGATGGAGGGGGTAAAATAATTACCTGAATATGCCTAATGCCTGCCTGTAAAGTTCTTTAAAAACTGGATTAGAAAACTCTAATATTTATTAAGACTATTTATAATAAATCCCATTTTAATCTTCTTGAAATATCTGGATTGGGTGAAATTAACCTCTTACAGGCACAAAAGGAGGGACCACTGGCTAGTAATTTAGATGCAGGGTCTGAAGCTGATTCCCAGGTTCTCTTCTTGGCTCTTGACGCTATTAGGCATTAAAAACATGGATTCATTAGCGATACTGGTTTTATGTCATTTTATAATTTTCCCTCCTTCTGAGGCCTCATCTGTATTCCACAAAAAAACTCCTTTCTGCTTCTGTCCCGCAGAGACAATCTTATGCCTCTCTTTCTCTGCTCCATAGGCACAGTGTCCCAATCTGAAAGATACAATCTGAGTAAAACTCAGAGGAGCTGTTTTCAGTTTGAATTTGACTTTGAAGTTTGCTGCTTCTATTTCAGACCTGGAGAAAGGGGATTTGGGCCTGGAAGTTTGTCTCTCTCTTCCCATTATTTGTCCAAATCTCTAACATTTCCTTCCAGCCTTGGCTTCATTATGTATTAGCATATCACAGCTACTGCAATACTACTACTGTCAATGGAAGACAGTAACTGAAGACTGATTTGAAAAAATAAAGTTGCCCTTGCAGGGCCCTAGATTTGCATTGTTTACCATTCTTTTGGATAAAACCATCATTATTTTTGCTTCATCTAATTCACTATTGGCCATATGTTTTTCCCTCTGATATTCCTGCAGTTTCCAAAGACTTTCTCTGAATTTCGGGAAGTGGCTTATTGGCCAGATAAAACAAGAAGGCCCCAACTACACTTACCTAAATCAGGACCTTGTTACGGTTCCTTTCCCAGCTGCTTTCAATTTTAAAAAAATTCTTCTCAGTTTATCAAACAATCCATAATTACTCTTTAACATCCAGTGTTTAATGCTCTGTATATTTTGTACTCAAACAAAAATGTTTTGTTGATGATTTATGTTAGTTATGAAGCTCTCTGCTGCTTTTTCCATGCCTCCTTATTCCCAAATGCGAGGTGAATGTAACTATGAAATTCTTTTAACACAAGTAATAAAGCCAGTGGTTATTAAATAGTGGTCTATCATTTGCATTAGCTTTGTTGCATCTTTAATGAAAAGCTTGATAAGAAAAGTGCATAGGAGCCCACAAGAAATATTGTGGGATAATAGTTCTTCCTTGCAAAGGTTTGCAAATCCCTGCACTTGATCATAAAGAAACTACTCTACAGCATCTCTGCTATGATGCCATGTTGGGTCTGGCAAATGTTCACAATGTTTGAAAACAGTGATCAGTTAGTAAAACTTCTTTCAAGCTATGTTTGTGTTTATTAAAAAGAAAACAATCCATCCTCTTTGTGCATTAACTATCCTTCATCCTAACACAAAAAAGTGATGCTTTTCCCCTGTAAACTAAAAAAATCTTTGAAAAAGTTTTCTTTTTCTACAGTAACTCCCCAAGTTACTGGAGTACTGCTAGAGTAATCTGTGTGCTGGAGTGATGCACTGTCATGTTTGTAAGGAGGATGAAGGACCAGCCCAGCAGCTGAGAAAACAGTGTTTGGTTATTCACAATTCACCTTTGTGTCTTAGGGTTTGGACCAGTGAATTATGCACTCATGCACACAATTAGTCATTCGTATCTATTTATGAATATACATTCACATATGTATATACTTTCATATACGTGTACATATATATACACACACACATACAATGGATATATATAATAGGTATTCAGAACTTCAGATTAAAGTCTTTCAAGCCTGCGCAATCTAAGCAGGAAAGGAGCCAGACTGTGCTTTCAAATTTTTTAAGTATGTCATCACATTTGTGAAGTATTGGTTTTGCACCAGGGAGACTAGTAGCAGAATTTAGAAGACTCAGTCCAAGTAATATAATAAAGGATGATTTGAAGGACTGCCTTTATAGTAAACACAGTGCTGTTAAAGCAGTAAGTCCCAGTGAACACTATACATGACCACTAGCTCTCTGACACTTGGCTTAGATCAAGCAGCCCCACCATGTTAATATGATGCATCATGTGCTCTTAAAATCAGAAAACCTGATTCAGATTTCCACGCGCTCTGATGGCAAACAACTGGCAAAAAAATTGGATGGAGTGGGTCAAATTCTACATTCATTTGGCAAATAACAACACCTGCTGTTCATCTGTCTGCATTTAAAGAGTTGGCCAGCTTGCAGTTCAGCAGCATTGCTTTTGTTCAGGGTCTACCTTGTGAACGAATACCTGTGAAGTTCCAGGTGAGTGCCGCCTTCTATTTCTCTTCTTTACAAGGGAAAGGAGAAGCTCAAAATAAACTCACAAGTGATGAAATGTAATTGGGAAATAACACTCCTTCTGAAACATTCTCTTAAACCTGTTTTAACCAAGTGCACGTTTGTATATTGCTCTACACTACATTCTGATGACTTAATGTTTATGTGATTTGATTTTTTTTTTTCCTTTGCTTGTATCTGGGGTCTGCTACATGGTGGGAACTCTAACTCTTCTACAGTAAAGAAACATACACAAAGCACAACGAGCAAGAAAACAGTAAGACTCCTGGGCTGACCTATGGCTTGGCTCATGTGGAGCAAGGCAGGGATAGCACCTTGGGAAACTGGTGTCAGCCGTATCCCATCAGAAACTGCGTGTAAAGCCAAGCAATAAGTGGGCAGATATCAGGACTAACATACAGTGGCTTCTCCACACAAAAACTGGTGTGTATTTCAGTTTGGCTATAAAGACACTGCATGTCAAGGTGTTGCTTAAGTCAAGACATAGACAATTTCCTTGGTTTCAACAAGGGGTGGACCTGTTACACTGGACATTATCTAATAACATTCAATATCTTTCAGTTACTTTTATAATATATGTCCAAAGGGTTTCCCTACTGAAGTTGAAACTATCTGTTTATTACTATTTCCCATGGAAAATGTCACTGACAACAGATGGATTCCTGCAACGTACTTCAATAAAGTGTGCTGGTGCTACAAAATTGCTTTGTCAGAAGAAAAAATTGCTGTGCTTTGACTCTCTTAAGTCTTGCTTGGTGGCTTTTGATGCACGATCACATTAAGACCCTGTGCTTTAAACCACCAATATCTTTTTCAAAATTCGGGCAGTATGCCTTTATCTTTCGGACTTTCCTTTCAGTGTTAGATGCTGTGGACAGTTCAGGTCTTGCAACTTCAATCTGGCAGCCCTTAAAATTTGCCCTCCTCAAAAACTGTCTTCTCAAGTGTCAGAGATCTAGAGTTAGAAGTAAATAGAGTTGACAGGACCATTTAACTCTCTTTCTTAGGTGATTGTCCTGTAATAACACAAGGATGGCATAAGGAGATGCCAGAATGCATCATCCATCTCCTGACATATTTTAGGTAGTTAATATAGAACTGGTTTACTTCTGAAAAAAGCTTTGTGATATTTAGTCAAATACTTTTATTGTTAATTGTGTGTTTAGAGGGCTGATTTTCTGTCATCTTCCACTTCTCCCCTAATATTTTTGAAACTATTTGCCAATTTCAGCTGCACTTTTTTGGATGGGTAGACCCCTTAGAAATACCAAGTCCCTGCAGACTTGGAGAAATGAGATAATTATGTGATTTTTGTACTGACAGTGAGTCCACATAGAAGCTTATCCATGAATCCATAGAAAACAAGCATTTACTGTTTCTCGTGTTCAGAAACTAGTTAGGGATTTTCTTTTCTTGCGTCCACATTCGCGACTGAGAATAATCTGCCCTTGCAGTCAATATTTTCCAGGTACATACATATTATCAAATTGGCTTGCCTTCTCTATGCAATGCACACTCAAGTCTCCTAGCAGTCTGCACTGAATGTATTTCTTCAGTCTTTTATCGCTTTAGTTGCCCTCATTGGATTCTTCCTGATTTATTTCATATTTTGGGTTGAAGCCAGCGCTTTTCCACCAGCACCAACTTGACTTACAAAATAAATCTTGGCATAACAGAAACGCAGGTGACGGCAGCACCAGAATGTTGTGTACAGCTGGAGACCTGGCCTCACAGAGTTGGTATAAAATAGTGCCGTTATTACTCCCTCAGTTCCTCGCTCATTAATGCTACTGTTTATGCATTTCAAAACAGTAATCACCTCTTTTTGCAGCAGTAACTTCACACTTCATGCTTGTCTAGAGTTAACAGGCTCAGGCTCTACTGAGATCCCTTGATTAAGCTTTGGTACGGTGAAACACTTCAGGTGTGCTATGTTGGATCACAGCCCCAGCCTGCACAACAGAGCCTCTCTCATTCCCCAGCGAAGCATGTTGAGCATATGGTTGGTTTGTTCTAGTGCTTGCTGCAGTTTAGCCACCTCTTTTGCAGTTTTAACTGCTCTTCTTACATATCTTAGGCTATTTAGGCCAAACGGGCCAATCTGTTTGTCCACAGTTAGACATTTAAAGCACTAGCCAAGACCTAAGCAAGTAGACTGACTTCTATTTGAATTTTGTTTTCCCTCAGTTTGTTTAAAATCAGTAGGATTCCTCAGTGCTTGAGAAGCCTGAACTTCATATCACTTCTTGGGCATATAAAGCTTAATACTTAAGCATTGATATTGTCAGCAAGTGGAATTTAGGAAAATGTAAGTTCCTCAGCTGCATGTCCCAGCTGGGGCAGTGGGAAAAGAGAAACTCAATCAAGCTAAAAACACGGCAAATCCATTCCTGTGCATTTACTGTATGTTACACCACGCTGCTGTAAAACTCTGGGTTCAGAGACATTGTAACTCAACTGATTTATCATGGCCAAGGAAGTTGTCATCCATCAGCTGAGATAAGTCTGTCGGCATACGTTTAGCCTATCCCACCTATGTAAATCACACCCCTTAGGCTACTTCATTGCCTCAGTCAAGGTAGACTGAGAAAGTGCTACCACCAGTTACCACAGCTCACATACTGCAAACTGATCTGTATTGAACCCCAAGCAGAACTTGGCTTTAGCACAGTTTCAATTTTTGTTGTGTTCCTGGAGTGCCAGAGAAGAAAAAAGGCCTTAATTGTTTCCCCAGCTGGACTGATCAGACTTTTCCTATGTAATTGATAAGTGACCTCTTACTTCCTGAGCTAAGGATTATGTCTCCAGAAGGAAGGCTCCCGTTGGAGCTTGCAGAGGTGGCTAATTCAGAGACACCACTCTAAGGTACAAGTCTGCCAGACTGGAGTTCAGCAGCAGAAATCTTCTTTCTGACATAGTTACTCCTTATATCATGTATTACTCATTGCTGTGTCTAACGTAATGACCGTCTGAACTGCTTTCTTTGCCAAAACTGTCCAAATTTATGTATGTGTATACATACATATATATATATATAAAAATTTAACATGTAGCATGCACACACAAAAACTCATTTGGTTTTATGGTATATGTGTGGTCCAGGTGGGAAATTTTGGTTTTTTACTTGAAGGAACAAAAGCAACCTTCCCCTACCCTAAATGTTTTGTCAAGAAATTAAAGTTGATGCTTCCCAAGGTCTGCCTTCTCTTTGAAACAGGCTCCCCATCCAAACTGGATCTCCTATGAAGGGCCATCATGTCACCTCTCGGTGATTCACCATGGTCCTTCATGGATGGAATAGCCCAGGTAGAATATCTGGCCTGCAGCTGAAAGAGGACACTAAAGCTACAACTACCATTTAGCTTAACAGAGCAGAAATCATCATTTTATTGAAACACCCATATGTTTTCCATCTTCCAGGTACTGCTCATAACAATATAGCTTTTTGTAGATGAAATGCAAGGCCTGGATAGAACAGAACTCAGGAAAGCCATAGACTAAGTTTTTAGTTATAAGGTGCGCTTTTCTAGCACAATGTACCTTACAATCTGCAGTCACTTTTTAAGTGAGTAATTAAGCATTTCTGTGAAGTATGTAAGAATAATTGTACCCATTTAACAGATGTCTGAATGGAAAGAAAGCAAAGCATCAGCTGGTAGTCCCCTGGAGAGCTAGACGACTGGATTCATATCCAACCCCTGTATCTTAGTCTCTTTCATAACATAGCATATTCTCTTCCAACTGTAATTTTTACAGTTATTCCTCATTAGATCAACTTTATTTAAACTACAGCATTTGAGCGGATGTTTTAATTCACCCTCATCAACTAACAAGCAAATGCTAGATTAACCTCTTTGTCCTTGGAGACTCTCTCTGAAATTGCTATTTTTCCCTTGGACAGTGACCTCAGGAACATCCTGGTGACAATGCACGGCAGAATGCCTTACTCAGCTGAATGTTTAGCATCATGGCAGTGATAAAATGAGTTGTCTACTCTGGACTGGTGAAGAAGCAGCCTTTAAAAAATACTATTCCTGGTGGCAAGTAACTGTTCTGTTATCCAGAGTTCCTTGTCGCTAGGTATTTGTTGTCTCTTACTTTGGTCATGGCTCAGATATTTTATAATGCAGTATGCTGCCTTTCAAGAAGAATTAACCTGGATTTTCTTTTTTTTTCATATTTATCTACCCTGTATTTTACAATCCAATTCCATTACATGCATATGAAAAAGCTTTTCCTTCAGCTGATAAAACTATTTTATTTTTGTTTTTGTAATTTTGCAGTACAGCTATTGTAACATCAAACCCATTGTTAGAGGCTTATTTACCCAGAAAAAGAATTGTCATTAATGGTTACAGCCTCTAACTAGAAGCTGTTCTTATTTGCATTACTGTAACCCCCTCAGGTTTCTTAAGAGATCTTGCACTGGCCTTCGTATTACACATAGATATTACAGACAAACAGTAAGATGCCATTTACCATTCCTATCCCTAAAGAGCCTTCAACCTCCTTGTTAGTTGCCTGACTCCTAGGCTCATTACTTTTTTTTTTTTTCCTCTCATCCATATGCAGTTTATTCTTCTTTCTATTTAGCTATTTTTACTCCTAGGATTCATCCCTACCATGGTAGTGTGTGGAAACAGCAGTTACGTTACTCTGGCACTGTACAAATATCACAGTCCCAACCTGAAGTACTTACAGTTTAAGATACAGGCTTGCTTCTGGGGTGGGTTTATATAAAGTGGGAATTGTGCCTGAATATGAATTGAAGACAGTAGAGCTAGGCCAGTTTTATATTGGTTTCACTGAGAAAACAAACTTTCATACTCGGTCCTACATCTCTCATTTACTTTCTCTTTATAGCCATGTAATTCCATATACTTTGAGAAAATGAATTATGTCTTATGCTAGCATTAACAATAAGATAAATAAATGCAAACAACATATTATACAGGTAATCACTACAGGATACGGCCATTAGAGGATACAGTAGAATGAAAATTGTATGCTGAAAAAGATTGTAAGGTGTTTCGGTTTGTGTGGGGTCTTTTTATTCCCCTCAATTTAGTCCAAAGTACCCAAGATGCTTGGTGGGTCTGTTACTCTAAGATAGATTATGCGACGCAATTACTTTAGTAGAGGGAAACACTTGCCTGAAACTATATGGAAGTCAATTTTATGCAATTGAATTTGGATTTCAAAACCAGTCTCCTACACGCAGAATATAAACATCCTTCCTCCCGTCTAGGTGGAGGCAGTTAAATGAGGCTCCTAATTCACACCAGGTAGTAGGAGGCATGCTGGAACAGGGACCTGCTGCTGCAGCCTGCGGTAGCACTCCGTCTCTGCAAGAGGAGGGAGTCCCAGGAACCTGGGAAAATGGTGCAAAGCTTTTACGGTTAGTACTGCGGGTTTTGTTAATGGCTCCACTGGTAATTCTAACATTGGCCAATAAAAGCTGGCTTTGGCTTTGCCTCCTAATTTCCAGATTTTTACTTTATTTTGCTCTTGTTCTTTTATTATTCTTTCCCCTACTCCGGGTTGTTTTTTTTTTTTATTTTGTTTTGTTTCTTTCTTTTTTTTTTATGGTCCTCATCAAGCAGCTGTTCTAGTGTGGGTGCCTGATCACTGCTGCTTCTCATTTGCCATAGTCCCTCCAGGACTCTCATGTCATCAACACCTGTTTCTTATTCTTTCGAGTGGTGACTAAAAGGCACATTAACCAGATCCTTTCGTGTCATCCCCAGAACAAAATTGCCTACTGCCAAGACAAACAAAAAAACCACTAAGGCTCTAGCTCTGTTATCTTCCTTTTTGCCTCTCTTTCTTCTTTTTTTTTCTTTTTTTTGCCTTTTCTTTTTTCTGCCTCTTCCATCATAGGAGGGCAGAATTCCTGGCCCTTTTTTCAGATCACCTGTCAGCTGTGATTAATAGTGTCCTCCTTTGCAAACCTATTAGCCACTCACCTGGCAGCAACTTAACAGCATGCTTAGTACCTGCTCCTTTATCCAGTATGTGCAAAAGGTTTGTGCTCTTAAACCAAATCTAAGTTTAACTTTTGAGCCCTTAATTATCTTTTTTTCCTTCCTTGCTGAAATGAAGAGAAATTGACCCTTCCTCTGATTTTGCCAATAATTACAGCCTGCAGTTTTATCTCTGTAAAACTGCATTCTAGTTTGTGAGCTAGATTTAAGTCTTACAGCTCACACTGCTCACACTGCATTAGTCCTCCTCCAAAGTGTCATTTTAGTACGTGTAAGAAAGACTTTATTAATGTTATTGTTATTACTGTACTTGCTGGAATGTTTATTATTCTGGATATAAAATACATTATTGAGACTGGATTCACTCCCCAAGAAGTTTATTTTGGCAGAGCTTTTCTTGGTGGGCAGTAAGGAGGACGGAGTTTTTTATGGTTTTGGAAAGCTTTGATAAGATGTTTAAAGAACCTCATGGAAGACAACACTAAATCTAAATCCCTGTGTTTCTAATAGGCAGAAAATGCAATTAACCGTCTTTCCCTGGAGTAGTAATATAGCAGGCTCCAGCAGGTGTGTTAGTCTAGTCAGCCTTTCACTATAAAAATAAGTGAAATGCAGAGCAGATGCTGTAATAACCATTAATTTACATTCACCAACTATATTTGTTATAAAAGTAGATGAGGACACTGGAAAAACAAGTTATTTTTGGCTCTTCCATGCAATATCACAAGAAAGCTACTGTAATGTGTTTAGCAGAGCAATGAATACATATTGGCCAAATTTATCTCTGCTATAACCCTGCAGAAATGTGGAATGAATTTAGTCCTAAATTCCACTTTGTGGAAGGAAGGATAAAATTAGAGGAGTTTATTGAACATCACCTGAAGTTTTACCAGATCCGGTACTGAACTAACTTTAAAAAACTTCACAAGGAAAACAGAACAATATGCAGACTTTACCTAAATTTTACTGTTCAGACTCTACAGTTATAAATTCCTATTAGAAACAGATTTTAATGAGTTACGTAATAACCTATATCCAGAGGAACTCAAAAGGAAAGTAGCACTTCTTGGCTGCTGATTTCTGAAAGACTTCTGTGCTTAGTGCTGGGCCCTTTGTACTGGTTTAACAATACAGCACGTTCCTGCAGAGCCACATGCAGGCGTGGGCACATGGCTACCGGGCTACTAGGTGAAAGGGTCAACAGTATCTTACATTGTACAGTATCTTTCATCTGGGATGCTGAAGTGCTACGTATACAATTAAATTAACTTTGCCATAGGTCAGTTTAAGTATGCTATTTATTTATTCTTAGAGGTGAAAGCAAAAAGCTCAACCAGCCTTGTCAGTTTACCAGAATGGTTGAAAGTCCTCACTCCAAAGCACAGTGTTCAACTCCTGAAATAATTTGTCCTTAAACTCATAGTACTTGTGTCACCTCTGTCTTTGCTGTAATATTTGACAGCCTTTTCTACTAACGGCAAAGTATAAGAACAACTGAAATAATTTCAAAAAGATTCCTGGTTTCCTTTTTTCATGAAATGAAATAATTTCAAAAAGATTCCTGGTTTCCTTTTTTCATGAAATACTGGTATTAAACCAGAGTTTTGACTTCTCTGTAAAGTTGTCTTTTTATATTGAGACTACAATCTAACAGATCGCAGTTCTAATAAAATCAAGGCATAAGTCCTTTTTCCCTCTGATTGTTACTCATGCAGGTGTGTGCTTACGATATTTTGCCTGTATTTGCCTGCATTACAAATCAGATGTTTTTGAAAGCCCTATTACATATCTGCCTCAGTTCTGAATGGAAGCTTGATTAATGTCTCTTACTGGTGGCTTGCTAGACCTGTGAAACCCATCAGTGGGAATTGTTTCAGGCTGGCTATGAAGCCACTCTTACAGGTTTCCAGCGAAGAGAAAAAAGCCACACAAAAAAAATGCCAGAGGATCAACTTTAGTAGAAAAATTTGCAGAGGCTTTAGTGCTATCATTGCTGAAAAGTTGAGACCTTTTTTTTTCCCCCTGATTTTTCAGTGAAAACAATTGCACAAATTCACTTCAGATTTGCTAGTAGATCCAGTTCAAGGTGTGCATTTCTCAGAGAGAAAAAAGACTTTATGCTTGAAATCTTTTTTCCAACTGGAAGTGTTACCATCGTGCTGTGTTGCATCCTTATTTTTTAGTAAAAGAGCCAGTGCTTAAGAGTTTCGTGCTGAGCAATTTTGAGCAGGGTGAGATAAGTGGTCAGATAGTGACTTTCAGTGATTCTCCCCCAGCAATCACACAAAGGATGGGGGGCAGAGTGGGGAGAAGAGGGGGATTCTCAAATGAAATGAGGAGAGGGATGATGGTTTGAGCTGCTTTGGGAAAGAGACACACCCTATAATAGAGATAGGGCAATAAAGGGGGAGGATGGCATCCATGTATATGTCACTTTTCAGTGGCCGTGTGTATGTTAGCATGGTTCTGGCTTTAACCCTGACATGGAGGGATATTCACACAACATGACTGTGGTGATTTCACGTTGCCAGCTGCTTTTCCTGGACTCCCTCTGTTGTCAATGGAAAGCAAATACTTCTCTGGAGGGCAATTCAGAAAAGGAGCCTAATTTAGTTCTACAGAATTGGTCTCTGGAGCATCTCTACTTCTCTCCATTGACTATAGAGGGCATCTAAATTTGGGCTTAAAGACAGATGGTGTGAATACTTCCTTCTCTGTTCCCCAGCTTCCTCAGCGGTTCTGCTCTGATTTTAAAGGCCCTGAGTAACTGGACCATGTGATGTTTCTTCTCGTGGGCTGTCAGCACTCAAATGCACCAAAGTGAATGCATTTCAGAGGCCAGACTTGAAGGGCCTGGATGCTTAGGCCTAATGGATTTAAAAGGCATGGGATCCAAAAGTTGAATCTCTATTAACCAACTGGTAATGGACTGCAAAGAGGATATGGTCACAGGGGCTATAACCAGACTGCGGGACTGATCATGAGTTAGCTACATGGGGTCAAAAATGGGGAAAAAGCACATGCCACAGTATGGACAGGTATTTTATATCCCAATTGCTATCTGGAAAGGAAACTCTAAGTTTATTTGCATTGAGCACAAAGCCACAGAATGGTGTTTCCAAGAAAATGACAGTTCAATAAAAGTTATGTCTATGTCAACAGGTAATGCAGTGTAAAGTGAGTAGATCTGTGGGATGAAAGAGTCAATGTTGAGCATCTCACATCCAGCGTGCTTTGTTTCAGGTTGTGAGGTTGTGGGGGGCAAGGAGGCTTGTTCCTTGGACTAGCTTTAGTCTGGTCGTGCGGGCTGGACCACTTGAGTGGCTGGGTGCATTTCATGCTCTCAGTGGATCTTCTGATGTAGTTTTGTCCTAAAGGAACCCATGTGATGTGCACTGAGACAACTCCACGAGTTGTGCATTGTGGGCCAGTACATAGTGATGACTGGGAGATGTACCTCAGAAGTGCTTTCCTGTTCTAAATCAAATTGCTAATGTAGGCTACCCAAAGACAGTTCAAAGGGACAGACATTTCTTTTAAGCTTCCTGAATGCTCTTTGTACAGCTGAGTAGAGTTGCTTGAATTTTTTTACCAACTTTGTTAAACTGAAGAAAGTTAATTTCCTTCAGAACACTTATTTATTTTGTTTTTTTCCCTCCAAACACCCCCTAATTCAATGAACTCCTTTGCCTGCCCTTAAGAACGTCGGAGCCTGGTACATCAGTACCTTATGTCCTAATGGTCGGTAGCTGCAGCACACCATAGGGGAGAGATGTTACTTCTGTTTTAGCTATGTTTTGTATTTCCATTGAGCAGAAATAAGAAAGTACTCAGAGCTGGAAGAAATTTGAGTGATACACACATATCTTTCACAGAATAAGGAAAGGAAGAAAGGTGACAACTATTTTTAATAAAGGAACAAGCTTGCTGTATTGTGGCTAACAGAAGAGTGTTACTGTCCCGGTAAGGGCTGCAAAGCTTCAGTCAGTGATGAGGTGTTTTGTGAACTCTGAACTAAAATCCCAATTCATGCATGCATTAGTAACCTTGAAGGGATGCCAACAGGCAAAGTACATATGGTAGTAGAGAATCCACTTTCCAGTTTTATCAGTTTTTTTTATTATACATTTTTGTCCCGTTTGCCTCTATGGTTTTTTTTCTCTCATTTCTTTTTCTTTTTCTTTTTCCTTACTTTGAGTTATTTTTATCATTCTTATGAGCTTAGTAGGACTTCAGAGAAAAACTAATGTAGCCACATTGACTCCACTACCCACTGGTAGTGCAGCTGAATAACTGCATCTTGAAATGTCCAATGTCCCTAGCTA
The DNA here is from genome assembly GCA_034782735.1 of Sagittarius serpentarius. Classification (NCBI taxonomy): domain Eukaryota; kingdom Metazoa; phylum Chordata; class Aves; order Accipitriformes; family Sagittariidae; genus Sagittarius; species Sagittarius serpentarius. The sequence goes on along the minus strand of JAVKLA010000010.1, from coordinate 6,233,376 downwards.
GTATGGATCATGAAACAAATGCTATGAAGCTAAAATGTTTGTAGTATGTACTCTCTCTCATCCTATATGTACAGCATGATAGCCTAATGGCACGTATGCACTTTAAACTTCCCATTAGCTTTGCGCATAGCACAAAAAAAGTATTACCTTACTCTCCGGAAAGTATAACATATAAAGGCACTAACTCCACAAACTCCACAAGAACTTGGCCAGATTTTCAAGTGTGGGTAATTAAAGACTTGCCAGCCCTACCTGTGGCACAATTACAACAGCAGCTTTCTCCTACTGGCCTACTATTGCTATCCCCTGGAGATCCAGCTTTGGAGGAATAATCATCAGCAAATTCCATTCAGGCACTCACCCATCTCCTGAGATTTACAAAAGGGTGGTGAGGTGCATGTTTGTGTGCTTTTTAATGTGAAGCGCAGGCACCAAATGGTGACCACTGAGAGTATCTGAAAGACAATGAAACACAACCTAGGTAGCACTTAAAGCAGGAGTGACCTGAAGTGGATGTTTTCAAACTGTGAATATCCCTTAGAGCTGTTGTGCTCAGGTATGATGCACTTTAATCAGAATTTGGAAAGAGTACAAACAAAAACGTGGATAGGAAAGGGAAGAATGGTTTATTGGCCTTGCATAAAATTCAGAGGTAGCAGAGAACTTGCCAGAGAAATGCACACTCTTATTACACTTGCTATAGCACACAAATCCCATTTATTAATATTGCAGCAGAGGAAGGTACAACTGTAATCATTTGTGATTTCAATAATTTATATCAATACGCAATTCATGAATTCTGTGTTTGCACATTTGGAGAATGCTACAGCTGAGGAGGATCTACTGAAAATGTAAGAGATGAGTATTTCTAATCACTTCCGTGTTCTTTTCCATTCCCTGGAAGAACAAGACAGCTACAAAATGCAAAGATCCAGGTAATTCCTGACATTAAAGCTTCTGCAAAGTACATGAATGAATGCAGGTCATAAAACAAGAAAAACATTCCCCATGAACCTGAGTGCTGAAAACAATGTACATTTAAACACTGAATTTTTAGCTTGTGAGTCTGCACATACATTTTCCTACAGCACAAAACCAGATCCATTCAAATGAAATCAGCAACTCACTTTTCTTTGTTTTTTGTATTGTAGTACATATGTGTGTGTGTGTATTTGTGTTGGGTGCATAAAATACTCAGCTATCTATCTCTTCAATAGATTCAGTTTCCAAAGCAATGTATATCAACATGCCATGTGATATGTAGTCCACCACAAAACTTTCCAAGGACTCGCAGCAGTTTTGGGGCAATAGGACTTCACCAGTGGACGTGAAGTGAGGCATTCAGGTGTGATGATCTGTAACTAGGAGAGTGGGGGAAGCGGGTCATTAACACTTTGTAAATCTGAGTTTGAGGTACATAATGGTTCTTGATATCTTTTGGGGATAGCAATGTCGGTAGCAAGAGACTTTCCTTCGTTTGTTTTTTATTTCCATGTTTCAAAATTTGGGATGCTGGGGTGTGTTCTGATGAAAGCCCATTTTTATGGGCATGTAGAGGTGGAACACAGCTGCTGTAAATAAACAGGAAAATACACAAAATAAGAAATTAGCACTGCTGCTAGGCTGTCAGTTCATGGAGCCACTTCTGCCTAGCAAGCACATAACCTTGTAGGAAAGCAGGGCAGAGTCTCCTCTGCTGGCAGACCAGGTGTATTTGAAAAAACAGTGTGTCATCTGTCATGCTCTGTGGCAAGAAAGCTTTCTTTTTCTGGACATAAAATGTAATCATTGCCAGAGGTAGGAACTTGGGCTTGGCTTTTTTATTTATTTATTTTTGTTATTTGTCATGAAAAAATGACAAACTGAGGCAAACATCTTCAAAAGAAAACTGATGACCTGATGAGGACCAATAGTTGAGAGAAGGCGGGGAGACTAGAGTGGTTTAGATTTCTTTTGAAAAAAGATCTGGTTACATTTTTCTAGCTGTCAAAATTACTGATGGTTTAATTTGTAATTCTTTTTGTGCCAACCTAATTTTCATTGATGACATGAAAATTTTATGACTCAAAAATTACGTTTTATTTTTATAGGTGATTTTAAAGAGAATTTTTAAAATAAAACTTCAAAGCTCCTGTTAAACTGAATAATTCCTGCCTCAGTTTTAACTACCGTTTATATTCATATGTTTACGTAGACTCTGCAACCAGTTGTAAAACAATCGGATAATTCTGGCTGCTGTCATCTATCGGTATTTTGCCACAGTTACACTGAAGAGTAGTAGAGGTGATGCAATCGTAAAAACCCACTACCATGCCTACTTTTGCAGTCATCACAAATGGTAGTGCAACTGCAGATTTTCAGAAAGTTTGCATACAAGTGTAGCCTGAATGTGTGCTGCTTCATGAGAAATGGAAATATCCTGCTGAACATGCTTTCAGTTCCTCTTGTAATAGACGGTAAGAAAAGCCCCAAGAATTATTTATTGCTTGGGCATGAAAAGTGTCATTCAGAAACACGGTGTCACAATGAGGAATTCTAAATTTATGTATATTTTTTCATGCCAAAAGGTAAACTATTCAACTCAGCCATCACAGAGACAGAATCTGAGTGATTAAAGGATCTTCTTGCACAGAAAAAATAATTGACAGTTGCGATTTTTTGTTTGATACAGCTCTGCCCCCAAAATTAAAAAAAAATAAAATCCTGTTAGTATGTGTTGTTGAGAATCCTGTTTTATAATGCAGACACTATGAATTACAAGGAAATAAACAAAAAGATGCTAGTAATGTCCTTATCCAGATGAGCTGTGCTCTCATGATTAATCGTGTCACCAGAAACCCATGTAATCTATAGCTGCCTGTCTTTTATTTATCTGTTTATTGGGCTATCAAATGTTCCCATTTCATTAAGTGCTTGCTCTTTACTGAGGAGGTACTTAACATTTTGCATTGCTGTGAGCTTTTTCCAGGGCTCCATGCTCCATAGCCTTGTAGCCCCATTTAGATTCTGCTGTCCTCTAGGCAATGCTGTCTGTCAGCAGCTCTCCAGTTCCCACATCAGGGCCTTGTCACCTGTGAGGACAAATTTCTGATTAGAAGGCTTTCATTAGGGGGCTATGCTCTTTTCAGTATGTAAGTCATTTCTAGGAGCTCTGTACGTAAGGGTAGACATTCTCCAAAAATCTAAATGTCTCGTTTCTTCCTGTAGCACCTAGCATATGCCAACTAACTGACAGCATGAGGATGTCCCACCTCAGGGGAAAACTTTCTGTCTTGAAAAAAAAAGGAGAAGATTTCTGAGGGCAATTCAATGTATTTTCCTTCAGGGTAAGGTACTTCCCAGAGGGAAGTTCACAGTCTAAGCCCTAGGAAAGAGGGATTTCCAGAGGGCAGATCTGAGCCACAGCTAGGCTTACTTGTCCTCTGGAAACACCTGTGTTTCTCTCAACTGTAGTAAGAGCCTAAGATGATCAAAGTTACAGCAGTGGAGCAGAGAAGTGGAGCAACCAAAAGGGTTTAGTTTGGCAGGAGAGGGGCAGCAGCCTCTGATCAGACTTGTCATGAAGTGACAGGCAGTCGAGTTGTTCTGAGTGTTAAAGGACAGGACAGGAGAGTAATTCACAGCTAGAAATGATTTTTTTAAATCTTTACTGAACATTAAAAAATGTGACTTGAAGGACAGAACAAATAGGACAAATAATTATCCTATGTTCCTACCCTTCGTTCTTCCAGGTCACAAAGTATTGGTCTCTAATTTTTGTGCATTGTCCTGGTAGCTGACATTTTCAGAGGAAAAATTGCCAGTTTGTAAGGAAGGAAAAGGGAAGTGGGGAGTGAAGAAGGTGAAGCCAAAAATACTGCAGGTTCCAAGCAATATGGAAAGTGAGTAGCAGTAGAGGAAGAGTCAAAAATGCAGAGGAAAATTGTGAAGTTATCAAATTTGATCAAGTTAATTTGCTTTTCAAACACGAATATGCATAGGATGCATGTTATCTGTGTGCACATAAGAAGGATAAAATGAAGGAAAATAAAATCTGTCACCTCCTAAGGCTGTATTAGTTGTGAATAAACCTTTTTAGTGAGATAACCTGTTCTTAAAAACTTCCATTGATGAAGGATCCCCAGTCTTGCCTGGCAGTGTATTACACTGTTTAACCAGCATTATTTGTTTTCCTAATAGCTATTATAAATCTTACTTGCTGCAATTTAAATCCGTTCTTTCTTGTCCTATTCATTGTGGAGGAGAAGCAGGACATGCTTCTCGTCTTTGCAACAGCCTGCTACATATTTGAATCGTTAACATTCTAACTCTAAGCATTCTTTTCTCTAGTCTTTACAACCCTCACTTATTCAGATATATTTCCTAGGCTGCTGTTACGCCCAGCTGTTTTCCATCTTTATTAATGAACATGCTCAAAACTGCCCAGAAAACTCCACCCAAGACCTTCTATCTCAGTTTCTGAATGATGTGAAAATAAGTCCTTATGCTGACAGGCAGCACTCATTTGCAAGTCCCAGGGTGATGCCTACCTTATTTGTAATAGGAGACCACTATTGATTCACCTTTTTAAAATCTACTCTAATGTGCAGATTTTTTTCCCCTGGTTAAGCAGACAACTTCTGTCTTATGGGTGAAACTGACTGTTCCTGGCAAACTGCATCTTATACTTCTTGTCATGTAATTGTCTTAGTTTGTTCTAATTCTGGTCCCAATCTCTACTGTGCTTGCAGTTACATCCACCTTGAGCTCATCAGAAAATGTAATAAACATATTCTCTATTTCACCATTCTTGGCACCTCTGCAAACACTGGGCCCAGGACAAACCCTCGTAACACGCCTTGATACATCTACATTGATAGCCAGCCACTGTAATTACTCTCTGACTATCCTTTTCCAATACTTGTGTGCCCACCTTCGAGTAGTGCCATCAGGAAGCAATGATGCGTCTTACACAACTTTTTCCAGCACACCCAGTTAAGCCTCAGCTTTCATTTTTGGCCGCGCTTTATAACGAACATTGCTATTTGTACAGCTGCCTTCTATCTTCCTGGTTGGCTGAATAAGGGCCCGATTATTTTCCACCAACTTTTGTAATTACCCTTGAAGAAGTAAATTGCTATCTGTTATGTACAGTCCATCTGTCATTATGATAACTGTTCCTCTCTTCATAATATTTCCATGTGGGCTTTAATTGGCAAGCTTTTGTAGCTTGGCGAAGATTTCATGAACTCTCTGTCTGTGCTCTGAAGACCAAAGCACAAAATTTCAAAGGCAGGAAGACAACACTAACGAGTATAGCTGCTACGCGCTCACTATAAAGGTGTCTCTCACTCGTAACATGCTCTGGGTTTATGGTTTGTTTGGTTTTAAAAATCTCTTTACTGATGCATGACATCAGCAAAAATAGGGAAAACTGGCTTTTCTAGTGTATGTTTTTCTACACATCCCCCTTTATTTGGATAAAAAAGGTAGTGGAGAGCTCTCATAAGACAGCTTCATATCCTTTCCTACACAAACTTTGCGTACCTTCAGAGTGCGTTGTTTCAGATTGCTGGCTGCACTGAAAGTTTCTGCTTGTGATGTTAGATGGCTCTCTGTGCCTGCTCCCACCTTGGAATACAGTAACTTCTCTCAGAAGATATATTGCAAAAATTGTATTGAGAACAGTTTAGAAGAAAAATGCCTCAAAGTGTATTAAAGCATAAATCTTTTGATAGCACCTTATAACAAAGATCTGTTAGGCCAGTATCCCAGATTTAAAATCTGAAGGAGGTTTAAAAGGTAGAGTTGAAGGAAATTATGATCTCATATATGCAGCATTGTACATCATGACTAATATAATTAGAGGTCTAACTTCTCCATAGACTAATCAGAATGTAGCAAATTCTTACAGAATGCAACATCTTCCAGTTTGATTCTCCAAAGTGTTAATTAGGCTTCTCTAAACTTTTGGGATGTTGGTTTGGTGTGGTTTGGTTTGGGGGTTGGGGCTGTTGTTTTGTTGTGGTTTGGTTTTGGTTTTCTGTAAACACAGGTAAGAAGCTTTGCCCAGAATTGTTATGTGGCTTTAGGAGAAAACTATGGATAAAAGAGCTCTGGTGGTGTGATTGTTAATATCCAGCTAAATCCATCAGAGTGCATTTCCTTTTTCTGAAGGAGTAGCATTACATTAATTTGCTTTTTAGTTTACTGTAGCAGTAAAAGTGGTAAAAATAGATTATTTTTTGAAGTATGGGAGAGTCTTCATTTTAGAGACCATTTAGGCATTGCTTGTTTAGCAATCCATAATTTGCCATTTGCCTCTATCTCCATTTACGTTCTGCAACAGAATTAACACTGCCTCGATGCGTACATGAGATTTAGGTGATGATAGTGGTTCAGGACTATAAGGACACTCCTCATTCTGAGTCAGGGATGAGAACTATAGAAAATGGTAGAGAAAATACATTGTTGTAGGCACCAGCTCTTTGATAAGATACACAGGAGGGATTCTGACGGCTGTTAGGCACTTCGACTGTCACTTTTGAAAAATGCAAGATTATTATTCCTCATGACCAGGGACTTCAGATTTAATAGCTTCATTCTGCATGCAGTTAAACTAATTTTCATCTCTTTTTTAATCTAATTCTTGGGTTTGTTTCTTTTGTTTCTTTGTAGCTAATATCAAGTAGCAAAGTAACTCTGCATATTGTCCAGGTGTGGCTTTATTTTAGTGGTAAATACAATAATGCACAGGTGATTTCTAGTTTTTTACAAGGTATTGGAATCTTTTGCATCTAGAACATTCATTAAGTGTGTGAGATCATTATTTTCTAAAGTCCAGCTGGTGCTTAGCAAAACTTTCAGTGCTGGCTGTTCTTGACTTCTGTGACAAGGGAGATGCATTTTGAAGAGTGGTAGTTGACTGGGGACTTGGTGGAACCTATTTACATTGATTTGGATGAGGAGATTTGCCAGTTTTAACAAATACCAAATTGCCTTATGTTTTCTCACTCCCACTCTTCTCATGGTAACAGAGAACTCTGACTCATGATGCTGATCTGAGAGCCTGCCACTAATTTTAAATGTGAATCAAAGGACTAGATCTACTTCTTCCTCATTTTTCTTTTTCCTGCAAATGTTTCAGATTTTTTCTCTATGTTCATTTATGCAGCACTTCCTTGACTTCCCTACCACTGAAGCACTCACCTTAATTTCTCTAAAAAGTGATCGCCCTTCCAGAAATGCCTCTTGCCCCATCTTCTCCTGCATCAGAATCTCTCTAGGTTTTGAAACCCAGGAAACTTGGTTTTGAAAACACTGGATAAGTAAATTCAAAGTTTTTATGAGGAAAGGAAAAAAAAAAGTCATTGGGTCATGGAAATACATACACAAAGGTATTTTTGAAACAACTTACTTGTTCATCCTCCTCCTTGGTGAGGAGAAGGAAGCTATGGTGGTTGCTAACAGAAGAGGTGACGTAATAAAGTTAAGCGGGGAGACCAGACACAAAAGATTAACAGAGGTAAAGTGGAGGACTGAGATAAGTTCTTTACTTATACCAAATAGATTGTTATACCAAAAGTTACTCTCTGCAGAAGTTATGAAGTAATTTCAAATTATAAGTGTATAGACTATTAAGACTCCCTCTTCTTGACTGAGAACAGGGACCTTAACCTTGGTTCCTTCTATTTTTCAAGAAACTCTTACTGAGTTATAGAAAATCCTTTAACAGATGTTTCTTTTTTTCTTTTCTTTTCTTTTTTTTTTTTTTTAAGCTGTTAACATTTTGTCTAAAGCACTTAACAATTCATCAATTCACTGGAGTACAGACAAAGAAGCTGAGTCTCCAGCTGAGTACCCTAGTAGGAGGCTTCAGTGTTATTGTGCTACCCAGACCCTCTTCTGAATCAAACTTTGAGTGCAGGCTTAATTAAGGGGTCAAATTCTGTTTGGTTACTGTTGGAAATTTAGAGTTGACTAAACTGACCTTGTTTTAAATAATCAATGAGATTAGAATCTGGTTTGTGATCTGCTCACTATAGAAACAGGTTTTAAAATATTTAAAAAAATACTGGGAGGAGGATTAATACCTTCCCAATAGTCTTTGGCAGTGGCATTAGCATTTGTAAGTAAACACTAATAAAATTCCAAATTTAAACCCACTTTTCATCACTGTGTGGATACCACTTGCTGATCAGAAGTCGCTGTGGAAATGAATAATAAGCAGGAACTGCCAAAATTTGTCTTCACTTGAATGGTGCCATGGTCCAATTTACACAGTTTCAGTAGTGGGAGACAAATGAGCGGTGATTATCATTTATTCTGTCAGGAGCAATGGTGGTATGAATATCTCTGTCCAAAATAATCAGAGTGTTGGCTATAAGCCAAAGCAAAGGAAAGAGCAACACATGGTGTTTTACGGATTTAGATAGTTGTATAGCTTCTGACTGTGGAAAAATCTGAAGTGAATGGATGGGATGGAGAGCAGAGGGGGAAAAGATGTTCTAATACTGTCATTTGAGAAGAAGAATAGCTGTGAGATCAGACTTCCAGGTGCATGTATCTTTAAAACACATACAGCAATATTCTGTCTCTTGTATCCACTTTTTCTATACTCAGGAGGATTACACAGTACTTTCTAGCCTTTTCTCCATATGAATCAAATACCCCCATTCCTGGACTAAGTGGGAGAGCTGTCCACTGATCATGTCCTGCTCTTTCTCATTTCTAGGGTAGTGGTTAAAGCATGAAAGATTGTGTGAGAATATGAAATGCTTTAATCCAGGTTTTTGGTGGTTAGTTGCCTTTCTCTCTAACCTCCCTGTTCACTTTATCTAAAGCAATTGATACTTAGACGTTGTCTTGAAGCTCCCACTGGACAGGCAAAGAAAAATTTTCTGATCCTGCAGTGCTGGTAGAGTTCCTGCTAAATGGTACTGTTAATACTTGCTCTACATACATTCTGAATTTTCTTCTCCCCATCAGGCACCCAAAGGAAAAGTAATACTGTGCTCTCAGCTAGAAGATTGGAAGTGAACACTCTGAAATTTGAGCTCTTTGGGAAGGTGTCATGGTTCAACCCCAGCCAGCAACTCAGCACCACGCAGCCGCTCACTCACTTCCCCCCCAACACCCAGTGGGATGGGGGAAAGAATCGGAAAATGAAGTAAAGCTCATGGGTTGAGATAAAAACAGTTTGATAGAACAGAAAGGAAGAAACTAGCAATGACACTAGCAACAACAATAAAGTGACAATAACAATAAAAGGACTGGAATACACAAAACAAGCGATGCACAATGCAATTGCTCACCACTTGTCGACTGATGCTGGAGCCGTGCTTCTCCCACACACACCCAGCTGGGCATGATGTCCCATGGTACAGAATACCCCTTTGGCCAGTTTGGGTCAGCTGTCCTGGCTGTGTCCCCTCCCAACTTTCTGGTGCCCCTCCAGCCTTCTTGCTGGCTGGGCACGAGAAGCTGAAAGTCCTTGACTTAGTCTAAACACTGCTTAACAACAAGCGAAAACATCAGGGTGTTCTCAACATTCTTCTCATACTGAACCCAAAACTCAGCACTATACCAGCTACTAGGAAGACAATTAACTCTATCCCAGCTGAAACCAGGACAGAAAGGTTACAGTTGTATTGGACTGACAGCCATTGCACACATTTTTGTCAGTTGAGGTGGAGTCATTTGGAGGTTTGATTTCTTTTTAACTACCAAAAGAGCTTAGCAAAGTAAGCATCACATTTATTATATAGTAATCCAGTAAAAGAGTTGTTGATGCCCTATTCTGATGGAGTTCTTCAGTTCGTGAGGATAGGAAAATCTTCCATTAGGAGTGTTCTTCCCCCTATTTTAATTGTCATTGTAAGGAAAGTTTCAGCTCCCCAGATCTTCCCCAAATCCAGTGGATTTCTGAATAACCTTGGATTTTACACATTGCAGCCCCCTATCAGAGCTCTACTGAGGATCTTAATTTGTGTAACCATTCTAGGAAAGGCTCTGAGCAAATTCTACCCAGCCTGAGGCGCTACGCATGAAACAGTCTTGTGAACCCTGGAACTAATGAAGCCAGATTTCCTACTTCATTAAACTTACAGTTTAGTGAAGTTCTCATTACTGTTGTTCATTTTTTAAGTTAGTTTGTTAGATTTGTTATGTCCATCCCTCTACAGAGTCACAGATTAAGTTACTGAAGGGAGCTGTGTTTGCAACAGAAAAGGAAAAAAGCAAATGATGAGATACTTTCTTTGTTTTTAAAATGAAAGTCAGTTGTAACAAGAGACATACTTCCTGAGTATCGCATCCTCTGCATTGCAGAGATAATGTGAATGACAGCCATTGTGATATCACCTTGGGGAACAGCTTCAAACAGCCATTCTTTAACAGCCGTCTTATCTTCATACTGGCTGATTTATACATTAATTATTTATATGCGGCATAAATTGTGGCCCAGTAAAAATGATTTGGAACATTTTAGGACAGGGAATATGATTTTTCACAATCACTAATAAAAGGCTACAGCTTTATGTCGACCTGACAGTACAAAGTCTCAGGTCTTGACTGGGTTTGCCTTGGCCTGAGCTGGTTGTAGCTTGGTTAACGCTTGCCAGCAGCCACCTGACTAGTGCCCAAGCTGGATAGGCTTCAGCTCGGTGAACCTCACAGACAGCGAAGGACTGACAGACCCCATTGTCCCTGTGCACACAACAGCAGCCCTTTGACTGAGGCTGTTGTGCAACTTTCAAACTTTGGCTGGGATCTGATGAAGAGGAATGAGATTGGATGAGAAAATTAACAAAATTAGTCCCAAGCAGACCCAAGACTGAAGAGGAAGAAAATCCTGCCATTAAGGTCCTCCCAGCAAGGGCTTCAGAATGCTAATGACATGTTCTAACTCCCCACCACCACTGTGAGATGGGAGGACTGAAATGGTGTAGCCTTAGGACCCAGAGATGCACCTAAACAGTGAACATAACACCAAAGAACAGGATTGGTATTAGGCTGTTTTGTATTAAAAAAATGTAACTGCACCATCAATTAAGCTTTTCTGTATTAATGAGATCATTCTGGACTACTGGACTGCTAAAATAGTAACTGGAGTAACAATGAATTCTTAGCTCCATAGATAATGTGTTAACTTTTGTCCATAACAAGATTTTGATGCTAACAAAATAACCCAATAGTAAATTTGGTCCACTATATGCTGCATTTGCACTTATGATACCAAAACTGTAAGTTACTTACTTTGACTGTGCAAACATATCAAATATACTGTAGTAAAGACACCAGTCTTGCAACATATCTTGTCTAAGTGCTGAAGTAATTTTAATTCCTTCTAGTAAGTTAAAACATGTTCTGATCCTAACAAGCTGATGCACCACAAAGCTTAGTGCCTTGCTCTCCAGTTAGCGGAAGCCAGACGTTATCCATGTCAAGGGTAAATTGGTCTTTCCCTATTCCTTGATATTCCTTATCAAAGCTTTAATTTACTAAGCCTTTGCCTTTCAAACCCAACTCCATTCTCCCTTACTTGAGTGGAGTGCTAAAATCCCCATGCAATTTGGGTGATGAGACTGATGATTGTAAATTCTCTAATAAATTTTTTCCTCCATATTGTGAAATTCAGAAAGTGAGCTGTCCCAGCTGGATTCTCCAGTGTCTCATAACATGTGAGTCTAGATTTTCCTTCCTTCATCATGGCTTTTGTCATGAAACTGGAAGAAACCTACCTGTTTCTCTGTCAACATTGGTAGAAACGGAGCTGTAAATTCAGCAATTGCTGGGGATACCCAAATTCTCTTTCTTTCTCACCTTTCCATGTGATTTCATGTGCACAGTTCCTCATGATTTACTTCACGGAATCTTGAAAAGCATCTTTTCCTTTGCAAACCAGACTAAAACATAATTTTAACCTATCAAGAAATAGCACTGAGCTTGTTTCTTGTTCACATGTTCTACAAACAGGGTTTCTGAATAACGACACAGACTTGCTTAAGGGTTTTCATATTGTTCTCTTCATTTGTTTTGCTATTGAGTCAACATATTATGCTCTGATGGCACGCTTGTATTCCAGTATGCAGGATGCTTTTAAATTATCATAGGCACTGAAGAATGTAATGACTTATTATGGTCTGTTGTCCGCCTTTTGGTAGTGTATGTGTTATTTACTGTACTCATGATATTTACTTCTTCCTCACATCTGCCATGCTTTCATTGCCTTAATGGTCAGAGTAAATATTTTACACTATAGTATGAGTGGTAAAACATATTCCATAGTGAGAATGAAGTAAATAACCAAATACTGGATCTTTACTCTCTAATTTCTACAGAACTGAGGGGTTTTTTGGTTTGTTTTGGTCTTAAACCTCAGAGCACTGTTGAATTAAATTCAGCACCTCTAATTAAATTGGCCTACAAGCCTTCTCCCTTTCCTTATAAAATATTCTTGTGTAACCAATTCCTCTACTTAGGGCATGCAAATCTACTATATTATGAAATCAGTTTCTCTAATGATGCAGCTGGCAAAAACAAAAACATAATTCACAGCCTGCAACAATTTGAGAATGTTTTAATAGCCCCTGAACTTATTCTTTAAAGCAGTTTTAAGGTCATTTCTCCACTGATAGATTTGCCCTAAAATAACAAACTGGAACTAAAACCCTGAGTATAACTACATGAGGGAAATGGAGTACAAGGGGACAGAAAGCAAAGAACTATACCTTTTAGAATTGTGGCCTGCATTAAAATGATATTGAACTGGGCCAGGAGTCATATCCCAGATTAAAAATCTTTACGAAAGAGTTTCATTGAGGGTCAGCAATTTCCTCCTTCCTGCAAAGAAGTTTAGCTTTTTTTGGGATACACCATTTGCAGTGTATAGCCTCAAGTGTAACACAGATTTCTTTGGCTTAGCATCTTAAATAGGTGATATTTGCAAGAGTATTCCCTTCTCCATTTCTTGCCAAGGCAGGAAAAAATAATCAGCTTTGGTAAAGTCACTCTGTTCCATTATTTCAGGTAGGAGAGCCATGGGAAGACAAGGTTAGAACTCAAGAGAAAGGAAGAAAAACTTGGGGAGCAGCAAGGATGAAAAGAAAGAAATGAAGATACATTAAAACAAGAGAAAACAAGAATAAAGGAAACAAAGTACAGAGATCCTGATCAGTAGTGATGTTCAGGTAAAGTATTAATTTTAAGCCTTTTAAAGCTTAAATACTTTGGAGCATTGAGCTAAAGCAATTGCCTAAATACAAAGTTGCACTAGTTTAAATAAAAACTGTCAGACAGCATGGCCCAATGCTAATTAAACCAGTACAACCTGGGCTTTAAAAATACACTGATTTAAGATCTTGGTTATGTTTGTGAGTTTATCCCAGTCTGCACAACAGATTTCACAGGTAAAATTAATAAGCCAGTATAAGCCAGTAAAAAGTACCTGTCATGTTTCCACAAGGAGTGCTTTGGATGTGATAAACTTTGGTTTACAAATGACCACGTGCTAACACCAACCTACAAGTAAGTTCACTGGTATTACACTGTCCTTTGGTACCTCTGCCATTGCAAGGCTGCCAAAGCTTGCTATTAGGCTTGGTTTCCCCTTCTGGCTTCTGTCCCACTTGCTGCTTTTGCTATACAGAGGGAGAGAACACCCTTGAGATCTGTGCTAGTAACTTTACCTATCTCTTCCTTTTTCCAGCTGTGCTGTCAACCTCCTGTCTGTCCTTTATGGTTCATAGGCAGAACTTTGGAATGTGAATAAAAATGTTGCTATAGTGATTATACCCCCATGACTGGGCTGATACATATTGAATCTCAATTTGAAACATCTTCCTCATTGGTATTTGGATATCATGGTGAGAAACCTCTTAGCAATGTCCCTGATAGACTCAGAATATTCCTGCAGTAGCAGCCTGGGCATGCCTTGACACTGTTGGGGAGGGAGTAACTTCAGCAATGGCCAAGGGAATTAAAACATCTCAAATGGCACAAAGCAAATGTGATAGGTATTGTGGCATACTCGACACAATTTCTTAAAGGGGAGGCAAGGAAAAGCAGAGGTTCTACAGGAGCAGAAATCTGCTGCATGTTTCATCAAATGCATGAGCATCCCAGCTGGATGTGGTAGTCTGTCTCTTAAAATGTAGGAGATGTATTTTTCTAAGGTGATGAGGTGCCAAAGGATGAATGCAATCAACTACAGCAAAAATTTCATAGGGTGCTAATCTGCATTTTAGGCACTTTGAAAATCTGACCTTAAGTCTTAAGTAAATGGCTGTTTTCTCATGAAGTAGGTAAAAAACACCAAACAACCCTCACTTGGTAAGTTTGTTCAATTCTGAATGCATTTTCTAGAAAATACTTTGTACGTTTGTACATACTGTACTGGTTTTTGTGCATGGAGTAGCTTAAAGAACAGAAATAATTTTTGTTTTAAATTTTAGACACTTTTAAGCAAACACAGTATGTAGAATGCCTTTGCACTTTCTCAGACTGCACATATTCTTTATTAACATATTTAAGGTAGATGCAGTATCACAGATAACAAAACTGATGTTGGTATTTTACATTTGATGTGCATACCACTTTAAAATTAAGCTCATTAAAGATAATAGAATGATCCATTGGCAGGCCTTCAGCTGCAGACTTAGAGGTGACAGGCTATTTGGTGAACAATTTACTGAGTGTCTCACTCCCCCCTCCTTCTTAACCATGGGCATTGTAAGTTCATTCTATTAACCTTAATAGGTTTGCTTTCAAAGTGTTTTACTCTGAAGATTTAAACGTGAACTCTATCATATGTCAGCCTGCAGCTAACTTAAGCAACTAATCTAAAAGAAGATGCAATATATTTATCTTTGTGCATATTTGTATGTATGTCCACAAGTAGTAGCATCTAATGCACATGAAGAAAGGATGTACTGTACCCTGCGTGATACTCTTCACTGTAGGTGTTTCATTGTTCCATAGGGTCTCTCAGGAACTTTTCTTTCTCTCAATTAAAGAAACATTAACAGCAGGTATCTCCACCTAGCGAGTGTCTTTGCATGCACTAGGTGAAAAAGGTTGTGCAAATGAGAGAAGCTTGTTTTCCTCACGTATATCTGAGGGCTGCCCTCTGTCCCAGCAGGATGTTCTTTTCTCTCCACCTGGGACCCAAAGACAGAATTAGCAAGCAAGTAGTAACAGATTTAGTGGTTTTGTTGAGGGCAGGCCCAGGCAGCTTTGTTGAGACTAATGGGACAGAATAGCAGCCATTATCTTCTCTCTGTCGCTGCCTTTTAAACTGCTCATCAGACAGTGCTGCTGCCACTTTTATGGAACCTAACGAGGACACTGAAGCAGCTGGGTGTCTCCCATCATTTCCATCCCAGAGATCCCTCAAAGCGGCTCCCCCACACAACGACACTATCCCTGACAGATCTAGGTCCTTGCAGGACTCAACGTTTCTTCCCTTACTTTGATGAGTTAGAGCAGTGGCTTGGAGAGGTCAATACAACTGTAAATGTCAGCTGTCAACGGCCCCACTTTTCATCACTCTGGCAGTCATCACCACAGAGGATGCCATACAGGCCTTGGCCAAACTTAGCCCAGCCAAGAAGTGACACTAATGATTTGTGAGCTAGACCTGCTCTTATCCTGAGACACTATTCACCTTCTGATCTCCACAGCCTTAGGTTCATGTTGACTGCCCTGCATGCTCAAATGACTGCAGGTAAAGGTTGCCCTCTGCAGTTTTACAGGACCACAAATTCATGGGACACAGATGAGAACCTGCTAGACCACCACATGAAGCTACTGCAACTTACTTTCTCTCACTCTGAATGCAGTGGCACATGGACACAGCCAGAGACGCAGGGAAGTATTCATCACACCTCAGCAACCCATGCCATCCCATTTGCTCTCACATCCAGTCCAAAAGCACGATATCTGTTTCCCAAATGCTGCCTCCTTGTGTCACCTACTGAGAGCTATGCTTGCAGGAGCAGTGCAGTTAGCAAGACTCAGGGTAAAGACATCAAGAACTAAAAACGCATGCGTTTTTTGGTGCTGTGGAATGCACTTACATGAGAAATTAGGCTGTGTTGGAGACATGGTCTTGTGAGGAAAATGAGGATTCTCCTGTTGGGGAATGGCTACGTGATCAAGGACACAGGTCCTTGGATCAGCTGCTTGAGCAGTCTCGTGCGTAAGAAAGT
>JAVKLA010000010.1:6143700-6203525 GCA_034782735.1 Sagittarius serpentarius | reverse complement strand
AACAAACAAACCCACAACAAAGCCACCCAACCCAACACCACCAAAAAAAAAACCCCAACAAAACCCACCCCACCACAACCCCCCAGTCTACAAACAAACAGAAAAACTAACAACTCAGTAGCAGATCTTACCCAGTACAAAATATAGTCAATCTGATGTATACACCTGCTTGTTGGTACTTCTCAGAACATTCCCCATCTGATATCTACAGAGAGAGGGGAATTGGCAGTGTCCACCTAGATTAACGAACCTGATCTATTAGCAGATAATTTAAAGATTGAAAAGCACTGACTGTCAGTTGGCCTGTCCACCAAAGTGACTATGCCTGATCACAGCAAAGGATAACCAGTTCTTAAGATTCTTGGCTTACATTTTTCTGTAAATTATGGCTGTGCATGTAAGTAATTTATGGAAACAGGTTCTCTTTTTCCACCCAACTCTGACCTTAAACATGAGGAATATAATTAACAGTGTTTGTGTAGTACTGCCTTTGCATAATTAAAAAGAGAATTGAGAATTTAAAGTTGCTACAGGAACATTCAGTTAGTTAAATTTTACATAGGGAGTACACATAGCAGCTTTTGGATTGCTTTTAAATTAAAGCTATTGCTGTACATCCAGTTGCAGTGGAAGCCGCTGGAAGGCTTTTCCTGTCATTTCCTAGCTTTGAATTGTATTTTGAATGGCAGTCGAATTTTCTCAGCACTAGCGCTGATTCTTTGTAGCTTGTGTTGATGGATTGTCTGCCAGCCTTCCTCTTTGGCAGGACAGAAGCTGGAGGGATGCACGTGTTTATCAGGCCAAATCAAATAAATGGGAAGCTGGCCAGTGAATTCAGTAGCAGAACCTGTACCCTCACAATTAATTTATTTTGTAGTTGCGACTTCTGATGTGGGTTCTGTTTTGTTTTATTTCCTTTTTTTCTTTTACTGTAGCTCCTCTTTTCCCTTCTGTTCTTTTCCCAGAATTATCTGGTCAACATTGTTCCTGGGCAACACAGCAGTAAGAGAGTAGTTTGGAAATACTTATATGTACAGTTTTTGACCAAATTGTTCAATGGCTTCTGTGGTAAAAGCTGTCAGTGTGGTACAAAGAAGTTAGTTTTTCTGCAAAAGGAAAATACATTGATGCTACAAGGTATTGGGGCCTCATCTAGCAACACTTTGACTTCTGTGACAGTGTCAATAAAGGTGTATGTGGACCTGCTTGGTGGAGGCACAGCAAAGGCTGTCGGGAGAGGTGTTCCTTCTTTTTTGTTGTTTTTCTTCCCACAAACA
Source organism: Sagittarius serpentarius (assembly GCA_034782735.1). Classification (NCBI taxonomy): domain Eukaryota; kingdom Metazoa; phylum Chordata; class Aves; order Accipitriformes; family Sagittariidae; genus Sagittarius; species Sagittarius serpentarius. Next base: position 6,202,248 of record JAVKLA010000010.1, on the reverse strand, counting down.
TAATTCACAATTATGTATGCAATATTAGCATATATTAAAGAAGAGTAGCATTCTGCTTCCATAACAGAAGGGCACTGGTATGTCAATGAAATCTCTGTGTATATGTGTGTGAGATTTACTTCCTTTTATGCTTATACGTGATTTAGCTGTGGCAAGTAAAGCATTGACGTATAGACCAGACTTAAGCACAGGCCAAAGCTCCACTTGCTCAGAATGCTGTGTTGAAACCACACCTAGGCAGTTGTTCAGCAGATAGTGTGACTTACATCACTTGAAACTTCACTGAGGTTGACTTGTGTGACAGAGCAGCTGTGCAAATACAACGTCAATCTCCAGGTGCTCCATTTTGAGACTTTGCACTTTTGATGAGTTTTATGTAGGGGGGAAATCCTGGAAGGTAAGGCAAGGTTTATACTACAGAGTTTGACCTGTGTATCGTTAATGCTTGCAGGTATCAAGATCTCTGTCGGCTTTAACTACATAACCGAAAGCGTCTAATGCAGATATTTTAACGTAGGCAACACTTTCACTTCTAGAAATGAGTGGTCTGCAATCTGTCCCAGGTAAAGCACAGCCTTGTGAGTGTAGTCTGTGTCCCCATATGGAGCACTTTCCCTGCCTAGTTTACTGTTATATTGAATAACCATCTAAGCAGTGTTTTGCCATACTGTGAATCCAAAAGAGAAAAAAGTGTTAAGGAGGGCAGCTTGAGAGTAAAGCAGCTAAAGATCTGCAGCTTGGACACTCGGACTGCCAAAGGAAGTCGTGCAGTGGCTCAGCTGCTGCGGATGCAACAAGAATAGCTCCTGGGCAGCGTGTGACCACCTCATTTCATAATGAGTTGACCTGGGTACGCTGGAGATGATTAAGTTCTGCTATGAAATTGTCTGTCTCCACATCACCATTTCCTGCTACAAATGGGAAATTTACCTTTCAAGTTACTTAAAGAGCAGCTTGATTTATTTTTTTTTTACTTTATAAAAAAAAAGAAAAAAGGGGCTATATTGAGGAAACTTTTGTTAAGGGCAACTTAGTGTTTGGCTTTCTGGACTTCTGACAGCAGTGTTCTTGAAAGGTCACTGTTGCAAAACTGCTTCAGACTGACCTAATGACTTTCACTGGTTTCAAAGTAGAATGAAGGGTGTTATCTGCAGTCCTATCTTTTTAGGGTGCTGACATATTCCTGTTGTTACTGTGAGTGCTTTCCTATTAGCTCTTCTTTCTTTGCCCAGAATCCACTGTGGGAATGACATTTAGCACTGTATGCACAGGCTTTGAGCCTTTCTAATGACTTTGGTAACTGTGAACAGAGGATTTAAATGGTCATTTTGTAACTGTGGGAAATAAAATCAAATCACTGGTATCGGATGTTCCTCCTTGAACTGACTTGTAAGGTTTTCACTTGGAAACTCAATTTCCTAGTTTCCCGTGTCTCTGTTTAGACTACTGTTCTTATGTATTGGTCAGTAGTAATGCTGCTGCTGTATTAACCTGACTCATACATAGTAAGGAGTTTTGTCACTTGAGCCTGTGGAAGAATTTCTTCTGCCGTCTTAGTCTGCTATCCTGTCATAATGTCATCAGTTAAATTTTTGTGCCAACAGACCTCTTTAACTCAGTAAGAAACTAGATCTACTATGTAATATTTTGCTTTGTCTTCTGTGACTATTTTTGGTTTAATTTTTTTTTCCTCACACCCACAGCTGCCATAGTAGTGTTGACAAAGCCCCGAGTGTAAGCCCAATTACACAGAGAGCGCAGCAGTTGTCCCTTGGGAGGAGCAACAGCAGTGCTAGGAAAAAAAAATCATCCCTTCTTTTAGAGGCCCTACACCTCCATGAGGAGGGTTTTCTGGCAGGGACACGGGCAGAGTGTGTTGCAACACTGACACGCTCTGCATGTCTCCTTTCACTGCAGTGGGCTGTTTTTCCTGCTGATGGAGTGTGAAGTCTGTGTGAAATTACCAGTCAGTGTCTGGCTTCTCCAGAGAGGACAGGGATTGAAGAGAGCTGGGTCGTGGCCTTGCGGTACCACTCGGTGGAGATGGCCATATGGTGTGGGAGAGGGTGCACTTAAAAGGGTGTCACAACAGATGTTTGATAGCATTACTTGTTGCCAAAAGCTTTAAGCGTCAGCTAGCTCCAGTAAGGTAGTGTTAGGGCTGTCCCAGGGGTGCAGTTAAGGAGGAATGCTGTTTAGATAACACATAGTGTAATTTATTATTTGCATTGGTATAGCAGTAGCTATGTTTTGTAAAGCAGACAAAGGCATAACAAGACCCAGAGGCTGGATGTTGGAGCCAAACAAATTCATACTTGAATTAGGTACAGATTTTTAACATGGGGAAGAATAACCAACCATTTGAACATTGTACCTAGAGAAAGGTGGATTCTTCATCAGTGTAAATCAGTTGCAAGTCATACTTAACTTGAAACAAGAATGAATTTCATGCTATCCTTTATACAAAAGGCTAAACTAGATTGTCACAGTGATCCTTTCTGGCCTCTGAATCTATAAATCTGAAACACTTACCCACCAAAGGAAAGACTTCTTTTCCTTACTATTTAAGTAGACAGGACAGACTTGTGGGAAAAGAAAGGAACCGGTATATCCTGGGGTACTGCAGCGTGGAGTATCAAGTGGCTAGTCTCATGTTGCAAAGGAGGTCTTTGAGAACTGGGAGCAGATTTCAGATGTGATTGAAAAATTCAGAGGACCGTACTTCCTCCTTATGTTTTGACTATGTTGTATATTTTTTGAATTAAAAAACCCCAACCCAACCCAAACAAACCTGTAGTACTTGGTTATGGTTCCTAGGCAGCAAGAAGAACTTACTGCAGTAAGACTATACTACACAGTGTGCTGAATTTACTGCTGGTGACTGTGAGCTATCAAAAGCTTTAAAATTATTTCCATGGATTCTACCCTTATTTATCTATAAATATTATAATTGTGAATCCCACAAGGAGGAAGAAAAGGCTTGAATTTAGACAGCGGAGCGAATAGTTATGCTGAACTTGTTCAACATTATGCCCAACTATTCTGTTTCTCACCCAGATTTACATTTGCTGAATACATTTGCTGAAACAAATAGCCAGTTTCCTTTGAGAACAAAGTTGGAACTGAATAAATGTATGCCTTCAGAGTACTAACAAAAGGACTGAACTCTGAAATAATGCAGTTATACAGCCCAAAAAATGTAAATTAGAACAGCAGAGAGGAAATCTAAATTTAGGAATACATAGTAAGAGCTAGTAATGTTTTGTGAGAGTTTATAAACTTACAGTTTTGTAGTCTGATCCTTCGCTGTTTAATCTTCCCTTTTCTTCTTTGTCCCCAATGGCAAATACATGTGGAAAATACACATCTTATGATAAAAGCAGTAGGTAAAAGGAGTTTTGTTACTTTTCTCGAGTGGAGGAGCCTATCAAAAGAGGAGAATTTAGGAAGGAAAGCCTTCTGTTCTATTCAGTGGAAGAGCCTTTGCAGCTGACAGTCTGTCTGTACAGAAGAACTGTCCCATTCATAGCTTCCCCAAGAGCCAGATACCAAGATACCAGACCTTGGAAATACACACTGGTTGTGTTGCAGTTGGGTAAGAAATGAATTTCGACGGCAGCAAAGAAGACTCAAGTTAGATATTAGGGGAAAAAAGTGTAGGTAGCAGGAGAAAGCACTGGAATACATTATTTGAGAAGATGATGTAGTCCTTGTCACTGGGAGCCTTTCCTTTTTCAAGGGTAGATGAAGAGGAATTCTCTAGAGAGCTGGTTCTCTAGAGAGGAAGAGGAATGGACTAGATGTACAAAACTTAGATGTACAAAAGCATAGGAGATTGATATGTGTATTTAAGAATCCTATATGTAGAGTCAAAGAGAGCTTCCTGTATGCATATCGGGTGCTGAAGGACAGGCCATGTAGACTTTCTCACTCAGGTAATTATACTAGCTTCAGTTGCGCTACTCAAACAAGCAGGACTTACTCTTGTGGTTTGAAATTTTCATTCTGTAAGTTACTGATGCTTTCTTCTGCACTACAGTAATGATATTTATCCAAACATGATTTTTAGCAAAATCACAGGTGACATCAAAAGTACACAAAGATGTGAAAACGGGTATGAGGAGTGAAGCTCCGTAAGCTCCAAAATAAGGAGTGAAAACTGCGTCTAGCAATTGCTGTGAATTTGCCAGATGGTGAAATCTGTCTCTGTGATTTCATTTCATCAGTTTCCATACTGCTGCTAATTTCTATTTGAATTTCTAGAGGTTTCAGAGAGATTACCTTGAAAAAAAATACAGACATTTGCAAGTTCTTTTATTCTGTTAATTTTTACAGATGATCTTTTGTATTGATAAGAAACTGAAGTGTCTTCTAGAGACTGTGACAGGAGTTTTCTAGGAATGTACTTGCTCTTGATGTCCAAAAGGGACTTCAGACTTTCAAAAAGAAAGCTGCTTTCAGAAAATGGCTCCTAATTTTTTTCACAAACTCAGAGTATGTGTTTCTGAGAGTAAGAATCAGCAAGAGGATGCATCTACAAAGGGTTTCTCTACAGTTTAATCCACTTTATACTGACATAATTAATTTATTTAATTTTCGTGCATGTCACTATAGAGACAAACCCTGTTGTCAGTGTAATTTATACAGTTGTTATTACGTCCAGTGAGAAATCATGCCCCACACTACAGGACTCCTGGTGATTTGAGGTACATCACTTATGGAATCTGTGTGCAATGTGTTCATCTGCTGCATAGCCAGATGGCTGAGGTGAACATCCACTCTCTCTTTACCTTTAAAAATCAGAATTGGTGGCAGCATTGTCAAAACATGTCAGCACTTGAAGGGTGGTGTAAGACAAACCACTGGCTCCACAACACATCTTGGCACACGAGTTGGGGCTTTGAAACAAATTATATTCTTATTCTACAACTGGTTGGTTGGTTGGTTGGGTTTTTCTGTTGCTATACACTTAAAGTTTGAGCTACTAACCTAGAAGACTGTAGCACTTAGGGTATGGCCCTGAGATGTTTTCCTTGATGCCTTGCATCAAGAAGCATCTGTGCTTATATTGTGAATTCTACTTAATCTTCTGTCTGGACATTGTTTATTTTGATGGTCCTGGATGGGCATGTCAAATGACAGTGCTTAGTAGTTCATAACAACTGCTTCATAGAAATAAAATAAATCTGGACAGTAAGGAGAGAAGAGGAGGCAGAGGAAGGAGGCTGGGGAAGAGTGTTTTCTGGATTGCTGTATTGTAAATTGCTGAATAATCTGGAGTAGCAAAAGCTATAGATGATTTCCCTAGGGAAGGGAATTAGGGGGTTTGAATCTAGTAGGTTTTTTGCTACCACTCTCACAGTATGCTGTAACTATAGAGGGCGCAGAAGGTAACATCAGAAAACAGAAGAAAGAAATGGACCAGGATGCGGGAATTAATACGAGTAGTCTCTAAATGATATGCTGGCTTGAATTTACTTGATGGATGCCAAAATCCGTTCTTTTTTATTTAGAGAAGACTACACCCTGCCTGAGAAGATAAAGATGACATTTTGTTCTTTAGGGGCATAAAACTAGTTTTCCTAATTATTCCTGACATTTTGTCATTCATGCTATGAGCTTCCTTAGAGGACAGAAGTAAATAGCCAGTCTCCTATGGGAGTGAAACATGAACTGAATGAGTTTAAGGTTTGAAATGTGCTAGCATCGGCACCAAATCCCAAAATGGTGTTGTTGGAGTTCCAGAATAAGGCAATGTGGAACAGTGTAAGATACCTAGGGTACGTTACAGAGGCGGACACAGTAAGCTTCTCTGAATATACTATAGAAAAGTCTAAATTAGGAAGGCATTTATATGCAGCTTATACTTTTGAAGTTTAGGTTTAAGTAGAAGGGTGAACTTCAAATGTATTATTGCTGTATTATTTTAGCACCCTGAAGTCCTTGCAGGACCTCTGTGGTAGAGGAGGTAGATGACAAAAATGCTATTCCTGCCTTGAACACTTTAAAGTCTCATCTTACACAGAGAAGCCCCTCTGGCTGAACCTAGCATTTGCATGGGGTCCTACTCAACATGGAGGTGCTCGGAGCCTGTGCGGAGGTATAGCTTACAGCACTGGCAGCCAAAACAACCAGCAGTTGAAAAAGCATAGGTATTTACCAGAGATTTTGCAGATCATTACATTTATATGGGAATTTAAAGATAGCTAAACAGGCATTGTTTAGAAAACGCTCTGATCCTGTTCTCATGATGTTCCACAAACCTGATAATTCATTTTACTTTTTTGATATCCTAGTCCTTTACAACATTTTGTATGTATTAAGGGGACTTTGTCCTGACACTCCAGATGTTTGTTCAAGTTCATTGTTTCTCAGCTGTTAGGTACTAAGTTGTAATTTTTTTTCTTCACAGCCACTAAATTTTTTTTTTGCCTTAAACATTAAAATTGCTGATTATTCTACTTTTATGCAGGTGTCTCTGGGAAAGGGTCTTGCATGTAGTGAAGTACAAACAGTAGCATTTTGTCAGTGTACTTGCACTTCCAGTTATCATGAATCTGAAGGTACTTGGATTCTTTTCCTGGGTCCTGTGCTGCGTAATATTGGGAAAGCTTTTAACCTTACTGTGCCTCAGTTCCTCACCAATAAATTATAGACAATGATACTTTTTGAAATACCCTGTTGAAGAGCTTTAAAATTTAGCTAGTAGTAATGGTACTGTTTTGTTTTTTTTCATGTTCATGTTAATTGCAGATTTCAAGATATGTCAGAACCTAAAGAACAGTCCCTGAACCCTTTCAGAAAGGATGTCATTGCTGCTTCTTAGATTGTAGCCTCTGCTTCTGGCAGTTTGAATGCCACCATCAGAAGCAAAGCAAATGTAGTTGAACAGATGTGGTATAGAAAAAAAAAAACAAAACAGGTCCCACCAAGGTTTTTTTTGGCTTGTTTTTCTGAGAGAATCTGTTGACTGCTTTTGTTGATTTGGCTGCTCTTTTCAGTTCATGATACAGCAAACTATAAAATCTGTGACAAAATCACAGGAAAAAGTATTTTTTAGGAGACAGGATTCAGACTGTTATGGTATTTAGGGACTAAATTAAGAATTCAGTCTCTTCAGAGGTAAACTGGCCATTGTGGAAATGTAGCTGACTACTGATGGGCTGCTGACATTTCATAAAAATGTTTACATAAACCTAGAGCAAGCTCTACTTTTATGAGAAAAGCAAAGAGAAGAGATTCCTTTGGTCTGGAGATTCTACCACCACCCCCATGCTAAATACCATGCTAAATGCGATGTGTCTTTTCAAGTGACCTTTATCTTAATTTTAATCTTTCTTAACCTTTTGGGGGAAGTTATATTATTTCAATGTCGACCATGTGTGAAAATTTACCTTACCATCCTTTAGCACCTTTTACACCTTTCATATGAATATTAATGTTACTACATTAATAGTAGTCTTATGAACAGGACTGGCTTTTGGGGCATTTAAAACAACTTTACAATATTAGAACAGTGCTTATACCATTTGTGTGATTAAAAATTCTGTCAATCACAGATAAAAATAGGATCGAAGAGGCTGAGATTAGAATTCCTGTATTGAAAGCCGTGAGTTTTAAATAATAAGTATTTTTCTTATTAAGAGTTAGGGTTCTGAGAGAAGATGCATGAGCAGCACCTCTAGCATCTTTTGAAGATTCAGATTCTCAGTCCTTTCAGAATGAGGCAGTATATGTGGAAATAATTGGAAAATAACCTTGAAGGTTTCTGTGCCTATTTGAGTGTGAATGGATGTATGTCAGACCTAATTAGGTCTACTGAGGAAAACAGAAATGTCAATCGTTTTTTACCAAATGCATCGAGCTACTTTTGAGATTGTGAATGGGGTCCAGTGAGCATACAGCCTACTTAACATCACCTTTCTATCTTATATCTTTTAGTTCTGTCCCCTGTGATGTATGGCATTTGATTTTTCTTGAAAACAAAGTCAAAGAGCTGGAAACCAGGCATTGCCACTCCAGTGCTTGCTTAGCTAATGTGTCCAGAAGAGCAGATATAACTTAACTAATTCAGAACATTAATGAAAATGGTGGTTATTTTACCTTCCAGCGGTTCATAGGGTTTAATTGGTTAGGTCATGGAGCTCGATTTATTTTATTTGTTGGAAACTTGATGACCCCTCCAGTGCCTCGTCTGATCTATTTTTTTATTCTATAGCTATGACTTTATCAAATCCTATTGGAAGTGTGAAATGCACATCTGTTTTCAACCAAGATTATATGTAAAAGGATCTTTCCTGCTTAATTACATGTGCGTGCACCTATTGTGCATACTCATATCTTCTTTCTTGGTAAGTGATGGACTGCTGGCTTTGCAGGGCCATCATGAAATGTACTGTCTTTCACATCTTTTCTGTCTGGATGGTTTCTTCAGAAATACTCCTAAAATTCCAGCTGTGTGCTTTTGTAGTTTGTTAGAAATGGTTAAGTTTCCCTGGGCATCCCTTAGGAGCATACTAGGAATAAAAAGCATATTGTCTGGAAGCAGAATCACTGAGTCAGTAGAGTCTCTGTGCTAGAGAGGAAAGAAAGCACCTTGCTTTTAAATTTGTTTGGGGAATTTGGAGACAAGTGGCAGTTTGATACTGTTTACATGAGAAAGTTTATTTAAAGGCATGAGCTGCACTGTGTAAGTAAACTTTTACAAATCCCTTTATGGACTCCGGTTTGTGATGTGAAAGCATCTTACTCAGTTCAACTTAAATGCGTTCCTAAGAAAAAGAACTTAAATAAAACTAAAGTAAACCTAGTGGGAGCTGAAACAAGAGTGTCCATGCAGCTTTTTGTACAAATATAATTAAGTTGGTTGAAAATCATACCTTCCAGATACCTATTCAGCATTTTCTTGGAGACAGTCCCTTACTGGGAGTGGAAGGGTGGAAGGCAAGACTTTCAGCTTCCAATGCTAGCATCCATAACATTGAAATCAGTGGAAAAAATCATATAAGGTCTCATTTTGGCCCATTTGAATAGTGGAGTGAAGTTTTGGAAACTGTTCACATCCACAGCTTGTCACTAGCAGCCTTAAGACTTGAGAAATTGACTTCCTCCTTTCAGTGTCTCACTTTCAAGTGATCAAGAGATCCTTTGAAATATGTTTTGTGCCTTGCAATGCTCAGAAAAGTTCATGTGATTCAACAAAGATGTGGTCAGTGCATGTAGCATCAGATAGTCCTGGAGATTCCTCCACAGACTGTGCTTCTGCTCTTTGAGTTTACTGTAAGTTTTCTCAATTTTAGCCTTATTTTTTTTCAAAGTGAATTTAAAAAAAAATTCAAATAGTCTTTTTGATTAACTCACTGTAAATGTAACTTCTTCAATATTTTAATTACTTCTTATGGAAGCAAGAGAATCTCCTGTTACATTGCAGTAAACCAGGTATGGTCCTTTAAGGGGTTTGTTTGCAAGTACGTCTTCCTGGGTGTTTGCTAGAGCTACTCAAGCTGTTCATGGGTTGTTATGTTTCATGGGTTTTAAATGTATGTATAACTCCAATTAAATGTAATGGGATATATGCTTAAAAACATTATGTGTTGTAACATTATTATCTTTACAATTGTTATTTAGTTGTTAGCATTGGAGTCACCTTAAACTCTGTCTTTGGAAATGCTGTCTACAATGCTAAGACTTTATCCTATGTAGACCTGGTCATTATAACGTACAGAATAAGAGTGTAGGCTGGCTAATCAGAATTAAAAATTCTAATTACAGGGAAAATGCTTATTCCTTTTCTCTTGAGAACATGCTGTTCAACAATTCATTATTAAGCGATTATGTTTTATACAACATTACAGGTTTGCTTGATGTTATGCAGACAACACTGCAAATTGTTCAAAGGCTAAATTAACAAGGGATGCTTCTAAATAATGGGAGAGGTTATCGTTATTTCCTTGCGTTGCATGTTCTGCAGTTAGGGAACTTTGCTTTTAGTATGCTCTATTCTTATTTTTCTTTTTTTCTCTCTCCTCAGTTCTGGAATTTTTCCTAAGACATTCCACATTATCTCATTATATTTTTCCGAGCATGAGGAACACTCACCCTAATATGAATGGTTTGATGACTATTCTAAACAAAATTAAAACTTTTATTTGCATTGAAATATGTCCTGAAAGATGAGGCCTCTAGGCTAGTAGAAATTAACATGTAGACTGGTTCTTATTAAAAACTGTTCACATACTAGCTTAAGGCAACAGATAAGATATTTGTAATATAAACTATGAGAAAAAAGAGCAGGGAAGCACCAAGTAAAGGTGAGTTGACTGCGGTCAGCACTGTAAGTAGTAATCATGGCATCCAAACTGCTTGACTGCCAATCCGTGTCCATGGTATTACGGCACCAGGTAAATTTTAAGAGATTTTCAAGGATAATATATAGTGAGCTTGAAGTTTTCACAGGTGTGGGATGGCTTAACAGAAGGCACTGAAAATTCAAATGGCTCATGCATATCCTTTGGACTGAAATTGTTGCAGAACATCAGTGAGCAAAACATTAAAAAGATAGTCTGAGATGTCAGTACTGACAGAGAGGAGCCAGCAGTAGAGGGTAAGGACAGCATCGTCTGATAGGCTAGTAATGGGTGGGATCATTCAGAAATGGGAGGAGAGGGATAATCAGAGGATCTTCGGCTTTGGAAGAGGGTAAGGAGGAAAGAAATACTTGGAAAGCAAAAAAAAAAAATGGGGACAGACTCGTGAAAGCTGACGGGTGATTGCATGCCAAGAACCTGTTGGCATGGTTAACCAGAGTCTTGAGACCATCCAGTACTCTGGTTCTCTTAAAAAGCCCTTCTGAACCAAGGGGCCTGAAGTGTTTGTGTGCAGTCCCAACTGGTGATGGCATTGAGTTGGAAACACTGGTTATAGCATAAAATGTCTTGCTGAGTATAAATCCCCCAGTGTTTCATGAGGTTATGTGAATTAGACTAGTGGTGTAAGCAGAGTTGGATCTGGCATCTGTCATTCTTCTGTAGTGTCAGAAAAGCATTTTGTAAAAGAATAGAAGCTAATAGCTGTAGATTTCACTTGCTCTATTGTTGCACGTGCCTGCAACATGCCTTAGAGAAGAATCTTCCCTTTTAAACATTACAGGGTTTTCAGAATGATTAGCTAAATGCATGACACAGCTTACTGCTTTTTCAGCCCTCACTCTTTGCAGTTACACCCTTGCCTTTTAGTTTTGTTTCTGGTGCCCATAAAATCTCTTTTTATTCTTAAAAACAGCAGTCCAATCCATGCCCGAAGAAGGATAGATCTTTCAGTTTTAGCATGTGCAAAAAAAAAAAAAAGATAAATTACAGTCCATTCAGGTTCTTATAGGTGCTGCGTGTTTGAACACATTGGTTTGGATTTTAAGTCTGTGAACTCTGGCCTTTTATCTTGTTTGATTTTGTTTTCATATTCGTATCTTAATTTTCATTTCACTTTTAATTAGTTTCATTATATTTGATGGCAAAATGTTTGCTTTATCTTCACTGTTAATAGTCTAATTGTTTCTCTTGCCTTAAGTAATATCTCGTTAACTTTATAAGCCATCTTTTCCACATCGTCTACAGAATTAATTTCCTGTGCATGAGGTTGTATTGTCTGCAGCATCTTTCCCAAAACTTTCTCAATTAGCATTTTTATTGTTGTATTGGATTTTTTTCTGTAAGAATTAAGCTGTGAAGACAGTTGATAAAAATTAGTATTATTAGTTGGTGATCTTTTCAGACATCACTAAAAATCTATGTATTCCGTATTGGAGAAACAGCTTAGGAGTTTAGAGGTGATATAGGTCTTTAAAAACAAAAACAAACCAAACAAAAATACCAACTACCATGCAATAACTGCGTGCTATTTTCTGAATTGAAATTAAAATTGTCAGTAACTTTTGATGTGCTAACAACGGATGTGTTTGGTGGTTTTACAGGAGAAGAGGTACATGTAGTGATTTTCCCCTAGTAAGTATTTTATTGCCATTTTCTGGTGGTTACATTCATCAGAAAGAATTAGGCCGTGTAGACAGCAAACAGATGCTGCAACCAGGTATGTTCTAGCTCTTGGAACACTCTTCAGTATTCCCTTCCCTTCCTTTCATTGAAATTATGTAGCAGAAATATAATGACGTAATCATGATAGACTACCACATCACCTTCAGCCATCTTTCTTTTATATCTTTAATGGGAATATTGCTTTCTTTTGTGTGTGTGTGTGTGTGCAAGACGTATCTTAGATTGTGACATACTTCCTGGTTTTCAGATCCCAGTCATTCATTGTAGCAGTATGCCGCCAAGGTCGCTTGTGGATGTTGGAAGACAGGAGGCCCTTGTCTAGAGGTGCAGTGCTACTGCAGGGAGTCTAGTTCTGCCAGGAAAGTTATGTTGAGACAGCATTTATTCACTACATCTTTAGGTCTTTGTTGCAAATCAGGTTATTCTGAGAGGGACAAAGTGCTGAACAGTCAAGTTATTAGCATGACGCATATTATGTATGTCATGGATGCAGATGAATTAAAAAAACACATTCCCGTCTAAAGTGGTACTTAATGGACCTCTGCTGCTAAAGATATGACATGTTGCATTTTTTGAAGAAAAAAAACCCCAAACACCCCCCCTGCCTCAAGCAGTGGTTCCCTGTCACCCAGTAGATCCAAAGAAGCAGACTGCTCTTGTGGAGCTCTAGAAAATCAGCTGTCCCCCCACTCCTAGAATAGAGCTGCTGTACTCACTATGTCTCATTTTCAGAAGAGTAAGATGAGATGAGCACTTGTATACACAGACACTTTGTGCCTTTACTGTAGGTCTTGGGTTGAGAGAAGATTACTCTGTCTTGGAAAATTATGCAGATTTTTAAAAGATGCCTTGGTCCTAAATTAGGACAAGAAGTTGAATTCTCAAAGTCCTTATATTTTACCTAAGATCAAACAAAATATTTTCATTTAAATTATCTTAAAATGTTTTATTTCAAAGGTGACTGTTGAAGTTGACGCTTTAATAATGAAGATTCTCACACAATGAAATATTTTACTTGAAGAGTGATGAGTTGGGATAGTTTAACAGCTTCAGATGTTTTAGAAACAAACATGTTTATCAAACCTCTTTTTCCTGTGTACAATTTGTTTTACTAATGAGTATTTATTTTGAGACAAAAAGAGGTTTCATCAAAAATTTCCTGGTTTGCTGTATCTGCTGCATGTCGTTTGTTCTGTAAACTCAGAGCCTGGTGCTACGTGATAAAATACATGTACTTCTTATAGAAATATTTTCATTTCAGTGTGCTTTAAATGTAATGTCTGCTTGTATTTCTTTGTAAGGCAACAAAAAACCTGACAGTCAAGGAAAGACTACTTCTATAAATAATATAACCCTTACTTGAAATCCAAGACAGCAGTAGTTTATACCTATACTTCAAAAAGGAAGGTAAGACAATGTAAGGCAATTTAGATAAGTGTAATTTTTCTGTTAATGCTTGTATGTTTGCCAAACAGTTCTGGCATAGAGAAGATTATTGTGCATTGTAAAAACCTTATGGTGAATTATAAGATGAAAGTAATTCTTTCTAACTATGCATAATTAAGCCCTGTACATTTTTATTCAAGTAAGATGCATCTAGTGACAGATTCTCACCTGACAGGCCTTGGCATTTCCTCATTAATTTTGATATTGTTGTGCCCATTTGTGCTAGCACCAAGTGTGTATTTCCTAGAATTTTTTAAGTCATTTAATCAGTTGTTAAGATACTTCAAATACATGTATTGCAGCATGAATGTATTTAAGAGTTTGACTTTAGATCGTTGAAGTGAGTGAGAGTTTTGTTTGCTGCTGGGTTAGATGAAAGCTGGATTAGACCAAATTGAATGTATAGGGGAAACAGTCAGTTTTGTACACCTGGAACTGAAAAAAACTATAGAGATGGGTAACAAGGACTATCAGTGGTATGGAGCGGTTCTGTGCAAAGAGACTAAATGGACCAGAACTTCATCTTCGAAAAGAGGCGACTGAGAGAAAACATAGTAGAAGCCTATAAAATCATAATTATTGCAAAAAAAGGCAAACTGGGAACATTTATTTTCTGGTGTGTTTGTTTTTTTTTTCCCCGATGCCAGAACTGAGGGTGTAAAATGAAATGGTTGCATAGAAGGTTTGGAGCAAAAGAAGTAGTTTTTGTGCAGAGTGCAATTAAATTGTACAAGCTCACTGCCACAGATACGGGGGAAATTAAAAGTATTAAGAGTTCCAGAGACATTAAAGAAATTGATGGAGAAATAAATAGCAGTGGCTATTAAAGGCCGGGATGCAGCCTCTGATTCAGTTCCTAACCACTGGTTGCTGAATGATACAATAAGGGAACCATCGTTTCATGCATGCCCAGTTTCTGTACTCTTCCCACAGCATTTAATGCGTGTTATTGTTAGAACAAAGGGGTAGGCAGACCTTTGACTTATTGCATTAAATTTTTTTCAGTACCTAGTACTTAATTTCTAAAGAACTAAAGGTATAGGCTCTGTTAACTGGAGAAATAACTGTTCTGGATTAGGACTTTACCCTGCTTTCCCAATCGTACCTTCTGACAGTTTGTCAGTGCTGGAGGTTACCGCCCCAGGTAGCAGGGTGGCCAAGTGAGCACTCCTCATCTTTTTGGTGTGCAGGGGACAGGTTAGTTTGGAATGCCGCACAGATACTAACGTTCTGTCACACTCTTTTTGCAGTGACTGACTGACCACGATGCTAGTCAATTCATTTGACTTTAAGGGGAGGGAAAAGTGATACGATCAAGACAAATGCATCCACATTACATTTTGACTAATTTTTCAAAATTGGAGGATAAATGCTGTACCCTTTGAAATCACTGGCAAAACTCTCATCAAGTAAAAACTCTCATCAGGTTTTACAGCATGGATTTAGTTAAATGGGTATAAATCTGTATGCAGAGAAACTCTTTACATTGTGAAAACATAGTTGTGGAAAAAAGCCTTATCTGGAGTTGAATTTTCTGCTACTTACCCTGCATAAAGGTTCTTAGGGTACTAACAATTAGTATGGGGTGACATAATAAAGTATATTGTGCATGTTTTTCACTGGGTTTAGCTGTCATCCTCAAAGAACGGGGTATGATCCTTCTGATATCAATAGAATCCTATCAGAATAATTTTCAGTGCAATGAATTGCATTCTTTTCCTCTGTTACCAGAGCTAGATCATCACTATTTTTTTTTTTGTCATCAGTAAATAAACAGTATGTGGGATCTTAAAGGGCACTTGACTAGTACAATGTTTCGTATGGACCTCATTTCACATGTTAACTATTCCTTATGGAATTAAAGCACATCTCATAACAAGCTAAAGGGTAGAATAGCTTTTCCTCTTTGATGCTTTGTAAAGTGCTTGAGCTCCTTGCATGGAAAACTCTATATAGATGCAATACTATTATATTGATGATTATTATGGCAAAGTGCTGGGGAAAATTATGCAGGAAAGTGATTAGAACCTTCTCTCCCTTACAAAAAAAACCCCAAAACAAAATCCAGTGCCTGAATAGTTCTGGTTTTATTACTTGAGAGATGAAAGCTGTATAAAAACGAAGCAAATCTGGCTTGTCGTGTGGATATTTAACTTTCAGGATTTCAGTGTATTTTACCTACTTTATTACCTGAGCTGAGAAAAAATAAATCAAAAAAACCTAGCTGCAACACAGAGTATTCTAGCCTTATTTAAAAAAAAAAAAAAGCTGTAATTATAGACATCTTAAAAAAATAACAAGCTTATTTTGAGCCATAGAGCATTAAAGTTTGTAATACAAATTTCCCATCAGAACAGAGTGATAAAAATTTGTTTGCTAACCAGTCTTCCAGTAAAAACCAAGTAAATATACTCATAACTATGTGTCAACGCTATAGGCTGACTATGGAAAAAGCCCTGTTGAGTGCAGATCTCAAGAGAATTAGTGGCAGAGCAACATGTCGTCTTTGGTTTAATTACTGTTCAGAACTTACTGAAATGACAGCAACTGAAAAGGTCACCTGAACCGTGGAATGCAATATCTGGCCTTAAGAAACAAAGCAAGCTGACTTTTGTTTTGTGTCCCTGTAAAGGCACTGCCACTACATAGCTAGTAAATGGTGGTTCTTTTGCTCTCAGTTTTAGAAAGTCTCTTGACCTTGTGTTGAAAAGCAGATAGCTTGAAGTCTAGCACCTCACAGAGCCCAGTCTGCAGCACTGGAACACAGGGTTGTTGCTGAACCGACTGTTTTCAGATTCCCTCCTGATAGTTGTCAGTATAGTGAATATATTCCCAAATGGGAGAAAAAGGAGTTGATAAACTGTTTTGTATTACCCAGTGTTAGATTACATAATGTTATAACTAGATATGAGTCGAGCAGTTTTGCACTTTGCGAATGCAGTCTGTTTTGGAAACAAAAGTACTACCAATGAGTGTTTTAAATAAAGTATTTCTCTGGATATGTAGTGAGTGCAAGCAACTCTTACCTTCTAGTTTATCAAGTCATTGTAAAGGTAACAAGAATGAAAAAGATTGGCTGGGTCATCTAATTGATAACAACTTTTACCTCACACAATGTAATCCTTTTATTGCTTTTAACTAGCTTTCTTTTATGTAACAGCAGGGGTTTTTTTGTCCTTTACTCTCTCCTATTTGGCTGATAATACAAAAAGTCATTGTTCTAATATCTAGGAACTGTCTTCTAATTTCCCTCTTCATGGGCAACTTACACCTATTCATTCATGTGTGAACATTTTCCTTTCAATCCCATTTTCCTGCATGGAATCTTCCATAGGAGGTTCTGTATCTTTTACATAAAATTTTGTTGTTCTCTGTGTACTGAATGCAACATTGGATTGCATTTATCTTTTATATAACTTTATCTTTGTGTGACTCATAGTGATCTTGTGGCCAGTTGGCATACTTACGTACATATTATGCTTTGGCAGTTCATGAGCTCCCAGCATATAGCGTGTTTTTTTATTAACCCCCCAAACACGTTTCTCATGCTTTTGGTACTATTGAGTTTCATTCTATTTTTGTTATTTCATGCCTCAAAGCCATGCATTAAATTCCATGAGGTATCCATCTCTTTCTTTGTGTTGATGATGCCTTCTGACTTTGTCATTAGTAAACTTTGTCTTATGCCACAGTTATTAAAATACTAAGATTAGTCCTAGCGCTGTTCCCTGAGGATCCGTTCTTCAATTTTGTACATTTCCTTTTGAAACAAATCAGTCTCATTCGCCCATTAGCTAATTCCTTGTCCTGTTTAGCCCTCTTCTACTGATCCCCGTTTTCTGTAGTTTAAATGAGAAGATCCTGTGCAGCTTCACAACATATTCCCTTGCAGTTCCAGATTTTATTGCGTATCTCTTCTCCTGAAAATCAGTAAAGAAAAAAATAAAACCCACCCTAAAACATGTAATCTGACATGATTTTCCGTCAGTAAATTCATGTTCACCAAAATATCCGTGAATTCTTTACTTCATAAAGTACATACATACTCTGCTGTATTTTGCAGAGTAACTGCAGGCATCATTGGTAGATGCTTTTAAGTCTTCTGATAATGTGCTATTAGCTGTGCAACTGAACAAGTCCTCACAGGGCGATTTCCAGCCAGAGAAATGCGATTTTTTTTCTTAATATGTAAATCAGGACTGACTCATAGAAATCCATGAAGTCGCCCTGTTGTAAATTGTATGCAAACAAGAAGAGATTTTTAAATTCAGTAGTCTTGTTCAGACAAAATTCAAGTTGAGTAATTTAATATTCCAGAATTGCTATAAAATGCAATTATCAGTAATAATGCATTGTACTTTTCTAGAGTTCTTCCTGCTGGAATACTGGAATTTTTACCAACAAAAATGTGTTACATTTCATTACACCCAACAGAGTGGGTATAAGCTAGAGATAGTGGAGAATTTTTAGTGAAAACAATTTTTACAGGAGTGTAGGAATATAAAACATGTTTGCTGGAAGAGTATTCATAGGTTGAAGGTCAAAACTTGTGTCAGAACAAGAGAAGTGAGACTCCTGAATAACACGTAGATGATCCAGTCATTAATTTGCAGTATTGCTCCAAGCGCTTTTTATTTATACCACACAGAACAGCTCCTATGCCACAGACCTATGCCACAGGACTGCACAAGGTTGTGGATAGTGTGCTTACTAAAAAGCATCTTAACCTGTGCCTTAGCCATGTTCCTAGCATGAGCCTGCCTGCTGCCTGGGAGGCAGCTGAGCATGTGTGAAGTATTAAACGTGACTTTCATTTAGCTTTACCTAGCCTGGGTATTGATAGTGGCACGGTGTCTTAGAGATACTGAAGGCATTTATTCCACATGCTCTTTATCATCCTGTTGCTTACTGTGTTACTGAGGCGACAGCTTTTTCTGTTTCTTCTGAACTTCAGTTGCTGAACCTTTATTTCGTTTCTGCATATTTTGATCTAAAAGCAGTTTGTTGGGAAGTGCTGGGGAAGCCAGCTTGTCCATTTACGAATGGGTATCTACTATATATTTCTGAGTGACATGAAACCCATAGATTTCTACTCATTTCCATTTGGATCTGACTTTTACCCAGTTTTTCCTCTCCAAGCCACTTTATTTTCTACTGATTTGCATTTCAGTCTTTCCAGTTCCATATGCTTTTCCATGTAGTTGCATACACACGGAAGTCTCCTTCCTCATCCCGGTATAGACAGTAAGATCTTTTCCTTCGTATGACTTCTGAATGCCGCTTTTGTTTCAGTCAGTTTACTATTTATGGCATAGCTTCTACTTTCTACCCTCTCTGTCTTTTCACGTTAGCTGTATTTGTTTCTGGCTTTGATTAAGCAGACTTATGAAATGATTTCTTAAGATCCCTTCTGCCTTAATTTTCTGGTGGTGGTTTTTTTTTCCATGCTTGAGCTTTTGCATTAAGAAATTTGTGTCTGGGATTATATTTTTGGCTTTAATGTTTTATGCTAATTGCTATATAAAGAACAATAAAATTGAAAGAGGAAAAAGTGTGTACAGATGTATACAAATATGTTTAAAGTAAAATTTCAAGAAAAACCTATTGAGGAAAAAGGACACTTAGGAGAAGTTCTTTAAGAAAATCATAGGTCCCAAACACATTATGGCTGTTTTAAGAGGAATGAGAAATCACGAAGCTAGATTATTTCCTTGTTGGTTCACTTATGAGAAAGTGGAACTTAAACAAAAAAAGGCATTTCTAGCTTATTCCTTGAAATTAAGGAGGTTTCATCAGTGATCTATTTAACTGACTAGGCTGAACTTCCTCTAACCGAAGGCCTCTCTGTAGTACTAAGGTGTCACCTTTTAGTAAGGGGCACTGTCATCTGTTTCTGTTACACTTTCCCCTGCTAGAGCTGTGGAAACATAGCTCCCTTTAAACAAGATTCAATTCTTTGTCATTAGTATGAATAAAACAAAGGGAAGTGTTACAGTAATTTTGAATCCACTAAAATTCTCTGAAAGACATAATAATAGCAGCTTTGCTAATTTTGTAAAAGGAAAAAAAGTGTTCTTTGCTGGTAGCTTTATCAGCTCTTTCCTACAGAGAACTAGGAACTGCCTTTATCTTCAATAGTATCTCAACTCCATGCAACTAATCACGTTACGAGTGCACTTCTTCTTTCTAAGCATACCGATGCAGCCTTGCTATGGCTCTTTAAATCATTCTCTGAAGCAAGATTTTCCTGAAAGGCTTGGGAAGGATTTGCACTTAGTAACTTCTTTTAATTAAAAGCTTCTCCTCCTCCATCAAATCCTGTGTGGGATCAATAAATCACAGATTTGTGATATTAAAAAAGGAGTCATCGGCTGTATTTGTTGCATAGCTATCTAATGGTGACTTCATCCAGAATATTACTCAGTGCTTTGGATGAAAGCCTCTGAAATTGGCCAGTCTGTTTTTGTTTGGTTCACTCACTGTCTGAATTTCTTTTCATGTGTGTTGTCCATCTGTAGCATTTTATTCTCCTTTGCTGTAAAGTTCCTCTGACAGCAAACAGCCATGTGCTAATTGCATTATCCTGCATAACTATTACAGGGCAGTAAGACTGCTTTTGTGAGACTGCTTTAGAAGTCTTCTAAGCAGATGCTGGAAGGCATTAAACACAACTGGGTCTGTCATTGTTTCAGATACTTCCTTTTATTTTTTTTTTTCTCTCTCCACCTGCCCCATTTAAAACAACTGAGTGCTGGCAGACCCTTATCCTCACACACAGAACCACTGATGGCAGTGAAGCTGTCATCACGTACATGATGGCTGTGCACAGCTGAGACTGCTTCTTCCTTGAAAGAGCAACAGCAATAAAAAAATGTGAATTACTTCTGCTTTCCTGATGTAACAGTTACTCTGCTTGGGGAAGTGGGTGCCACCTGTAGTAAGAAACGGCAGCCAGTCCAAAATAAAAAAGGATGTGAAAAGAGTCTTGTATGCCAACAGGACAGCAATTTGGGCCTGATATTTCAATCTAATATGTATTGAATAATACATAATGATTAATTGTACTAGTATACGTGCATCATTTTCTAAGGTCTTCTATTTCCTTAAAGTGTTTCTGCAGTGGTTAGGGTTAAAAGTTTATATGACTGGCTTTTGAAATCAACAGAAAGAATATATGCTAAGTGTAAGAGGGATAGCAATTTAAAGCTGAAAGTCGATTGGTTTCAAGTAAATATATAAAAGGCTTAAGATGAGTAATTTAATCTTAGTTTATGATGAGTCAATAGTCTCCACACAGTCACTTCAGCAGCATAGACGGGAAGTGTGGTTTGGTTTTTTTTAACTAACATAGAATTCCTCTATACCTGGATTTTATGCCAAAGACCTCAGATGGCTCTAGCAAAAAATACTTGTAAGAACTGTCATAAGAAACTAGATGTCTCAGGGAAGATAGCAAAACAAACTGTGAAACTCATCCTACCATAAAATTAAGTTGCTAAGTACTTTCAGTGGGAGAAAATGGTTATACTTAAGGTCAAAATTCAGCCTGAGTTAAGGGAACACAGCTTCCAGTAACTTCACCTGGATACTTGTCTGTGTCTTTGGGGCTAAATTTTTTCTCCAACTGAATAAACGTCTTAGAAATTATCTTTTTGCATTTGAGCAAGTAAAAAGAAAAAATGTCTACATACCAGTATGGATCAGTACTGCTGTGAACAGATGTTACTCAAATGCTACTTGCTCCTGGAAAAGTTGGTTGAAATGTGAGGATGTGGTTAATGAATTGGTGCAAGTGTTTTCAACAGAAATGTTCCGGTTTTTAATGACTTAGCAGAATCTAAAATGAGGTTCTTTTACTTCTTCCTTGTTTCTATTTTTTAGTATCAAAAATTTATTGAACCACATTAAAAAATGACTTAAATAGAACAGTAAAGAGAGCAGGAAAAGGAGCAATTTACAATTGTTATATGAATATCTATTTTGAATCTTCAGAATCTAGTGTGTTTTAAAGTGATTTAACATTTGCCTACACAATTAGCTAGAGGAATGTCAAAATGAAATTTAAATTGCAAAATAATACATTATTTTAATTTCATCATAACTACAAGAATAACAATTCCTCTTTTTTTTATTTACCATGAAAATTTTATTGCTGTGAAAGATCTCATATAAACCAAAATTATACATATTTTTGTCATCATTAAAAAAACATCACGATAAGAGAATTAACAACTTCACACAACATATTAAATGAGCTTGCTGTTGATGCTGGTTTTGACTCCTGTAAATGAGAAGTATGTGTAAGTGTAAGGCTTTATATTGGATGAATGTATTTGCAATTTAAATGAATTTATTTAACGCATTTTTTTTTTAATACCTGACAACTAAACACAGTCTGTTGAAGTCAGTGGAAGGATTACAGCTGACTTCTGTGAATTAGGCATAAAGTTCTTAGAGGTGTCTTTTGAAAGATGCAAATATGCTCCTTTCTTTTCAGTGTAGCTGTGCAGCACATGCACCTGTCCCACTCAGGCTTGGGGAAGGAGAGAAAACAAGCTAGTGTTTAAAATGAAGCATGTGCCTTAACTGTTGTTCCCCACACAAACTGCTTTCCCTTTTCAAGGACTTTAAGTCATTCACTAAAGTATTTTACTCTTGTGCCACAGTTCTACTGTAGTATGTATTAATTGTACCATTTTAAAGAGATACTTCTTTCTAAAAGCATGTTTCATTTGTATCTTTGTATTAAACTGCAGTTGTGTAACCTTATTCTTTATAAAATGTTCTTTATCACAATGACTCTCCTGTTCTTTTTTTCCTAAATTTTTCAGTAAAAAAGACTGTAGCTTCATGTTGCATCCACTTATAATAAAATCTCATAATAATTGAAAGTAGGTTGATGACAAAGTGTAAATTGTATTCAGAAAACAAAAAAGTTGACATTTAGTACTAATTTTCCAAATACAGGGGAAAAAAATACTTCAAGGTATAAAACATATTGAAAAAGAGAAAGAATGCAATTTGTTGGAGTTTGCAATGACGTATTCTGTAGTACCAGAATGTGCACTTTTTTAATCATTAAAAATATCATATAACTTATTCATTTTAGAACTTGCATTATGCTGCTAATGCATTTTTTCTATTAGAAATGTATATTATTTTTTATAATATTATAGGATAGAGGAAGAAAGGAAAATATGTAGAGAACTAACTGTAAGCAAACAAAATTGATGCTTTTTGAAGGATAAAGGAAAGGTGGTGGAGTTAATTGCGTACAGTTCCAAGTAGCTTTAGAACTAGCAGGAGGAAATTAGCTGTTGTGTGAAAACAGCATGAAATGTAATTCAGAGCAGCTGTCTAATTTATCAGCAAGAACAAACTGCTCATGTTCCTAAACTGTGCTCAATTACTCTATCCAACCTTCTTTGACCTGTTCAGCCTGGTAGTGTTTGCTTAAAACTAAAAACTAAAGAAAGTTTGCCAACCTTTTAAAATAAACTAAAAGAATCCCATGAGTTTCCTTTGCAATATACTTCCATTAATTTTTGAATTTATATAACTCTGCACTCTTCGCTTCTTTGGAAGAGTTATATGACATTTTTTACTTAACAGTGCAGAGTCAATAAACTCACATTCTTTTGTGACTGATTTCAAAATATTGCCAAACTGATGGCATATAACACCAAGCGAAGGGATTCTTTGCTATAGGAAATGACTGGAATCTTGAAATAAAGAATGTACTTTGCTGGTAGCCCATTGGGCTGCTGTTTTATTCTGTGATTGTAATATTTCCTCATGTACCGACCATGGCTCTGTTCATACTGTTTTTCAGAACAATCTTTTAAACTCTATTCCCTCTACATTCTGGTTGGAAATTGAACAAAAATGTATAAACCAACAACAGAACAGATGTTCGACCAGAATAAACAGTGTAACAACATGGATTTTAAATCACATATTACAATTTACACTGTCAATCTCTTACAAAACCTCATCAGTTGTTGTTGCAAATACGAAGTTTCTGTCTACAGAACAGAAATTGCTCTTAACATTTTTAATTTTAATAATACTTTCTTTTTCAGTGTAAATAAGACATTTACATCACAGAACCACAGAATGGTTGAGCCTGGAAAGGATCACTGGAGGTTCTCCGGTCCAAGCCCCCTGCTGAAGCAGGGCCACCTACAGCCAGTGGTGCAGGACTGTGTCCAGGCGGCTTTTGAGTATCTCCAAGGAGGGAGACTCTTCCACCTCCCTGGGCAACCTGTGCCAGTGCTTGGTCACCCTCACAGTGAAAAAGTGTTTCCTGATGTTCAGAGGGCGCCTACTGTGTTTCAGTGTGTGCCCGTTGCCTCTGGTCCTGCCACTGGACACCAGGAAATTCTGTATATGGTTCTGGCAAATACTGGTACTGCAGACAGAATAAAAAAATAGTATTTTTCAAGGCCTCCATGCTGTTTAGATGATTTAGCAAACCTTGCTTATTATTCCTCTGATAAGCAGGACAATTTTCTTCTGCAGAAAACTTGCATGTCTTTGGTAATGTTGATCACAGTGGAGCCTTTTGGTGCTTGACCTAAAAAAAACCCCTTTCAGGCTACATCATTTTTGCAACTGAAATGTAAAAAGCAACCTCTAGTCCTTTTTATAGTTTTCCTGCTTTCTACTTTTTTTAATCTGTCAATTAAAGACGTCTTTTGCAGTAGAGAAAGCAGGTAACAATTCTGTTGAACTAATCTACTGAAGTAGATTTTTATCCGTATTAGTGATGCAACTTACACCTCTTCAGACAGACTTTTGGGGTGTTTGTAGGGTCTTAGTAAAAATAACTCAGTTCTAAAAGTATATATGTACATAGATATGTTCTGTAAGGCAAATAGAAACAGTGTAAGGTTGTATATATATAAAAACCAAAACATACCTTGTAATAGTTACAGCCTTTATATTGACAATTAAACTAAATGCTATTGAGAAAATGCCAGTCACTAGGGGTTCTGGACAAAGGTATTGTCAAATGAACTAGAGCTTGGATAGAACGTTTATAGGAGCTCTGTAATGTTCTTAGGGTTCTGTAAGACACGTGACAAAGTACTTTTGATTTAGAAACTGTAATGGCACAAAATTAGCATAGTGTATCTCTATAGGTAATAGAGTGACTGTGTGACAGGTCTCAAAATACAGCAGTATACGAGTGCTCCTTGAGAAGTCTTGCTGCATTTTATACTTGGTCGTATTTTGTCTGCAATGGAAGAAAGTGCCAGATCATTACTGGGAGTCATTATGGACACAAAGATTGATGGAGTGGGAAGTAAGTAATGAAGAGGAAGAGTATGGTATACAAGGGCATCTGGATTTCTGGGTGAACTGCTGATAGACGGGGTTAAGTGACTGAAATTAAATACAATCCAGTGTAAGAGTCAGAAACAACGTTTGAGTTCAGAGAAAGAAGACACTGAAGTGAGAAACAGTGGTTCTGAAGGAAAGTGAGTATGAATTCACAGCTAAGTGCTGTGGCAGTGCAAGGGAACTTCATGCTGCCTCTGGTCGTGTCTTCCAGCAGAACTTGTATGAAATACCATGTCCAGTCTGCTGTATACTAATTGAGAAGAGCACTGAGAAATAAGGTATGTTTTGAGAAGTAAGAAGGATACTTACGAAGGAAGACTCAGAGCTGTATTTGTTTAGCTTTGTAAGAGACATTTATAAGACAACTTGACTGCAGGATATGACAGAAACTAGCTATAGAGAGCGCTTCAGTCTAACAGGCAAAGGTATACGAAGATACAGTGTCTGTGTGAAGGATGTTAAGGACAGTGTGTGGGTGTTAAAAGGGTTCCTTCCCTCCCAGCTGGTGTAATATTCCATCTCGAAACTTCAAAGTGCCTTCATCTTGCACTGCCCTTGAGTTTCTTGTCAGTGCCTCTGTGACCTTTTCTGACTTGGCTTGCATTCCATTGGTTTCCTAAGGACTCACCCACATCACTGAACATTTTGCATCTGTCTAATCCTTTTTCATGCTTGGAATATCCTTCCTTGCCTAAGTTCCCTCTCTGCTCATTTTTTCCTTTCAAACACAGGTTGTTGCATGGGGACGCACAACATTATCAACTGTAAAGTAATGTGGAATAAAGCAATGGAACTTCAGGGGAAAACACCATCCGTTCTTCTGTGCACTTGAACTTATGGTTACACTGGTTTAAACCCATTTGTTGCTTCTGCTTAACGTTGCACTGAATATTGGTTTTTAGTTCCCTGTGTATCCCATTGCATTGTTGTTTTTTCTGAGATGCGTGTTGTGCATAGCTTTTAGCTCAGCCAAAGGTTCCTGGTGAAGGTACTGGGAGGCATCACACAGTCCTGGGGCTTAATGCAGGTGACTGTACTAAGCAAAGATCATCCTTATGTGCTGTCCTCATCTATGCATATGGTACGTAGGTGGGAATTTTGAAAACACTTTGGTATCTTGGCTGGCCTAGGCTTGCTAAAAGTCTATACGGATTGTGCTTTATAGGATAAAAAAAGAAAAACACCAAAATTCAAACATCTGACAGTTCCTTAAGACTTCTGTTTGAGATGACAGAATCTCACCACAAATAAGCTTGGACAGTTCACGTCCAAACATGTCTTCCTTTGGTTGTTTTTTTTGTTGTTTTGTTTTTTTTTTTCCTTCTGAAGCAATAGCCATTTTCTCTTCCTTGTTTTCAAAACTTACCTGGGTCATGTGTTCCGCTGGGGTTATATGGCATATTTTTGGGGACATGAAGCATTTCTGTGCCCAGTTCTACTTTGCTGTCGGAAAAACTTGTGCAAAGTGAGAAATCTGAGGAAGGGGAGCATGATCAGTGGAAAAACAGGAGAAACCTTTCTTTTGAAAATAAGCAGAGGAGGCTGTATTTACTCATCGGTTAATAACAGGAGTTGTACTTTTAAATAAAAACTTATGGAAAATAATTGTAAAAAATTGTTTCCATAATCTTTTAATAATGCTATTAGCAATTTTAAGTCAGAAAAGACTTTTTCTTGCAAATCATTCACAGGTGCAGAGTTTGAGACAAATCTTGATTGTGAATATTACTTAAGAGTAACAATTGTATCTCATTTTACCACAGATTTTATGTAAGTGAAAATGACTGAGAAAGGTTTCAAGTCATCCTTGAATCTTGAAAGAGCCTGTTGCTGAAGAGAGAGCAAGCTGATGCCAGATGTATAATAGTTCCCAAGATTTATAGAAGAGAGATGCTTGAGGACTGTAGGGAATGAGAAGGACCACAGTGGGTTGGGAACAGCTAGTAAATTGCAGGTGACAGAATTGGCTGCCTGAAGTGGTGTGTGAGATCAAATTATCTTTGTCATAGTAGTTCTATTTTTAAGATGTGTGTGATGAGGAAGGGTGGTTGGACTCAACCTTTGCCTATAAATACAGGTGGTTCATGAGTAAATCAGGAGTGGTCTGAAAGTAAAAAAAGTCAGTGTTTTGTTTTGACAAAACAGGCTTGAAAGTCTTCCGTGGGTTAGGGATGTAGTACACAAGTGTACAGTATATTTATTGTAGTAAAAAATAAATAAAGTTGTCACCAGGACTTCAGGTGCCAGTTCAGTAAGTTCAAGATGTGCCTAAATCTACATGTGTCTGTAGCTGCATTGACCTATATTGTGAGAAAAATGTGGTATCTGCTGCAGTATCTTTTTAAGTCAGTTTATAATCCTAAGTGGGAATGGAAGTGAACCCAGGAATAACTAGATCACAGATGTTTTTCTTTAGAATCTGGTTGTTACCACACAACTGGTTTGAGATTACTTCCCTACAGCTTGGTTGGCAGTAGGCTGAACTTCCCCAGCTGTTTTTCCCTTAAAAAGATTTGGGGTCCGTTGTATAAACTTTCTGCCAGTATTTGTGTGTTGGCCGTGAACTCTGATGAAGGAGCAGATCAGGCAGATAAGGTGAGTATTGTTTCTTAGCACAGCTCTTTGCAGAGCAACTCTGTGGTCTGTGCCTTTGTCATTGACATGTTACACATTTGAAAACTTTCACATAACTGAAATGGCAAATAATCATATGCTTTTTTTACAGACTAATGCTAACTGTCATAAGTTTTGTCTGGTGCAGTTGGCGTGCCTGTATTGAAGGATAGTCGTGATCTTTATACAACTTAAAACAGTAAGAAAAACTGCAGTAGTTTATTGAAATAATTGTAAAAGCTCATTTGTTTTTAGTTAGGACTCTCAGTAGAAAAATAAGTGGCAGGAAATTGTTCCTTTTTGTAAAGATGAATGTATATTGGGTAGGTATGTCATCATATTATTAAAAAAAATGGTTTATACTGATAAATGGATTTTTGCTTCCATGACAAAGCTTACTGTTCCCTTGCTGAGATAAAGAAAGTGCAAACAAAAGGTTCTGTTCTGAAAAGAATCCAGCCTGAGAATGGTGACCACTGACAGTAGTTATGGATAGAGCTGAGGCATGACATTTTGGTGCTTTTAGAAACAGTAGGATCAACACGCATTGTTCATATCATTACTGTGGCTTTGTTTCTTGTTTTTATAACTTTCCTATGTGCCTGATCAGCTGCTTGAGAAGTATGACACAAGTTTGTCTTGACAGAGTTTCAAAGTTGGACTTTTTTTAATGATCAGGCAATTACTTTCTGTTTCGTATCTGTATATGCTGCCAGCAGATTCAAAGTATGTGGCAAGTGGCCCTTTGTTTCAGTGACTCGATCTGCATTTCTCCTCTTCTTTTGGCAATTAGATCTAGTTAGTAATCAGCTCTTTAAGTCCAGAGCATCTGTTCTTGTGTTCTTGGGCAGTACCATTACAGTGAAACCCTGATCTTCACTGGAGCCCATAGCTGTTACTTTAAAAACAGTAATAATACAGTATGAATGTGCAAAGAAAGAATAAAAATATACTGTTTATCTTGTTGTCAAAACGCTGTCCTTTCCTATAATCTTACAATGCTTTTATTTTTGATATCCAAGTACTTTATTGTACCATCACCATTCCGGCTTCAAAGAGGGTGACTTGTTAATGATCTCTGTTGCTTAAGGGCAAGGATAACAAGGTCACTGGGGAGAATAAAAATTAGAGCGGAAAGTGTTCCTTGTATGTGTTGTTTTGCTCATTGAAGTATCTCTCCTTTATAATCTTTATTCTCCATAAATCGTAAATAACATGATTTGACAGAAATATAGATTGCTTTACTACACAGTAATGAATGCTTTAAGAATCATGATCATTTGGGAAACTATGCCAAGACGCAGAGAATTTTGTCTTCAGTCATCCAAAAATGTGCATTACAGAGCTCATCTTCATCTTTGGCATCTATCAAACAGCTCGCTGGAAGCAGCAGAGCTAGTAAACAAAGCATGTTGGAGTAAAATGGTCCCCCATGGGGAATAATTTAAAGTCATAGTGAAGTGTTGTTTTCCAAAGACATCAAATTACATTTCCACTGGAATATCAGACATATTAAATGCATGTGTGATGGAGAGGTCAGGTTAAAAGAGGTTGCTGCTTCTGCATTCACTGAAACACTCAACAATTCACATCTATCTCAATCTTCTTACATTCTGGCTCTGTACAAGCCCACTGTACTTCCACCAGTTTGTAAGAACATTATTTAAGATGTGTCAATATAATATTTTACTTTACTTTACTCAGTCTGTTTTATACATACAAAATCAGATGCTAATAAGTAGATACTGTTTTATTGTCTCTCCAACTGGACAGCTTTTATGTTTTCAAACATATACAGTATGTGCATAATATATGATAGACAGGGTACAAGGGCCTCTGATAAAGAAACAGGGAATTGCAACTACAGTTTTCTAAGTTTTTTGTTTTGTTTACTTGACAGCTGTCTCTGTTGTTTCTTTGCATAGCTGGAGATTGCATTTGGCCTGGGCAGTGAATTGGGTGACCTGAAAACGAAATTTCTGTTCAGAAGCCTCACCAAGAATTGCTGCATTCTCTAAACCAAACTCCAGAGTTGCAGGTGTACATACTTGGAAGGTGGTTTAAGAAGAGGATGTGGAGGTGGGTCATGAGCCAAGTTTTGTACATCCTCTCTCAAACAAAGATACTATTCCATTTTCTCTTCTTGACAACTGCTTAGCAAAAGGTAAACTTTGGTATGGTGAGCTGCAATAAACTACTGTGACCTTTTCAGAAGTATGAACAGGTCTTCCTTTAGAGAATTTTGGAAAAAAAAAGTGTAACAAAATGATTTGTAGAGTGAACTGTTTTTCAAGACAGAGACCTGCGAAATCCATCACCCTTTTAGCCACAATTCTAAAGTATCTTACTGTTAGTAAACTCCTAATTGCCAGAATTTCTTGTTAATGTCTCATAGACTCTTCCAAATAGCAAACTGTACTGAAAATCACTCACCTACATGTCTTTTAATGTTGACTTTATGTGGATAGTCTGCTTTTATTAGGATAATAATATCTAAAATTATTACTGAGAATTAAGTTAGGCTACTAGACTGTAAAGACCCAATTCTTTGCGTATGATACAATCTCCATCTTGCCATCAGGACCCAGATGAAGTTACTTTTCATCCCTCCTTTCTTCTGTATGCTGAATTCTTGCCAGCTTCCCCTTCCAATTACAGCCTCCACGTCAGCTCCCTTTTCAGAAGGCAATCGTGCTAATTTGAGGGTGGCTGGAGGCAGATGGGGCAGGGTGAGGTATTAGGTGCCAGGGGCTCTGCTTTGGACAGCAGATGAAGTGAGGCCAGGGCTGGGGAACAGTTGGCTGGGGAAGGGGCAGGGGACCCTCCTACGCAGTGTGGACCTGGAGGGTGTTATCATGTAATGGGTAGGGCCAGATGTGGAAGTGAAGCTGGTGCCATGTGGCATCTGGAAGGAGAGAGGCTGCACCATGTGGAGCAAGTGCTGCTGAAGCCACAAGTATGCTTCAGCCACTTCCATGTGTTGAGGGGAGATGTTGGGGCGAGGGGCAGTTTTACTTCTGTCCTTGGCTGTGTCATCCTGCGCAGCACGGTTGGAGGGGCTGGAGAGGAGAATGCATGCCTGGGTGTATTTGCATGGCAGCTTTGTCTGACCTGACGCATTAAGGGTGCTGCTGTGCACTGAGATGTTAAGTTATGTGGCTTGGCTGTTGTTCATTTGGGACTTGCAAAAGGTACCTGAAAGCCGCACACATCCTTTACTCTATCCCTGCTCAAAACTGTTCCTTGTGTAAAAACAGCCACCTCAGCTAAGTAATCTTAGTGCCGTTGTGCACTTAGTTAGTTTAGTGAGCAATTTTGTTTGTTTGTTTGTTTGTTTGTTTGATTGGTGGGGTTTGGTTTGAGGGTGCAGAGCAGTTGAAGTGATACGCTGCCACACTCAAAAATACCCTGACCTACTTATTTGGAAAATCACCACCTTTTATGTTGTATTCATTTAACCTACCTACCCTAATTCATTGTGCAAGTATTGCAGCAGGCTTGCTGCTTGGTTCACTGGTGGCTTCATAAATGCTTCCTCTTCCTAAACACTTCCTCTTCCAGATAGCTGCCTAGTGTCAGATTTCCAATCCATGTGTGTATCCCTGTTTTACAGGTGCAACAAAAACAGTATTAGAGCTTTTGAAAAATACGCTTTAAAGGAGCACTAGCATGTTAGTGTTTTCCAGTTTATGGAGGTCACACCACATTATAAGCAATTTTTGTGTTGTCATTCAAGAATGTTTGGATAGTTACTCAATTCAGATCCACATTATTTTGAAATTCATGGCTTTTCGATTTGAACTGGATATTCAAAAAGTGGAAACATTTAATTTGTTTTTATGATGGTAGCATTTGGTGCCAAATGGGGCATTTTTATCACTTTTTTAATGCTGAAATTACGTGATTTTTTTTTTTTTTTTTAGCATTCCACATCAGAGAAGTAAGGTAATTAGAAGAAAAGATTCATTTGTGTCTATAGAGGTATACTTGGCAGTCCACTGAATTGTCA
The DNA here is from genome assembly GCA_034782735.1 of Sagittarius serpentarius. Classification (NCBI taxonomy): domain Eukaryota; kingdom Metazoa; phylum Chordata; class Aves; order Accipitriformes; family Sagittariidae; genus Sagittarius; species Sagittarius serpentarius. Next base: position 6,170,784 of record JAVKLA010000010.1, on the reverse strand, counting down.
TTCGAATTTCAAAGTGCTTTGAGAAGTACAGGTTTACTTTTTTTTAAAAAAAAAAAAAAAAGGCCTCAGCAAGAAATTTTTTGCAGGGCAAGCACCATATGTAGTTTTATTGTATTGTATATGGTGGTGATTTCAGCTTTCTAAGGAATACAGAGTTTGAAGTAAACCTGCATCTGCACTCTGCTGTTTTGTTTTTTTCATCATTGAAATGTCATTGATTTAAAAACTACAGGTGTGAAACTTTCCTCATTACATTGCATGCTACAGTTGATAGGGCAAATCCATCTAACCATTATCTTCTCTCTGGAAAATGAAAAAAATATCTAAAGTGTTGCTGACCTGTTTTATCTGAGTATCATTATAGCAAAAAAGGGAATAAGGGAAGGCATGCTCTTAAAATATTTAAGATACAAGAATCTGATGCATCTTTTAAAAAAGTAATACTTAGGGAGACTGAGAAAAAGAGACCTTTGCATTATTTGGTATTAGGTAGTTCTTATAAGCCCATCAAATGCAGCTATTGAAGGTAACTGTAGTGTGTGAACACTCTTGTTGGTATTGATTATTCCAATAAGTTCAAAGATAATAAGACCACGCAGGAGGGAGTTTTGGGATAGAATAAGCCTAAAAGTCAAACATACTGGGTGTGAAGGAAAAGCTGGAAGAGGGACTGCCACATAAGAGCTGCTTTGCTGAAGCTTTAGCTTCTGTTTTTGCTTTGTTGAAGGTGAAACACTTGTGTGCACACTTCCTATCTAGAATTTCTTTTGTGAAATTTTCTCCTAATGATCAAAACAGCCTGTTCTTTTACTGTGTGTCAGGAAAAATGGCACAAGGGTGGAGGTAAGTTAGTTACACAGACTTTCGCATTTGGCACGTGGGGTGAAATGGTGGCCCTTTAGAAAACAAACACAGAACTCCTGCCTGTGGGTGGAGGATCTCCACAGAGAACTCAAACTTAGCAAGTCATTTTGACACTGTGATATCCCCTGGGTTGGGGCTGGGATTGTGCCCACTAAATTTAAGTTTAAAAATACATGATAGTGCCAGTGAAATATTTGTCTGGTTACAAGACTGTTTCACCAGTCATGACTGCCAGCTTGCATGCGTCCCAGTGCTTTCTGAGTCTCCACGAGCCGCACTGGTGATGGCCCAGGTAGCAAAATCAGTATCGGTACCAGCTCAGTGTGTGCTTAATCTTGAAAAGTTGCCCCAGATTTTGTAACCCATTTATTACTTACTAAGGGTCCCTAAAGACCTGTTCCTGTTTGCCTGTTTATTCCTCACTAGAGTTAAGTGTGCTTACACTTGTTAATGTTTTTTAGAAGTGTTCTTAAAAGAAAAAGTTAATGGCCCCTCAGTTTAATCTGATTTAAACTGTTTATCATTTTGCTTCTAGGCATATGTGTTTTCTTCCATTAGTACTACTACTGTTTGCTACAGTCAGAGTGCCGTAAGTAGGACCCGTTCATTGCATTGCAAGTCGTTCCTTTTGTGCGTTGCAGTGTCTGTGATTATTAAAGAAAGTTTCTTTAAATAAAGGATTTGACTTTTTTATTAGACCTAAAGGCTATTAAGTTTTAAATGCCATTTGTTTTTCATTAAAAAGGCTTTTCTGTTTTAAATCCTTGACTTACTTTTATTAGAAAATATTCAGCTTTTCATTTTTATTTTTTTTTAATATATTCATGCTTAATCCAGCTAAATGCAGAGCTACAATCCCATATGGCAAAGTATGCCTTGCTGTGTGTGTGGGTGTGTGCACATGTGTGTATGTGCATGGATATTTTTATTCTTCCATAGTTCTTTATTTTTATCCTTTGACTTCCTTCGCTTCTTCTAAATTTGTCCTGGTGCAGAAATTATGAATGTTGATTAAAAATTTATTTATATTCACGTGCAGATCTGGAAGATCAATACAGTCCTGAAGGGACTAGTGTTCATCCTTCTTTTCTTTCATTCTGCCCATAATTAGAGATGCTCTTTGAATGTGCTTTCTAAAATAAAGATTTGTATTTGATGTGTTTTCCTCAGTTCATCTACATTTAGTCGCAGTGCTACCTTCTGTTTCAAAATCAGACAGATGAACCATCTGCTGGAGGCATATGAGCATTGTAGACAGGATCAAACCTACAATTTATCAGCTGTACCCTTGTTAGGTGTTGTCATATTAGTCGATAACGTTCTTGGTTGTGGCTTTAGGGAGGAAGTGGGAGGCAGCATAAGAAGCCTGAAAGCTGTTAAGCTGAAAGTAACATGTATTCCCAGTAGGTCTTGCTGATGGGAAACTTTGGTTTGGTTCTAGTGCAGTTATAGTGGAGCAGAAGCAAAATTTCTTAACCACAAAAGTACACTAAAATAGCAGATTAGAATTTCTGCAGCTTCTGTCTTCTGGTGAATTTTTGCACAGAGTGCGAGGCTCCCCCGTGACATCCTCCCTAACCTTATGAGTCCCGTGTAGAGGTGACACTCCCACATAGGGTACCCTGAAATGCCCTGGCTGGGGAGGAAAGGGGCTGTCACTGAGATCTCCTTCTTTAAAGATTCACTCGCCATGGTGGTGGTGTAGAACTGATGAAGAGATCTTGCTGCTAGTGGTCAAACTAAATGCATTTGGTTTACGCATATTACCCAAAGTTTTTGTTCTTCCCTGTCACCATCATCAACACGCATTCGTGTGTTAAAGTTTGACTAACTGTGGTTGTAGTCAAGCAGTGTTAGAGAGATAACTCTGTAAAGAATCACTGTTAAAATCTCCACAGACACGGCATAGCAGTTATCACACTGGGCACAAATCAGCATGAATCCATTATGGATTTATGCCTCGACACACAACCGTAACACAAACAGAGAGCTGATGCTGTCCTAAAATAAACTACAGAAACTACGGCGGGGTTTTCAGCTGTTGATTTTTTTCTGACTAATTTGAACAGGCTTTTCTGTGCTTATGAGAAGTGTAAGAGAATTGAAAGATTCTTCTGTTACGTAAGTTAAATAATTTAATAGTCCTTTTGACCTTTTGCTTATGGATTACAAAATTTTGCAGGGGTGTCAACCTCTGTAGCAAAATCTTGAATTATTAGAACTCGAGTGTGGCATCTTCTGTTCTTTGTCTGACAGATTGGTCTTGGAAAAGTAGTTTGATCTGTCTGTTTCATACTCATATTCTGTATAAAATTTACTAACCTACTATTGAATTAAAAACATTTAAGGTTTGTGTTAGTTTGCTTTGACAGTTCATTTTTGTTTATGCTTTTCTCCTTTATGTACAAAATTGCTTGTCCATAAAATTTGGACACATACAGGCTACTACAGCTGAGAGAAATACAAGTGAGCAGATTGATTTCAGTGGCAACTATTGTCATTTTTTAAAAAATACCAGTTCTGTCTATTTAAAGTTAAAAGTCTGCAAACATGTTTTTGGCTTAATCTCCTAACTGTGGCTGCATTGGTGTCCTTTCCTGGTCAACTGATATTTGGGGAAAAAATTGGAGTAGTTTTGAAGCTGATAAGAGTGAGAGATTCTTTGGACTTTGTGGGCCATCGTGGTTTAGGTCTGACCCTGAAAGTAAGCAGCTTTTTGGAGAATAGATAATAGTTTAAAGATTGCAACCTCAAAAATCTTTTTTTCTACATTAGCCTCATAGGCCTGATTTTTATCATTCCCATAATTCTAAAAAAGAAAACTACCGTACTACTTCCTCATTTTTAGTGTTTAATCCAGTGTGAAATTGGAAATGTTGGTTAAAGTTTAACCTAAGGGACCAAGTGATATTTGGGAATAAAAGATACTAAAATGGTTCCAGTTAATAGAGGAGATGTACACTTAATATTTGCCTGAATTATTGGATTTATCAAGCAAGTGCCTTCCATGGCAAAATTTGAATCCCATAGGTAAGGTTGCTGCCATGTGCCAGAGCTGTTGTTCAGAGGAGGAATTATATAGACTAAGAAAACCTGTATTACAGGAAGTTGAGGTGAAAGATTTTTTTGTTAACAGAGAGGAGAAAAAAAGTGTGATGACAGTGATTAAGGAGTTCTCCAGCTTGAACTCTAGACTGTCCACTGCTATGTATCTTATTATTTCCTTTTTCTTCTGAAAAGGTGCCATTTCATTTCTTTGCATATTTTTGTGTCTGAATACTGTGATGACCTCTGTGATGACCATTTCCCCAGTAGTCCAGAAAAGTGAATTTTAACCAACTAGATCAATGTTAGGCAGATATTCTTCAGATATGTGTCATGAGTTTCTGGCCTGGACCCCTACTCCTATGCAGAAACCCACCAATTTCAGATGGACTGTGTCTGGTTTTGCCCCAGTGGGTTTCAGTGTAGACTGAAGTTTACAGCTTAGCTGGGAAGAAAACCCTGGGGAGATAATTTCAGACTTAACTTATTCACTAGAGAACACTGCTTCTCATACAAATTGCTACAAATCTCTGTACTTAGTGAGGCCAACTGTGAAATGAGAATAATAATGCTTATGCACCTTTGTAAAGTGATTTCAAATCTACAAATGGAAATTTAAGTTCAAAGCATTATTATTAAGCACATTTTCCAGACAGGGTAATGAAGAAGAGAGAGGCTTAGCTCCTTTTCTTAGTATCTTCCCAAGATGTATTAACTCGCTAGTCAGGGTGTTTTCTGTGCCTCTCTGGATCTGATAAACAGCTAATAAAAGTCTTTTACAGCTGATGTTTAGTCTGCATAAATTATGCTTTTAGATATTCAGCTAAAATTTCCTCTATAAGTTGACCCAAATGTTGCTTCACACATAAAAAAGTGCTCAGCAAGATAGAAACCATTTAAGTTTTTAAGGAAACTTTTATTTTAAGGGGGTGGCTGTAAACTGGCTATTAGATGATCAGCAGTTCTATAAATTGAACTACTCTGTTAGTCCGTGAAGCAGATGAAGAAAGCCAAAGGTTTCCTCATGCAGTCATATTACAAAAATCATTAGGTTAAGAAATAGTAATAAATGTGATACTGTTTTAATCACCCTTCTGTTGTTAAGCCTTTAGGATTTGCATTTTCAAGTGTAGCTTCTTTGCTGTAAAGGCCAGAAAATTGCTCTAAATAAATGAAAGTTAATGGTAAGACTATATATGGGACTTTTTTAACACTAAAAATGGCAAAATTCCATTGATTTTAAAATCTGTCAAATACTGTGAGGTTGAAGCCTTTGAAGCCTTGTAAGCAGTTATCTGTTAAATTTCAGTTTCTTATTGAAAGTACCAATATGATTCACGTTGCACTGGGTTTTGTGAATTGGTCTCATCCTCACTAGGACTCTTGATTCAGCAGAGGTTCTGGTGGAAGACCTAAGCACTGTTAAAATGGAAGCAAATGTGTAGTTCCCCTGGAATGGGTAAGGTGGCTTTAAGGTGTAAAGCTAAGCCTGCACTACGGTGTCATTTTGGTGGATTTTTCGGAGTGGGTCATTGGTGTCTCATCTTGGCTGTGCTGAATGTTAAAGGTGTTTTTAAAGGGCAGCAGTTAATTGGTGAGCTCTTGATACTTCTCAATATCATTCTGCTTGAGGCAGTGAGGACGTGTGGACAGCTGTGCACACTCAAAAGGTAAAGCAACTTTAGAAAGAAAATATTAAAAGAAGCTGGGGAGAAATGCAGTTCTCTGCAGACTTTTTGAGGGATCACAAAAAGCTATGGTGAATTTGGACGGAATAGCAGTGTAAGCACTAGAATATGCATTGAGGTCCACTTTAAATAGTCAAATAAACCAGAAGACATCAGGATGAAATTATTTTATGACAGTCTTTATATTCACTGCAGGAGAAGCAATAAAGATATTTACAATACAAAGTTGCATATAAGGAACCTAAATTAGGTCTCAGAAAGAGCTACTGCTTATTTAAAAAGAGATGTTCACTAAGGCAGTCATGTTACTTTTCTGCTGTATGGATTTATGGTTTTGAAGTGATTATGCCCCATAACTCTTAATTAAGCTTGACAGTTTTAGTATAGAAACTGAAGGAGCTGGGTGGAAAGACAATCTGCAAACAAGGGCCTCTCTTAATGGTCCCAGAGCTTGTCTTTGTTTACAGGCTTTACTGTATTGCGGAGGAAGGAAGAAAGTAACAGTTATCTTTAATTATACATGATCTGCAGCATATCAAAACAAGGGACTATAAAGAAGCACAAGTGGCTTATAATAAAAGCAGTCATCATAGACTTTGTGTAGTGACTAAACCTACCAAACCTTATTTGTGTGGGAAGCATCTTATGGGAACAGATTGTCATAATGATTTCATGGGTCTACTTGTGTAAGTAGTCTACTTACAGGTGTGCTGTGGGGGACCTACTTTCTTGTGATCCTGTATTTGCTGCATATGGTATCCTGTTCTACCAGACTGCGAAGTGATCCCAATAATACTATCAGACTATTTACTTGCAAAGGGCTTTTTCAATCTTGTTTAAAAGTTAGATGAAGGATGAACAGCTATCATTCCAAAATTTTCAACATTAAGTAATTTTTTATACCTCTGGAAGAAGCATCAAGATTCTGGTAGTGTTCTAAATTTGTTTCTTTATCACATAGCAGTTTTATGCTGAAATGCAAATGTTGACCAGTTTCTGATTTTAGTAAGCCCACCAAATAGCTTATTGGAGCTATTCAGTCCACAGAACTTTGATTTTAGGTCCTATTTTTCTGCCAGATGCAATACAGTGACATATTACAGAATAAAATCTGAAGAGGAACTTCGTCCAGGTTACATAAAAATTCCTTACATGGCTGATAATGTAATGCAATTTTCATTGCCTTTTGGTTTTTTTAGCTTTCTTTTAGTTTATTTTAGCTTGTTTTCTCCAGATGTAGATTTATCTATTTATAAAATACATAGAAGTAGGTCTTAAAAATCTTCTGTTAAAAAAAGAAGCCAATGGTGGATGTAAAGTTACAGAATGTCCTAAAACAGACAGCAGAATGGAGCTGCCTGCATTAGGTAAAAAATTAACCCTAGAAATAATAAAATGAAGCTCATGAAAACAAAAAATGTTATTTTAGAAGTGAAATGTTTGTGAAGGTTGTTGGCAAATTACAGTCATTGCCTTTCCTTTCTACATCTGTTAAAAGGATTCTTGTGATAATAGTGGAAGGTGTTCTCCTCATCATCCTTTACCAGAACCTCACTCTAGGGCCTGAATACACTCCACCACCACCACCGCTTACGTGAGCTGTTTTGACCACCGTGAAAGCCCCTGTTGCCCTTCTGAACCTTCTGGATGGTACTCTGGACCTTGCATCAGATCCATTCTCATCAAAGTACAGAAGAATCTGCTCTAGGAAAACTGTAAGACTGAAAAGGTGGTATGGGCATGAACGTCCTCTCCGGCATCCAGCCCAAAGAGGCAGGGGATGTTGCAGAACCTACTGTCTCAGCATAGCTTTTTGTCAAAGCATATGAGATGAAATCCTGGGAGGAGTCGGCAGTTTTTTCATCAGTCTCACCCATTATATCTGAGGAGTTAATAATTGATGGTTGCAGAGATCACTTACAGTTTAACCAACTCTTTTAAACTCAGTGAACCTTCTAAATACAAAAAACAACCAACTCCAAAGTCCATGGTAGCCTGGTTGAATGCTATGTGCAATTAAATATGTGCTTGATTAGTACACAAGAGTTCAAGACCATAAGAGATACTGTATTTCATTGGGGTGGCTGAAGGGAAATAGGGAACCAAAGTTTGTGAAGTTGTCTAAACTAGAATTTGGCCAGAAGCCATCTGTGATTTGCAATGTTTGTTATAATATCAGGCTGAGAAGCAGAAAGGAACTTCTGTTTTTTAGTATTTGCGCATTTGCTGAATAGGAGTGTGATCTTCCTGCAGTCACATAATGCCTATTTTCCCATTCCTGAAAATAGGACGTTACTGTCTGTACTCGCAACATTATACTGGAGTTTAGCCTTTGGGTTCTTCAGCAAATGCATGTACGACTTTTAGCCATGGTGTACTCGTCTTTAGCGTGGTAGTTGGACTGTGTATATAGGGCAGAGGGAGAATTTGGTGTATATGAAGAGTACAACCCATCCGAATAAGTGTACTAAGAAGGAATCAGGCTGAGCTTGTCAGTGGGAATACCATGAGCAGTGGGAAGAATGAAGAATCTAAAATCCTGCTCTTTGGATTTAGACATCTTATGCTGTGCTGCAGAAAGTTATTTCCTCCTTTTGTGACTCCACGTGCCCAATCGTCTGAAGATAGTGAGAGAACCACTCTTCTCATTTGAAAAATATCCTACAAAGCCAGAGATTATGCTTTTCTCTGAAAGCACATCACACATTAGGAAGGAGGCAACAGTGGGTATAATGTTCCTGTAATACCGTGGTGAAGCAACTGGAGGATTTATTCAAAGTGTGAAAGAGAGGTCTGGATAAGTAAATGTTGGAGAACAAACTATCCAGGTCAATGGACTGCAGAGTCAGACTTCCACATGCTCCTCCTGTTTAACTGTTTTATGAAAATAATTTGATTAATTTATTTAACTTTTGGAGCAGGGAGGGAAGGATCTGTTTCCCCGAGAATAACATCATGTCTGGGGAGGAAAGCACTGTCTTGACTGAAGTGGGATTTGGATGTGAATTCCCTCTGACAGAGAAGGAACCTGAATGTGGGTCATCAGCCTCCTGAGGGAGCGCTCCAGCTATTAATCCATGCTGATAAAAGGTATAGCTCCTTCCCAGTTTTTAAAAAGGAGATGGCTGACACTGTGAAGCTGGATCTATTAGGTATGCTCTGAGAACAGCTACTTCAAACGTGCCCTTCAAATGAGATTGGTAGAGAAATGTCTAGTTGGTGGATAGCAGTGGTGTTTTGAGATCAAAGGAGGCATGAGGTTCCGTCAGGCTTTTAAACTTCAGGTGTTTATCTCAGTGCAGATAGAAATCAGACTTTTATGTGCAAAGGAAGTGTTAATGCCAGTGACTGAAGTGTCAGTGGAGTGCTTGGTGGCAGCAGAGCAGGGGTTTTGAGTGTTGAGCAGTCAGGCACTTACGTACACGTTTAAGTGGATCTTACTCTTTGGTCAGTACTCCAATATGTAAATCATTAGGTATCTATTAAATTTTGTTAATCCTATAGAAAATACCCAAAGATATCTGTTGACCATAGATAGGTGAAGTAAGATGGTATTATACTGTTTGAAGAGCTGAATGTTTGCTAAGGGTATTGCGCTTTATACCAGTTTGCCATAAGAGACTACTGACAGCTGCCTCCTCTGCCGTGTGATTCCTTGAAGTCGCCTTACTCTTGCAGTGTGCAGATTGAGCTCACGGTAATGGCTGAAGTTCTCAAGTCAGCCAGGGAGTTTGTGTACCTAGTTGTAGCCCTAGAAATAGAGACATCCCAGATAACCCGTATTGTTAGCATGGTGTATTCAGATAACGTGATGCTGTGTTTTTAAGATGCATGGAGGGCATTATATTAGACCTGGCTATTAAACAACTAGAAAGTGAGCAACTGTCTTGGGTTCTCTTTTAAGGTTGGAACTTGAATAGTAATAGTAGTTTTGGGGCACTGAAGAGGTTGGACAGTGGTTCCTAAATTTCTCTGAAATGAAGATACTGTAATAGCTTTTTGAGGAAAAAAGGTTAAAACCAGAAGCTGATGTTTTATAGTAATTTGTGTTTATTTTTTCAGCCTGAAGACGAAATGGAAATTTCATAGATTCTCTCGGCATTTGCTTTCATTTTCACTTTGATGTAGGTTTAAGTTCCAATCCTAGTGCTCTGTGCTTAGAAATTTTAAACAAGAAAGTCAAATTTACCATAACAATATCAATATTTTTATAGCAAGCCTGTATCTAATTCTTGTCTTTTAAGAGCTTCCAATTGGTATTGAACTTAGAAGGTGTAAAATGGGTACTGTCTCAGAAGATGACTTGCCTGTGAATAACAGAGCAAAGCATTTAGTAAATTTGGTTTTTTAGAAGGTAGTTGCAGCAAGATTAATGCACTCTTGAGGTTTATCTGAAATATGAAAGGTTGTGTCAGATTCTGCAACCTTGGGGACTAGACTTCGCATTCTGCATAAAATTGTCCCTTCTCCTGCTGTTTTACTCCCTATTCATCTCTTCAGCCTCAGCTGGCTATTTTTTCCATGCCACAGGGTGAAATACATCTGACTAATCTCCTAGACCCTTACTTGTCTGTACCTGTATCAGAAATCTCTTTCTTTTTTGGATTGCTGGCAATTTGACTCCAACCAGTAGTCTTGAAAACTGGAAGAGTATAATTGATTAGGTGATAACATCTCAGCTAAAAAAAAACCCTGCTGCTTCCAGCTAATTCTGAACTTTGTTGAACTCAGGTTGAAATGAAAGTCCTATTTGCACAAAGCGCAGAATGATGGGTGGATGGTCCAGCAACGTCTCTGGAGACAAGCAGCAAGGGTATGAGGTAAACCAAGCAGTACTGCCTTGCAGTAGCAAATGGTGCATGCATCAGTGTGTCTCTCCAAGAACACGTTAGGGTTTGTGTACCTTGCTACCTTCCTCAAAGTGACTGGTTACTCCAATGGGTTTATTTTCAGACAAGAGTTGGTAATGGGGCACAAGCATCCTCTCCATGTATATAATAGTAAGAAATGTGATTGTTATGATTTATAGTTAAATAGACAGTTCTCATGATTCAGTTAAATCAAATGTTGCCCTGGAGAGTTGAATCCTGCTGTGAAGTTTCTTTGTGATGCTAGACAAGTTATCTAAAACTGAAGATTCATTACTGGGAACTGTGTGATATTATTCTGCTTGACCAGACTGAGGTGTTTAACACGTAAAGAGCAGAAGTCCCAAGCACTCAGAAATGTAGCTAGGGACTGTAGGAGTTTGTATGAAAAGAAGTGTCCCATCACATACTGAGGTGAAAAACGCAGTCCTCAGTCTCCAGAGGAGCACCAGAATTAATTGACAAGTTTTCATTGCAAGGCATAGCACCCTTCTAGGAGCAGCAGTAGTCATTAATGTAGGTGGGTTATCCCATGTGTATGGCTGTGTTTGTGACTTTTTGTGAAAAATTAGTTGTTTTGAATTCATCCACATAAATTCTTGTAGGGGGCTCTCCAGAGAGTACCACATTGCAGCTTTTCAGTAAGACTCTTTGCACAAATCTCCTTTTCTTCCTACTCCTGTTGCTGGAATTTGCCTGGAGAATTAAGAGCTGTAAAATATTCAAAAATCAATAGAATTTACATGAAAAAATTAACACTAAAATACATTGACAGGGATAACACTGCCTTTGCACGAAAAGCAGCTGGGTATGCATATTTGATTTATTCATTCAATAAGTTTGAGAACATGTTTGTAAGGTCTGTGATCCTTTTGCATAATTTGTGCTGGTTTGTTATTGGAGTTGTCACTCTTACGAGGAAAATTAAATGGCTTGTTTGGAGGCTTGGGATTCAGTGTAGTAAAATGCAGCTACACAATGTTTTATAAGTAGTGGCTATAATTAATACAATAGTCCAAGCTTAACTGTTTCTCTGAATTAAAGCTGACAACTACCTTGTTAGTAAGAGCACAAACACAGGGAGTGGATTTTACTGACTGACTTGAAGGAATTTTTTCCATTTTCAAAGTAGCAGTTCTGCAGGAGTTGTGAAACTTTTTAAATGTGAAGCATTTACATTTCAGAGTGTTGATTTGGGCTGCATACGTTTGAAATGATCTTTTTTAGATTCCCTGGTATCGCAGCAGAGCTCTGGGTTTCCTGGTGAAGGGAAGCACTGCTGGGGGAAAACTTGGTTCAAGAACGAGAACAGCAGAACAAGGAGCGTTTTTGTATAAGGTGTACTATTTGTTCAGTACAAAGTAAGGTTTTATTCTGAAAGGTAACCTTAAAAAGTTGTATCTTAGGATTTGATGTTAGATGCTTTTCCAGGAATTTGTAGTGCAGATAAGCTCAAGTTTTGGGTTAACACTCCCCCCCAGCCTTCCCTACACGACAGGTACAAGTGTCAGGTTGCATCTTAAGTATAACAGTCTAAAGTTAAAGCCAAATTTTGATGAGTATAAGATCAAAAAAATCTGTTGCTCATTTAAATTAAGGTGATCTTGTGGCATTAGTCATCTTAGTTTGGTAAAGGCATTATTTAAAAGATAAAAAATTGATAAGCCAAAAGCCATGCAACTGTTGGTATATTTACATTAGCATTTTATTTTGGATCAAGAATATGCTTATGAAGGACGTCTCCTGATTCTGCCTATTGACTGTGCTTATCTTTACATTACAACGTGGTTTTGGAATACGTAAGCTGATTTCCTTTTGGATGAAACTAAAGATGTGCTCCAGGAGTGAATGTAACGCTTTCCTACTGCTAATGGGTTTTTAGTCTACAGGAGCAGACTAGACCTAACCTGAAGTAGCCTCCCTCCCTTTCTTCCCAAAACATGTATAGTGTGAGTATCATACTTTCAACGTCAACAGTTTTGCTCTATAGACTTGATTTTATTGTGCCATGCTACTTGCTAAGGTAGACACAGTGAGTTGCCAAAGACATTCATTGATAAAACCAGAATCTTGTCTTGTGAGGCAGAAGTCAACTTGCAAGAATAATTGCTACATCAGCAAGTAAATTGCCTGTTAGGAACTGCATCTGCGTATCAGGTAGGAAACTACAGGTGGTGTTGTTTCAGTGTTTAAAAACCGAAAAAGGAACCACAATGAAGAAACCCTTTCAGGAAAGGGGGGATGCTCCTTAGTCTGATAGACTCATTCTCCTTAGTTTTTGTCTAATCAAACATGTACTTACTTTATTTCTGATGGGGAGGCTGTTCCAGCTGAGTATGCTTGCGAAGTGGATGGGAGCTCTTAAAACAAGCCTTGAATGAAATGGTCCATTTCAATAAGCTGGCGAGTAGTTCTTCCCAGAGCACTGGTTTTGGACTTCATACTCACAGGTGCTTACTTGGCAGAAAATTATGTAAATTTGGTACTGATCCCCCAAACTCCATTATTTTAGTTTTAAAATCCCACATTCTCTGCGTTTAGGTGACATCTGTGTATGTGCTGAGCATCTATTTGCTATTTCATGAAGACAAGGTTAAAAGAAAAAAAGGCAATATATTGCCATTTGTTTAGTGGAAACTCTGATTCAGTGTTTTGGGTTGGTTTTTTTTTCAAGTGATAGGGGGAACAAATAGCCTATTAGGACTGCATTAAAAATGCTGATGAATGTCAAAGAAGGCTCGTTGTGGTGCTACAACTAATACAACAAAATGAAAAAAGTTTTGCCAAGCAGCTTTTTGAAGTTAGAAGTGAGCAGTTAGAATACTTTTCCTTTCTGTGTATTCAACGCTACAATAATTTTCTGCCATTGGAGGCAGCAAAAGATACCATTTTAGGGTCCTTTCTCTTTCACTGACGTAAAACCAGAATACTTTAGGTTTGATCAGTGCATTATTCTACATAAGCCTTCATTTAACAAGAAGGTGGGCTACTTTATTGAAGTAGTATTCTTTAATTAGCCATGTTCCTAATTTAAGGAATGTCAGTACTAAAACCTTTTTTCCTTAAGTGTTTGAGAAAATTGTCCACTCCAATTCATTATAATGAATTATTTTTTTCTTGATGTCATAATTCATACCTTTATAAGCTCACGTGTTAATTATCCTGTGTTAGTGACATCTGCTTCACCAATAGCAGAAGTTCCCACTCCAGCTTTTGTTTGACTTTGTAATGCTTAGCACTACATGGGTGCCAAGTTTTTCAGTCCACACAGTATGTTAAGAAATTTTTTAAAGTGAAAACGGATGTTTTCTGATTTTTTTTGGTAGATAGTATTTCAACTAAGTAGGAGAATTTAATGTATTAATTAAAAACTGAACAAACTAACACAAAACCACACCAAAACCAAACCAACAACATAGCAAGTTTGGTGATCTGTAGCAATAGCCTTGTCTGTCTTCACTGTAGTTCTGCATGAACATTATTTTGTTGTGTTTGTTGGTTTCATGAACTGCTTTCTTTAGTGTTTATTATGATAGTGTCCCACTAAATACAACTTATGTGGAATTCTTAGAATCACAATTTCAACGCTAATTCTTCTGCAGCAGAAGAAACTTCAACTGCCATATGAAGAGCTGCCTCAGCCTGTTGTTCTGCTGTCTTTTATCAGTGTCACTGTTTTGGGATTGTGAAAAAATGCCTTGTCCCTTCCCACATACTCTGACATTTAAGTAGGCAGTGACTGTTCATTTAAAAAATGAATCTGTGGGGCAGGAATTTCATGAATGATGGTACTGGAAACCAAATCACTTTTTCTTTTTTTTTTTTAAATCCTTGAAAGTAGACTAATGTGGGAGCAGCAACATGAGCAGGAGGAAATTTTCAGTGGGATTATTCAGAGTTTTTCTCTCTCAGAAGCTCATTGTGTATTTGGACTCCCACCTATGTGATCAGGAATATGTGTAACCTAAATCTCTGCAGTGTCTTTTCAGGGGATCTTGGTTAGTGTCTTGGATATCTAGATGTATTTCTACCAGTGCAGAAATTTTCTTAAAATTTATAACCATCTTCCAACTTTCAACTTTCTAGATTAAATTCATTAAATGCTATAATAATGGTAAAATCCCTCTACCCCTGTACTACCTGTCTCTTTCCTCTTTCTTCCTCTGTAATAAACCTGCCTCTTTGTGGAAGGTGCTTGGTAGATCGTTAGAAACGAAAGGAATGGCTCCTCTTCAGGCAAGCAGTAAAACACAAATACCAAACAACAAACCAGAACATGAATTGCTTAGCAGAAACCCCTTTCTGTGGTGGAAGCTCTGACTTTGGAGTCATACTTTGTTAGCGCCTTGAGGCACGCCGGTATCTTAGCTCAGCGTATCCCCCCCATTGTGTGTTACCGCTTACATCATTTCACAAAGACTGGGAATAGCAGTGATCTTTCCCAAAGGCCCTCTAGTTTGAATCAGTGAAACCTTTTTGCCCCTTGGAAAATTCAGTAGCCAGGAACCTCACAGTATTTGGAATAACTTCTAGTGATATTTTACTAACACTGAAAGGAAACAAAGAAGGGGCATATATTACTTTACTGGCTTGCAGAGAAAAGGTTGTCTTTAAAAATATGTATGCCTTTTGCATATGCTTTTTGACAGACATATAGCCTGAAGACTGGCATGTGACAAAGGGAAATCAATAAAAAATGCATAATGATATTATAAATATTTATAGAATAGCTAGATGAGTATAATATGACAGGGAGAAGCCAAGAAGGCTTTTAGAATAGCAAATGTGTGCTCTAAAATATATTGGAATTCTTCTGAGTGAGTTAAAATGGGGTAAAAAGGCATTGCATAGGCTGTCAGAGACGTTCACACCACCTTTGATTAAAGTCCTTTCTAAGCAACCATGAGAAAAGCTTTGTCAAAGAAGTGCAGCTAAATAAATGTTGGAAAGCAGAGAAGGGAAAAAGTTTTCAGAAAGGATGAGGTTATTCACTGATGGTCCCAGTGGGTCTTGTAGGGATTGTTGATTGATTTGCAGCCTAGGAAAGTAAGGAAATGGGTCTCTGTGTTTCCAGCAGGATTAAAATGATCCAGCTTTATCCAAAGACTAGGAATTTTCAAAGTCCGCTAAAAGATTTTTTTTTTAAGTATATTTTTGTATATAACTGGCTGTTGATGTAGTTGTGCATCTGTTAATACATACGTCTGTAAGTTATGCCTGTAAGACTGCAATGTTTATAAGCAGCAAATAGGAAAAAAAGCTGGTAAGACTGGAGATGAACAAATTTGGTTCCCTAAATGCAAGTAAAAATTTTCTATAGTCATCCTTCTGTCCTCCTGTCCTGTAGAAATTAGGCCTTACTGCACGGCTAATTCCTCTACGAGGGGACTTACACTGTGGGACTTGGCTCCATTCATTCGTTCTCTGTGTTGGTGTAAACATCAAGAATAAGCTGGAGGTTTTGTATAGAGGAATTTATTCTTTTCTGCTTGTGCTGCAGATGGCTGAATTTGCTCAGTCTGCAAAAGCTACAAGGAAAGTAGATAATGAAAGAGAAAATTACACTAAAAATGGAAGAAACTATTCAAGAGACCAACTTGTTCTGCCTCTTAACAAAAGGCCAACAACAGCTTCTTCAGTGGAGATACCCGTATCTGGCGACAGGTTATTTTCACTGCTTAATTCTTGCTTACAGAGTTCTCTTTCCCGTTAGTCCAAACAGAGCACAATTTCATTAATGGTTGGGTCAGGGTGCTAATTATCTTTGTGAAAAATGGACAGGCAGACAGTCCAGGAGATAAATGCTTCCTAATTTGTTAAGGGCTTTTAAAGATAAATGGCCTTGAAGTAGATTTATTTTCAAACGAATAGCCAGTAGAGTGCTCGTAGCAGTGGCACAGTGAGCTCTCATCAGTTTTTCTCAGAGTGATGGATGTTGCATATTCTGTCTGTTGATGTGGTCTTTGACATCAGAAGTCCCAATTTATTAATAGTTTTTAGGGCAATGGTTGTAAATTAGTGCAGCCCAATTTTATTACTGTTTTACATCTACCAAGGACTGAGCCCTTTGTGTAGCTTTGTATTAACTCAGTGAGCACCATTAAAATATTGACATTTAGGCTCATTTTGGTAGCATTAATCATAGCATTTTATCATGCATTAATTGCAGTGGTTTGAAATGACTGTAATGTTCACTTTTCTAAAAGCAGAAGAAACAATCATTTCCATTTCTCCACTTTTTCAACCCATAACTGTGCTTAAAAACACCCACACCAAACAACCCAAAACACACGAAACCCACCTCCTAATTGCGTGTGCTGGGGGCTTCTACCTGTTTACTTCTTTGCAATAACTGGACAAGTAAGAGCCAGCAGCTCTTACAGGCCTCACTGGAAGCTCTTAGAAGTGTCATCTCTGAAAAATCAGCCTCTGAAGTCTCAGTGTGGACACCTACAGCTAGGCCTTGGCTTCAAAAACATACCTTAATATATAACAAGAGTCCTCCTGATGTGCAAAACAAGCTAAAAATGTACTGTGTTTTCATATGCTGATACGGCTTAAGGGTTTAAAACAGATACAGAAATGTCTTTTGTGATTCACCAGCAGGAATAGGTTTACAGAACCTGTGTCTATTTGTATTACCATATCAGTAAAAGAACCTGTGATGTTTTTTGGCTCTCTTCAGTGGAGGGTACCACTAGATGATTATGTTTAAGGAGTTGGCAGCCTTTCTCACTTAACCATCATTAGGAGATCTGCTGCTGAGGTCCCATTTTGTGAGGCAGCTGGAAATTGGCACTTAGTTTGAATGTATTGTTTTCTACCTTTCTCTTTAAGTTCAAGGACAAGCCAAAACTGTTCAGACTAGACAAAGAAAATGTTTTTTCTCTTTCCTTTGTTTACTTGGTCCACTGATCTCTCCACTCTTTTCTAAGTAAATTTATTCCCCTATATATACATGAATTAAATAGAAGTGTGGACCACGTCAGCAAAGATGCAAGTGGAAGACATGAAGAAAGGTATTTGAAAGCACCATGCAGAAGATAGCTGTGATAAACATGTAGACTTTTTACTGGAGTAAAAATTATCTAGATCTTCAGTAGTGTTTCTCTTGATACTTACAAACGAGGACAATACTGTTATTTCTGTTGTAGGGAATGGAGGCCTAGAACGGGTCAATGGAGAAACCCTAAATCACTTGAAAGGCGAGATGCAGAATAGTGGTGCCCCAATCTCCTAACCTTCAGTTCTTGCTGCTAAACATGCATGCATTTCATTCGTTATTTTAAAGATTGTCCCCTCCCTACTCCCACCCCAAGATGTTCCTGCACCTTCATCTTTATTTTCCCTGCTAATGTCATATGGCTTAAGCCACAGCTTCACCTGTAGCCTTCTGCCTCCTGCTATACTGGATCTGCTTAAAAGCCTGAAAGACCTTCTAGTGATAGAGGTTTTCTTTTTTCAATTACAGTGGCTTCACATGACCAAATAATACTTCATTAACCTGACTGCCTAAGGATATCAAGCTCCAGGGGAAACCTGTATTCCTGTATGATTGGCAAGATAATTACGAAGTGAAATAATGCCAAAGGCAATTGTCATAGGATTTATGTATTTATTCTTTGAAAACGAAGTGTGTCATATCATAAATCCTTTTACTTTAAGTCTTTTGTATTTGTAGGTTTATTATCAACCTTCACAATGGACACATTGCTAGGGCAGGAGGCTTTAGGAGCCTGATCAAGTTGGATCAGTTGAGGTTGCTGGTAAATCCACTGAGATTTTTAGTCTGCATTATCACCTAGATGACACAGGCTAAAGTTCACTTTTGCTTTTACTAGCTTTGATTTTAAGCTCCTTGGGCATGGCCTTTCATTCTGCATTTGTAAAGTATCTACCGGAGTGGATCTACCACAATTAGAGCTTCTACATGATACGAAAATGTAGCCATGGAAGCCACTGATGGCATCAAGAATTCTGCATCCGCCGGGAGAGTGGAATATTGGACCTAGATTAGAGACAGCCTCATATGGAGTTAGCTACAGCCTTCCTTGTTAATAGAGGCCAGGGTGAAGCTCATATCAGTAAATGCTACATCCAGGCGGCAGCGGCAAGCAGGACATTGAAAGAGAGAGCTGTATAGATGTGAGGTCCTGTTGAGGATGGCCTTCAGTGGGTAAAAGTCACTTGTAAATTAAAAGTTTAACAAAACCCTACCAAGTAAAAGTTGTCTAATGAAGTTCTGGCAGCTTCTGTATCTGAAAATGATGAAACCTAAGAAGCAAGGAAATCAGAGGAGTTGCTCTGGGGTGGTTGGACTGAAATTAACAGGGCAAAAACAAAATAAAAAAGGGAAAAAATCAATATTCTCTCTAATAAGAATCAACACTTATCTTACAGGAAACCTGAAGTTTTGCCTTCTGATTCTGAACCAGCCTTTCAACAAAGGTCATTTTCATTGTCTGTGGAGCAAAGGTAATAATAACTTACATACATCTTCATTTGCTTATTTACTTAGCTGCTACCCAGCTAATGTACTTCATGTCTGTTGAATTGCAATGTGGCAATTTCCTCTTAACTAGAGCAACCTTCTGGTGAGGGTGTGAATCGGCAGAATATGTCCCTTGTTGCCGAATGCAGCAAATGAGCTCATTATGCAAATTCTGCATCTCTGCATTGCTTACGTCAGTGGGAACTTTATGGAGTGATCTGTGTAGGACTGTAGCTTTTCAGAGGCATCTTAGGAATGATCATTGTTTTGCTGACAGTGTAGTAGATCAATGGTGCATTTAAGAGTCTGGAAGCGAGCATTCCTTTAAAGGTCATCAGTGAAATGTGTTAATTTTAATCAAAATAAAATGAACCGTGTAGATATTATGTTGTGAAAGCAGTGGGAATTTGCGTGCGTGTCAGAAATATGCAAATCAGATTTCACTACCCCTTTGTTTAATATGCACAGTGCTAATCATCATCTCTGGTATGATAGCTGCAGTCTTAACTGACATTTGTGGAGATATGTAAATCTTTACAAGCTTGGAGCTATTAATTCCTCTGGTGCAGAAATTCAGTCCTTTAGAAGCTTTCTGACAAACCATAGGGACTGTCTCTAACTTGCTACCAGGCTGGGAACCTTGCAGAGAGATTCCTTTTAACTGACTGGGGCAGATAGAGCTGTTTGATTTCACCATAGGTGTAAAGGCTGGCAGGGGGTAGGTGTACAGTTAAAAGGAATTGGAGTAAGCGATGATGCAGGAAGGATGTATTCATAGCATTTAATTCCAGTAAACCTAAATTAGGTGCCTCTATAGGCAGAGGAGTGAGAAAAGAAGGGGGAGACTTGCACAGGATGATTCAAAGCATCTGAACGAGTACTGTACCCTAAACGGCCTCTCCTTCACTTGCAAAATCAGCAAGAAGTGCTCA
Source organism: Sagittarius serpentarius (assembly GCA_034782735.1). Taxonomy (NCBI): domain Eukaryota; kingdom Metazoa; phylum Chordata; class Aves; order Accipitriformes; family Sagittariidae; genus Sagittarius; species Sagittarius serpentarius. Next base: position 6,150,896 of record JAVKLA010000010.1, on the reverse strand, counting down.
GTGAAAGGGCTGTCAAGTGTTTTTTCTAGATGTGATTCTACATATTTTTGATCTAAAAAGATACACTGAAAGACATATTCTGTATTAAATAACGAAGGGAAGAAAGGCAAGTATTTTGATCTTATTTCTTTGTCCCACGTTTCCTGAGTTTTGAGGGTTGAGGTTAAAAAAGAGACAGCAAACCAGATGTGCACCATTACTGAATGGCAGTATTTAGCCTCTAGTAGTACCTTGCACGTGTTGCCTTCATGCTGTGTTCTGTTAATCAGACTTTTTTTTTGTCCTTTTGGATTTTTAAGTCTTCTTCTTGAAAGCCTGTGCAGGGTGACCCTTGGGACATGGAGGGCTTCTTGCCGTACACTAATGGGCCCTTAACTGTAGTGCTTCAGTGAAGGGTTGGGATAAGAAGCTGAATAAAATCAGGACAGACTCTTTTGCTTGAGACTACCTCAATGGGTTCCTGTCCTCTGAGCATAACTGTGTTGAAAGTAATTACTGGTGCTGCGAATAGTTTTTCAGAGAGTCTGTGACAGTTAGGAGCAGAAGTTCTATTTAAGCTAAGATGACTTTTGCTGGTAGGTAACTTCCAGAAATAGATGGATATTTCTAAGTAAAATGGCAGAGGAAGGTGGTGACATAGTGAACCTGGAATGGCTTTCTTCAAAACATCTCAGCTTCAGTAAACCTCAGTGAATCCAGGACAAGATTTTGGCAATGCCTGACTGACAATCCTAGTGGTCTACTGTAGGTGTCAGCAATCTTGTGCCTCCTGGATCCTGCTACTGAAGGAGTCTCAGCAGAGAGACTGTTGCAGAACTAGGAGAACCTGGAGTTTTTGCTTTGTGAACTGAAAGAAGTTCTGAAAGAATGAAATCTTTAGAAAGATTTCATTTTAGAAAGAGTGCTTAATGACCAGCTGTATATGCTTGAGATCTCCTAAAGGAGTGATGAGAAGGAAACAATGGGGCTGTTGATCCACAGTGTATTGCCAGCTACACAGATTGGGGGAGAAGGAGAGAAAAATGCAGAGGGAAAAAAAAAAAGAGATAAAATATTGACCAACTTCTCTAACTTACAGCAATCTTGGGTGTTATACCAAGTACAGAATGCTGAGGCGTGTTATTTTCAAGTAGGTTGTGTCCTATCAAAATAACTTGTTTCATTAGCCCTGTCACTTTAGTGTCAAGTAAAAATGTGATATGTCCTGAGTTTAAAAAAAAAATAAAATTACATCGATAAGTGTGGCTATTCTAGGCTAAAATCATCCCAGGTGTAACTCTTCTTGACCTCAAGAAAAAGTGGTTGCAGCTAATTAGCCTTTGTCTTATTACAGACTTGTATGAAATCTATTTTTACTAACATACTTTGAAAAGAACTATTTCAATCTGTACAAGTTTGCATGAACTTCCTTCCTTGTGCTTTGTGAAGGACACTGAAGTCTGATTTCTTCACTTCTAGGGGACAGCTTTTACCACTCTTACCATACAAGCTGGATAAGTGACAATAGTGGTGTAGTATAAGCTGAAGACTACCATGATTTTAGTCTATTATATTTGTTACTGTAGTAAACCAATCTCGAACATATTGCCTTTGTGTTAGGTACAGTTATACAATATTAGTGCTGTCGTAAAGGTGGGATGGATGAAGTGCTGGAGAAGACATAGTTTGCAAAACCAGGATGAAGAATAATATGGCAGAAACACTGGTAGTTCACTGAAGGATTTATTAGGTTGGGTATAGTGGGGAGGAAACAAACCAAATGGCAAGAGAAATTGAAGAGAATAAGTCAATAAAGGGAAGAAGTAAGGGAAGAAGGTCTCATAGTAAGTGAAGCTGATATAAGGAGACTAAATATGGAAAGGTGAGGTGGATGCAGAGGGTTGGGAATAGACTATGAGTAAGCACAAGGCTGGGAACATCAGTCAAAACCATCAAAAGTGCTTTGACTGTAGCTGTTAATGCAGCCATTTTTTCCTGTGGAAGTTGCATGGCTTCCCTTGCAGTCCTTATACTACTTGTGGAAAGTATGTGGAAGAGACAGGGCCCTGCTTTTCTCAGAGCTGCATGTTTTTGTGTCCAGGAGGTTCCTATAAGGAAGACTAGATGCAGTGTGGCCTTACCTTAATAACCCTGTCACACGTCTTAAATTCCTGCTTGTTTCACCTATGTTTGTAGCTCCTGGTTTGAATCCTGTTTAACAAAACAATTGGTAGGGAAAATACACAGTTTACATTAGTCTCTAGGGCTACTTTGCAGGTGGTTTCAAATGTAAATGCATCTTTAACAGAAATGACTGAGTTGAAAGTCTGAAGCGCTCTCTACATTAAGTTTGAAAAGTACAGAGGCCCAGGTTTTATTGGCTGAAAATAGAAGGGGCTTTCTGGAGTGTATATTAAAGTTCCTGAGATTTTGATTCTGCTCTTTAAAATCTCTTTAATCAGAAGTTAAATGACTTATTTATGCCAAGAATTTCAGGAATGTCTAGTGATCGCAAGTGCTTCTGTTTTTTTGATGTCCCCCTAGTGAATTACCAGGAAAGGGGCACTTTTATTGCAGTGCTAAGAAATCACCTTTTTAAAATTCTCTCAAGTTCAGGATCTGAAAATTGTTGGTTGTTTCTGAAAACATTGTCCCTACAAGCTATACTACTCAAATGATCCAGAATTGTCTTCATGTACTGCTCACTTGATGGTAGCATGCTAAATGGCTGTGCATTGTATGGTACTTTCATTCTTAAATGTTGACAATGACAGCTGTGAAGAGCAACAAGTTATGCTCTGAAAAATAAGATTATTTCAAGAATCATAGTAAAATGGCAACATTCTACAGCAATCTGATGAAGTTCCCATCAGTGCTGTATTTCTGGGAATGGCAGGTTTGTTGTTAAATAGCATCTTCAGATTTGCTTCTGGGGAAAGACATATTACAGTAGTTTTTTCCTCAGGTTCCATTTAACCTCTGGCTGGTTGTTTTTAGATCCATGAGTTTACTGATAAATGCAGTTGCAGAATTAAAGTATTGTTTAATGCAGTCCTGCTTGGCTGAAGAGGAAGACTATTATACTTGTGGTTTATGGTAAGAAAACATGTCCACGGGTATTTTTCAATTCTTACAATGATTGTGATACATTAGCCACTATGCCTTCCTCAAAAGGATTGTGATCTTTTTCTGCAAATAAAGACTTTCCACAAAAGCTTTTAATCAAACAGAACATGTTGAGCTACTTTAAATATTAGCCATTCATACTATAAAATGTCCTTGGCTGATGTACTAGAATAAACTACCAACATCCTTTTTCGAATGGGCTGACTGAATCCTGACTTGTCGGATGTGTATTTAATGTTGGACAAGCGGATGGGAAGGAGATATCTATGAGAGTGGGCTGCAAAAGTGGCTGTCCTTCAGGAGTTCTTCCCTAAATAATCTCTTTCATGGACCATTCTTTTTAGTGAAGGAATCTGGGGTCTAGCTATGTCTCCTTATTATGCTGCCCTACCAGCCACTTCTCTATATGCATAGTATATAGGCATTTTATGACACTTGGTAGATCATGAACATGGAGGAACTGCAGAAAGAGGAATGCTGCTCACCCTAGAGATTTCAGCTCTATATTTTTTGGTGGGTCTGTATACTCAGGTAGCAGGAAGCATACTTCTACAGCAGCAGTGTAATAACTCAAATCCAAACTGTGTTAGATTGTCTTCATGTAAACAGTATTTTCTTAAACTACATCTGTTGCAATTGCTTATCCATAAATTGATTTTTTTCAAGTTTCCATCTCTATCAATACCCATTTTACAACAATTAAAGTGGCTATTGGATTTTAAATAGTATCTTGAATGCGAGGCAACTTCCCTGTCAAGGTCAGCTTGCTGTTTGGTGAAAATGCTGCTAATGAAAGGATTTTTAGCACCTGGAGGTAACTGGGAATTACAAAATACCTCCTCTTCCTGAGTAATCAAGTAAGGAAAGGTGCTAATTTGTATCATGAATTTCAGTCATGTGTCTTTGAACGCCACATGCTCCCATGCGTTTTATGTTCCATATGCTTTTGTCTGCAATATAATTGGTGACTGATATTTTGAATGTCTTCTGTTGAGGTCCAAGAGCTGTGTACAAAGGTAAATAAGATATTTAAATAAATTTGGCAATGCAAAGCTCAGGTGAATATACTGTAGGGAAGGTAACAGATTAGTTGGCACAGTTTGAATGTCTCAGAGCAGAGAAAAAGGTATTGTAGTTTAATAACAGGAGGGAAATAACCTGACTTTCCCTGGTGTCATTTTTTCTTCTCCATGATTGATACCTTTTCCTCCATTGTCTTTAGTGGTTGAACTAACCTACGCTTCTGGAATTATTGGTATGTACAGCCATTCACTTGCCCTTTTACCTGTCAGCAGTGAACTTGCCTTGTTGGCATATGGTGCACTTTTTTCTCACCTTTTATTTTCATTTCTAGCTGAACTTACTTGTAATATATCTCATATTTGTACTAGACCCAGAATTGGCAGCTGGCATAAAACTTGAGTGAATTTAGAGCAGCTACTATTAATAAATAGGAAAATGTTCATAAAAATGGTGATTGGGATGTCGCGTGGACTTGTATGCTTTATTGCACTTTCTAGCAGGCATCCAGACTAGCAGTAACTCTTACCGCTGGCCTCAGCTAAACTACTTTGTTCTCCCCTGAGTAATATTAGACTCCTGATAAGTCAACAATGAAGTTCATTTTTCCACATTTGGATCAAAATAGGAATGTAATTTCTAGTCTATATTTAGTAACTTAAATTTGCTGTTCTGTGCCGCTCAATTTAGGTTTAAACAACATTTTGTTACAGTGGTGTGCCTGTTGTTGGACTGCATGCAGTGAGCTGATGTCCTTCAACTACAGGAATCTGAGGGAAGTTATTTCAGGTGTTCTTGAGGGTAGGGAATCTACGATATACTTTAGGAGGAAGAAAATCTGGTCCTGATTAGGGCTGGCTAGCACCATGCTTAAGCTTGGAAACGAAGTAGTATCTGTATCTTAGAACACGCAATAGTTTGCACTAGCAAGGATTTGGGGAAGATAATTTTTCTAGACCAAGCTTTGTTCGTGACTTGATGTATAAGCTTGACCTCTACCAGATTTTCACTGGTGAACTGGAGGTTTACATTTATCTTCATAAAACTAAGCTTGGGACTCCAGAGATACGGTAAAATTCTCCCATTTGTGACATGTGTATTGTTAGTGCCTTTCTGGTTCATAATCAGGGCTGTTGAGAGGTAGCCCAGGTGTGTGGACATTTTGAAAAGTAGGTCTCATTGATTTTTGTGAATTTTTAGATAGTTATTGGCAAAGCCGAGAACAGAGCTGATCTTCCAGGCCTTTTGCACAGTTCAAGTTCCCTCACCAGAGTAGTAGCTGTGACAGAATGAGGTCTTTAGATAAAACCTGAGACATGCTAGGCTGCATTTTTTTTTTTTTTATTTTAATTCTCTGTAAATCCACCAACAGGAAATTCTGACATCTAAAAGGAATTTTTGTTTGTTTAATGGATTTGAGATTTTGTTTGAAAAATGAAAAAAATGAGTAATTAAGATCCCCCTCTGTGATGCTTTGAAAAGCTAAACCCTGCTGAGCTGAAGTTCAGAGTAACAGAACAATAGAGAATTACTTTGAAGGACTAGTGAAAAGCATAACAGATGATTACAGCACAAGAAAAAAAAAGGAGGTTATTACAGTGCTTTTTTCTATTGAGCTGGGATGCAAATCCCATTAGCGGAGTTCTATTGTCACAAGATTTGCTATATAGAAGCCTTTGATAGCATCATACACTATATCTGGTTACCATGATGTTTCCCAGAGGACAGTTGAAAGGAGGAGCTTTGGAAAATATTGTCAGGAGGATGCTTTAGAACACCCCAAGCAGAAAGGGAAGCATAAAGCAATAGAAAAATGATTAATAGCTCATTTTGTTAGTGATTCAACAAGAGAAATGGTCCTGGGAATGAACCTATGGAGCAGGGGTGAATGCATGAGGTTAGTGTAAGTAAGACCTGTGACAGAAAAGAGCAGGTTCTTAATCCCATAAAAGGAACACTTGGATTTTCACTGCCTCAAGCTACACAGTGAGAAGTGTTTAAAAAGATTGTTTCACTGGGAGTCACTACAGGGCAAAGGTATTCTTTTCATAGCTAGAGCTTAGCATGAATCCACTACTAGGGTGAAGATGTAAGGTCTTGTAAAAGATGGATCTTATCTAGGGTTGCTGACGTCAGGGTCTTCTCACTGGCTGTGATGGTCTTTGGCTCAAACCACTGTGTTATAGTCTTCCTTTTTCTCTTACTCCAGGGTCGCCTAAGGGCAGACAAACCTTTTTTTTTAAAAAAAAAAAAAGCCCTTTAAACAAAACAAAAAAACAAGCCCATACAGGTACAAACACCTCACCATTAATCTTTGTCCAGTGGTTATTTCAAATGGTGATTGCTTTTTAAAAGTAGATCTCCTCTTTTTAATTTACCTAAATCTAGTTGTGTTTCCAGCCTTTGAATTTTAAAAGTTTTGATTACTTTATTGTCATGATTGTAATAATGAGTAACTCAGCCAGTGAACAGTTTAACTCATCTCTAATAAGTTGAGATTGTGCTAGTATTTATTGGCTGCTTGGCTGATGGAGTGTGTATCCTTCACTGTATTCACTGCCTGAAGGGACATCAGTAGTTTGTGAATATGGATGTTGGATTGCCGGTTTTCTTATTTAAATGGTTTACATACTGTCTTGTGCTCACCCATATTATCAAGTATTAAAATTGAACTTTAAATTCATGTAAGTCAGAAATAGCTAACTTTTCTGCTCTACTCATTATCTCTGGTCTTTTATACAGGTAGACTGTTTTGTTAGATTTTAGCATTACATAAATGTGTTACTAAAAATAGTATGTGCATTTACATTTTGAAAACAGCATAGTGAGGTGGTTTTTTTAATGTTGTCATGGTTTAACCCCAGCCAGCAACTAAGCACCACGTAGCTGCTCACTCACTTCCCCCCTCTCCCAGTGGGATGGGGGAGAGAATCGGAAAATAAAGTAAAGCTCGTGGCCTGAGATAAGAACAGTTTAATAGAACAGAAAGGAAGGAACTAACAATGACACTAATAACAACAATAAAGTGACAATAATAATAAAAGGATTGGAATACACAAGACAAGTGATGC
>JAVKLA010000010.1:6120582-6141444 GCA_034782735.1 Sagittarius serpentarius | reverse complement strand
GTGGAGTTTTCAGTCCTGAGGGATAGGGGTCAGGCAAAGAGTACAGTCAAGACCCTGAATTTTAGGAAAGCAAACTTGCAGCTCTTCAAGGAGTTACTAAGTTCATAAATCGACATTATCCAGTATAGCAAAATGATAATCCTGATCCCTCTCCCTGAGGTGATAAACATTACTGCGGGGAATACATAGTGTGTATAGGAATTTACATAACACCACTATGCGAACAAATGAACCAACATTGTGACCAGCAACTATTTAACTAATATAAGAAATGCGTATAAAAAAATTGTTTTAACATGCTCTGGCCAGATCTGCCGTTATCTCAACCCTTCTTGCCCCACGTTGGGCGCCAACAAGGACTGTCGTGGTTCGAGCCCAGCCGGTAACAAAGCACCAGGCAGCCGCTCGCTCCCTCCTCCCCCCAGCCCCGCTCCGGAGCGGTGGGGAGGAGAATCAGGGAGGAGACAAAGAAGGTAGAACCTCAGGGCTTGTAAGGACAGTCTGCTGGGACAACACAAGGAGAGAAATTGCAGTAGTAACAACAGTACAAATAAACGAAAATACAAAACAAGTGATACACAATACAATTGCTTACCACCCGGAACCTAATGCTCCACCACCAAAGAAAAGAGAGCGTGCTGCGCTACCTTCCCCCAGTTTATATACTGAGGATGACATCACATGGTATGGAATACCGCCTTGGCAATTCTGCACTTTAATAATAATCTTAAGATTTTTACAAAGAATTTTGAGGAAGTTATTTAGCCTGTGAAAAGATATGGTTCAACAAAATAACACAACTCACGTTTAATACAGGGTTAAGGCAGGTAAAACTGCTTTGAAGTCCATCGAGGTACAAAGCAAAAGTGCTATAAGTGCACTATCTGGCCCAGATCATTCCAAAAGAAAGAGACTTTGATTATCTGTTGGTGTTGGATGCCCAAACTGACATCTTAAATGGGCTCTGGCTTTAGGGGCACAGTGACCCTCCCTCTAAAATACATCCCAGCCTTCCATTTTACCCACTCAGGACTGGGAGAGAAGCTGAGCACTGAGCAACTGAGGCATGCAGTCACGCAGAATGTGTTAACAGCTTAGCCTGTGTTTCATCTTGATTTAAAAGCACTGAAAACACTGAATGTTTGAACAGTCCGCTTACTGTCTTGACAGCTAATCCAAGGTAAAGGGAATCAGGATTATACTTTCTGTTCCTAGGAGGATAAATATTAAGTTCCTTACACCTCAGGCAGAGCATGACTGCGAACAAACCCTTACAAAGCAGCAGTGTGGTATACTCTCTCGGTCTGTAAAATCTACAAGTTGAATTTTAGAAGTCAGGAACAGAATTTTCTAGGTAGGTTTACATCACAGAAGAAATATCGAAATGAATCTCCCTCTAATTTTCATAGTTATTTATTTCCTGTCCCAGTTTAAGTAAACGTTGCTCCTGTTCTTTCCAGATGATAATGAGGCGAATGATGGAATTGGTGTTAATTTCACAAGGTGTGGAAAATTGTGTCCTCTGTGACAGATGCTGCATTTGAAGGAGCCTCTGTGGTCATTCAGACTTGGACTTTTTCACTGCTAAAAAGATGTGAAATAGTTATAGATCTGGAACATGATTTTTGATGAGGTTTCTAGACAATGTGATTAATATCAGCAAAATGTCCTCAGGAAATCAAATTTGGTCATTGCCAAATGAGCTGACCTGAGCGTGACATAGATCATGTGTCAACTCTGTTTAGCTGAGCTAGGTAATCATTTTGACAAACGTATGTGAGGCTATTATGTAATATCAAAAGATGTATTTAAATTGCAGGAAAGGCTTTAGACTATCAGAAGAAGCTTCTGCTGGGAACAGTAGTCTCACCAAGAACTCTGAGCCTGTTGTACCTGCTGAATATCTCACAGATCTGTCTGTTCTGGTTCACTCCTGTTTTTCATAGTCAAGGGAAATTCATGTCTTGGAGACTGTGCTTCTTGGGTTTTTTGTTTCAAAAGTTATGGTGGGACTGGAGAATGAGCAAAGACATGGGCAGAGAGAGAGGGAGAGGGATGTGCCCAAGTACATAAAGCATTACTGAATAATCCATACTTTTTAGGAAATAAAGATTAGGTCAGGCAAAGAGGGATTACAACCAATTAATTCCTGGGAATATCAACATATTACGGAAGTAGACTGCTTCTTCCATTTTGTCTATACATTGTCCTTGGTGTTGCTGCAATATAAATAACTGTGATATTAGCAACTGTTTGGCAAAAGCCACAGTCTCCAGTTCTTCTGTGAATCTGTTTTTCCCTCTGCTTCCTGAAACAGAAAAGTGTAAGAGGGTGGATGAAGCATAGCAAATGTCCACTAAAAATCACACTGGCAAGGTTTCAAGTTGCACTTCCTGTTTTGCTTAAGTAGTTGTTCACTGCATCCCCCAGTTATATCTCACTTAACTTGGGACATTTAGCAGGAGTTTCTTAGGCCAGTGCCAGTGTTTTCCTCTTAGTCAATGGACAGAGATCTGGATTGTCTTCTGGCTCTCCACAGAAATTTAGATACCTCTGCTAGGTACCTAAAATTGAGGAGGTGGGTAAGGCTGAATAGCAGCCCAGATGTGAGGTTATTTCCTCTTCAGTTTCCGTGGCCAGTTTACTGCAAAAACAAGAGGCAAGTGAATTTTGCGGCAGCTAGTATCTATAGTTAATCTGCTTTATTTAGTCTCACTGTTACCTGTCTTCTACCCAAGTCTTTCCCACTAGCCATCTGAAACCTTCCTTTTCTGTTTAGCAACAGGGGAAGGACAATGAGGTTAAGACCCTGGAGACTGCAAAGCTACCATCTAATTTTGAACTTGTCTTGGTTGTCATTTTCCTTGACCACCTCTTTTTTTGTAGGCCTATGCACCTGTCATAGTGCAGCATTCTCGTTAGAACTTTGTAAAACCCAGATACATATTAACAAGGCATCTGAGGTTGACCTTTTGTCCGGGAGGGAGATTGCTAATGCTCTTGGCAGTGATTTGTGAAGTTTGCTTTCCTCAGTGAATTTAGGATCAGTTTAGTATTTAAGCTTACTTCTAAATCATGCATTTAATTTTATTGCTTTTTCTTTACATCTATAGATTTGAGTGAGCATTAATGCATCAGTCATATTTCATTCAGTGATTATAGTGCTTGATATCCTTTGTATTCACCTTCTAGAAGTGCTTTGGCAGCAGAAATGACTATGCGAAAATGTATAAAAAGGGTAGAAATAATAAATGCGCTATCAATTTGGCTGACGCAGTTCAACATTTTAAGTTTGTTTGTGACCCGCTGTTCATCTCTGGAAATTTAAATACACATATGCAGTGTCCTTTTTCAAAATGTGCAGGACTATAGGTAGGCAGGTAGGCTTAATAATAGTGTTATTAGTGTAATAAATCTTTACTAAAAGAGGCTGCTCTTATATTGCAAGTGCATGCTGCTGCTGTTCTCATTTAGATATTAAATTTAGAGGTGTGCAAAATTTGTTGAAGTTTGCTGCAAGTCTTAGCAATTTTTATTTTCTTTTTTTGGTAAGTGTGCTGTCCTATCTCTTCTGGGACTGCTCAAAATAACATGAATAACTGCACATTGAACCTTTGTCCCTGCTGATGCAGTAGCATCGTTGTCTAGGGCTCTTCTTTATCAAGGCAGTGCAGGATGCTGTAGTTCACAACCCATCTCACTAGACATAAAAGGTTGGGAAAAAGGATCTTGAAGACACTTTGGGGCAGCAAATTTGATTTACATTTTATGTGTCCCGTCTGACTATAGTAAAGAAGTATCCAGCTCATTCTCAGCTCCACAAGAATGGCACAATCATTGCCTGCAAACTGAAAGCACTGCTAAAAAGAAACTACAAAGGATTTCATTAGGAATGGTTTGGGGGTGTTTTTAAGCCTGCTAATCTTCTTATTCCTAGTTTATTTGTGATACTTCACCTCACATTGTATTATAAAAGAATATCACTATTTCCTGTGAATTAGTGTGGTTGGTTGAAGCAACTCAGGCTTAATGATGTGTTTTTCTTCATTCATAGACACAGTTGCTGAGCCTGGAAAAGAGGAACTTGTGTGGACGTTCCTTTTTTCTTACTGAGACTGAAAGACCACTGTAGACGTTCAGGTGGGAGGTAGAAGTGCATGTTACACGCTACTAGATAGTAGATATCAGTGGCTTCAGTGATTTTGTGCTGAAGTCATCAGAATTACATAGAATGGTAAGAAATGCTCCGATTAGAGACAAAACCACTCTGATACAGGCTGAAGATTTTTGAGCTTCAGTTTGGGAAACCAAGTGCATTTCCCCCCTTTTAACTTTTCCTTTGTGTGGAGAGGTCAGAAATTATTTCAGTCTCTGCTCCCTTGGGAGTTGCAGTGGTTTCTTTTTCTACGGTCATTCAGGAGCTATTGACCTTGCCCCAGGGAATCTAGAAAAAGTAGGATATGAATACGGGACATAGAGAGATTTGTATCAGGGCACTGAGTCCTTCCCTGACAGCTCTGTGGAAGAACTTTTCCTCTCTGTCCAAACGTGGATGAGTGACTATCTAGCCACCTGTTTCTACAGAATGCCACTTAAGAGGTTTTTCTAGGTCTAGAGGTGTTTCTGGTTCTCACATCATACCTCATTTTCTGTTTGGGAATCAGAATCAGAATTGTGTTTGAAATCATACTGCAAGTACACCCCCTCTCTGGTCTTTCTGAAGTGCTAAATTTGTCCAGACACTGAGGGAAACAGTAGAAAGGAGCATGTGGCACCACAGCCAAGTTTCAAACAACATACATGTTCTGAGCAACCAATGCTGTGATGACATGAATGTTAAACCTTTTCTGGGATATTTTCCGGTTCACTCAGTATTTGAAATACAGTGCTGAAATAAACAAATTGTCCCTGGGTTCATCAGGGACTGAGAAGCAACCATTCTTTTACTTGTTTTAAAACAACTATTTTTTCAGAATGTTGTTTCAGTCTATTGGTAGCATTGCAGCACGTTTGTTTTGTTTAGAAAAGGCATTCTGCATCCAAGCTAGAAGCAGCTGGGAGGGAAGCTGAGTGAAAAGATTGACACACTGTATTTTTATGGGGAATATATGGAATATTTGCGCATTCCGAGAGAAACATTGAAGTAGTAATATACCCAAACATAAATAAGCGTAAGGAATGCTTTTTCAAAGTAGCCTGGGCCAGCTGTGCTATTTAAAATTGGCAAGTTTATTCACTTTCCGTTCTTTGGAAAGTCCTACCCAATCATGTGAAAATACATGTTCATCTAACTGGGATGTCCAGACTTTCCTTTTCCTCATTCACAAATGAAAGTCGGGAAAAGATCCTGTCATGCTAAGATGTGAGTATCCATACAGAGCAAGTCATCTTTTTGTGCATGGTGGTTGTTGAATAACTATTCAAGCAATAACGCTCATCACGGTTTATGCTCTCAGGACTTACGTGGAGACTTTGGGTATGATAAGGCAAGAGGCCAAAAGCTTTCATCAACTGTGAAGGTTTTGTATGGCTAAGTGGCAATGCACACCGAATGCTGTCATCATCTTTTTTTGTATGATTTATTAATGTTTAGAGAGTAAAGGTGGATAAATCTTCTTTGAGCTCTTGTTGGCAAAACTCTGTGAATTGTTGAAACCATTGGTTAGCTTTTCTGTGACTTCATTAAATCTTGGCTCAATGCCCGCCTTGTTAAAGTATGATGGACTGTGGGTGATGAGCTGGCATACTATTCTGGATGTCAGTTTGTGTAGGAGAATGAATCACAAACCTGCAAGGTGGTAGAGTCCTAGGTTTTAACAAAAAACTCGGGCAGACAAAGCCCAAACAGCAATACTTTCCAAAGTAACACTTTCCTTGGATGAGTAATCTTCTGAGGAATGCAGTAAAATGAATCCCAAACATCAGGAGCCATTTTTCAATCTCAACTTTTTTTATCTGCCAACTTTCTGTTGGAGTTTAATCTATTAAAGTTCCAAATGAGTGTGAATTCCAGTTCATTGCCCACTGATATTATTTAGGCCATAAGACTTGTGAAATGGATTTTATTGACATGTTTGAAAGTTAACCCTCTCCTGTGCAGAGGATAGCTACTGAAAACGCAGGCTGCCACGCTTACCTTGTCAAAATCTCTAATGTAAAATCTTTAGAAATATGAACAAATATTGATGACTTGGGCTGCAAATAAATTACATTTGTTTCGCTCGGAATCTTAATGCTTTCCAGTGGATTCACGAGGAAGTAAGTAATAAACTCAAGTATAATACCAAGACACTTATTCAGATGTTCTGTATCGTTATCTTTTATGTGCAACCATAGGCACTTAAGACAGAAGTCCTAATCCTACTCATGTCACCGGTAGTTGTTTCCATGACTTCTGTTAGAGTTTCAGAAAGGAGAGGTGTTATCTTCTACTGCCTTCACTGCCCTTGCTAATAGACTTCATCACACTCCAGTGCAGTGGAAGTCTAAGCGAGGGTTGCCCTTCCCCAGGAAAAGAAGGGAGAAGTTTCCAATAGGATGAGCTGTCTGTACAGAGTTAATAAGACACTTTCTTCCTTCCCTCCCCTCAAAGATGCTATAATGGTAAACAGATATGGACAGCTGCTTCAGCTGTTTCACATTCTTTATCTGAAAGTTACATTTTTGTAAGTAGCTCATAAAAGAGTAATAAATTCTGATTTGCTAAAAGCCATCTGGTTAATGGATTGCTTCAGAACTATTTATAATAGCAGCTATCTGTGTAATTAACAGTTATAAAACATACTGCTTGTGCCTATAAGATGCATATTACCATTGTTTATTAACCCTGTGTGAGGGATGTATGGCTGCATTCTAAAGTGCAGGACACATTTTGTTTGAAGAAAGTATAATATTGAGTTAGCAATTTTAAAAACTATTTTTAGCTGTACTGTGTCTCCAGAAATTGTCTCCCTTCACCAGTGTGTGCTGTTCTGGAAGGCTTACACCTTGGCTTTAAACCTGGTGGTTGATACTCTCTCTCGAATTCAGAGCTTGGTGAAGGCAGGTGCAGTGATGTGGCCTGAGTTTGGTCAGCCTGAGCAGTGTTTTTCTTTCCAGAACATATGGGTGGAAACCTCGTCTTCCATTCAACTGGAAGGAGAGACATAGTATGAAGAGACCAAGAGAGAGACACAGATGCGTGGCATTTAGTTCTGATGTCTGTATTGACTCCAGATGTGCGGGGCTGAGTTTCAGGCAGGGTTTGGCAGACTTTCACCAAGTCCAGCCTCACCCCTCCTGCTTGATTTGGCGTGCTCTTGCAGCTCCTCAGAGACTCGCACGGCACCGCTGACTGCGAACATAGCACTGTTAGGAACTACCACTGAGCCGCCACTGACTGGGAAGTTGAGTGTGAGGAAGTGTCATGCTGTGCCCTGAGTCAACTACTTCCATACCTTTAGAAACAGAAGGGAAAGGCTGTAAAGGTTCCAAGTGGTTTTTATGTCTTTCTCAGTGGTATTCAAACCACTGTCTCAGAGGTGAAATACCATGTATCAGTTCTTGGGCGGGATCCTCTTCGCGGTGCTCAAAAGTCTCTTTCTACTTCAGACTATTTTCCTAAGTGTTTCTTTAAAAGTCTCTCAAGGATCCAGCAAAATAAAAATGCTTAGCTGATCTTGTGTGAAAAGAAAAAGACTGCAAAGCACACAGCAATTTCAGAGAAGCTGACAGGAATTTTTAATGTGACTGAAAGTGTCTGAGTGACAAATTAGTAATAAAAATGTCACTAATTAGACTGTAGTAGAGTCTTGATAATCAAAACTACTTGGGTGAGACTAAATATATTCAGATGATGGGGAGCCCAGATAATGGGAATCAGCTGAACAGAGAGGCAAGCTGGCAGCTTGTTACAAAGGGAGGCTTAGAGAGATGGTGGGTGTTCTGAATTAACAAGCACCTAACATAATTTACAGAATGCAGTCCAAAAGTAGTAATGAAAGGATGGCTGGATCAAGAATTTTAAGTAGTAGGGAAACATCAGCTCCCTTGAATGGAGGAGGACAGCGACAGTGGTAGATCTTCTCTCTGCAGTTTTATTGAGACAAATAATCCTGGGAAGTCTGGCTTAAACCCTCTGAAGCCTGCTCCATCCTACCAAATGGATCCTGTGTGCTCAAGAGGCCTCTCGGGTCCCCTGTTCTGCCACCAGCACAAGCTCGTGACATGGGATGCCAACAGGAATTGGGTCTGAGATGGGAGAAATTACCTCTTTAAAGAGCGTTAGGGCTAGCTGATTTCCTCAGGTAACTAGGTTAGTTCTGCGGTAGGAACTAAGGTGACACACCTTCTGGGGAAAGGGAGGAGACACTGGGAGGTTTTCTTTATCCTCAAGGCAGCTGGTTTGATAAATGCAGTTTAGTAGAAAATAGAATGAAAATGCTAGAAGTTGCCCTTTGCAGGAAGATGAAAGTTTGACAGTAAGGGAACAAGATGTCCGTAGAGGGAAGGAATAATCCAATGTCAGTATCAACTGTTGTGTGAGGAAGAAAAACCTTCACTCTTTGACAGGGGAATGTCTTGTAAGCAGGAGCTTTTTGATTCATTGGTTGGTAAGTTGAACTGACTTACAGGGGTGCTGTGATCCTTTAAATCATTTTTTCTGCTGGTTCTAATGCTGCGTTTTTGTCATTCTTCCCATCCCTTCTCAGGTGGGATTGTGGGAGAAGTAGCACATTAAGTACCTAGTTTAGTGTTTTCATGTGTAGCAAACTTACTGTTTGAGGTGAAAGGGCCTTTGGTATGGAAAAGAAAACAACTCTGGGGAACAGGCTATAGAACGTGTGGGATAAAATGGCTCTGCTATGCATGAAAAGAAATTGGGTGAAAATAACCTTATTCTGTTTTTTAAAAAAAACTTTTTTTTCCTTGCTGATCCAGCCTTGTGATAGCATAGCTAGACTAAACACAAGTGTGATTCCCTTTGTCTGTTCCAATTTGCTATGGTAATTACTGTAATGTGGGCTTACTGAGCTATCCCTTCTGTGTTGCAGTAGGATCATTTGTGACAATGGCAGTCATGAAGCACATTACTGCTACAGCAGCACTGATCTAGCTGTTCTTGAAAATACCACTTTTCGACACCGTTTGATCTGAGGCGCCAGCAGGGGTCCTTCACAGTGAAGGGAGAGGCAGAGGCACCTCCAGAAGGTGACTTGGAGTGGCTGTGCTAATGTCCTGACCCAACTCACCCTCTTGAGTAGTCTTATCTCGTCCCTCTGATTGATACACAGGGATTTTTGTGATCAGTTAGGCAGGAAAAATCAGGGTCTGCAGGCCTATTTGAACCTTTAGCCCCCTTGATACTTCTAAGCCCAGGATTTTTTCTGCTTGCCTTCCATCCGGCACATAGAGCCTTGTCAGAGCATCCATTTTCTGACATCTCCTACTTGCCTTCAGCCTGGTTTCTGATGATACAGCTCTTCCTCACCCAGGGCCACCCCTTTCTTTGCATCATGCTTCATAAATAGTTAATATCTGGATATTTCGGGCTTCCCCCGGAGAACCTTGTATTCACACCCTAAGAATTTACTCACAAATTGATGTCATGCTTGAACGATCAAGGGGTGCTTACACCAGGGGTGGCTGTGACTTCTGCTTAAGGTCAGAACCTATTATCTTAATTGATAATTGGAGAACAAGATGTGATTCATATTTAAGTGGACTTGTCAGGAATGTAGTCAGCTTTTCAATTAGGTAGTAGCTTCTAAATCACTATGTCAATGTGAGGGGTATTTATTGCAATGGGTGTGTCTTTTAGTTCCAGCTTTAAGATAATGCTTACACCCTCCGGAAAGAAGAACAGTCTTGCTTCCAAAAATAAACAGGTTTCCCACAGGGAAGTCATGAGTGGACTCGGGCTTCTATAGTTATCTCATTGCAGTATATGCAACCATAATTATTCACAAATTTGTGTCTGCCTTACCTCCATGATGAAGGAATTCTAAGTAGATTATTTCTGCACCTGGACTAACTCAGTAAAATCTTAAATGAGCTTGTCTGATGCTGATAGATGAAAGTCATTTTACACAGGAAAATAGTGCTGATGATTAAGAGAGACAGGTTGGTTGAGTTAAGGGCTGATCATGCACAAAGACTGCTGTGAGTTAACAGATCAAATTTACACTTCAGTTCCCTGTTGCACCAGTGTTGCAATTAAAGACTCAGATGCAGCTTTTTTGGCAGCTGCTTGGGTGACTTCACTAGCTTGTGACTGGGAGCACTGTTACTGGAACACGGGCAAGTCGAAGCCTCTGCAGGTGTGTAACATAGCATCTCATATTACTGCATTTGTAACAAATGTCTCAGTAAAGGGTATACACTGGACAGCCCAAACACTTTTCCATAAATCGGAATAAGTGCAGTAATTCCCTATAAAATTTTAAACTTAAAAAATAATTTATCTCCTTACAAAGTCAGTGGTGCTCTAAGCTACCAAGTAGTAAGAAACTATAGTAAGAAAATATATTTCAATGCCTGAAAATGTACAGTTTACATCTACATTTTCTCTTAGGTCAGTATTGTGGCAGAGTAGCGTGAGGTGCTCTGTATACTACCAGTCCTTATCATATCCACATGTGTGGGATATTCCTTTATGGAGCAGCTTTCTGAAGTGCTTCTTCAGTGGATCCAGGTCATTTCCATTACTAAGCAGCTTATAGCCATGGGAGATATCTACATATATATTTAAGCCGTCAACAAAAAAAAGCACATGTAAAACCCCCACAGAAGACAAGAATTAGAGGGTGCTTCCCTTTTAATAATGCTAAGTTCCTCCAACATGGAAATGCCAATAATTTAGATACTTGCTTAATGCCAAAAATA
The DNA here is from genome assembly GCA_034782735.1 of Sagittarius serpentarius. Taxonomy (NCBI): domain Eukaryota; kingdom Metazoa; phylum Chordata; class Aves; order Accipitriformes; family Sagittariidae; genus Sagittarius; species Sagittarius serpentarius. The sequence goes on along the minus strand of JAVKLA010000010.1, from coordinate 6,130,581 downwards.
AATTTAAGTAGTGAAATGTCACTAGACAATACATGAAAAGATTCTTAACATCAAATAGAAGTTGCAATCTGGGGCAGGCTAAAGGTAACTGAAATAAAGCAAATGAGCAGGCTGTTAAGGAACCTAGCTGATTTATTTACAGGTATAGGGATTTTTCCTTAGTTGATCATACTATTAGTGGATACCAGTGCAAAATTAGAAGGAAGTCTGGCAGCATGGGTATTTTTTGGGTAGTGGTTAACACTGTGATGTCTGTCTCTTAAAGAAAATAAAAGAAGATATTTTCACAAAGCTGGCTGTCGAGAAACATTGCTGTTAGGGTGAACAGGAAAGCATTGGATTGTTCTGGTCACAGCACAGTACAAAGCATTAACTACAACGTCCCCTTGACCACGTCACAGTTAATACTTCTGCGTAAACTACATCCTTGTGCCCTGACATTAGTCAAGGTGCTGTATGCTTGCACAAGCAAAGGTGCACTGTACCTGTACGTGGGAAGGATGTTGCAGTTCTTCGTGCCAGCTCATATTAACTGCTGAGAATTAATCGAATAACCTGTCTGTTGCTTCTACACCCATGTAAAGTTATATCATTTAAGGGATATGTGATTGTGCTTCTGTTTTTCTTCCAAAATAAGTTTTGAATTGGCCAGCCAATTTATACAAGTTTTAGAGAGGGACAGAAGTATCTAAAATAATAAGGCGCAGTAAGCTTTGTGAATATAGGTAGCTAGTTGAAAGACAGAGACTGATGTTCCTGCTAGTTCCTGACCTAGCTTCTCATTGAAATTATAGCATAAACTTACTAATAGACACCAGAAAACCCACCTTGTGCAAAACGCTAAGATTACCAGCCACAGAAAAGAGATTTTGGAAATTTTGTTGCTTAAGAGAACTGCCAGTGTTGTATGGTTGCCATCTTCCCTCCCCCTCTCCTCTGTAACAGTTAACCAGCCCCCCTCACCCTTTTTTTTCTGATATGTGGTACATGTTCACACCAGTATTGATGAAAGTCAACAACACAGAGCTGTGATGGCTGACAGTCCTTTAAAAAGATGGAATAAAAATCAATGTGTGCTAAGTGCAAGTGGATAGAGAGAGTGGCAGGAGAAAGGAATTGGTTTTTTAAGCTACCAAGAAGCATTGCTCTCAGTGCAAAGGTAGAACATAATATCTTTCTTTTTATAATGAAGTTTTGTGTAACCTGACTAATGGCAAGAAAAAACCCTAACAATTACGTGCATGTTCTCTTTAGAAGAAAAAGAAGGAAGAGGCTTCTGTTCCACAGATGGAGTGGAAAGCTCCCTTTTAAAACCTTTCTAATCTAAAAGAAGACTGACCCATCTTTTAGTGAGTCGTGTATACACTGATTTTTTTGTGGTCTCTGCCCTCATTAGTGCTTGCTGGAAATAATTAAAACCCATAGCAGAAGGTCATAATGGAGGGCAGGGCAAAATAATATAATTGAGTACAGTAATGTAGGCTTTTAGATATTGTTGCATATTGTTGTACATTATCTGACTTACTCTACTGTAAAAAATGGCTTCCTTAACAAAACTGAACCATGTAGTACAAAAAAAAAAAGTGATGGTATCCCCCATGACTTACTCCTTTTCATTCTAATTCTAAGAACAAAAGTGAGAATTAAAGTTAGGGCACAAAGAATGGAGGACTGAACCCAGTCTTAGCATAGGAAATACCCTGAATATGGTGTGCACTGTTGTGCATCTGTAGTTTAACTAAAACCGAGTATGCCTTGCTAGGAGGGGAGGTTGCTTTTCTTCTTTTTTAAATGAAAAAAAAAAAATTTATCCATATGAAATCTTGAAAGAAGTGTTTTGTTTCAATTTATTCTACTAGCAAACTACCTAGAAAGCATAGTGGAAAGTATGGGAAGTGCTTACTCTTTGTCTCAGACTTTTGCACTAACGTTCATTCTGAGGGCAAAATTTTCTTCTGAGGATCCAGGTGAGATTCCAGGGATCATTAGGCGTTTGGCTATGAAAGGGGAGAATGCTTGTGTGATATCTGAAGAACTCTGTTCAAAGATTTATTAATTGCCTGTATATATAAAAATCAAGCCAGCATAATATGATTCTATGATTGTATGCATAATGGAGATCACTCCTTTGGTGGCCATTTGAGGGGCAGGGCCTTAAAATTTGCTATTGCTCACTGGAGTGTCGCAGATGAGACATTTTTTATAACACCTCTTGGCTCACTTTCACTGTCCTCTATTATTTTATATATGTTCTAGCACTTCCAATCAGTGGCTGAATTTGCCAGAACCTGTATCAGTGTGCCATCAGTACGTTGCACTTGCAAAAGCAAGCAGTTGTGCTCAGTTGGACCCTTCAGAGCTACAGAGCAAGAGGGAATGGGACTGCCTGGATTTCCTGATGTCCGTGCTTTGAATGAAAAAGGCTTTGTGCCTTTTTTTTTTTTTTTTTTTAATATAAGGTTCTGTATAAAACCTCAGATAACAAAACAAAGAGGAAGCAGAAAATCACACTACTAATTCACTCCACTGCTTATAAAAAGCCATCCCCTCAAGCTGTGGATCTTAGTCAAGGCAGTGAATGAGTAGACGCTCCCTGGGATGATTTCCGAAGATAGTCAAGTGCAGATCAGTGAGGGAAGTGACTTCTGGAGTTGAGTGTTTTGCATTGCTAATGCTGTGTACCTCTCTTTACTCTGACCTTGCTGGCAGCCAAACCTAGAAAGAGCTCTTATCTTTCCTTCTGCTCCTTCAGTCTCCATTGTGAGTCTTCCCCACTTAAAATGATAATAGATCTTATTCCCCTGTTGAGGATTGGGTTTTGAATCTATTGAAGGCAGCTACAGCTGGAAATTTAACCTCTAAGGGAGTCTTGATTCCCATGGGGTTGACAAAGCTGTGCGTCCCTAACAGGTATCGTAGACCACCAGTACGTGTGCAGTAGTAAGGCTGCAGCTCCCGAGGGAGTTTTTCTTCTGTATGAAGACTGAGAAGAGAATAATCCCTTTAATGCGTCCACCTTTTCCTGACAAGAGTGGTGTAAGCCAGGCAGCAATGAGGCTGGAATTAAGCAGTGAGTAGCTGATGCCATGACTGAAAGAGCATCATATTAGCCTACTAGTTCTCAGAAAGGTGGTATGTGCCACCTAATACTAGAAACATTACTGAACCATTGGAGGAAATCATCTGCTTATAGTGGCTGTATATATGGTGATACAGAAACTGTCCAGGGAGGTGTTAGTAGATGTAGTCTTCATGGAACATTCTTTTTAGACTCACTGTCTTAATGTCTGCAAAGTTGCAACTTTGCAATATAGTAATTTTATCAAAGTTATCAAGATATTATCACAGCTTCCAGACTGAAAACCACAGGAGAACTCATGAAGAAAAAACTGGTTTTGATCTTAACGTTTCTCCATAGACAGTAAATGGAGTTGCTGCAGCATTGTAAATTTTCAGTCAAGCGCGTATTTTTTTTTTGCACTAAGACTCACCTACAGCATTTTGCCTAGAACGAAGGGAGGATCTGGAAGTGGGATGTAAATCAATCAAATGCCCCTTTTCTCTGGCAGTGTAGAAGAGACCTTAGCCAGATCAGTGAGGAGGGTGTTTGTGTAAATGCAACTGCTTTTCAAATACCTTGGTTTATCTTGCGTACATTTTATGTACGTAAGTGAATAATGAATGTATGTTAAGTGTTATCATTGAATAGACTGAGACTCACAAGAACGACAAGACCGAAATCTGCAATGAATAAACTCATTTGAAATAAATCCATGGGTTGAAGGAGAGAAATGGGGGAGGGGAGGGAAGTTGGAAGGTCAAAGTGTAGTAGTGCAAGAATGACTAATGCTAATTCTTCTGCTTATTCTAGCAACTGAGGTGGCTAGCAGAACGTCATCTCTGTTGTGCTGATCTTACTTGATTTGGTTTCTGGGTAGCTGTATCGTCAGACACACAATTTTGGTAGCAGTCCATAACATCTTAGTACTTCTTCACTAATGTTATTGAGTGTTGGGGGCTGTTAGTGTTCCTAAGACAGTAAGAGGAAGCAGACCTCAGAAATGGATGCTTAGTATGCAGAATATCAAAATGTGCATTCATACATAAATTAATCATATTCTGTGCCAAAGGTGGGACTACAGTCTGTCTACTGAACATACATAAAGCTCACCACTTCTAGCTGGTTTCATCTACCATCACTTTTTGTGGGCCACGTACATAAAGTTGACTAGGAAATACAAATTCCACTAATTGCAGTAATACTGAGTTCTCTGTGTTTTCTACGGCTTAAGGAGGTGATTTATGCCTTTGTGGTTTAAGGAGGCTAAGTATCTCAGCAGTGCAGTGGATATTTGTGTACGTAGTGCCTATTAAAGTTCATGGGAGTTTCCAAATTCATCTTCAGCACATAAATTCATGGAGCGAGTTGTAGAATGTGCTAATATCCTATTGCTTCCACTTATGTTGTACTCTTCATGGGAACATCTTGATTGCTGTACAAAAGGACTAAATCACAACTAGCTATATAAAAAGCTAATGATGAATAAGTGAGTAAGTAGATTTAATAGAAATGTAGTGAGTGACTCACCCAGTCTGATTTGTGTGGGAAGCAAGTTTAATGGATCTGGGATGAAGTATTTCTGGCTCCCAGATATGGTATTAACTCAAATGGTCAATTCTGCAGCAAATGCAACATAGAATAGAGGGAGTGAGAATTTTTTTTCTATGTTTCTCATGTGACAAAAGGCAAGTATGCAGATTATTATTGTAACAGAAGCAAAAGAATAGAGACCTCTTAAGTATATGGGCAGACTGAGTTGGTAGTAACATCAGGAAATGTAAGTATACATGGGGAAACTATGCAATGCAGCCTACAGCAGCAAACAGAAAGGAGAGCCTTTCTCTTCTAGAGCTAGTGCCTAAGGTTTTCAGCTAGACACTAAATAAGTAAGTAAATCCTAGCCAGCCAAGTAATAAAATAATGCAGTGCAGTGATTATAAGGAATAATCAAATCAATTCAAACCTCCTAATTTGTGCCAAGCACTAAATTTTGATTGTAACAACATATGAATCTTAGTAGTGTAAATGGACAACATGGCAAAATTAAAGCAAACATTTACACTCAGACTAGGACAGTGCATTTCGTTGTTGATGTCTGTTTCCAGGATTAGATCTAGATTCTGTAATCCAGATTGCTTGAATGCTTTAATTGTAAACTTCCATTTACTTCTGTTTTCCATAATTCTGTCAGCAGAATCTTCTAGGGTCTTTTGTCACTGCAAGATGATGTTTTAAAAAAAAGATTTAGTCAGAAGCATTCAGTAGTATTGGAAATATATGGAGCATGAGCAACAAAAAGGCATATTCCTCCTTGTCCCCAAATGGCAATGTTCTAGGAATTTCTGATGCAAGGACAGTTCAAATTTGGCAGGGCTGGGAATATGTTTCAGAGCAATACAGAGAACAGTGTGTTTGGGTTTGGGGGATTGTGCTTTAGCTGAGCTGTATTCCTAAAGTTTAATCTAGGAATAGTATGTTTTCTACATGTACAGTAACCAACGTGTCCTGTACTGTTAATGAAGAGTTAATTCCAAAGAAACCCATGGTTCCATCACAGTGAAGAGAACTGGCAATTTCTTACCTGAAACTGTACATAGGATTGAAATGTGGGAGCATATTGGAGTAAGTGCCCTTCTGCCTAACGTCAGGAACACGTAAGAAGGTATCAGTTCTTGGAGTTGACTTTGCCATTCATCTTTTGGGTACAAGTGTTGCCAGCATGTAGAGGCTGGGTAGCAAAAAGCAGGACTCTAAATAGTCTGCTGTTACAGATGTTAGCCTTGGATGCATAGCATCTCTGACTATTTCTAAGATCCAGGCGGATGTATGAAACTAAGGGAACCTAAAACTTCATTTCTTCTTTAATGTCCTTTCTTTTTGAAGGACTATCAAAATGAGTGTATAAAATTGTCAGAAAGGAAGGGGTGGGGTAGAGGGAGAAAACATCAGCAGTGAAATCAGGAAAGTTGTGGAGGCTGTTACTCAAGCCAGCATCTGTCTCTAAGGCAGTTCCAATGCACAAAAATGCCTGTCTTTGAGGGTTTGGTTGTTTTTCTCACAGAACTGAGGACAAAAGCAGAACTCACATGTTCCTGCTAGTATACACAGCACCTTGCACCCTCTTCAAGTCCTCATCAACACTTTCTATCCTCAAGGACAAAAATAGGGCCAAACATGGAAGAAACATTCTTCTGGAAAAGCTTGCATCTTAAAGGCTGCCTGTCCTTGGATACAGAGAAACATATTTAATGGTAGGAGCAGAAGGCTGTCTGCAGAAAAGAAACTGGGTCTGAGATTAAAACAGGGGCCTGGGGGAATTCACTGTGCTTGAAGAGCAGCCGGAGCAAACAGGCTGCAAACCTGCGTTTGTCTTACTAAACACTGACAGAACTTCCACCATGAGGTACCTTCAGAGCTTGAAATGCTGTAGTGTTAGCATGAGGTTTATTCTGTATATAATTAGCATGTATTGGTACCGCTAGTTAACAGTAACAGCTGAATCTTTAGTTGGCATCTTGTCTTGTTTTATCCAGCTTACATATATGTTGTTCCTGAATTATCAGCTGTTGCATTAGTTGTCTTACTGGCTGTCATGTAGTCCTATTGAAAAGAAAAATTTATTTGGGTGTGCAAACACGCTGACTTCTCATGGTGGGTCATGAGACATTTCAAGCATGACCGCTGCCTTTGGATGTAAAAGCATATATAGCCTGTTGGAAGCTTTTTCTTCAAATTGTTTCTTCCTTCCTCCCCCTCCAATAAGAATCCTTGAATGACATTACCTGCTGTGGAGGTTTGAGTGCTAACTTTTCCCCAGCTGCTCCCCTGTGTATCTATCCCTGAATTTCTGCAGTTTGAAAGAACTAAAAGCAGTAAAGCATATGCTGAAGGTGCAAGTCCCACACAGAATATTTTCTTTATACTTTTTTGTATTTATCTGTTACCATGTAAACCAATTTTTCTAGATGGTCATAGTATAAAAATTGATAGTGCAGTATCGTGTTCTTTGATTTTGAGCAATAAGAAGACTGGCTACCCTGTTTCTCTGCAAGAGCTTCTTCAGCTTTGGGTGCCAGCTCTCTCTTCCTCCTCTTCCCTCTCCCCTCAGCCTGGTTTAAAATCAGTGTTATTCAGCAACTTGTGTTAATATCTTATGCAAAAAAAAGGCCACCCTGTATTTCATAAAAAGTAAGAAAACAAAATCTGCAACGTGCCTATGGGGTACCTTCACTTCAGATATGAAGAGCAGGAGAGTGAAAAAAATGCCAGTGTCTCGATCAGTAATTTAGGTGGGTAGTATCTTGAAGAATATCAGTGGATACTAAGTGCTTTGACAATTCGGACAGAAGAGCCCCAGTTTTAAGCACCAAATATTGGCTTTCACTTAGAAAACCATGGGTCTCTGCTAGTGTTGATTAGAAAAGATTAGTACATATCAAGAAATTATTAATAGTGAGCTTTGGGCTGAGTGTCATTTAAAAAAAATAATATGGGGCAAGGGGAAGGTTTCATTAGCAATAAGAGATTATTATAAGCAGCCAGTTTTGAGAAAAAGAGCTTTGTTTAACAGCAGTGCCTCAGCCTTTTCTAGAATCAGGCTATGTTTGTTTTCTAATTCTCCACTTACTTCTGCTTCCTTACCAATCTAAGTAAGACCCTCCTGAAACTTTCTGCGCAGGCTATTGTTGCTAATACACATCAGAAAAGGAATATATGCTTTTAAAACTTTCTGCCCTATTTTAAACTACTTCTCAAGGACTTACAGAAATCCTAAAAAATCCTAATCCATAGAAATTACTAATAAATCAGAAGGTAATTGTGGTGGCTGGCTGTATGCTAATACTGTTTCTTAAATTCACTGGCAAAGCTGAATGCTGATTGATAAACCTTTCGGTGTGTTGGGAAGACTGTAGCTGCATGTGATGCTCTCTTGCAGAGCAAGCATAGCTTTGGCTGTTAACAAATCTTCTTGGGCTGTGGTTTCACACACCTCTGCAGGCTTCTCCTTTTCCTTCTTTATGCCTGTTCTGCAACATTGAGGGGAGTTTGATGACTCCTGGTTTCTGCTCAGGATTTCTGTTGTGGATCTGGTGAAGGTGCAGGGATCAGAAGGCCTGAGGGCGTGGCAGCACAGAAGTATAATGTGACTAATTTGTAGTAAGTGGTATATGTCATTTTTATGCTGTTAAGGGATGTGCCTTGGGGGTGATGTGTTTTTCTTCTCATTGCTGTGTGAAGTAAAGATACTAATTGCTGAAACAGTCTCAAGTATCTGTTTTCCTTCCTCCACCAGAGCTTCATACTTCTGTGGAGCTAGCTGGCCATGGCTGAAACCTTGCTTTCATTTATAGCTAAGGATGAATTTGTTGGGCTTTTTTTCTTAAACATTTGAGATTTAAGTTTTTAAGGTGAAAGTAAATGTGCATGGAGGCTAGGTGAGTGCGAGGAGAAAAGCTGCTTCTGAAGCTTGGCTGCCAGTTTTTCCTCAACTGACTAAAACTTCAAAAGGAGGTTAAGGAGGTTGCACATTCCTGCCACAGCCTTCTTCCCATACTTCTCAGCACTTGCGAGGAGGCAGTTTTACTAGTGGTCAGAGCAGTATGCATTTTACTGAGGAAGATAAATCAAACTGCTTCTACTTTATCTCCCCAGGATTTGTGGGGGGTATTGTTTTGCGGGGGTTTTTTGGTTTGTTTGGTTTTTTTTAAAGTGAAGCTAGAAAGCAGCTTGCCTGTTGCCATAGGTCCAAGGAGAAAGAAGCACCACCTTTGCTCCTTTGAGAACAGTGGAACTGCAGTGCTATTGCTGTGCAATGATCAAAAGGGGGAGAGAGGCAAAAGCAGCAGGAGCAGCAAGTGAAAAATTACTTTTGGATTTCAAAATAAGCTTGTAGCAAATAGAAGGATAGGGTTTTGAATTGAAGGATTTTCAAAATAAGAAAAAGATCTTCCAGCTTCTGTATTTGCTGTTTCTCTGGTGTTGGCCTTGGGCGGCTGCATTCCTGGAGCTGCCTGATAACAGCTCAGAGCTGTGCATGGCTGGATCAATAAGGCATATGCAATAGTGTCCGAAACCTGCAAGCGAAGCACTTTCACCTTTTCTTTATCATGCTTTCTTTTCAGACATGTTATTGTCCACTGCTGCAGCATGTCATGAAACTTGGGAGCACACACAGGGGTGTGTTGAGAGGCTAAGTTAGACCATGTTATAACAACGTGTAAAAAGCCTGATGCGAAAACCTCTGGGATTTCTCTTAAGGGGAGAATTTAACAGGTATGGCTGGCATAGGAAGGGATGGGAGTTATAAAAGCAACCTTGTCTCTTTTTGTCTTTGTCTTACCTCCAACATTCCTCCATTTCCAGTAGGGAACAAGACAATAGTTGCAGTTCTCTGGGTTTCCAGCTCTGTTTCACTCTCGTGTCTTGCACGAGATGGGAAGGAAGGTGTCACAGAACAGCCAGAACGTGGTCTGGTTTGGGTAGCTATGGGTTCAGGGACCCTGAGGAGGAGGGGAAATAAAGTTTTGCAGCCATTTTTCATTCAGATGGTGGGAGGGCGGTAATGCGCGAGGTCTATTCCTGATTGTCTCAGGCAAGATCCTACTGAACCTTCATGCATTCACCTGACAAGCCAAACCACAAATTCTCCATGCAGAGTGCCAGGAGATGGATAGTCCTTGCATATCTGAGGTAGTTAAGGGATGATGAGACTGAATATGGCAGTGGTCCCTCAGTGGCTCTACTTCTCACTTTGAAGACAGGACTAAGCAGGTGTGCAGCTTGTTTTCAGGGTGACCTAGCAATTTGGTTTAAGCAGCCGCCACTGCTTTCTTTGGCAGCTGGGGGAGTGTATGACTATGGCAGCTGTCGTGGTTTAACCCCAGCCAGCAACACAGCACCACGCAGCCGCTCACTCGCTCCCCCCCCACCCAGTGGGA
>JAVKLA010000010.1:6081088-6120482 GCA_034782735.1 Sagittarius serpentarius | reverse complement strand
TCATACCACACTGAAAACACAGCACTGTACCAGCTACTAGGAAGACAATTAACTCTATCCCAGCTGAAACCAGGACACAGCACAGTCGGTATATGTGTAGTATGGTATCACTCTAAACACAGAAGAAACACTGAAGCTGCTGTGGCTGACAGGTAGAAACCTGAAGTGTGAAGGAAGCAGCTGAATCTCTTCCTCTTCCTGACAGCTGCCTCAGGATACAACAGAACGAAATGAGAACTGGAATCTGATCAGCCCCTTTTCCGTGCTGCATGTAGTGCAGTGCTAAAACTTCATGAGTTTCTGGCCTGTAAAGACTTCTTTACGGCACAGTATATATTAAAGTCTTATGCATATGCGTCATTTCAGGGATAATATTACTACATAACAACGCATAGTAAATAAGATCTTTCATTTGTTATTATAATTTAGGATAGCAGTTTAAATACTTTGAATTGGGTGGAGAAGAAAAGGCCAGTCTTCCTTGGAGTCACGCAGGCAACACAGCTGTAGAAGAGCAGGGAATTGTACCTCAGTACTCTCAGTTTCATGCTCTTGCTGCAAAAGCAAGCTCATCATTCTTCATCTTCAGTTATTTTTTAACAAGTATGGTCTGTCTAGTAGGGCTTTGAGAGAAATGTGTATATTCCCTCTTATGACAGGATGTGCACAAATACGCAACCTGGGTCTCACCAGGCTCTGTTTGCACCCGTCTTGTTTGTAATATATTAGATTTCCTTTGATTCTTACTGTGGTGAAATGGTGAGAATGAAAACAGTGGTTTTGGTTTACATCTTGACTTTTTTTTATTATTATTATTTCTTAGGTGCTACTCTTAGATTTATTGTGACCAGCAAGGTCTGCAAATACTTTTATTTTGCAGAAGTTCATTGGAGATAGTGAAAATTAATGACTATGTTTTCACTTCATTGTTTTCCACAAGGCAAAACTCCCTCTTTTCTGAGAGTCTTCTCCCAACAACAAATATCATTGATCTTTTATTTATTGTACCTCTTGATTCAGGGCATTGGTGAAGCATCCGCACTTCTTTAAATATATCTGCCTTGGAATTTATGTGCTATATATAATGGCAGTGTAGCCACATGATGTTCTGTACCAATAGGGCTATTTTAAAAACACTTCCCTGAATGATTTCCTATCATCATCTTCCATTTACCTTTGTCTTGGTTACAGCTTGTTAATGATGAAGAGAGCTCATTTGGGTGAAAGTTTGCTATTAACTTAATTATCTTTTATTCAGGTCCACTGGATTACTGCAGTAAATGCTGATTGCTACCTCAGTCTCTTTCTTACCCCGAGTTCTGCGTTTGCACTGCAAGTTGGCTGCTAAAAATGTGCGAAGGGTTTTTTGGTTGGTTCTAAATACCCTGACTATGGGATTCATGATTGACTGTCAGTCCTTTAGAAGTCACAATGTGGAGTTGCAATATTGGTATTAGAGCAAGAAGAGGGCTGTGGTTGGATGGATGTTTCTATCCGAGGTTCCCTACCTCCTGTACTCCTTGTGCATGACCCTTAGCATAGGAGACTTTCACATGTACCATCACTTTCTGCTGGAATCCCAAAAGGCTCTTGTTTAGAAGCCTAATTAAAGTTTCAGTGCATAGATGAATGGCAGCATGATTCCCTCTCACCCCATGGTGCTGAGCACCAGTCTGTTACCTGTTTATCTCAGCTTTGACCTCTGTGGACAGAAGGTGCACGTACTAAGTCTGAAGCGGGTCAGAAAACACCTCTGTTCCTTTGTGGAAAAAAACCCACAGATCTTAATTTTTGCTTTAGTTCAAAATCCTAAATGCTATGCAAAGCCAACTTCCGTGTTTTCATCCAAGTCATGCTGCTTTGCCTTCCCACCTCAGCAGGAATTGGGTTCGTTGACTCACGCCACGATTTGTACTTGCGCTTCTGAGGAGCCTGACCCAATTGTGCTCGAGTGCTTCAGCCTGAAAGATTGACCTGTGACTGAAAGTGGTTGAGAATCCTGTATTTATTTATCCTCTCATGCCGTTGCCACAGTTGGCTTTAATTTCTTACACAAAAATTAACTTGAAGTAAACTTACTGGGTTGTACTGTCTGTGCCATAGCTTATGTTGTACTCATTGTAAGAGCAGCCTTCATTCAAATCTGCATCCATGTTGCGTGTCCCTGATTTTCAGTGTTACCTGCAGCTATTAAAAAACAGCGCATCAGGGTATGCCATGAAATGACCTCGGAGAGGGCTTTGGCAACCGCAGCCTGGCACTAAGTTTCTAAACCCCTATTGACGAACTTAAGTACTTAACTCTTTGCTAGCAGTGGAGAATACTCTGGCTCTGTTAGGACTGGCTGGTTCTCAGAGCACTTCTCCTCTGATGCGTTGTTTCAGGTGTGAAATTAATGTGTATAATCTGAGAGTGTTGCATTAAAACAGTTTTTATTACACCTGTACATATTTTTAGTGTGCAACTCTGAATGTTGCATCACCAACCTTTTTGCTTTTCAAGTGTCTTATAAATCATGGCACATGGATATACTGTCACATCAATAAATTAAGTTAAGGGACTAACCTAAACAAATGCCAAAATCATTAGCAGTTAATTAACCTTCTGTACTTCTCTCCAAATTGACTTCGGTTTAATTGACGACGTGGTCTCAGTTCACTTGCTCTGTGCTCATACAAACAAACAAACAAAACGAACATGACACAAAATTGCATCAGGGGAAGGGGAAGAGGGAAAGCAAGGAAAAGAATGGAAAAGACACGCGAACACATCTCCATCACAGAGTGCCAGCAGCAAAATATTAACTGTGTGGTTGCAGCAGCAGAACTGGGAAAGGATGGGTGATGTTTAGGACTTTACTGTGCTTCTCTTGCCCCTGGCACTCAGTAAGAATATCCTGTTGGGCTGGGTGGCAAAGATTTCAACTTACTAGGGTTTGTTTGGGGGTTTTGGTGGTGGTGGTGGTGTTTGTGGGGTTTGTTTGTTTGGGGTTTTTTGTTTGTTTGGTTGTTTTTTTCACAGCGGCAAACACCCCAGTTTCCTAAACAGGCATGATAGCTCATAAAAAACCACCTGCTTTTAAGTTAGCAAGAGGCTCTTGGAGCTATGTTCATTCATGTGTTTTTACTGAACTTAATAATAGGTGTTCTGGTTTTATCATTCTTCCTTGTTTCCAAATCACAGACGGGAAGACTGTGGTTCATCTAAGCTTGCTGGAGAGCATGAAAATTACTTCATGTTGCTTCTCTGGCATGATCTTAATTTAAGATGGCACTTGTTTGATGTATATGGCGAAGTGTGAAATTATTCATGCTTGCTTGGGTACTGGAGTATTTTGTGCCCTCATCCGGGAACCTGTGCTGTATTCGGCCTCTGTGCCTGTGTGCTCTGGGCAATGTGTTAGGTTACGGACCACAGAGGAGGTCTGTACTTACATCCTCCAGAGGAGGCTTCCAGGAGGCTCTGCATCTGTGGAAGCATTACTGGTGTGAATGATTTTCAAGATCTGACCTGAATTTGACTTCGTGGTGGTGGCATATTGTTAATGCTTTACTGACTTTCACTCCCCTTTGGAGCTGTGCACCTTTAACCCAGTCCTGCTACCTTGCACCATGGAGAAATGTCTGTTGTTTTGGTGAAAGCACAGCGCACTGACGGTGGCTGCTCTGTGTGGGATGCGCTTCGGACTGATGGATTAAAGTACTTTTTGAGAACATTAAAAGAAGCTTGACGAGTTTAACCACCCTACTGAATATGTATGATTCAAAAGTATTTGTCAGAAACATTGTTGAAAGAGCAGAACTTTCACTTGAGAGCTTTTTTCCCCCCTGTTTTACTACCTCATAAATAAATATTGCTATACTAATGTTCTTCAAATGGCTTAGCGTAACCTATTACCTTGAATTTTACACAGTTAATATCAAGTTCCATATACCTAAAATATAAATCAAAAAATTTCTGAAACAGCATTTGCTGTTGAAAAGATACTGTGTTGACAATAAACGTTGTTTTTCTGCTTGCAAAGGAAGTTTACATAAATTAAGTTTTTTCTCATTAGGAAAAATGCTAAAAATCTTTTAATTTAACTTGCTAGTGTATTTACAATGTTAATATGCGTAGAATCAATTTTTATGTCCATATATAAATAAAAAGTACAGAGCTTGATTTGGTGGTTTTTTTGTTTGGTTGGTTTTTTTTAAGGCAGTCCCTAGAGATTCTAGTAGATTCAAAAGACTTATCCTGCCAAAGAAGGGGATATTGGAATAAAAGTAGTGGATCCTGGCGTAGATGATAGTAAAATACAATATGCTTGTATCTATGTGAGCTGTGAAAGAATAATTTTCATTTTCTTTCATTTTGAAAGTAATTTGTGACTGCTAACCTTGTCTGAATTATCCTTTTTCTTTTGGAAAGGGTCTTAAGTAAAGTTCTGCTTGATCTAGTTTTGTTAAAAATTTCTTAATACATGTATTTTTTTATTTTCTTCCCTCAGATGCTTGTCTTGAGTTTAATGACTTGGAAGCTGCAGTGGAAACTGTCCATTTAAAACCCACAAGAAATAACATGTTAAAGCTGTATGTTTAAATCCGTAGGAAATAGGCTTGTCCTGTGACTGTGCGAATAAGAAAAATTTATGTATATAAACGTGCACACCGAGCTTCTCCCACTTTACTTCTTTCTTCTCGCTTCTTCCCTCATCCCCATTTCTAAGTTGAGCACTCCTTGAGGGAGTTTACTTTGAATGTACTGCAGGGCTGCTGGGAAGTGGATTTGTGTGTTAATTTCAGATGGGCTTTAAGTTTGCTGATAACTTTTTCCTTCTGTGATGAGATTTCCTTTTATTGGTTAATGCTGACTGTGCTGCATTTGGACTGCATTCTCCGTTGCTCTTGATGAGTAGCAAAGTTACAACCACCATAAATGGAGAGAGCGTGGAGGAGGAGGAGGTGGAGTAAACAATTTATTTTCATGTATTTGGGATTACCACATAACTCTGAAATGACAGAGGAAAGTGGAGTTTAATGGTCACCCTTAAGTTAGAGGCGGGGGAAAAAAACAAACAAAAATGATTTAGGCTTCCTCTGTGTCCGTGTTACTGTCATTCTTGGTTCAGATTAATAATTAAATGATGCCTTTTTATTTATTCAGATTTGATTAGTAGGAGAGGGATTTAAATATGTATTTTCCTTCTACATTAACAGTAGCTTGGCAATAGATATTCAAGGTGAGCTGAATATTAGAGAGTAGAAAGGGAGATTCGGAGACATGCCTGGGAAAACTAGGAGTGCAGTAGGGTTTACTCATGGGTAATCCGAGGCTTGCAATGTATTTCTGTTGGAATGGGGAGGAGGTGGGAACAGATGAATTTGGTTCCTCCTTTATCCCCATCATGTCCTGCAACTTGCCCAAATAAAAAAAATCTATAGCTCAGCTTATCAGAAGAAACTGGAAATTTTGATTGGAAATTGGAAAGTTTGATTCTGGCTATTTCCCAGATATTACTGTTTAGCTTTGCACTGAAAAGACACTAAGTGTATCCTTTAGTCTATTTTTCATTGCTCAGATTAAGTTGAAAAGCAAAGGAAAGTTTCTCTAAGAAAATTTAGCACAGATATTTTTATTTTCTAATCACTTTCAATGTTATAGTAACGTGCTTGTTTTAAAAGTTTTTTACATACCCAACTCTGCTGAACCTGAGGTTTAGTACCATTATAATGTAGTTTAAAAAGAAATGGCTCAATCTGTAGTATCTCAAAAATGCTTGTTCTAAAGCAGTGATTTCTGGTGCTTCTCTTCTTCTGGCTCACGGGGCCATTTATGTAAATATTGAGTAAAAGGAGTATATTCTCGCTGGGAAGACTAGTGAATGTGTGCGGAAGGTGCAGCTGAAGTAACATCTCAGCTGAATATAAATAATGTAAAAACCTCACTAAAGGAGATACCATACTGAAGACCACACTTTGATCTTCATATTGTCAAGGGCATAGCAGCTTTTTGATACAGATGATGCACTCCCACAACTAGAGTTGAGATGAAAGATTTTTTTTAATGTGTATTTTAAGATGATTCGGTGAAAACAGAAATTATGGTTCAGTAGCCTCTTGTACCTTGCTTGCCCTTCTGAATTTTAACATGGCTTTTCAGGCTTGGCAGGTATCTTGGAGTTACATGTTTATGAACTTTTCATCTGTCTTTTCACTGTTGGTTTGAGCATTCTATCTTTGGTAAAACTTTGGATTTCAGTGAGATGACAGATGGTTCAGAATTGAGGGCTGATGACATACAGTATGAGCAAACAGTGCATGTGTGGCTCTCGGCAGTGGGATTTTAAATAGCTGTAGCGGTATGGATTCACATCAGCTGAAGCTGAAACTTTCTGTTCTAATGGTAGGACACCTTGGAAACCTGACACAACTTACTTGTAGGAGAATTACATTTAACACAGCACTGCTCACTTTGTTATGGAGTTCCAGTCAGGTTGGGACACGGGCCAAGCTACTACGAACCATGTCACAGGAATGTTAAAGGTCTGTCGGTCACCCACAAGGCACACTTCTGCTATTATGGCAATTGCGGTAACAAAATCTAGTTTTGCTTTTAGGGCTGCCTTGCTGTTTGATAGCTTAAAGCTTCAATTGTTTTTAAAACAGTCCATGCAACTAGACAAAAGGGGAGAATAAAAATATTTTAAAATGACAAAACTACTAAAAAGACTGGTTTAATGTTGCCACACAACAGTAAATACAGGAAGAAAACCTAGGTGGAAATTTAACATGCTTTAATACTCCAAGCAGCAGAAATATTTCAAGTGAACTGAATATATCGAACATTTTGAGCAGTGATCCTTTCTTTCTCATTGCACACATTATACTCTCCTTTTTTTCTTACATTGTGATTGCATTTCCCTACATTACCACAAACATTTCTTTAAGAAAAGTCATGCCTTTTAAAACAGAAGCATTCAGTTTGAAAATGGTTTCTGATTTTACTGCTAAATATGTTTTCAAAACAGATTTCCCTGAAACTTGTCTATCAAAGGGATATTGCAAGCAATACATTCCTGTTATGTATACAAAAGCCCATTACTTAAATCCAAGGAAAATCAAATTTTAACAAGCCATGCAATTCTATCATCTTTTTCAAAAAAAATAAGACAGTCAAAATCCAAGTTTTAAATAAAATTGGTGCCTGTTTGGACTATAATCACTAACTTGATGTTACGCTTTATGTGAAGTAAAACCTTTTACAACCTTATTCCTCCCTGACTCTGGTCTGAAGGATTTTCTTTCCTTCTCTAAAGCTGCTTCACAGTGCAGGTAAGCTGCTGTTGTGTCTCCCCTGGTTCAGGCTGTGTTTTCAGAGTTTGGGCTTGACTTCTGCCTCCTAAGATGGATGTAGCAGTGAAGGGTCCCATTCCACAAGTCTGAGCTGACCCTTGGCGTGGCTGCACACCTTCCTCGGGTCACAGACCAAGTACTCCCGGGGAAAACTTGCAGGAATAGACCACCGAGCCTGTCCCCTTCTGCCTAGTTGATCAGTCACAGTCACGGGAGGCTGGGCCCAGTCCACAGCAAAGTACATAATCTTGGCACCTTCTGACCACAGCAGATCACAGCTCAGGATCTTTGCTGAGCTGGTAAATGACAGGCGGTCTTGCATGCACAGAGGAACAGAAGGAGATGATGAGTTTTTTCCCCAGAGGTTGTATTTTATTAGATATTGTACGGACATAATAAGAAAGAGATGCTGCATTAGGGACCAGCATTAGCAACCTACGGGTTGCTTCCAGTGAGTATTGCGTGTTTTGCAGATATTATGTTATCCATTTTCTCCCTGCTTTGTCTGTCTTGTTTTTATTATGGTAGTGCCTGGAGAGGGCCTACAATGTGCCAGTCACTGTAAGCACAAGAACTCTTAGGCCTAGTCCTGTTCATATTAAAAAAAAAAAAAAAAAAGACTGACGGATGACAAGAGGAAAAGATGTAGTAAGGTACCTTGCTTGCCTAATGCCCCACAGTGCCCTGATGCATTTGTTTAACCACCCTGCATGTTCAGAAACCAAATCTGCTGTGGCTTCTGGGAAGTGCCTGTGCCAGGGCAAATGGGTTGCTGCAAGTGTACTGAGGAGAGCTTGGGGTTTTGAGGCTGGAAGAAGAAAGCAGGTTCAGCTCAGTTAGATGTTTAGAAAATGGTGAAAAGGAAGCTGACAGTTTGCTATGTGTTACTGTTATTAACTACCACCGTGGCATCGTGGTATCAACTCTGGTGACGGTGTGAAATAGTAGCTCAGTGCCTTGCTGCAGGAGTGACTCTGTGTGTTCGTGTTCCAAGTTCTTATACTTCTCCCCACAGGAAATCTATGAGTGTGGTTCAGAGAGGCCAGCATAAAACCTTTGCTGTAGAAATAGTTTCTGTTGGTTAAAGGAACACAAAAACCCCCAAGTATGCCCTACCTGCAGCTTTATGGGGATTCCTTGATGAGAAGCTATGTTACTTTGCTCCTTCCAGGCAATGGTTGGACACTGTCCAGGATAAACCCTCTTTGCTCAGGGTTTGCTCAACGGTTCTGATCTGCCTCTTCTGTCTGGCTGAAGGCAGTGCAGGTACTCAGCACATTCAGGGTTTGCCTCAGTCTCCATTTCAAGTCTTTTGCAGTGGGTTGACCCTGGCTAGACACCAAGTGCCCACTAAAGCCACTCTATTGCTCCCCCTCCTCGATTGGACGGGGGAGAGAGAATATAATGAAAGGCTTGTGGGTCAAGATAAGGACAGGGAGAGATCACTCAACCAGTTACCGTCATGGGCAAAACAGACTTGACTTGGGGAAAATTAACATAATTTATTGTCCATCAAACCAGACTAGGGTAATAAGAAATAAAACCCAATATTAAAACACCTTCCCCCCACCCTCCCTTCTTCCTGGGCACAGCTTCACTCCCGAATTCTTTACCTACCCCCCTGCAGCAGCGCAGGGGGACGGGGAATGGGCATTATGGTCAGTTCATCACACATTGTCTCTGCCGCTCTTTCCTCTTCAGGGGCAGGATGCTCACTCTTTCCCTGCTCCAGCCTGGGGTCCCTCCCACGGGAGACAGTCCTCCAAGAACTTCTCCAACGTGAATCCTTCCCACGGGCTTCAGTCCTTCAGGCACAGACTGCTCCAGCATGGGTCCCCCGCGGGGTCACAAGTCCTGACAGCAAACCTGCTCCAGCCTGGGCTCCTATCTGCACGGGGCCACAGGTCCTGCCAGGAGCCTGCTCCAGTGCAGGCTTCCCACGGGGTCACAGCCTCCTTCGGGCACCCACCTGCTCTGGCGTGGGGTCCTCCCCGGGCTGCAGGGGGACAGCCTGCCTCACCAGGGTCTTCCCCATGGGCTGCAGGGGAATCTCTGCTTCAGTGCCTGGAGCACCTCCTCCCCCTTCTTCTTCACTGACCTGGGGGTCTGCAGAGCTGTTTCTCCTACATGTTCTCACTCCTCTCTGGCTGCAGCTTCTGAGCCCCAGCACTTTTTTCCCTTCTCAAATCTGTTATCCCAGATGTGCTACCACCATTGCTGATGGGCTCGGCCTTGGCCAGCGGTGGGTCCGTCTTGGAGCCGGCTGGCATTGGCTCTGTCGGACACAGGGGAAGCTTCTAGCAGCTTTTCAAAGAAGCCACCCCTGTAGCCCCCCACTACCAAAACCTTGCCACATAAACCCAATACATCTCTGCACAACCTTTTCTTACTATAATGTAAATCTGCTTTGTAAGTGTTCTTTTTAGCTTTTCAACTAAATGCGCACTGCTAGTAGTAGGTTTTGGTAGTGGCGGTAAGAGCACTGACTTTTCTATCCCTGGCTTATAGCTATTAGGGCGAGTCAAGGTCTTGTAGGATCTGTTCTTAAGCAGGAACAGCCCTCTTTTCCATCTAAAAGTAAGTCACGGCACTGTTGTTCTAGCAGTCTCTGGACTATGAGTTAACATTTTTCTAGCCTTGTCATTATTTAAACTACTTCCCTTGCCTTGTCAGCCTTTGTAGTAGAAGACTAGTTCTTAATTTCTCTGGCAGTTTCTTTGTAAAATGGCTCAATGCTGTAGCAGAAAATAGCTTTTTTGTGTCAGCGGTAACTGAAGGCTAATATTTCAGGCATGAAGGAGTATAAGGTAGAGATTCCTTGACAGCAGGCTGAAAACCCTCCTGAAAAAAACCTTCTGCTCTCAGGGGAGACATCAGCCTCTGCAATTTCCAGGCAGTGTGGAAGGAAGCCCGTTACAGAATCCTAAAGGGAGCCGAAGAAGGTAAAAAATGGTGCTCCTTAATACCAGCCTCTGGCTGAAAGGGCACACAAGTGAAGAGCAGAACTTAGGCTTTCTGCCCCTTGTTTTGTGCTGGGTGTAACCCAGCTGACACTGCTCCCTAGAAGATGCAATATCTGTAACCTGGGATGACTGGACCCTAGAGTGACAGAAATTTATGTATGAATTTAGCCCTAAAAGGTCCACTGCAAGAACTTAAAGGCATCATTTGGGTAGTTCCCAGCTGTTCTCAGAGGAATCAAGACGAGCCTTGCTTAACTAGGTGCTGCAAGGAGTTCTGTTTGCACGGAATAGCAGTAAACTCTTTAATGTGTGGAAGACGACTGAGCACTCAGTAAGTAAATGGAAAACTACACATAATGAATGCCATTATGCAAGCTGTTACCTCAATAGTAAGAGTTCCCATACTCTTTTTTTTAAGCAGGTGTATACTAGCAATCTGCTGTTTGATCATGTTTGCAACCAGAACACTTAGCACAAAAAGTGTGCATAGCTACCAGCTGTCAAGAATTTCCATGTTCGTACCACAAAGCATCTTTGCCTGCTTCTGTTCGTGTCTCTGTCCCAATAATTTACTAATTGCCATACCTCCGCCTTACAGCGACACCTGCTGCCACGGGCAGACGTGACAGAAATCTAATTCTTGGCTCAAAGGTGTAATTTTCTGCACCCCAATTGATTGCCAGTAGCTTTTCGAGAATATATTCAAGTTCCCTATATTCTTCCTGAATGTGGTGTTATTGCTAAAGAAAAAAAAATGCGCTTCAAGACAGCAGTTGGAACTCACATGGTGTAAATAAGCCAGTCCCAGACTTAATACCCACACTGCTTTTTGCACCACCCATATGATAATTTAATCTCTTTTTATCGAAGCTCCTTTACTCTGCAGGTGTGGTGTGATGTGTGGCTTCAGAGTGAGGAAGTGTATTGGTCAGCTTCAGAACTGATACAAAATGCCCTGTAGATAACACATCATTCAGCAATGGCAAATTCGGATGTACGTTCGGAAATGTACACTTTGGTTTGAATTGAATTAATTACGTGGCTAAAACCTGGACGTTGCCAAAGTACCAGTATTTGCTAACCATGGTCTTGATCCATTAGTGGGGGCTTGATCCATTAGCGAGGGGCTTGATTCCAGCCTGTCTCTGATAGCCTCCCTAATGCACATCTGGAACTGTTTGCAGCTCGTACCAGAGGCAGATTTTATTGGCTAAGGTGACTCCCCTCTCTTCCCCTCCTCCCCTTTTAAATCCCTGTTAGAGCTTGTTCCTTCTGTGCCCTGACAAGAAATTGATGGGTTAGGGCCAGCTGGAGGAGGTTGAAGGTAACTCACCAGTGTGAAAGGTGAATGGAAGCCAGTGATCCCAGTGCTTAAACTGAAAAACAAAAATGAGGATGAGGCTGAGTGCCTTGGAAAATTATGTCAGTAAAGTACAGATGTGTTTGAATATAAATGTGACTCTGATTCCCCATTTCTCCCCCCTTCCAAGCTGCTTTGGGGCTCACTCTCTTAGGGTGCAGGTAGCCAAATGCAAAGACTGGATCAAGAGCGATCCTGCAAGGGGGACACGAGTTTTATTCAGAAAGACATAGATCTGTCAGTTGCAATCTTTTGTTCTTTCCTCAGGCAGATTTCCCAATAGTTTGGTCAAGGATTGAGCATGAGTAATTGGACTGGACATGCTAACTTTAGTATATGGGCTCACAGGTATGCCACAAATCAAACGAGTTTGTGCAAAAAAATTAGCAGAATTGCTGCTGGCTAGGAATTGAAGAGAAACTTGAAGGAAAACCAGAAAAGAAACTGTAGTGATATCCTCTTAGATGATAGATTTTGTTAGTTTATAGTTCAGTGAAATATATTTTCCACTGTCAAAACAGATAACTTACTTCAGTAACAGAAAAATAACATTGTTTTTTCCAGCATGAAAGTAATCCCAGCAGGGATACACATACTGTACCATGCTAATACAATTCTACTTTAATACAAAATAGAAACTTAATATCATTTCTTAGATGTTACTATTGCATTATCAAAAATGAATTTCAGCAAGAGCAAAATGACTGATGTTCCAAACAATATTATTAAAGTTTGCAGCAGGTCTCTTACAGACAGCAATAATAATTTAAAGGTTAGCTTTAATTATCTGATTATTTTTTTTTTTTTCTGTACAGTTACTTTATATTACCTCCTCTTTTACAAACATTTCTTTCTTAGTATTCTTATTTTTAATGGAACAGTGGTTCGGTGGTTCTCTTTTTTAGTTTTATTTTTTTCCAAATGCATATTGCATCATTTTATTGTTGAATGGGTGATGTCATTCCTCTTCAGAAGAGGAGAGACTGGGAATGCCCCGGTGAATTAAGCTGTGTCAAGAGGTAAATGTTTCTTTAAACACTGCTTCTTGCTTTCATTGTATGTGAGGAAATGCACCACTCATACCTGGGAAGAAAAGAGAGATAATTCAATTTCCTGTCTGTCCCCATTCTTTACTCTCGAAACCAGATGGATACCTCCTTGGGGGCTGGTGGGTGTCTCCTCCTGCAAAGGCTTTCTCTTCGGTTTTGGTGGCGGGGGGCATAGGGCCAGTGGTGACTTCTCACTGTGACCCTTGTCTGCTTGCTGCTGGAAGGAGGCAGCATCGTTGCACCAGGCATAAGGTAGCATGCAATTCCCTGCTCTCCAGTGCCTTGAGAGCCCTTCAGACGGGAGAGCGATAGCAGTGCTGTCTCTAGCTCCTTGGGCACAGACCACCCTTCCCAAGGCCTGTTTGCCTCCATCCTGTGCCTGCCCAGAGCGTGATACGGGCTTTGAGAAACGGCTGGCACGGGAACGGCCTGGGGAGAACGGAGACAGTAGGTGTAGAAGAAGAGATGAATTTTTTTGGTGCATGTGGGAGGAAGAGTGAGGCTGACAGTGTATTTGTTTCACCATGAGTTGATGAGATGATGTGTGCATCTGGAAGCTGGAATAGATAAAATGGCAAAGAGGGAGCTATTAGGGATCAAGACAGACAGTGAAGAGAGAAAGAGCAAAGATAGATGGCATTAGGGCTCGAACTGTTATGGGCACCCTGTATTCAGGCAGAGTGGTAAGTATGGTTTGAATCCTGATACGTGAGAAGTAGAGCTCTGCTCAGCACAGGTGGCTTCACTGAAATCAGAGACCTTCTCAGGGGGTGAGGACCAGCTGCGTGCAGGAACCTCTCAAAATATGGCTTATAGCTAATACTATTTTATGCCCCTCCAGATAAGCCTTTTAAAACTGTAGAAGTTAGGAGTGGGGCTGGCTACAGGAAGAATTAATCACATAAAGGAAACTTTAACCTATTTCTGTTGTTCACAGCTATTGATTTTGGTCTGCTAAAAGAGCAACAACATCAAATGTTTCTAAGATGGGAAAGCTAGCTGTTAAACGAAATTTCCGAAACTCTTTTTCTCTACCAGGGGACTATTGATAGGTTGAACTGTGACTTGATAATACCAGTTTTACCTGTGCACAAGATAAATGAAAGCACCAGGGTCGCTAGCTCTCTGTTTTTTTTAACCTTAGTTGAGTTTATAAAGATGCAGTTTGATCATCTTTTCATCTTTCACAGAGAAATCAT
The DNA here is from genome assembly GCA_034782735.1 of Sagittarius serpentarius. NCBI lineage: Eukaryota > Metazoa > Chordata > Aves > Accipitriformes > Sagittariidae > Sagittarius > Sagittarius serpentarius. Next base: position 6,106,574 of record JAVKLA010000010.1, on the reverse strand, counting down.
TGCATCTTCAAGCAAAAAAACCCTTGAAATTACAAAATCCATTAGAAGCTCTGCTGACTGTTTCAAGCAGGTGGCGAGGCCTTGTGCAGGTTCAGCACAGCAACAGCAGATCTTTTTCTTCGTTGGCGAAACTACGCTTGTTGCCTTTGTGGTACAGGTGTACCATGTGGTATCTTGTGAATCAAGGATTCAGAGATGTCTTTCCAGGTCTGCATGACAGTGAGTGTCGTGTGTGAACTCAGGGCATTGCTACTGCTGTTCATTGCTAGGGAGAACAGTTCCCCCCCCCCCAGTGCTGGGTGTTTCACACTGCAGAAAGACAGGTATCTGCCTTACGGGCTCGGTCGTGTATTGTCAAATCAAGAGCAAGAGAAATTGTTTTCCTTTCACCAAACCTCTGAAGAGGGACGATCCTGCTCTAAACACTTGTTGCTGAAGTGGGCTGGTCGAACTTGACCTCGAGTGTCTTAGGTAATGCATGACCAATGCAGACGTTTGGAAGTGAACTAGTAATAAGTAGTGCGGAAATAAGTATTTTAGGTGAATTGAGGAAGGTGCTTCCTTATGCACACTAATATATGCTTGTTGTGGTTTGGTTTGGTTTTGGGTTTTTTGGGTGTTGTTTTTCTGGTTTTATTTTTTTTTAATTCTATTTAATATTCGACATGTAAAGCTCTGCTCTAGGAATTCCCCTGTACAGAGCCAGGGGAGGTAGGAGAGGATCTGGTCAAGAACGGATGAGCAGAAGGAGAGAGAACTGAGTATCTGGGGAAGACAGGAGTTCTCTCCTTTTAAAACAGGGAGAGATAAGAGCCAGGTGAAAAGACTGACTTACGTGTAATTCTTGTGCTTCAAAGCCCAGTCGGTAATGATACTGTAGGCTCCAAGGGCTTGTGAAAGATGAAATCCAGATTAAACAAGTAAAAGGGGTTTTTTTAACATTTTACCAGCTCTTCGCTAGCATTACTGATTTAAACTAGGCCAAGTGCAGGAACACACTACTTTAAATGAAAATGTTGTGTACTGATCTGGAATCTCTAGCACATCTGGTAGATAGGGTAGCATGGGATTGGTGCAGTGACTCAAATCACATTTGAACATCCTGTCTTCTAATATTTTCTGTTGCTGATAATGAAGTGTTTATTATGGACAGAGCTTGTAAATTAAGTAGAATCTTGATATTCTTTTTGGCCAACACTTGGCTGATTTAAATAAAGATATATTAGGTATACTTAGGATAATTTTTTTCCCACCCTCATAAGCCATATTTCTATGGAAAATTTAAAAGGGTGATATTTTCCAATTAAGTAGCAACATTGAAAAGGAACACTTGCTGTAGTAAGATTCACAGCTACTGCATAGTTCTTTGGGTTTTTTTCACTGAGCCATTTTGATAACGAAGAGCAACAGATAAAATTTGTAATGTGTTACCATTTGAACACGACTCTGTCTTGGGGTTTTGCTTGTTTGTTTCAGTGGGAATGTGTTCTTAAAGCAGACTTTCAGAATAAGGTCAGGTGTGCTAAATCTAAGGTTTTATTTATTGAATGCACAGGTTTCAACTACAAGGAGAAAATGGCTCCTAAGAGGAGGCCAGTATTTTTGTTCAATAAAGATTAAATGGTTTGGCTTATGATCAAGGGATGGCAAAATGCTTCCATATTAGCATTAATTTAAAAGGGAATAGAATACAGTTAGATAGAAGGTAATTTAAACAAAATAAAGAATTCCTACCTGGTTCCACTTTTGAACTTCAGACTTCAATATATGCTTAAGTCCAGTTTCTCTTCTTCAAAATGAGAAATATGGAAAAAAACGAGAGGAAAAGTTTATTTCATTTTGCACTTTGATGGTCATTTGTTTTCGTAACACATTGAAATTTAAGGCCTGAAGCAGTAATGCTGTAGCATTTTGATAAAAATCATCTGCAATGTACTGATCATCTTTGTAACTGGAAATTAGATATGAACAAATCTGCTACTAAAAATAGGTTTTGAGTACTCCAGAAGCTTGCAGGTTTTCCTAAAACACGGAGCAGTCCCAACTCTGGTGGCTGAAGTCCCCACTGAGACTCTACTTTTCCATTCCCTTTAAGCCTTTCTCCCTTCAGGAGGCCCTTAGAAACTGCCATGATGCTGTTTCAGAGGAGGAGGACAAGAGCTGTTTCTGCTTGATGCAAAGATCTAGAAATTAATTACCTTAGATGGGTTACCTGAGGCCAGCAGGTGAACAGCATCCTCTCAGTTCCCTTTCCCATCACACCTTCTTGTGGAAGAACATCAAACCTAAGGTTTTAGCACTTCAGCGTTTTCCATGGGAGAGCAAACTGGCGCGAGAGATCTGGTGTCTTACTGATATTACATGTGTTACTAATTGGGTGGCTCTCTAAATGATACCCAAACTTCATATTCCCCAAAACACAGTATTAAATTATGGACTTCCCTATATTAAAAATCTTCTGAAAGGCTGGATTTACCTCCAGTTAATTTATAATTTTGCAGTTTCAGTCTTGTGTTTTGCTCCTATCCACTGGGTTTTCAGGTCCTCATTAGCTTTGCATAAAACTGCCAACTCATGTAGGCATTGAATTGGGTCCTCATATAGCATGCACACAAAACTTTTGGTTTCGCATCTACTTTGCCTATTTTAGGGATGACTTAGATATGGATCATCTCAGGACTTTGGTGAACTAATGGCATTATATTCCTCAGCTGCACTTTCGTCTGGAAAGCTGTGTCACAACTGCGTATTCTCAGGAGAACCAGAATATAAAATTTTCAGTGAAAATTCTCAGCAAAAGGCAGATGGTAGTGGATTTTTTCTTATCTCAGAGGGAGGAACAGAGGACACTTTGAAGACCGATACAGCTTGGTGTTTTTCCCACAGGCACGTCATGGATGATACACGGGTCATGTATTGTAAGTGCAGCCTCTGATTCTGTTTGCAGCCTTGCTATGAGGAGAGTTGTCACACAGAAGTTTATTCCCTTTGAGAACATACACTCAGTTTTGTTCAGTAAACTCTAGATTGCCTCCTACAAATATTTTTAGTTGGGAATTTCATCTTAAGGTTCTCTTATAGCCTCATTAAAGAGAAGTTTTGAAATCAATGCACTTGTTTCTTCATCACTTTTATGAACTGGGAAACTACTGCTATGCCATCTTCATTCATAACCAGACTGTTTGCATGTAGATGTTGATTATTTTTTTTTTTCCCAGGGAGAACGGTATTGTTTTTACATTTGCATTATGTAAGAGAATTCAGATGAGAAATTCCATTTTGCAGTCAGAATTACAGTTTCTAGTCTGGTTTGTAGCTGATTCTGCCTGTCCAAATAAGCTTTCTTTGTGTCTTGTGATGATTTAATGTATCATTTCATCAAGATAAGTAAAAACTTTCCAAAATTGATTGTTCTTGGTGATAATTTCTTTCGAAAACGTTAGCTCATACTTTCTATATTATTTTAAGAATGCAACTATCATGTTTTATCCTTCCTTATGGGTTTTCCTACTTTTTTTCAAATATGAGTAACAAAAGAAAAGTTTGACAAAATTATATCATAGATCTGATCTTTTATGTCTTATACTAGCTGACCTTCTTTCTTGACCGTTGGAAAATCCAGCAATAAGAAAGTGCCTAGCAAGAATATTATTTCAATTTTAGATTTATTTTGTGTAGGAAGATTTTGACGAGCAAGATAAGTCTTGATGCAGGTAGCTAAAATCCTCTGTCTCCTAAAAGGAGCAATACATTGTAATATCAAAATTGTATTCAGGCTCGTCCTTGGAACTGTATTTAGGTGCCAGTACCAGAGTAACAGCGATGCAAATCCACTGTTTCTATGAAACCATTCTGGTCTAAATTGGTCCAAACACCACTTGTAGCTATTCCGAGTATCAAATAAAGCAGGTAAAATCAAGTCTACTTCATAGCTAATTTTATATTTCCAGTTTCTTGAGGAAAATTCCACTGTAGCTTACCACTACCCAAATCTGAGTTAAGAGAATAAAAAAGACATGGGGGTCAGTCAGATACAAAGGTGTAAAAATGTCATAAATGAAGTAATGATAATATCTGCTCCCAATGTTTTAGACATGTAATTCCAAGATACTGGCTTAATTTCAGTGTTTTAAAGTATTCACTTCATTTGGGCTAGTTTCAGAAGATGCGCCCATTTCTCTAAATTGGCTTATGGTGCCTTTAAAGAATGCTCCATAAAACCTTTTTTTTGTTCAGATGGAATACTTCCTTTTTCCTGACCATTTCTCCTGATGCTGTTTTTTAATAGTTTACTATTACTATTGTTTGGTTGAAAATCTATTTAACAGTTTATCTGTTAAGAGTAGGGGAAATGATCTATACACAAGAGTATGTCGCGTGAACATAGGGTAGCTGTATATTATGAAGGCATTAAAAAATTCATTATAAAGAGCAGTTCCAGATGCATTAGGAAATTGTATTTACCATCTTAATTTTTCCTTCTCTGGTTTCTTGTTTGTCCCTCTTTTTGATACTTATTTCCAAACAACTTTTAGACCAAGATTATTCTTTTCAGTCATTTATATAATTTTTCAAGAAGGTGTCGGTACAAGTTTGATTGGTTCAGAAATTTATGCATTGTAATGTTCTAGTTGTCTTTTAACAAAATTGGAGTTTTTGGCTTTTATGAGTTCTGAAATTTCCTTGACACACAAAAGTTTTTGTTACACTATGCTGTAAAATGGTTGTGTGGAAATCTATTCTGGGCTGCTAAGGAACAGGGCGTATTTTAGTAGCATGAGAGTTAATATATTTTGTGCTATTTAAAATAAGTGTGTGATTAATTTTTTGATGAGTTGCAGGCTACTGCAAATCCAATTTAGGCAAACAAAATTTGAAATATAAATGTGTTAGCTGAAAATATTTAATCATAGACATGAATATGAACTTATCATGCTCATTGCTTTACACTTGCAGGTTGGCTTGAATTATTAATGCATCTTGTTCAGTGGAAGCAGAAGAGACAGTAGCACTGACTCTGGCTGTGATAAGGAACATAGTCTTGCTGGTGGCCAGTAGCACTAGGAGATTATTTCTCCTTCTTTGCTCTCCTGGCACAGCTGACCACCCTTTCCCAGATATTGCCTCCCTGCCTGCCCCACGTCCTGCTCACTGTGGGGTAGGAAGCAGTGATTGCACGCAGGCGGCTGCTGCTGGCATGGAATCAGCAAAATAAGAGAGCTTTGTTTTCTCTTTACAGTCTGATCCTTTGTGCAAATGTGTATGTTTTAATGCTAATAAAGGGGGGGTGGTAGTGGTGTCAGTTTTTTCCATGTAGGAGTAGTGTCAGCTTGCTACTAAAGTTTGCCTGATAACAATGCAGACTGGCAATTAAAATTGCAGCCAGTTGGGATATTCCATCATGTTTGTAGCTGTTTATCTTCCTTGTGTCAGAAATCAATGTTGCAGCAATGGAAAATATGAAATGAAGAAATAAAAAGTTGCATTCAAAGCTTGAAGCCAGTGCATGTTACACTGAATTATTAAACAATATAATTTAAAAACTTCAGAAATAAAATTGATGTTGAAGCCTCTCCATTTCGCTTGATAATCAGGTAATGGATGCAGAAAAAAGGTAGCTGCACACTCTTTCAGTTACTTTACCTTCAATTATATTTTGATGTATGTGTTTGTTTTAGGTATAGGACACCGGCAGACAGGTTATAGTAAAGTTTTGTTAGGAGGTACGTTGTACTTACGAAGCAATGAAAGAAGATGGTATTTGAAAGGCAACCTGATGGGATGTATTATGAAGGATAGCCAGCATGGTGTCTGTAGGGGTCTGATGTTTGAGATTCAGCTGATCCTTTGTCAGCGATCGGGGGTTATATAGGCGACGTTTCGGTGAGAGGTTTCGGTTACTGGTTGCACGTCCTCTGCAGAGGAGCAGCAGACCAGAATGAGCTCCAGAGCACTTCCGTGTTAGTCTGCAAACCGGGATCCAACCCAGCCCCGGGGCTGGCATGTGGCACCCCGGGAAGGGCTTGCAAATCTCTGGGCAATCCCTGGTGTCGGAGATCGGCTGTCGGTAAGATGCAAATATATGATTGTAGAGAGCTTGGATTCCTTCTTACCCTGGAAAAGACAGGATTTAAGTCACAAGTAGGATCTCCTGCCTGTGTTTCAGCAGCTTGTTTGATTTGTGAGGATCTTTGGTTTGACAAATTATTCTTCAAAGACATTCAAAACAAATGGTTTATCAGGAAAAAAGTCTGGATTAACATTATCTACTTTAGTGTACTTTTCCTTTTTGTGTGTGCGTGTGTGCCCTCACCAGGGTTTTTTTACTGTTACCTGGTAATAATAGATGTGTGCTCAGGGCAAAAAGAAAAGCTGATTAAATGTTACATTATTGCTTTAGCTGTCATTTTTGAAACAGAGAGCAAAAAAAAGGAGAAAATGAAAAGAATAAACTTCTTCCTGATTCTTCCCCCAGTGGCATCAAGCCACGTAGCCTTGTCATGAAAAGGTCACTTAGATTTTAGTCAAAATGATGGCAGCAAGTAATTTGTTTTATATTTGGGCTCTTTCCTCCTGGTTTTTGCCGTGACACAGGACGGGGCTGCTCCCGCTCGCGAAGCCTGTTACAGCAATGGGCGTAAGGCAGTGCTGCGAGTACCAGAGCCTCCTGGGTTTGACAGAATGGGAGAAGAATGACAGGGAAGAGAAGAGAAAATCATATCCTAAGTGAGGGCTGTAGGAATATTAAATCTAACACCTGACAAGAGATTACTCCAAACCCAGCAGCCTTGAATATGAATCATTGTAATGAACTCTGCATGGAAGCGTACCTGAAGACAGTCCAGAAACTCAGTCTAGTCAAAATGCAGTTGCTGTCCTGCCTCCGTCTCTGGCAGCACATTACTCCTACTATACTTACTGATACTCGGGTTTTTTTGCTTGCAGTTTTGTTTTTTTGTACTTAAGAATTTGGTTTTTAAATTTAAAAAAAATTGGTTTATTCCCTTTTTTTTTTCCAAAGTGAGCATTAAGATTTTAAATTTTGTAGGATTTTTTTTTTTAAAGTAAGATTTTGTTTTGATGACTGTGTAACTTAGTTTTTGGCTAAAATTCAGAGGAGGTTTTTGTCTGTGGGAGAAATTGTTTGATTTTCCCCATGTTTCATTTCTGTGTGAACTTTTTAGAGAGACGTGTTATCTGTATGGCTTTTGCTCAATATTAAATCAATGCACTGAGAAAAGACTAGTGTTTCCTAATTCATCAGCACATTGGTTCCCTCCTTGTATTCTCATATTTAATTGCTTAATGAATCCTGCCTCTGCTTAGCTGAGATCTCTATGATGTTTACAGCTCAAAGCAGAGTGATTAAAGAAGTGCAGCAGTTTTGTAAGAAACATATAATTACTTTACTACATGTACAGTTGTTTTTCATCTGAGATCCATAATCCAGTCCATATGGAAGCAGGCTGCCAACTCTTGTGTTGGTGCTCCATTTATCTGAGGACTACTGGGCTTCTATGTTGTTTGTGTGATACAGATGGTATAGAAGTCAGGTACGAGACATACGTAGCTGATGGGCCTTTCTTGGGTACACAGACAATTTAGGAGTAGCAGCCATTGTTTTCTTTGCAGCATTTGCAAAACCAAAATTTATTCCTGGGCTGGAAGTATGGATGAAAAATTGTGAATAGCCAATGGCAGAAAAAAAGAGCAAAAAAAGAGGAATTTTGGGTGAAATCTGTAAGAACGGGCTCAATCCTAGTAAGTGCTGGATACTACTGCAGAAGGCTGACAGCTCTTGCTACTGCTGATTATAGCAGCATGAATGTGCACCTATAGCAGCAGCTTAGAAAGCACCTGTATATCTTTTTAATTTCATTTGGAACCACAGAACATTCTGAGAGCAGGTGACATTCTTCTTCATGCTTATTTAAAGCCCTGTGCACTGCTGCAAATTTAAATTACTGGTGACAGGAGCTAAGCCTTTTCAGTTTTAGATGAATTAAGGATAGATCTATTTTAAATAGTTAAAAAGCCTCTTAGCAAGACCAGTGTCCAACTGCAAAGCAGAAAACTGTTATGGACTGACAGGTGATTTGCAAAACAGAGCTGCAGATGACCAGGAGAGAGATATCTGCAGTGCACCGTACTTGGTATATAATAGCAGTTCTATACAGTCCTAGTAACAGAGGTAGAAACACATGGGTGGGAGGGAATAGTTTGAGATGCAAATAGATCCCCTAGCTAGCAATCTGCAGCCATAGAAAGCCATGGATTTGTTAACTACGTTTTTGCATTTTCTGCAGGACAAGGGAGAAAGAGAAAGCACATAAATAAAGATTATGCATTTTGTTGCTGGTAACTGGTATTTTTACTAATGCTGAGACAAAAATGTGTTAGCCAAATGTATCAAGCAAACCAAGCAATTCTCTGCATATCTACCGTATATTGTCACATGTATGTGACTACCAGTGCTCCAAGTCATTAATTAAGCAGGATCCTCTTATGTGTAGATTATACTGGCAGGTTAATTATGGTTACCAGGTTACTGAATCAATAAATGAATGAGGGAAACAGACTGCATACTTGTAAGAGGTTGTGTAAAATTAGAAAAGGAACAGAGGGGATATACTAAGGCATTTTAAGGGGAGATGTCATAAACTTGAATTTAGGCAAAAACATGGATTAATTTCAAGATCTGTTTGAAAAAAGAAAAAATATTTTGAAAGCTAATTACAAGGAATAATAGAATAGGAAAAATAACAGAAATAATAAAGTTACGCTTTTCTTCCCCAGGTATTGGTGCTGTGTATAAATGTATTCCCTTTTTATGCCCTCATCTTACTCAGTCTGCAAGAGTTGTATCTGCTCTGTAGAGTCTTTTCCCCTGCCTGAATTCGCAGGGCTATTGAAGGTGTGATAAAATACTTGCTTCTCTTCTGCAAAAAGCTTCAGGACTAGTTAGCTCAGAGCCAACACCTTCCTTTTTGTGTTTGATATGCTAAATCACATTTACATATGTAAATATGTTGATATTTACCAGAAGAGTAAATATAAATGGTTTCCATAATTTTTGTTGTGTTACAATAATTTTTGTAAAAATGTATTCACTAATAATTAGCCCTAAAATTGGCCTCTCGACTTCAGTCACTGAAGGGAAAGAGTTCACTGGTTCCTAGCAGAAGAGACACCATTTAAAATGAAGGAGATTACTCAGAAAGACTTTGGTTTCTTTATTCACATTGCCTATGAGAAACTCTTTCAGAGACATCATGGGCTGATAATATGCTCTTCACGTAACTCTTCCTCAGCATGGGTGGTGCAGAAGGGTATTTACTCTTGCTGTAGTTTCAATCAAGACTGGACTGAACATAGGCTGCTCACAATAACTTGGGTAGCAGTTATTGGCAGTGCATTGAGTTCCCCCTTCTGCACTCTTCCACTAAGCACAATGAAAGAGTTGATTTTTTGGTTATGTCTCCATTCCCTAGTTCACTGAGTGACACTGGAGTTATATCAGAAAGGAATCTGACGGATTGAAAAGGTGGTAATTTGACAGACAGAGCTATTTCTGAGGCGTGGAGCTTAACACAGAATATTCAGTGTCGCGGTTTAAGCCATTCAGATTGAAAAGGTGGTAATTTGTGGTAATGCCAAGGAGTGCAGTCACACGCTGAGCTAGCGCTGCAGTGCCCTCGTGCTCTTAGTGTTGTCTCTTCTAGTAACAAAAGCATGAAACGGTACTTTGGGGCTCTCCAGTGGAGCAGGGTGGCCGAGGGCACAGGTCTCGTCTGCTTCCTGTTGTGCTGGTTGAAAAAGCTACTGCTCCCAATTGCATATCACAGCGTCTTTGCTGGAGGTGTTGGTCCTCCTGACCCATCAGAGCTCCGTGAGCTACTTGGATGACCATTCCTTAGTCTGGCCCAGTTCTCAGAGGCAGGATTAACTAAAAGCCTTTAGGTAGTGTCTTTACTGACTTGCTTCTTTCTGACATACATAAGCTAGAGAGTACTTCCATGTGCAGTGCAGCTGTCAAATTTGCGAGGTCTCCAAAAATGGGATAGTAACTTTTAGGTCAGAAGAGAAGGTGTGTGCAAGACCTTCTGTGTTCTGGCTGACCACTGAAGTTATTCTTCCCTCTATAAGGCCCACCATCCATTTTGGTTGCCCTGGAAGATAACTTGTCTTTGACCCATGTGTGACCATTAGCACTTAATCCCTCTGTGTTACTTTCCACCTTTTCATTTGTTTTTTTCATCTGTTTAAATTGTAAACTTCTTCGAAGAAGGTCTGTTTTCGGAATGTCGAGCAAAACAAAGCCCCGATCTTGTTCAGGTCCTTCGGTTTCTGCTGAAATAATTAATTAGGTTGCGTGAGCTGTTGCAAAGTGCCTAGAGACTGCTAGATGTGCCTACATGGTTGCTGTGGTGCACCTTGGCCAAATTGTTGTTTGTAAAGCAATTTTGTCTCTAATGTAAAAGGCACTGTATAAAATCAGTTCCTATTATCTTTTCATAGAGAGTTTTCCATCTGAATTGTAAGCTCAGAATTGCTGACTATCTCCTTAAACACTTCCAGATAATAATGATACATGTTCTTCTAGCTAATGTATATCATTACTTTTTATCAAGCAAGGCTTGGTTCATAGCTGTAGAAATAATATGATTTACTGGCCTCCAGCCAATCAGTTAATTACTTGCTGGTTACTGAAAGCACCTGGGGCTTTGGTTCATTTCAGTGTAAGTTATTAACTTGCTGGTAAAGGATCAGTACCTTATAAATAGTTTCTCTAAATAACTTTACAATGCTGCTGAAGTTTAAATTTTTTTAAAATTTTTTATTCTTATTTATAACAATAAATATGTGGGGGACAGCTTTAAATTGCAGTTATATAAGGCAACTATTTTGATTTGGGATTCCAAGTAGTAGCCCTATATCCATGTGAACAGCATAAAAGTGTCATAGACCTGTTACTTAGGCACCTTCAGGTCTTTGGGAGAATCTCCATAGTTTTACATGTACCAGACTGATTGAAGACTGATTTGTTTTGCAATACTTAGTTTGTTTTGGTTTTTTGGTCATGTTATTTTAAAATAGTAAGATCAGGTGAAGAGATCTTAGGCCAGACTTCACTTGTGGTACGTCCATTGAGATAATTTACAAGTTAAGGCTCTGGTTGTCTTAAAGTAATTGAGACAGATAATAGACTCTTTCATCTTTCTTTTTCTGTATCTCATCCCTTCTTTTTTTTTCCCAGAAGTCATGAGCCGCTTATTAGTTTAAAATGTGGGAGAACAGATGTAAAATTCACTGTTCTCAGAAGGAAAAAGCTGGGGCTGTCTTTGGCCCAGGAAGCATCCTTTAGGCAGGTTCTGTACCCAAAGTTAGAAAATAATTTTTCTGCAGCATTCTGAGAGTTTTGGTTATAAAGAATGTCTCAACAGATGAATTGCTTTTGTAGCTCAAGGGGAGAGAAAAGATTCTGTAATTGCTTAGGTCCTAGGCCTTGCTTAGATGCCTTATATCTGCTAAATAAACTGATGGCCCGGATAGCTAATTTAAGGACAGGTATTACACACTGCTCTTGCAGTGGACCTATACTAAATTCTGTGTGAGCTAAACAAACTGGGAGAAGTTAACAAATATGCCCAGGTGAAAGGAATTCCATTAATCCAGTTTCAGTTGTAACCTCAAGTGAGAGGAAAAGTTAAAAGCTTCCAGTCAAACACAGTGGGCAAAAAAAGTTGTTCTTTTTGTCCTGTGATGTTTATATTCATCAGGGTGGATGAAGAACCTGGCAAGAGCCTGAAGCAGTGAATCACCATGGTAAGTGGCTGTCCAGCTACCATAATTTAGAAACAATCTCAGCTAATAAGATTTGTCAGGATCAAATCTGCTTGACCTTGGCTTGTTAATATAGGTTTGGATGGTGGCTGGAAGGAGGGGGCGAAGTAAGATAAGGAGACAGAGCAGAGGACAGTGTGCAAAAAGGCTGAGAAAGGTAGTGCTTGCCATAGTGGGTACTGTAATACTATGGACAAGAGAGAAGAGGGGTCACTGGAGCATGAACAGTGCTAAAAGAGATACTGAGGAGTGCAATGCTAGTTCTCCTGCCCTGCACATTCTTCTTGTAGCCTGCAGGAAAAAAGCTGCTGTACCCAAAGTTAACTGTGATGAACTGGTAGTTTTGTGCTGCCCTGCTTTCTTCTTTTTTTCCAAAAAGCCTCAGCCGAGGTTGCATGGTACTGCTTGGTGGATATACCCATGCAGAACATTCCCTGTGGTGGGAGTTCAGCAGCTAAGTAAGAAAGAATGGCTTAACGATGAGAGCAGATATAGAGATGAATTTTGTTGTCGCAGTTTGTGTAGGCTGGCTAAGTTGATGGCTAAGCTAGGGGAGAGGTGGATTGCCCACCTAATGAGTGCCAAAAGGAAAAATGTAGGTTTGTATCACCACTGAGAGGTGGCTCTGACTGAGAAGTAAACACCAAAGCAAAGCGGCTTTAGCTGAAAATTGGATTCTCAGCAGCAGGAAGTGCCTGATCTGATTGTTTATACCTTTTTTTCCAAAACTTGGGCAGGCTGTTCCTTTTCTTTATCTCTCCTCTTTTTCCCTTTCCCCTCCTCCTCCCTGATCCTCTGACTTTCAGCCCTCTCAGGTCTACCAGTTAGTCTCTCTTTGCCCGCAGACCTGGAAGGAATACTCTGCTCCAGTGTAGAAGCGACAGCTTCTTTTATCTTGCATGCTGCAGTTATCTGACTTGTGCATCTCAGAGCAAAACTGATAAAGACTGCTAAGACAAGATGGTCATTTTCAGTCTTTAGTAGCTTATCATACTTAAAAAATCTCATGAAAGAACTGTTTGTTAGCTAAATGATGATTAATAGGGATGGTTATGAATAAAATATGCCAATTTATGTCTGATTTTGACATAATAGTGTTGGACTTTTCTCGGACTTAAGTCTGTACAAACAAAGGGATCACGAGAACACCATGTCTGTGCTTGTTTAAATCAATTGGAATTAGTGGCATGTGCCCTTTGCAGTCCCCCAGTTATGTGGAAGCACTGAAAGTTATTGTGGTTTTGTTCCTTTTGTACCAGGATAGTTCAAGATTTAAAGCCAAGACCTAACCCACCTGCTTTATATCAGATGATTCAGTCTGTGGAACAGTATAGGAACTGTAGTAGAATTTTCATTTTTGTGTCATAGGAGGGGAAAAAAAGAGAAAACAGATATTATGCTTAACTATTTCCCCCTCCATCCCCTCCGTTTTTATGCAGGTCATTATAGAGCCACGATTGTGAACTTTTTGCCTGGGTGAGAAGGTTGTTAGGTTTAAGGTGCAAGTTCCCACTTGTTCAGACAAGTACATGCCTGTACATGGAGGATGGGCCCTTTTCAGGTTTTGAATACTTGCCGCCCACATAGTTTAAGCTGACTGGGCAGTAGGTTAGGATAGATAGAAATAAGCTATTTGAAAAGTACAGTGGCACATTTGGATGACGACTGGCACTAGTCTGATAAAACCAGTTCAGATCTCTATTTAGAGAAACAAGGGAAGTAGTGAAGTATGGGAAGCTAAAAGCCGTATGAGATCTCAAGTTTATTCCCTACGCTGCAATGAACAATTGAGTTTACACAGAAATGTCAGTAATGGAGTAACTGGTTGTGGTTTTTTGTTTATAATGCCAATACATTGATGTTCTGTTTCTTCACTTGCAGCCGCGCTGAGAGCTTGTGCTGATGGAGGTGCCAATCGTCTCTATCACATCACAGAAGGAAGCCAGGACAGGTATGTTAACAATAAACTTGAAGTCTTTGAAGTAATCTTTTCTCAATGGAAGTAAAATATGGAGGAACAGGGTCTATTCAGTTACTGAAGTAGTTGCTTGCTCTGTGCATGGTACTTTAATGAACTGTGGCAGGTAGTATAATATTTTTCTCCACATTATCTTATATTCTCAGCTACAATTTTTGAAAACACACAGGTAGCCTGAAATACCTTTTTTCCTTAAGCCCACTGGTCTTTTTTCCTCTTGAAAGCTCTTCTCTCAGTCTGTCTTATTTTATGCATCTGTCAGAGCTAGGCCTTTGATGCAGCCTCTGAAAAAACTTGCTGTGCCTCTCGCAAGGGTTGACTAGAGGAACATCTAATGCTTCTCACCAGGAGCTGAAACAAAGTACGTCCTCTTCATTCTTCTTGTGAGGCCACAGAGGAAATCGGTTTGCTTTGTGAAGTGAGATGGGTAATAAAACAGGAAGTCTACTTTTCTTCTTGAATTACTTCTAAATTAGCGTCAGGGCATCATACGTGACCAAAGGCAAGTACAGAGGTTAGCTATAAATGTATATGCTAGGTGAGGAAATATGACTGAAAGGTGAATGTGTTCTTGTAATGGCACTTAAAATTGTAAAATATCCCAGGTTTCTGCCCCAGAAGTGTTGAGCTGGGGTTGTGATGCGAAATACTGCATTAAAGTGCTTTCTCATTTTTGTAGTGGAACCATGCAACACTGTGTACTCTGAGGTTATTAAGGACCCTTTTTACTTGTCTTTAGGATTTTCAGTTGTTTTGAGCAAGAATTCATAAATAAGTAGTTTAATAAAAGCAAATAAATTAATAAAGCTGACTCTTGGGGCAAAGGAATGAGACAGATATTTGGTAGAACCTACAAACTTACGAACAATTTTGTTCGTACAGCAAAATCTGACACATATTTTCTGTGTTATCTCATGGCAAGTGCATGACGGAGGCCTGGGGAAGCTTGGTTTCCTCCTGTCCTTCAGAGTAAAGACCAGAGTTGGAGAGGAAGACTGTAGTCTTAAAGTAAAAGTTAACGTGAAATTTCTTCCTTTGTCACCTGTGAGATTTTTGATGGCTGAGATCTACAACTGCTAAACCCAAGACTGGAGTCTGTCAGGCACTACTAACTGCTGTAGGAGTATTCCTTCTGTAATCTTCTGTTTCTCTTCTCCTAGTAGTTGCTCACAGAGCCATGCACAACTTAATCCTGAATTCAAACAGAAATCTGTTTGACTTGCAGCAAACAGTTCTCTTTGATAATGGTGATGCTTTCCGAAGAACAACATTTTAAAGCTTTCATTTTACCTTCTCCTGTAACCCATTCATCTCTTCTGCACACCTTTATAATCATATTAAATAAATATAATTCAGGGGAAAATGGATTATTATACCTTGACTGAATAGTTCTTTCAGTCTTACTTACTTGGCCCTTGGAGTATTCTTTCTCTCTATCTTTCTTCTTCTCATCTTAATTGCTTTGGGTAGGTATATTTTACCTTCAAAGTGATTCTTTTGAAACAAAAAAAAAAGAGCTGCATAATTTTGATTTTTGTCTTTAAAGAAATCATTCTGCTGGAAAGAATATTCATTTATTTCTCTGAAGTATTTTCCCTTAAATTCCCTGTCCAGTGTTACTAAAGAGCTGTCTGCTCAGACTCTACTGACATAGTAATAATTTTTTTAATGTTGTCTTAACCTTCTGTTTAAAACTATTTTATTCAAAGCCCTGGTATCTAATTATGTTGTATCAAAACTTAAAAACTGTAGTCCTTTAATTCTAGAGAGATTATTATATCCAAGAGACAAAAATAATGAACTTGATTGATATTGATACCTCAGTGACACCAAAGTGTGTGAAGAATCTTTTAGAATAGAAATAAATATAAGATTCTGGGAAAAGGACATCTTGCAATATGGGACTGTTACAGTGGTGTCTTCCTTTGGAGATAAGTGAAGTAGTTGTTGCTATTTTGAAGGATCCATTTCTAAGTCCTAGAAAAATACAGGGCTAGAAATGACCTCAAGAGATCCATCCTTCTTTCCCTCTGCTTTAAGGTGAAGACAAACCTATCTGTTCCATTCCTGATGCACACCTAGTTAGCTGGTTGTTAAAAATATTAATGTGGGAGCCCTCCACACCCCCCCACCTCCAGCTTCCTCTGCTTTAGGCCAAAATACACCCTGCTTGTTTGATCTTTCTTTATTGGTCATCTTTTCATATTGCTGCTCTTGGCCTGTCTTCAATTAGTTCATAACTATCTCAAAGTGCTGTGGCTGAAGCTAGGCAAGATGCTCTGCAGGAGATTTACCCAGTGCTGAACGGTTCTTTAACTTGCTTCTTATGTTCTGCTCGGCCTGTGCTGTTGCATGAAGAGCAGCAAGAGCAGACCGAAGGGCCCCCCATTTCCTGCCTCCATCCCTTTCCTGTTTTCTCCATTGGTGTCTTGACTTGTTTCTGTGCTTCGGTGGTTCAGTTATTCCCATCAAGCAAAGGAAGCTCTCACCTTCCTCTGTGTAGCGCTGCGCCGGCTGACTTAGCAACGTGACTTCAGGTCATGAGATTAACATATGTAAGATGTTACATGTTTTCATCTGTGTTTGTGGTGTCATTTTTATGACGTGTTTGATTGGTTTTCCCATAAGTTTCTGTAAAAACTAGCTCAGCAAATCTGAATTGCAATTATTCTTGTTTAAAAACAAACCAACCAACCAACCCAAGAAAACCTTTATTTTTGTAACTACTACTGAGGAGAAATCATGCTGTTTGTTTCAACGATGTGTTAGAACAAGTTGTCTTCTAGAGCAGGAGGGGTTGGAAGAGTAACCAAAAGGGCAGGATAACTTTTCCTTAGAGAGGCCCATCCTTGGGATCTGTCAGTGCTGGGGACAGAGGAAAGGCAGGAGGGAAGAAGGGACGGATTCCTGTGCTCTATTGCTTTTCTCTCTCTGGCTCTACAGCCCAGAAAGGTTCTTTTCCTTAAACTGTTTTTACTTTGTTAACACCAGTTCCCACTTAGAAATAAGGATTACTGCTAAGCTGTTCTTGATTGCTAAACATTTGCAGCTAATCAGAGTTAAAGGTGAGTTACTGATCTCTGTGGGTTTTTTTTGCTCTGCCTTATTCTGTCTGCCTTGCCTATCCTGTTGTGTATTTCCTTGAATCACTATGAAGTGCTGTTACCCACTTCAGAGTTAGGTTGTTGCTTATCTGTATCACAGTACAGCAACTTCTTTCTCAACACTTTCTGATTAAATCTTAAGGCATCGATTAACCTGTGTGTCACTGGCTGTGGGATATATGAAGGTGAAGATGCATTGAAAACTATCATCATATTGGCACCTGTAAAAACAATCATTAGTACTTACGTCTCAGATGCTATTTTCTAGAGAGAGATCAAATCCATCGTGTACTCAGGTTTTGCAACATTAAGAGCTTCACGTTAAAGAGGGGAGCAGTGAGCTCTATAAGAGGAAGGATAATCCTGTCATAAAAAAATACTAGCTTTCTGGGGTTCTGGTTAGTATTTCAGTGTGTCAGACTTATTGTATGACATGAGGTGGGTTGCCTACAATCACTAAGAACATCACTTTCGCTACCCTTCTAAGTTTCTGTCTGTGAACTGCATAAAGTATAAGAGTAGCAGTGAAACTGAAAAATGGTTGTGTGTTTTGATGTAGCATTTTCTACATATGAAACATAGATGAGGTGAACTCTAGGTGATGCATGAAAATTCAGTTGCTACTATATATTTCTTTGAACTGGGCATGCAGGTAAGCAGCTCCAGGAAGTTCTACATGTGTGTTTGAACCTTTGGAACAAATTTTGTAAACATTTCCGGTTGACGTAGCTGCTACATTTCAAGCACAGACCTCAAAAGAACTTTTTATAAGCAACTTATATTCAGGAATACAGATTGCTACAGGAAGTTTTTCTTTCAGTGACATCCTTCCCCCGCACCAAGGATTTAAATAAGCCATTTAGTCAGAATGAATCAAGGGTATTGGTTGTACAAGGTGATGGTACTTCTTTAACTTGGATTTAACAAACTTTCTATGTCCTAGGCTTTGTGTTGAAAAGCTGAAGTGGAAAATAGAAGTCTTAAGTGTACAGCTTTTATAGCTTACACTTACTGAGTTTTGTACTTGTAAGTATCAATGAATAAATTTAGGCATATGGCAAACTTTTGAATGCTGACTACTACTGAGGTGCTTCTTGTCCTTCACATGCCTGGAAATGGTTTCCAGGATTAGCTGGTCCATCACCTTCCCAGGGATTGAGATGAAGCTGAGCAGCCTGTAGTTTTCTGAGTCCCCCTTCTTGCCCTTCTTGAAGACAGGAATGACATTTGCTTTCCTCCAGTCTTTGGGCACTTTTGCCAGTCGCCATGATTGATCAAAGATTATCAAGGGTGGCCTTGTAATGACATCAGCCAGCTCCTTCAGCACTTGTGTGCATTCCATCTGTGTGCGTGGACTTATATACATCCATTTTGCTTAAGTATTCCCTGACCTGATCCTTTTCCACCAAGGGTACATCTTCCTTGGTGCAGTCTTTCCCCCTGGTCTCTGGTGCCTGGGATTCCTGAAGGCTGGTCCTTCTAGTAAAGACTGAGACAAAGAAGGCGCTCAGTACCTCAGCCGTTTGCATGTTCTGTGTAACCTGGTCCCCTGTCTTCTTAAGCAATGGGCCCACATTTTTCCTGATCTCCTTTTGTTGCCTAGGTACTTACAGAAGCCCTTCATGTTGTCTTTGACACCCCTGGACAGATTCAATTCCATTTGGTCTTTAACTTGCCGAACTTCATCCATCCCCAGACTGTGCTCCATGCATTCCAACTGCTTTCTTACATAAAGGGCAATTCCTCCTCCTCATCTTCCCATCCTGTCCTTCCTAACAAACCTGCATTCCCCTCATTGCAACACTCTATCCATGTTTCCATCATCCCAACAAGTAGCTCCGCAACTGCACACAGATTTGTAACTCATCATGTTTTTCCCCATGCTGCATGCATTCTCCACAGCTTTGTTTTGCCTCAAAAGTTTGAAAAGCAAGCAATAGGCTTAACCTTTGAATAGGAAGACTAAGCTAGTGTAACTTCTGTGAGGAAAAGTAGTCTCATATTTGCTTGTGTGAAAGGTAGAAAGATAACTCATAGTGGAATTGTCTGTATATTTTGACGGCTTCATGTGTGCGTTTGGGGAATTAGTTAGGGTTAGTAGTGCCAATTTGCCAGCCGTCCTGTCTTCCCTTTGTTGGCTAGTTCAGTTGGCTATTTCTAACTTACCCTGAATTTGCCTCATCTTAGAAACCACTGTCTCCATTGTCAAGACCATAAAAAAAACCAGCAGGGCAACAGCTAGCAATACCTATATTTAAAATGAGATCTTTTGTCTTGTTTCCTGAATAACCTTCTACTCATGGAAAAGTGGGTCCCTAATAGGATTATAGAGTGAGAAATTCGTATATACTTCACTGTGTTCCATATTGGATTAGAAATAGGGTACTTATGAAGGTAATTAGCCATTGATGTAGCTTAATGTAGGGTTGAGAGGAATCCTTTGCTTGAACTCTTCAGATTAAACTGGATATTGGTTTTAAGCTATCTTACATTCAGGCAAATTTTAGGGCACTGATGCAGAAAACGTTGAGATTTTCTGACTATAGAATTATACAAGAAGAGCACAATGGTCTTTTCTTGTCTTTAAAATCTATTCATTGTATGTTTTGGGGAGGATGTGAGATAGTTATACATGTGAAGTTTTTGCTTTATTAATGTTGATAGAAGGATATGTTTCAGTAAAGTCAAAAAAAAAAAAATTGGCCTCTGAAACTGTGAGGTCAAAGCTATTTGAAATGGCTTTCCCATTGCTCCTGGTGATGAAGAGTTCTTTTTAAATTGAGGGATTACATTCTGAAAGCCAAGCAAGTTGAAAGCTGAGGCAGTGCTTTATTTGTCAAATGGCTTAAGGAAATCATTTACATCAGACATTTTTGCCTGACCTGAAAACTGCAGCAGTGTTTAAAGATCAAAATCAAGATCTTGAGTTTATCCTAATAAATTCTGCAGGAGTGTTGAGAAAACCTATCCCTATCCACAGTCTGCTTCTCTAGGAAATATCTGACTTGGGATCCATTTTTAATCCTAGCTTACTTTAGAAAACAGCCAGGCACCAACAAATTTCAGAAAAACAAAGCAACATATCTCTTGGTGTTTGGAAAGATGAATCCATTTGGAGTTACATAATGTGTTTGTTTCAGGTAGTGCAGATGAGAAATTCTCAAGATACATTAAGATCATCTAGTTTTTTGCTTTTTTCATTTGTATCTTCAATTTAATTACTTTCACTCGATTACATTTTCAAATATATTTTTATTCCAGTAGCCATGCACTGTAAATATAATTCAGTTAGTTTCAGAAACAATGATGGGTTGAGCTATCAAGAGCTGAATATCAAGAGATACTCATAGATTCAGTCCTCAATTTAAACCATGATTAGCTTCCTGTATTGGGAGGTGTTTCCTGAAAGTACTAAGGCAGTAACATCGCTAGGGATGTCATGCTAATTGGGTCTCTGAATCAAATGCTCACAGAAATGATGAGAGGTAAAAATCCTTGGTGCTTTTTTTACTGCTAGGTTCCTCTTGATATTAAACAGCAGTACAAAGCCAGACCAGGAGCATGTATTCTTCTGGAGTTATTGACTAAGTCACTATAGTGCTTTATTTCTGTTCAGTTAGTCATCAGATGCTATAAAGGAAGAATCTGGGAGTTACATAGCCATAGTTCAGATTCACTTGAGAATTTTAGGAGGGGCAGAAGTACAGTGTTTTGCAGATTACATGAAGTGGAGATATATTTTGAGGGAGACAGCAGCAACCAGCTGTAAAAGCTAGGTTTACATGGAAGTACTTCTAATTGTACCTACTACTATATTCCATAAACCATAACAGAAAATGAACAAGGGCTTTTCCACTGTCCCCTCAGCCTGAAAATCAAACAGCAGATTATTATCTGATTAAAAAAAAAAAGGCACGTGGGCTTATAAATATTAGCAGAATTTAGTTGAGATTAAGTTACTCTTTATGTTGAATTTCTGTTGCTTTTGCTAGTCAAGATGGAAATTGTAGAATAATAATAATATTTATAACTAATAATGATGGGAAGTGACAGTGTTGCCCATTGTTGTGACTCCTGAAAGTTAGACCCGTATTAGGCAGAAGGCTTAGTCTCATCATACTCTTACAGAATCTATGAAACAGCTAGCTTTTCATCCCTGATGTACATGTGTGTGCACAAATGCATTCGTGCCTTGTTTCTTTTATTTCAGGAGACACTGAAAGTAAGTTACTCAGTACAGGACCATGCTTTCTTTACAGGAAAGGAGTTTTTAAAAAAAGCACAGTTAGGTAGAACTTCTGAATATGATTCCCAAAATGAATTAATTGAACTCACAAGTGGCAGAAGTAGATGTACCAGGTTTCATCTAGAGTAAGAGTGAGGGTATTGTCTGCTGGTTAACAAGAGACCTGGGAATCCGGACCTTAGTTTTGTTCCCAGTTTGTTCAGAGTCATCCAGTGAATTATCAAGTACCAAGATTCTCAGCCGGTCACCCTTAAAATGCAGGCAATAGCCCTTAAGAAGGGCTAAAATGGTGTCCCTGTTCACATGGTGTATCAGAGTTTCTGTTACTTCTTTATTAAAAGCTAAGCCTATAAAGGGACCAGGTATAATTCCTCCCTAAATCAGTATTTAGTAAGGAATTTAATAAGGCATAGAGGCTACTAGGTGGAGGCAGACTTTAGCTCCATTAGCACTTAAGTTACCTGCACATTTTGGCATAAATCCACAGATTTTCTTTTTTTTTTTTTTTTGATACTGCAAGACATTCAAAGATGGCATTAGGACTCTCTTGTTTTAGCTACATCAACAGACCTAAGTGTGATACTCTGCTTTTCTGGAATGATCCTCATCTTGTTAAGGAGTAGATGTGAAGGGCTAGGACAAAAGCCTGGGGAGATGGATTGATGAGCAAATACAAAACAGATGGATGTTTCGACTTGGAAACCAGGTCTCCTGGCTGCCAGTGAGGTGCTCTGCCTGTAAAACTGTGCTGTCCCAGTAAAAGCACCATAAGCCAAGTTATAATGGCCAACCAGGAAAATAAAGGGTAACGATTTGTCCAGAACAATAATTCTGGAAACAAACAGGAAAAAAGTGGCTGAGAAAAGGAGAATATAGGGACACCTCCAGTTAATCCCAGGTCTCTCAATCAGATGGTTTGTATTGCTTCAGCTGCTTCTTCAAATAGCTGTATCTGTGCCCCTAGTGTACTGTAAGTAGAGGAATGTCATCGCCATCTGGGTGATTTCTGGCTTTATGACGTGGTAAAAATCATTTATGGCCACCTCGATGCTAGAAGTTAGGACTTCGTAGTGATAAAATATCTGTGCATTGAGTCACCGCTGGAAAAAACAGCTCAGAAAAGAGTCCTAAGCTGGCCTAAGAGCACTCTGCACTTTATAGTGTTTCGGTTCGTTCTGCCTAAGGAGTAATTCTGAGGACCCAGGGAAAGCTGGGTCTGTGTGTCGTGTTAGGGTGAAATGTATGCCTGTGTTTCTTTTGGATCTCTGAATATCGATAGAAATGAAGGATTAGGCAGGCAATGCTTGCTTTTATGGAGCAATACTTTTTACAAGTGTTTGGGGCAGGCTGGGGTGTGGGAGTTTTCCTGTGTTTGAAACGAAGCAAAACTAGAAAGTTCTTACAAGCCTCAAACCAGGCTGGGTCTTTGCTGCAATAGTACTTGTAATTTAAAATTTAAAATATGAACTTTATATTGAACATGGCAAGAGCGATCTTAGATTTGAAAGAAGCTCTGTAGAGACTGAGAAGAATGCCAAGAGCAGCATTCAGTCTGGAAGCAGAGAAATACATGTGTTATCAATGAATGTATGTTAATAAATGACCTTGAAGTCGACTGATCTGCACTGTTGCCCTTCAGAGATTTAGGGAAAGATTACTAGTACTGTAGCACCTGTTCACTTTTTCAGCTATTTTTTTTCATAGTCTAGAAAATTCCTGGAGAGAGCAGGTATAGTCCTTTCCAGGTGACTTCAAATTACAGGATATTACTTAATGGGACTGAACACAAATAAAACCCGTAGATAAATTATTCAGATTAGGTTTTGCTGTCTCTAAAATGCTCTTTCAGTAAACTTATTAGTGATTGTTGGAGCATAAACATATTCTGGGTGTTTATTTCTTGGTTTTCTTTCCCATTCTCTTCAGTAGACTCTGCTTTCTTTTTATAAGTATGTAAAAGCCAGAAGGTCTGACTTTTAACAATTTGCATTCAAATGGGCACCTTTATTTTGAGAACAGATGATTGTATACTTCAAATCTGTTTAAATTTAGTGTTAGTGAAGCCAGTAGCTTGCAAATTAGGGACTTTATGCGTTATAGAATATAATGAGAAACCAAACTTTAAAATATAAATGCATTTATCTTTAAACTATTTTTCCTAGTTCTTCTGCTAAGATTTGGTTTTAAATCTAATTCTATTCCAAGAGGTTTCCATTTTACAAATGGACTCTTTCAGCTTTTAATTTTAAAAAGTTTTCTACCACAGTTGTTTTCACAGAAAATGCTATCAAGAACAAGGAACTGTGTTCTCAAACTATGAGCCTCAAAGTAAGGCTACTTATTAGAGCTGATAAATGAGAATAGTTAATAAATTAACTATTTAGGGCCAAG
This sequence comes from Sagittarius serpentarius, assembly GCA_034782735.1. NCBI lineage: Eukaryota > Metazoa > Chordata > Aves > Accipitriformes > Sagittariidae > Sagittarius > Sagittarius serpentarius. Next base: position 6,083,011 of record JAVKLA010000010.1, on the reverse strand, counting down.
TGATGAGTACTCTGTGCTTCTTCTGACAAGGACAAGCTATGGAGCAAAAACTGCAGAACCAGTTGCAAAGCCATCCACATGAAGAGTTAGGCATTGTTTAATCAGTTGGACTAGATAAGTTTGTCAGGCAGCTCTACAAATTCCATAATTGAAGACATGAGGATTAATCCTTGGTAAAAAGTTAGAGCCCTGAGACATCATAGAGCCAGTTTTGTTCTGCTACTGGAAATAATTCGCTCAAGCAGGTAGATAATGTGTACAGTGGTACCTCCAAAGCTGTTCTTGGATACATTGATATTCAGAGAAACTTAAATCTTCTCCCTCAACTCATAGTTCATATAAAAATCACAGTCCTGGGTGTGCGCACTCCTCTGCAAGCAACATCCTACCTGTCTTATTTAGGTACCAGTCTGGGATTTATTTTTGCAAAACGGGGAAAAAAAGTCTTCTAATGCCTTGATTTAGTTGTATTTAAAAAAAAGAGATAATTTGCTGTCTCTGTCATGCATGCAGACTTTATTTTTAAAAAGTTTTAGACAATGTACCTGAAAACAATAATGAATGTCATTTATAGAGAAATGTAGAAAATTCTGAGTTTTTAGCAAGGGAAGAAAGATCTTTTTGGATAACAAGTGAAAATACAGGGGGCAGAGATGTTATGATAGTCAAAAGGCAGTTGGAAATGGCATAAGCTGTACAGAAGTATCTTGCTTACTGATCCCAAATAATTGAGCAGAATGATGTCTGATCATGTGGCAGGATGTGAAACTGATAAGGTAGATTGGATCCAAGCTTACAGAGTGTCTTAAAATAAATGGAGGTGCATGAAGTCCACTGGTGTTGTCTTATGATGCTTCTCTGCCTGTGTGAGATGTTCTGTACGAGCAAGTCTGGAGTTTGTCTGCAAACTGGTTTTGATGTCTCTGCAGAACTCCAGACCAGTATCAGCACATCATTCAGCTCTGGCTCATTAGCCCAACTAAGAAATTGAGTATTTGGGCTGAAAAATGCACTAAGGTAGTAGGATGGTTTCTGATACCAGAGTGAACTTGTTCTGTATACCCTAGGCGATGCCTTTACTTGCAAATATTTTCCACCTCACTTATCTTTTTGTAAGCACTTGTGTACATATAAGCACCTCAAGAACAGATTAGCACTGCAAAGATACGCCTAGAAGAGTGAACTTTAGAGAGATGAGAGAAGAGAGCAATAGATGAAGGGCTAGATGACAATTTCAGAATACCACCAAAATACCTGTCTGGTGTGAGACAGTCTAATCATGAACATATTCAGAATAAACATACATCTGTCCTGCAGTAATTCTTTTTAGCTCAGATAGGTACATATGCATGTACTGTATAAAGTACAGAAATGGACTAAGGAAGAGAGACGCTTTCAGGTAAAAAGCTCACAGCTTTTATTGGGCTTGGACTGATGTCCTGGTTTATTCCTCTGAGTAGCAATGAATATTGAACTAAATTGACTGCAAAATAAAAAAGGTCAAACAAATACTTGAGAATGAATACACCTCACTGTGATTGAAATTTATGTTTTATTCTAGAGAGAGAAAAAACAAGCCAAAACTGACCAGTGACTATCTGTGGGCACGCTACCTGCAGATTCTGCTAGATATTACGTTTTGGTTTCATTTGGGATTTTGAAATGCACTTGGTGGATGAGGGGAAACTAAGATTCCATGCAACTTTGGCAGAGCTTTTAACACAGGAAAAAAATTTTTCCGATGAGGGTAGCGAAACACTGGAACAGGTTGCCCAGAGAGGTGGTAGATGTCCCATCCCTGAGAACATTCCAGGCCAGGCTGGACGGGGCTCTGAGCAACCTAATGTAGTTGAAGGTGTCCCTGCTCACTGCAGGGGGGTTGGACTTGATGACCTTTGATGGTCCCTTCCAGCCCAAGCCATT
>JAVKLA010000010.1:6054544-6075164 GCA_034782735.1 Sagittarius serpentarius | reverse complement strand
GCCTGTCAGTGTTGAAGAGGCTTTATTTGAACAATGCCCTTAATGCCATGCTTGAACTTTTGGTCAGCCCTGAAGTGATCAGGCAGTTGGATTCATTAATCATTTTAGGACCCTTCCATGTCAGCTATACTATTCAGTTCCTGTTCTGTTCTATTCCATTCCATTCCGTTCATGCTTGGGCTAGGTAAAGCATAGGCTTGAATCTGGGAACCTGCATTTTGTGAAATTCTGTAAAAGCTGAAAATCATTCTACCTTACATCAGCCCTTCCATGTACCAACATCAGCCAGAAGTACAGATGAAAAGAAATCGCTCTTCGATTCCACAGCCCGGCCTCTGGGAAAGCTGCATTGGCTCATTAATGCTTCGACCAGCCCTTCTTGGGCTTTGGACCCAGCTGTGGTCCCATGGCTCTGATAGGGGAGCTTGTATTCACCGTCTCTCTCTCTCTCATGGACCTAGATAAGGCAGATGGTGTGTTAGAAAGTTAGGGAGCCACGTTGCCAGAAACACTGGTGATGGGATCCCCCAATACTTGCTACAGCATGAACTGCACCAGCCATTGCTACCATTGAGAGTAGGTGTGTCACACCTCCTAGAGCTCACAGAGCTGAATTTGAAGGTGGGAATGGTCCAAATCTTGGTAGCTTTCTATCAGCATGTAAATTAAAACTCCTGTTTGTTACTAGTTGGCTGGCTGTAACTGGCTGCTGCAGGCTTGTTTTGCATCTGAGCTTAACCAGGTATTTAACAACCTAGGATTTAGGTAATGGTTTTGCTTACGGTGAAATACAGTTTTCTGTTAGTCTGCAGAAGGACTTTCTATTACTCTCTGAGGACAATTAAAAAAGGAATGTCAGTGAGAGTTTTCCTGTCATTCCAGTAAAATAAGAGTCTCTTACCTCATTATCAGGCAGGTGGGTCTGTTCCTCCCATCTTTACACACTTTTCAAAAACTTACAAACCTGTGAAATAATGGCCTGCCAGTATTAAAAAATGTGGAAAAAATTATCTAGTGGTGAATTTTACACTGAAGGAATAGGCCACACTGTCATCCCAAACCTCACTCTTCTGTTAAATGACATCTCTAATGACGTTTGCGTTGCATCATGTCACCTGTGGTGGTCTTTGGGCTACGCCTAGAACATCTCAATACACACTAATTCAAAGTGTGTGATTCTTAACTCACGTGTGTCCAGTCTTTTCCGAAGCATTTCCCATGCTGCATCTGCTCAGAGTTCTCCTCTCCCTTCTTGAAGTGTAAATGGCTGCAGACGGCAGCAAGGATATCAGACCTCTGAATGTCTTCCCTGAGGAACAACTACTACCACTGTATATACAGAGAATAGCTTTTAATAAGAGCTCATCATTGCATTTGTATTCTTTATGGGTAGATCTGTGTCCTTAGGATCTGTTCCTAGTTCTAGTTAATTAGTGTGTGGAAATCTAAGAAAAGATTAAATGAAAGTGGTAATGACAATAACAGAACTTAGTAGGATAGCAGTTAAGGGGTTTATAAATATTTTTTTAATCATAATAAATTGTGAAATTGATACGGGAGGTATTGTTAATTTCTTAGAACAAGCAGGGCACCAACAGCATCAGAAGTTTTTTTTTCAGCTACTGTACTTGATAGAAAATTACTCGTGGAGAGTCCAAGATGGGGGTTCTTTGGACTATGCACTACTTACCCAGAATGAGATATTTTCTGTCTGAGAGTGTTTTTAACCCACACAGACAAAAAGAGGGAAAGGAGGAGGACTGGGTAGAGGAGGGATTAAGAACAGAGAACTCTGTAATATCATGTGTACATTTGTAATGTTTCTATAGTGCCTCAGTCATGTGTGCAGTTTTTCCTGTGATTGCCATTTATGAATGGCATTTATGAATAAGCACGAAATCTACACATTTACCTGCCTGGATATGATGCCTGTCAGGTAGGTAGTTACCTAAATGCTATCATTCATGCATTAAATACTATATTGGGAAGTGACAGTAAACTGAATGCTGCAGATACAAACTGGAGGGCTGGCTCAGGTTCTCTTCAAACCATCCCTCCACAGTACAATTCCCTTGCTTCTGGTGAAACATTAATGATGACAGCCAGCTTAAGCCACAGACAGTAGGAGTTTGGTAGATAGGTCCCAGCCACAGTCTGGGTATTAAAGACTTAATGATAGCACATACCACCTTACTTTACTGAAAACACGCTATAACACCCTAGTCTGATTAATGGATTGAGGGAGGTGGACACACACATACTGGGTTTACGTGGCAAGGTTTTGGTAGTGGGGGGCTACAGGGGTGGCTTCTTTGAAAAGCTGCTAGAAGCTTCCCCTGTGTCCGACAGAGCCAATGCCAGCCGGCTCCAAGACGGACCCACCGCTGGCCAAGGCCGAGCCCATCAGCAATGGTGGTAGCACATCTGGGATAACAGATTTAAGAAGGGGAAAAAAGTGCTGGGGCTCAGAAGCCGCAGCCGGAGAGGAGTGAGAACATGTAGGAGAAATAACTCCGCAGACCCCCAGGTCAGTGCAGAAGGAGGGGGAGGAGGTGCTCCAGGCACTGGAGAAGAGATTCCCCTGCGGCCCGTGGGGAAGACCCCGGTGAGGCAGGCTGTCCCCCTGCAGTCCAGGGAGGTCCACCCTGGAGCAGATCTCCACCTGCAGCCCGGGGAGAACCCCACGCCGGAGCAGGTGGGTGCCCAAAGGAGGCTGTGACCCCGTGGGAAGCCTGCGCCGGAGCAGGCTTCTGGCAGGAGCTGTGGCCCCATGGAGAGAGGAGCCCAGGCTGGAGCAGGTTTGCTGGCAGGACTTGTGACCCCGCGGGGGACCCGCGCTGGAGCAGTCTGTGCCTGAAGGACTGCAGCCCATGGGAGGGACCCATGCTGGAGCAGTTTGTGAAAAACTGTAGCCCATAGGAAGGACCCACATTGGAGAAGTTCATGGAGGACTGTCTCCTGTGGGAGGGACCCCAGGCTGGAGCTGGGGAAGAGTGAGGAGTCCTGCCCCTGAGGAGGAAGGAGCGGCAGAGACAATGTGTGACAAACTGACCGTAACCCCCATTCCCCATTCCCCATCCCCCTGTGCCGCTGTGGGGGGGGACGTAGAGAAAATCTGGAGTGGAGTTGAGCCTGGGATGGAGGGAGGGGTGGGGGGAAGGTGTTTTAAGATTTGGTTTTATTTCTTATTACCCTAGTCTGGTTTGATTGGTAATAAATTATGTTAATTTTCCCCAAGTCGAGTCTATTTTGCCGTGACGGTAATTGCTGAGTGATCTCTGCCTGTCCTTATCTCAACCCACAAGCCTTTTGTTATATTTTCTCTCCCCTGTCCAGCCACTACACAGGTATGAGAGAATGTTTGAGAAGAGATGGCCTGCTTCATGCTTTTAATATTTAACAGATGTGAGCTAATTCTGAAATAATTAATATAAACTAGATCCTCAGCTTCTGTAAGTTATCTTGGTTCAATTAGCTGCTGGTGAGTTACTCCAGCGTTAGACAGTAGCTGAAGATGGGAAAAAATTGTACCTTCTGAGTACCTCTGTGACAGCGGGTGCTTTTGGGGGGCGAAGGAAGCTCTGAGAAACAAGGACTTCAGGATTTGGCATGATACTTTGGCCAGTGCAAAATTCATGGGTTTTCCTCCTAAGGAGCATTTCCCGCCCTTACACTGGACACCAGGGCTGTGTAATTGCTCTCTCCCCTTTTCAGACAGGCCGTCCAGGGAGGTGCAGGGAGCTTCCCTGTGGTGGTGATGGCTAACTTCTAAAAAGCCCTTTTCTTCAGGAGGCATTGGAAGCTATGCTGGCTGCTAGGAGGAGGACTCTGCAGCAAACCTAAAGGAAGATGTTAACAGCCAGATTAGCACGTTTCCTTGCACTCAGGATGGGCGGTCTTTGGGAAAGCAGACAGCCCATATAGTGGTCAGGCTGGCACTGCCACAAGTTTCCTTACATGTTATTAGGTTTCCTTACATGTAGGTTTGTTCACTAATGAACAGCAGAAAGAAATAAAAATTTAGGTCAGGCAAGTCACTGTCAACCAGACATCCTTTTGTATCTATTAAGGTGCAGAGCATAGGTATGAACTTACCTGTTTATTTTAGCAGTTTAAACATTTTACAGAAGAAAACAGCAAGAGGTAGCTGAGTTTTCATTAGATGAACACATTTTGTCAATCCCTCTGTCTTTGTTCCTTGAAAACCATGGGAAAAATAAAACCTTGATAGAAAAACTATTTCAACTGAGTACATCAGGTTGTGATCAGAAGGTGTTTTTATTTATACAGGAGAGTTGCAGCTTTATTTTGTTTCTTAATTTCATCCGTATGTCAGGTAACTATAAAAGAGGGTTTTGTTCTTTAATTAGAGTTTTATCAGAGGTATTTCAATTGTAGCTATGCTCACCAAAATGATTTTTTGAAAGAATTCTAAACTTACTTGAGAGAGAACTGTTTATGTGTGTTCGTAACTGTAAACCTGTTGACTTTGCTAACTAAAATATCCATACTGGTACTTTGAGTCTTTAGAGGTGGTGACACTGTGAGGAAGTGAGGATGGTAAGACAAGGATTAAAGTGAGCTGCAGAAGCCTTACCCAGCAGTGATGCTCCAGCCCACTGAATACAGGGCCATCTCTATATTTAACACTTTTCCACCAGTTCCTTCAGACCTCTTGAGGCCAGCCTTTCACCTTTGCGATTAATACTAACCTTAAAAGAATTTCTGTTAAACTTTGCATATGTTGTCTAAATCACAAGTTCCAGAAAATGAAATAGGGTCATACATTGTACAACTACATTGTGTAGAAATGGGAGAATACTCCCTTGAATTAATCTGATGAAAGTGAGGGTGCTTTTTGGTAAAGGTTACCAAGCATCACATAGAGCCTAGCTCTCATTTTGTATGCGCATTTATCTTCTGCTGTCTCTCTAATTAATGCTTCTGTGCTGTTCTGGGCAAGAGGTGCAGGTACCTTTTGAAATGCTAATGCTCCGGTGGAATATCCTGGTTCTCTGTCAGCTCTGGAGAAGCTGCAGCAGAGGTCAGCAGCAAAAGTTTTAATAAAACTTCTGCCTCCCAGTGACTTGCCAAATTTCAGCCATACAGAGACAACAGACTTCAAATGGCTGTCTGCTATTACATGTCTTTTCTACATTCCTTGCCGTGTGAGCTCACATTCCCACATTCCCTAAAAAGATTAAGTGATATGTTTTGTTCCTCTGCGTAGCCCGGGTGTTTTCAGGATCCTTAGTGCATTGTTTCTCTGCAAAATGTTATGTACCGTATTAGTGTAAGGGCTTAAAACCTGAAGAAACTTTATTAATGTATTTAAGGTACTCAAGCACATCTTCACCAAAAAAAAAAAAGGTCAGAAGTTTGCTCAGTCGCTGCTCTACAGGCAATTAGAGCCCAGGACAGAAGACATTTTCATTAACCATACAGGAGTCAACTTTGTCTTTCAGTAGTTGTGTCGTCATCAGATGTTCTGGTTTCCTCCTTAAGACTTCATGTCTTCTGAGTAGGTGGTTTTTAATAAATTTCTGTGTGGCAATTCACGTTTTATGGCTGGTTTTCGTCCTTATAGATAAGTGTCAAGATGTCTCTTTTCTGGCCATGAAACAGAAAATTAATGTCTAAAATGATGTGTATGTGGAAATCAGAAAAGAAAATGCAGACCCAAACAGGAGAAGCATAGTTAAGACTTTTGAGAACCTGCAGATTTTTCCTCACCTGCTAACAGGTTGCTCAGTAAGGGGATAAATCTCTTCTCATTGCACTCATGAGTCATTGTGTAGAAAGGGCTCTAAAGGATTTCTGCTGCAAGCTACTTACTGCAATTTCAAGCCCTGAAGAAGCAAAGGGCTTCTTCAGACTCAGCCTCTCCTGTATAGGTCATCTTCCCTGTTTTTGGAAGTACATAAACAGATGCTAAACTCAGGGGCAGGTACTTAAGGTACTCAGGTGAGAGTAAGTAAATTATGGAAGCAAGGAAATCCCAGTGAATGTCTTTTACATGTAACTGCTTACTGTTTGGTTGTGCTTGACTTTTAAGTATTCTTACTGGTGTGAAAGTTCACAGAAAGGACATGTAGAGTTAAAATACTAGTCATCAAAACTGACTTTTAAAATTATATAATGAGTTTTCAAGCCACACTGTAGGTGTTGTTAGTAACTATCTAACTAGGAGGAAAAAGTATAATATGTGTGTTTCTAGCTCTTCTGGGGAAGCAGAGAAATTGTTTATCTTGTCTTGAAAAAGTGCATTCTCACCTTGGAGCAGCAAAATCCAGCTTTGGTGGCACTCCATGAAGGACCCCTGAGCCGGCTCTGGCTTCCACTGCTGCCTTTTTGAGACTAATATCTAAATCTCAGTTTGTGTAGTTTATGACTGCTTTGTTATAAGTTCACCAGGTTTTAGATCCCACCCCTTTGATCCCTCACATGCAGTCTAAAATGTTAATAACAAACCGCTTACCTTTCTCTAATGTAATGGCTAGTTTTCCTCAATTATTAGGGCAAATTCTGCCATCTGTTTCTTTGCCGTGAAAAGAGGGAAAACAGTTTTGGGTGTCTTGTCAGCCTCTGTCTTCTCAGTTAGTCAGATACTCTCACCTGTTGGAGGGAGTCCTGGTTACATTGCTCTTCTGTCCCCTTTTCTCCAGCCTTGTGTCCTAGAAGTCTGGAGTGTGGCACTTCTGGATGAGTACTTGGGCTTCCCCGGCTTTCAAAATCATGTGCTCGTGGGTGACTCATGCTGAGGCACTGGTGCTTATTCTGCCACTGAATTAATATGCTGCCCGGAGCCATGCTGCCTTGTGCAAGGATGAAAACTCACAGCTTGACTCCCCTTTTTTTTATTCCTTTTGCCAAGGATCCAACAGCAAGACGTGGTGCTTCATACTGAGATGCTGGGTTTCTTCTGAGATGTGCTGAATAGTTTCAGCTTTAATTGGCTCTAAGGTGATGGTGACAACGTTGCATTCATGTGTTCTTGATTTTAAGCAACACATTAGTCTGTAAGTAATAAAGAAGAAGCCACGGGTACTTAGCAGCAGTCTCTGGGAGTTGCTTGTTCTGTGCACACTGGATTTTTCCCAAAGTACTTGTACTTAGCTGAACACAGGAGGGTGTTCAGCACCATGGAAAACAAGCAAGCAGTTTTTAAATCTCGGAGCATCGCTTTATTTTGTACTGTATTGATTGTAACTGGAGAACACTTTCAAATATTGGCAATTAAAAAGAAAAATGCAACAATTGTAGCTATCATTAACACTTTTCTTTGTCACTGAGGGATAAGGTTTCGAGGCAGGGCGTTAGCTGCTTGATTTCTGTTAATGATAATGGGAGCGAGTTGGCTGTCCTCTGCAGAAGATGTCCCCCTGATGTGTGCTTTGCATAGCAGTTTGAGCTGAGGGTAATATGTTCTCCAATTTATTTCAGATATTTTTTTATTATTTGCAAGGTGACACTGCATACCAGGCAAGCATAAATGAATGCATTATTGCCCTCATATCTTCACACACTTTTATCTTTTTCTTTAAATCATAGCGTTTGCAAATAAAATAATACTTTTATGCTCTTTAACACTAAGCTCTTTAAAAAGTAAGGAGAAAAGAGGCTGTTCTTCAAGGTTGCCAAATATTACCAAGTACTTTTAATCACAGAACTACCTGACTGTAATCCACAGATTTGGTAACAGTCTATGCAAAGAATTCTGGCAGGGTCACATGTATCTGCTATCTGTGTATGGCCTGATGTGTGCATATACTTGCTTTCTTTGTTAAATTGGGGTCTGCAATACTGTTGTTGTTCTCCCCTCCTTTTTATTTTTTTTTAATCTTGTTAAATCTCATCTGGATTTATTGTACCAAATGTTGTTTGGGAATTATGTTCTGTATAAGCAATTGCATAATGAACATTAGGGTTTGTTAAGGTCTTTGAAGAAGGCATGGGCAATTGGGTGGTTTTTTGTTGTTTGTTTCTGAATTCATACGGCAACTAGCACATCATTGTCAGTGCCACCCTAATACAAATATTACATGGTGATAAGGGAGGCTTTGTGGATTGAAATAACAGTGATGTGAACCATGGAATCAGAAAAAGTAAGCTAGCTGACTTCAAGAGAGTCTTGACTGGGAAGTAGAGGGTGGAGGAGGTAAGGACTGTTTTAGCCTGATGATAATAAGTTTTGGAATCCTTAGTGTGATCTGTTCAAGATTAACCAAAACAGAATGCTTTTTTTATAGTCAGTTTGCAGGTCATTAATTGTATTGGTATTGTATTTACTATTTGGCTTCTGAGGTTCAGGTGTGACCCTTATTTGTGGTAACCTTGCAGGTAGTACCAGGAAGGTATTTACAGATTGAATAGATATTAACCCTGAATATATTTTGCAATCTGAAATCTCTCCTTTCCCGGAAACTCACCTCTGAACAGCTAGATGAGGCATCTAAGTATGCTGCTTTGAGACAAAATATGTATGGCATCTACTTGTGCTGTACCTGTCTCTGGGAGTTAAAAAGGCACTTTGATCTTCACAGCAGTTAACACTATACTTTTGACAGATTTAAATAGGCTTAACACCTTTCTGATGAGAATAGCCCTCACTCATCCTTCTAGTCAAGACTGAGGACAGTCAGGAGGGCAAGCTGAAAGTGCATCTTAATAGTTAGCAAGTGTAGATTTGGGGGCATTAATTTTTTTTTGTTGTTTTTTTTTGTTGAACTGTGATTTTAATATTTATCCTGAAGTAATACTAGAGTGCTTAATCTTCTGAATTCCCAACTACTAGATTCTTATGTACGTCAAAGCTGACTTCAGTGACTTTGCCTCATGTTAAGTCTGCAGTGTTTTATCTTCACTGTATTTTTTCTACTGGCAAGTAGCTTATGTGTGTCTCTTAGTCTGGGGTAAAAGGCACCAGTTTTTAAATTTATTTTTAGTAGTGAAAAAAAAGCATAGGGAACCCATTCTGCACCCTCGAATGATGCAGCTGTGACACGTACGGCTTGTCTGCGTGGGATTGTTTTCTGTGCTGTAACTGAAGGAAGCAAAGGGTACCACAGATACTGCCTTTAAATGTTCATGTCTCTGATGTTAACATTTGTTTAAAAAAGGTTAATTGCAGGCAATTATGTGCTAAAGGAGCTACATCACAAGAAAAGTCAATAGTACTAGGAAACTGTAACTTTGAATTAATGATAGAACTGAACAGCTATGCCAGAGAATTTATTTAAGGAGGCAGCACAGGTTTTTATAAACTGCTAAAGTGTGATGTGTTGGTTGGTTTTTTTTTTCTTTTTCATAACTATAAAAAGGCATATTTACCACTCCACACTGAATTCTTAAAGTGAGTGAATAAAGAACCAAGTATTCTGATGTTTTAAATTTAACATCCTGTTCATTAGTGTTAAATACTTTAAAAAAACCCTGCTTCTTGAATTAAGCTGTGTCCATTAAATGGGTTTCTTGAAGACAAGAGGCACAGTTGTGCTTACTTAGCATGAGAACCTCAGAGTTTAAATAGCTTCTATTTATTTTGTAACCTGTGTCTATGGTAAGAGTCAATTACTGCTTTATGGTAATGGTGACTAAAATTTCATTAGTGTATCTTGAAATTACAGCAAACTTGCTAGAATCTCTTTTTTTTTTTTTCTGCTCTCCAGCCCAGCATCCTGGGAGTTCATAAAACTGTTCAGTCAACATTCAGCCTTTATCAAATTTGGATAAATCCCCTAGCTGGGGTCCATCTCAAAACTTCTGAGAAATAGTGCTGTTTTTTCTTAGTAAGCTAGCTAAACCTTTAAAGGTTTCATATTGATACTCTGTGGTGGTTTTTTTTTTTTTTTTTAAATTATATACGTGAAACATAAGCAGTCTGCTACGGAAGTGCCTTCAGGTCCTTATCTGAAAGCAATCCTGGCCCTCCTGACTCCATACTCATTTTAGATGGATGCCGTAAGGCTCCAAAATACCCTGATGAGAACAAAAAAACCAAACAATAACAACAAGAAAGTAACAACCTAAAGCCAAACAAACAAACAAAACCCTCAACCCCCCAAAAAAGAAAGAGAATGAGAAAAGAAAGAAAAAGTCTGGCTGGCCCAAAGCCTCTGAGGATTTTTTGTTGCTCAGTGCCTGGTGTTACGCTGCTTGACAGCTCTAGAAAAGGCTTGGTAAACTAGGCAGATCTCACATGAGCTTTGTATTTTTGGTCCTATTAGAATTAGGGAGTTGGCTCACTCCTGATAAATGTCAGTGTAAAGCAGCAGAGAATCAAGCCAGCTGAGCTGGTCATGACCTTATATGCATAGTGATAATTAATAGCTAATGAGACTGGTAAAACATGGTTCTGAAATGCAGTAGACTGCATCATCTGGACTGTTTAGAAATTAAAATTTTTAATTGCACTTTGAAAAGAAATTAAAGACATATTTTGCCATGATGGGCAAAAAGGTAACCTGCTTCACTAAAGAATATGTGCCACATATGTCACTGAAATATGTCATTTTCAATGCAGTTATGCTACAGAATAAGAATTATTCATGAATTTGAGGTCAAAGGGTAGGAAGACATGGGTTAGAATAATGTAATACCTACTTTTAATCCGTACCTTAAATACGCGTGTCTGTTTTAAATTTTCTGGAGGGGCTTTTCTTGTTACTTTTTTTGTGACGTAGTTTCTTCCACTCACATAGTAGTAAGCTTGGTATGTGATTCTCCAGAGCCTGTTCTCCTGGACTAGACTGTACTCTGGAGTAAATACAAAACTACACCAAAGCAAACAAGTGAAAACCAAGTATTACAAGATATTCTTAAGTTACTTTAGTGTGAGGGCTTTTTTCATATTTATCTCTCTCAACTATTTCCCCTTTTTCTATATCAGCTAGTGCTAATCCTGTCCGAAGTTAGTCAGTCTAGGACAACTTTTCACACAATGACTGTAGTTATTTCTGGTGCTTCTAAAAGGGAAGGAGAAGAGAAGAAGAAAGAATTCTTCTCTTCATGTACATTAATGTGAGGCTTAGACTTTTTGAAATTTTGAAGTTCCCAGCCACAATTCCTTATTCTTTGATAGTCACTTCTGGCTTTGTGGTGGCTACAAGTGAACTATTTAGACAGGATGTTTTGAAAATGGAGGTGGAGCTTCCTGGCAGAGGAGACGCGCTCAGGCAGTGTAGCCAGGAACCCTGGCAGAGTGCTTGGGAGGCGCAACGGAGATGCTTGTTTCTTTTGCTTGTAAAAATTCAGACAGAACTTCAGCTAGCTTTTATCATGGAAATGGTTTTACTTTGGATGAGAGCAAAAGCTATGCAGGAGCGTTTGATTCTGAGAAGATACTTTTTTGACTAATTCTGCTCCCAGTTCTGCCTCTTGAAGCGCTCAGGAGAAATGGTTGAGTATTTAAAAGCACAGCAGTCTGTAGTTACTGTAGAGAAAAGAAATGACAAAGACACTTTTGGATTTATGTACTGCATTTAAGTAAGGTAAACAACCTTAAGACATCAGCTTTTTCATCAGAGTGGACGTGTGTGTCATACAAAGTTGGCTTTCTGTGACAATTGGCTGTTGTTTTTCCTGCCCAACCTGCTGGGATGCCTCCAGGGCTCGCATTCGGGGCCACCACTGGAACACCTAGACTAAGTTTACTTTTAATGGCTTTGTTTGAATCAGGAAGAAATGAAAGGAAAATAACAAATTGAAAGAGAATACCTGTAGTTTCTTAGGCTTGTTGTATTCAGTAAATATTTCATTGGGAAACTTACGGAAAGGTAAAAAGGCAGCAATTTAAAATTTAACTTTTGAAAACGTGATATTTTTTGTAAGCTGAAAAGGTCAGTCTCACAATGAAGGAGCAAATCTAATTTACTGTTTAGTTTTTTGCTGGTTTTGAACTATACTGATTTGAGCATATGAAGCAGAGCACTGAAACATTTGCATTTCTTCTAGTTGGGTTCTGTGTCCTCGATAAAACCCAATGCAGAAGGGACTGTCCTTCCCCCCACCGCGAGTGTGGGAGCATCACTGTTGGAGAGGTTATTTTTAGAACATATCCTTTTGTAATGGCCTTAGTAATATCAGAGAACAGTGAATTTGAAATGCCATAGTTGCACGTGAACTAACTCACAAAAGTTGTACTTACCAGCTTCTGGTGAAGCAGCTTTCAGTTTTCAAAGAAAATGGTGGCCAGTGACCATGCGTCTCTCTTGAACTCTTTTAACAGCCAGAACATGAGATTTTTATAAGTTTTACTGATGTGGGGAGTTTGTAGACCCTGCAGCATTCTTCTAAAATTATGTGGAAGAAAAATATGTCCCAATATTCTTTGCCCAATTCCTCGTAACTCAGCTTGAGCTGTAAACTAATTTGCTGATGAACTCTCATACCCTTCATAGAGTATAGTGACCTGGGAGAAGAGGAACTATGTATTTAATTTGTTAGAAAACACTGAAATCACAGCTTTAATTTCAAAACTCAGTTCAGCCTTATCTGTTGAAACAGTGACAACACTTTCACCTGGCTTCTTAGCTGCTGCTTAAAATTCCAGGAATTGTGCAAGGTGGAAAGTTGTGTTTCTGTATTTGGTTTTTTTTTTTTCCAAAAATATTCTTAAACTGTTCTTGAAGTTTCATTATGAATTTGATAAGAATTTATACAGTAAATACTTTGAAGCATTCTGCAATTAAAATTGACAAGCAAGTTGATATAAGTATCACAACATGATTTCTGTGTGCTTTGCAGCAATATTGCTGTACAAATGATGGTTAGGATTTGAAACCAAATTCAGACACATTTTGTAGATCCAACATAGGACTTAAAAATCACTGAGCATTTGGCTTCTGTGTTTTGGGGGGAATATTTTAATAAGCAAGGAGAAGAGCAGAAATGAGATGACATCAGTAACAACTAAAATACAAATCTTTGGGACATTTGTGGCATACCAGCTGTCCAAGCATCATCATCGTCATCATCGTCATCTTCTGACAAATAATACCTGCCAAGGCTTGATGTACAGCACTCATATATGCTTTGTCAAATACTCTGCTGATTGAATGATACATTTGAAAGATATTTAAGAATTGTCTTTCTAGAACCATGCAGATACAAGTCGTGCCTTACTGACCCGGGGAGATGTAAAAGCATCTAAGCGATGTGTAGCTCCCTTAGCAAAGAAGGGACACTAGATTTACCAGTTTTACAGTTTGTCTGTTACCTTATTTTGTATCACCTCATAGCAACTCTTAACATGCTTTTAACTACCTCCTGTCCCTTGAGAGATTAATGCTTGTACCCCTTAGCGCTCTTGAGAAAATAAATATTAAATGTAGTAAGATGGATTAATTTTTCATTTCATCGCTCATTGCTTTCCTTTCAGCTTCTTGCCTGATTACATCAGTGGTGATTTTGATTCCATTCAGCCTGAAGTCAAGGAGTACTACAAGGTCAAGGTAAATTAAATCTCTTTGATGAGTTTGTGTGTGTTAGAGCATTGTAGGATCCAACCCATTAGTGCCCCCGTTGGTCATTAAGTGATTCTGGCTCCGTTGGTTTCTTTGAGGCTTCAGTTGTGAAGCACCTTACAAGCTCAGATGTGCTCTGCCTGGCACTGTACTAATGCTTAAAGTAAACACAGGAGGTGCAGTACTGCCCGAGTCCTGCACAGGGTGCAGTTTCGTGGCACCAGCTAAAGAAATAGATTGTACGTTGCTGGAGATGATAGCAACTAGGAACTAGGACAAAACTTCCTGAAAAATCTGTGGCTTCTTTTGCTCAGTGATATACAGAGCAATAAAGATTAACCTCCCGTGATTCCCACATGGCTGGCACCCACAGACTTTCTAGGGAGATTTTCTCTGTTTGATTTTTGTGTGATACGACTTTACCTTTTTAGCGGGAAGCTGCAGATGGAGACATCTGTCTCTTTCATCACCCACTGAAGCATTGAATTACGCCCTGACTACTTCTGCTTCACTAGTGGAGTGCCCTCCTTAATGGGTTTTTGGACAAATTCCTGCATACATTAATTGATTCCCAGTGTAGCCACTGTGTTTCCAGTGATCAACATAAATGTAAACTTGCATTTCTTAGGTCTTTTAGGGCTCAAAGTTCTGCCTTTAGCTGACTGTTTGATATTTAATACTTCACCTGCCTGCCTGTATAGGCTTTTGAACTGAGCACAGTGCTTTACCCTCATGTCTCGAACAGCACGTTTCTGCAAATTCAGAGTTTGCCTCAGTGTGCCAGCTTACTTTTGCAGCAGGCTGCACTTGTAAGAGCAGTAAGTGTTTGATCCTTGTGAGCTAGTGGACTTAGAGGTCTGTGATATGTCTGCTGCTAATTCAGTATGTGAGGCTGAAATTTGACTAAAATCTTCCCTGATGGACTCGAGATCAAATGTTTAGAACAAAAGGTTTCAAACTGTGAGGGCAGGGCTGGAGGAGTGTGTAGGACTGGGTTTTAGTCCCCCTCGGAGCACTGTGTGGTTTTTTTCCCATGTTCTACCTTATTGGATAGAAGGAAGAAGTGTGTGATGGCTGTCTGTCTTGGGAGAACAGCTCAAGAAAATTGCTCGGGAATCTTTAAGTTACAGCTTGGGAACTGAAAATAAAATAAAAAGGTTGGCATTAATGCTGTTCATTGCAGACGAGAAATTCATGATCTGTGAGTAAACAGGGAAATTGCAAAATGCACTGCTCTATTGGGCATGGACATTGGTATTAATGCTTATATAAACTGCTTGTTGGTAGGTAGGTAAGTCCTACCAAAGAATGTGGGTAAAGGATTGTTCAACAGAGAGAGGGGAGATGAAAGAGGTAGGAGGGGGAAGAATACAGTAGGATATGGTAAGGGATAAGCTAAGGTAAACTGGTATTTCACTTTTTCAGGGGGATTTCTTTTCCGGCCATAGCATCCCTTTGTCAGCTCCGTTGTAACTGTCTGTTGATGTGCAGTTTACATCTTCTCTATGAACACGTAGTGAACCATTCTGCTTCATACAGAGTTGATACACCCATGCAAGTGCTGGGCTGATAGTCTGTAAAGAAAGCAGTATTTCATCAGGATTGTAAAGGTGTAATGAAGAGCATAATCTAGCCTACAGAATCCTTGCCTGGTGTCCTCATACATGACTGAGGAAAGGTAAATGCAGTTTGACTTTAGAATTCTAAGTTTGGGGGTACATGGTAGGAAAAATAATCTTTTGCATTTTTAAATTAAATGTCTGTAGTCAAAAATTAGAATGGTAAATATGGGTGGGTGTCTAAGGAGGTCTTGAGCAAAAAATATAATAAACCACAGAATTTGGAGGGAGGTGTATGCTTCTTTTCTTGTAAAGTGTCTTGTCCAGTAAAGTACCCTCTAGTCCAGGCAGTTTCCAAAGTCGCTGTCATTTGGAAATGTTGTATGTGTTGATGACCCAAAATAGGTTAAGGCTGCTTAAAAGAAGCTGTGAGAGAACTTCAGGTGAGTACATCGGTGCAGCGCCATTGACTTCAAGGATGTACAGGGTCACGTTGTGAGTTAGGGTTGCTTCCTGTGCTGTCCTTCCTCCCTCACCGAAGCACTCCCTCACCTGCATGCAGATTTCGCTCAGAGATGGGGTAAGACATTATCATTAGGTAGTATTACTGTATTGTTTCAAGCATTCTCTTTTATTGATTGTTGATGATGATGAATGGGAAGATGGGAGAATTGTTGTAGCAAAGCTCAGACTGATGTGATGTGGCAGTTTTCGGTGAGCAACTGGATGAGAATCCACAGAAATCCCACCTGCTAACTTGACTGATCAGTATTTCCCTGTACAAAGAAAATGCCCTTTCCCATGCTAGCTTTTGGTATTTGTGGTCAATTACTTTGACATTGGCATGCTCCGACATGGACTTCCACTTCTCCAGTCTTGCTTGCAAATACTCACTCTTGCTGGAATGGAAAGCCTGAACCATTCTTATCACACAGAATTACCTGAAAACACATGTATTTGTCATGCAATATTGCTCCAGTTTCATTTGCCCAGGTTAGTACCAACAATTTCATTAATTAGCTGGACTTCTCTGCAGTTGAGTGTGGTACTTTCAGACAACTAAATATTTATTTTTACTTTGAAATGTGTCTCTAGGTAAACTTCTTCAGGGCATTAGGTCTTCATCACAAAATAACAAGAATATTCTATCAGCATTTCTAATGTTTCTACTCTCATTTACTGCCAAGCCACCTTTCCCGTTCCACCAGGCAGCAGACTGTCCTGCCTGAATTTTCCCTGTCACATGCACCTGTCTTGAGCTGCTGCCAGGACAGAGTAAGTAATGACTTATGCTGTAGCTATAGCTTGAGCTTCTTCCAAATTCACATTTTCTATGTAGCGTAATTTATACCGTAGTGTAGGTTTACTCTCTTGGTGCCCCTTGCTTTTTTCTGTCTATACCTAATGCAACTTATTCCCAAATGTTACACAAAGGAAAGGTGACTTTTTGAAGGCACTTACTTGGGGTAAATCAGGAGCTCCGCTGTCTGGCTGTAACGTTACCGTGACCTGCAAGAAAATGGGGGTGTGGGAGGGGTGTGTATTCCTTTGTACACGGATTACCAAGTAATTCATTATGTCCAGCAGAAAGGAGGAGCTGTCACATGCCTGGAGTGAGTATGAAGGAAAGTGAAGCAAGCAGCGAATGCTGAGAGGTATTCACCCTCTGCACTCCCATCTGCCTTCACGTATGATGTACAGAGAAAAGTCTTTTCTATCACTTAAGTTTGACTTGATTGCTGTAGATTCAACTGCCAGGTAAAGGGCAAGCAGTGCTGAAGGAGCTGGAGGTTCCTTTGGTATGTTAATTGCAATGATTTAATTTATACCAGGAATTAAAGTGATTTTTTTTTCTTTGTGTTTGTGAAGCTGAAGGTAAGTTTCTCTGTGTTTTTTATAAACATGCTTTATAGTTCTGTTAAGTATTACATTTACAATAGAGTGCCAGTGGCCTTTTTTTTTTTTTTTTTTTTTTAATAAAAGCTACCCATATTGACAGAAATTAATACATTGTGACTTCTGTCATCTATCTGAAGATAGGACGCCACTGGTTAAAAGGAGTTAATTTTTCATAACAAAGCTTATGGACGTTAATTATTGAGTTATAAAACATACTCATTTGCAAGTGTTTGTATCAAAGACAGCCTAGTGTAGTGCTGAGGAAGAAGGGGTAGTATTAAACTTGGTGTGTGAAACTACTTCTGGTTCTGTAAAGTGTTGTCTATAAGTGGTTGCACCATCATCACAAAACAATGACAGACCTGACTCCTCCATTGCAGCAGCTTCATGCCAGGACGTTGCTAGTAGACTCAGAAGGTTTTCTACCTCATTTAAATGATAATAGCAAGAGCAGATATATGCCACTACAGGAAACATGACATACAGATTCCCAAAGCTGAAGGGTTTTACTGGAAGGGATATCCTTGAGCCAATTCCTCTGGTGTTTTCAGTTGTGCAAGGGGTATGTGATGAGTATTTCCATTTTCCCGTAAGGAAGATTAACACCATTGTGTCAGGGAACCTTATTTAAATAAAGTTCCTAAATGTGAAGCAAATAAATCCATTTTGTCTCTGTTAGGTGTGGCATGCCATAGTTAGTGAAGAGATCTAAAGGCAAAGGTGCTGTTTTTTCACTTGTGTTGGAAAATAATCATGTAATAGACTTATAAGTAGGACGTGTAAGTGATGGGTTAGGCGTGTTATGATTTTGGGAGAGAATAAGTAAGCACGCATCATAGGTTATTCAGCTTTACTTTTTATTTTCTGCAGTCTTGGTTTTGCCTCAAGTAAGTACTTGTAGTCTTTTACATTACTGATGTTTTCCCCCATTTCTTAAAGAGTTAAGTAATGTTAAAATTGAATAAAACTGCACCACAACTGGAAATGGAATATCACGTTTAAATTTCCCTTTTAAAAATCATATTACACTATAAATGAAGGATAAAGAATAACAATTCAGTATTCTTTATTCTGTATATCTTCTGTCATTGTTAAAAAAGATACTGAGAAGAGGTTTTCTACTTTCATGATAAATATGCATGTTCATATGATCCCCTAATAGATGCACTGGCAATCTTTCTCTGTGTAGACTGAAGTGCATTGGAAACGACACTGCACAAAGCAGGGGGGACTTGTGGTGCTATTTCTGTTATTGCAATTTCATCTGTTTCTCACTTTAGCTGAATGTTTCTATTATTGAAAACTTTTAAACATTACTTTGAAGTTAAAGCAGCCATGTGCATTGTTATGCCTCAAACAAGGCTCAGTTTCTGAAGTTTTGAGACCAAAGACATTATCTGAAATTATACTAAATATGTACTTACGCCTAGAAGCAGAAGGTTGGATCCAGTGCCCTTTGAAATCCAGATTATGCTATTTATTAAAAATCCAGTTTGGCTTTTCCACCAAGCAAATTTCACGTGCTTTAAAAGACTTCTGTAGACTTAGTAGTCTGTGCTTCAGATCTGTAATTAAATGCTGTGAACCTATTTACAAGTCCTGTGTTTTTCCTATTCTCTTTTCTTTTTAAGCCCCATAGAGCTGCTTATTTTTGCAGGCAGTTCTGCAGCTGTAGCACTTTCCCTTTCCTTTTTCTATTACATTTCCAGGGTTTAACGGTTATCGGGCTGTAGAAATGCTTAATAGGTATGGTGTGGGTATTGTCTTTTTGTTCTATGATGATGCACCTATAATTAGATTTACAAAATGTATTTGTAGCAGTGAAGTAGTGCTTGTACATCTCTCTAACTTCTACACTTTCTTGCTGAACTGCATGTTTTAGTGTCATATTCCCTGCTTGCTTTCTGAGGCCAAAATTTTTAATAATTTTGGGAAATCACAATGTTCATAGATTTTCCTCAGTTATATTATTCTAATTTAAATGCATACAAAATCATTGAGTTTTTCTGTTTCTATTTTAGTTTACCTTTTATCCTTAAATGTTAGTATTTTTTCTAAAACTGATTTTTAATACAGGATGGGACCTCAAGTATTAAGAAGTTTGACTCATTTAAAGCATCCTTGTTAGACCGAACAGTTTTCTAAGAAAAACACGGTTCATTTTAGGGCCTCATTCCTTTGTGAGAGGTTTTAAGGTGTCAGAAGGAGCTGTAAAAGTTGTGCGGGTGGATCTGAAACAATTCAGTCTTCCTGTTGAACAGGCTACTCCTACCTGACAGTCACCACTTAAGCTTTCAAGCAAACCCTTGTTTTATGTGCCCTGCTGAAGACATCTCCGACAAGTATAAGAAGTTCACTGCCTACCTCAGTTCAGTTTCTGATGCATTGAGGGTGCCCAGTGCCGCCTGCAGTTATAACCAAGTTATAGGTTGTAATTTTTTTCTACTGATGTACATTTATTGAAAGAGCCTCAGTGTCTCAATATAGATGGAGGTTCATCAAGTTAAAATGAGTTATAGGGCTGGAATTGGCCTGTTATTAGTAGTTCAAACTGTATATGACTGTATAGGCAATTTAAGATTTTGGACTGGAAGCTTTATGTATGTCTTAGTCATGTAATTATTCAACAGGATCTTTCATAAAATGGTTTCATTCTTGAGTAGTATGCGAGAGGTCTTGTCAAGATAGTGTTTCCAAGTCAGTTGCGCATGTGATTTGGATTATGTGGATTTCTTCTTCATGCCAAACAAAAGTAATATCATAATATTCCAGAAATGTCATGAATTTGTAAGAGATACTGTGCTCAGTGGCACTTTTGTAAAGCTGAACATGACAGACAGTCACACCAAGTCAGACCAGAGGTTCATTCAGCCAGCGTCTGGTCTCAGCTGGGCCGGTACAGAATAGCTTTGAAAGCATATGTATGGACAGTGATGGTTCTTTGATATACTTTTTCATCTCCCACTAATATATGGCTTAAAGATTTCCTAAGTCAGAGGTGGTATTTTTGTATTGAATCACTTAGCAGATTGATTTAATTTTTACCAATATCGATCTACACGGTTTTTTTTTCAAGCTACGTAGATGAGATGGCAAGTACCCACAAAAAACCTTGGCAATAGGTCCCCAGTTTAAGTGTTTACAGTGGAAAAAATCTGCCTTTTGGATGTTATTTTGGTTTTGAGCTTGACTTCTGGTAGTCATGTTTGATTCTCCTGAATTTTTATATTGTGATAAAGAGTGGATGAACATACTTTAACCACTTTTTTGCTCCCATTCTGATTGTATTAGTATGATTGTGCCTAGCATTCCTGTAGGTACACGGGGTGGGTGTGTGTACAGCTAAACCAATGGAATCTTGTATATGCCATCAAACTTCTGGCCTAAAATTATTTATAGCCTGTACAGATGTTTTGTGTCCTGCTGCGATAATATATGTTTAATGGCTGGGAAGTTCTATTGAAAAAAGTTTTCCATAAAGCAAAGCATTACAGGACTCTGGGCTTGCACAGTGTTGTTCTTATGTGTTGGTGAAAAACAAAACCAAGGAAAATCTCTGTCGAGTTCTTAATGTCACTCTTTACGCTTTCACCAAGGTAGCAGTTTCCAGAAAACAATATAACTGTCTAAATGCAGATGAGACTGGCGGGGGGGCGGACACAAACACCCCCCCCCCCCCCAAAAAAAAAACCCAACCCC
>JAVKLA010000010.1:6042749-6054444 GCA_034782735.1 Sagittarius serpentarius | reverse complement strand
GTTAGAAATAAAACAACAGCTTTTTAAAACTCTAAATGTACTAGAGAACACTGGGGAACTGAAAAGTACCATATCCCAAAAAAAAAACCCAACCCCCAAAAAACCACAACAAAAAAACATACTCAGTTATACAGGCCTGCATCTTTTTAAGTAATGTGTGTTGTTTGTGTTATCTCCTGGAGTTGCACATCACTCCTTTTGAACCTGAAGAAACAGCTAAGTCCTACTTGTGTTATAAGATCAATATAATATCACTGAGATTCAGCAAGTTTTGAGGTCATTGAGAATCACTGTGTACGTTTATTAGGACCTGAGTCAGGCCCTAATTTATCTAGTAGGATAGAGAATGCAATTTGACCAAGTTCTCATTCCTAAAAAAAAGTGCTACTTTATTTGCCTTTGCAGTATTTTTCTGCTTGTTATGTATCTTTGGGAGACAGTATAGAGAAATTAAGAGATCAAACTTTTATTAGAGGTGGTTTGTCTTTCTTTTCCTTAGGTTCGAAATGACAGTTTGCAGGTTACGAGTTGTTTTCTTTCTTCTCACAAGTGCCTTAGCTGAAGCTCAACTGCCTGACAGTAGAATATGCAAGAAAACAGTGCACCATATAACAAAATGATGCTGGTGGTATTTTAGTCTTGCATCCAATTTCAGTTTAATATTACATTGCAGTATGAGATTTATTTCTCCCTTTCATTGGTTATGGCCCGAGGAGGGGAAAGGGTAGAATCTATATTGCAATAGACATTTGAGTTACTTCCAAGAGTTTTAAAAAATTTAATCTGGTGTTAATCTCTGAAAGAAGTCATTACTCTGGTCTGTCAGCCTGTGATGGAGAAAATAACAGAAAAGTTTAAAAAATAGAAATGTATTAAATTAACTTCATTTCCAGTGCAAGGAACAAAAAAAGATGTTTTAAACAATGACAGCTTAATCTGGAGAAGGAAATTGAACTGAGTTATTTTGTGATTAAACCTCTTCACACAAAAGAGACAGCTTTAACATGGTACTAGTGGTTGAAGACTCAGATGATAGGTCTTTTTAGACGTAAGTGGGATTTATACATCCATCTTTTCTTTTTAGAGAATTTAAGAGAAAACTCTTCCTCCAGCACAAGGCTCAGTGCCTATGCCTATGAACTGCTAATTAGAACAGTTTCCGATGAAGCTGCAGAACCCACAGTCTCGCAGCTCATCAAATGTTGCTGCAAACTCAAGTTCATCCCAAATGCTCTGTGGGATTTGTAAGCTTGATTCAGTTGTGGGGGAGCCCATTAGCTAGCCAAAGCACAACTCTGGCCAACAACAGGAACACAAACCTGATCATTAACCAAGAAAAAGATCCTCAAAATCCTGATGTTACAATTTTTAAGTATTTTAAGATGTAGCTTGGCAGTCTCTGCAAATGATTCTATTGTGCATCTTGTCAAAGAGGAGGCAGCTCTCACTTCAGAAGCGGAGTGAAAAGATGCAGTCTTGCTCATTTCAAAACAGGATGGTTTGCTAGTGGGCTGGAGAGCAGGAGGAGGAAAACTTCTGACATGCTTTCAGGGACCTGTAATGAGCATTTTGGTGAGTGCGTTCCCTTGCTTTAAAAGGAACGTGTGGACTACTCAGGATCATTCTCCCTAACCTGCAAACTCCAGAGGCAGATTCACCAAGGCCACCATAAACTTTACTTCTTCATCTTTGACACAACTATGAACTTAAAAAGGCACAATAATTGGGATACATGGTCCAGGGCTACCACGTCTTTACTTACCATAAAGTTGTCCTGATGGTGCTTACACTTCACTTACAGCAATACAATTACAAAACATCAAGGATGACAATCCAGATGCAAGAAGGTTAGATTTGGTTGATTTGAGTTCATGCAGATCAATGAGTGCTCTACAAGCCTCCAAAGGGAAAAGCAAGAGAAAATGATGTGTGTTTTTCAGGTAGAAAAGCTAAATGCTTTTGTAGCTTGTCAGTGAAACAAAGATGAGCTAAAGCTGCCAAATTTGAACTTGCTTGTATTAATTACACCTAATCGTGGAAGTGTAAGGTTATTTGGAGTTTTGATAGGAACCAAGGCAGAGGTGGAGTCCAACAGGAAAATTCAAGTGCAGCTTCTGGAGTAGACTTTTTTTTTTTCCTTACTGAATTTTCATTTGGTCAAAAACATGCAAAATACAAGGTTTGTTTTTATAGCTGCACTTAGAAATAGTGCAAGGTGATAAAAGTTACATTCACATATACCAGGAGGTATATGTAACTTAGAGGTATATTTAACATAGTATGTAATTTTTGAAAAAGACCGTTAGTGACAGAGAAATACCATTACTGGGGGGTGAAGGGGAATGAAAGAACTCAAGTTCTGGCAGCTTTAACTACAGCCAGGTGGAGAAAGCTCTGCAAACTGGAATGTTTCTCATACTTGCCTGTCTTGGTACCTTTTTCTTTTATTTTTCTGTCCTGTATTTCCTGATTCTAATATTCTTTTGGGGTCTTGCTGTTTTCACTGTTATCAGTAAGCATTTGAAGCTCTGTTTTTCTGTTTCAGTTCTGCTGTTTTCCTTGAGTGCTCAGTAGAGCCCAGCAAAGAGGGGTTGGATGAAGGCTTGATAAGCTGACTGTGCAGGAAACTCAGCTGAAATCCGATGAGTCTCGGGACTGTGAGTTTGTGTTCTGGTGTGCTGTTGAATTCCTTCATTTGAAGAAGCTGTGATGGTCTTTGATTAAAAAATAATGAAAGTTCCTTAAGTCAAATAGATTTGGAGGTATAATTAGAAAGGGAAACAGTCCCCTATGTGACGAAATGAGTTAAGAGAGAAAAATGAAATGTCAGAGGAGAGGAAAATATGGAATAGAAACTAGCAAAAAGGAAGAGACTCTTTAAAAAGTTAGGAAAAGGTAAGCTTTTTAAGAGAGAAAATAAAGGTGACATCAGCAGAGGGTAGGAAAGAGAACTGGATAGAAATAGAAAAATTTCCCTGACACATCAGCAAGTTAGTTCTGCTGTCATTTTTTGCAGCCGTGAAGAAGTGAGTGTGATAAGATAAGCATACATGCATAGAAACCATATTTTTCTAATCTAAAAATAAGATTTTCAGTTTATTAGGAATGAGTGCAGAGTTGTTGTTTTGGGGGTTTCTTTTACTGTTCTCAAATGTTTTTGTTTGAAGTTAAAATAGGAGGACTTATGTTTATTCCATCCTTGACCAAGCTTTGATGGGAGTTTCATCAGGTGAAGAACAGAAAAACATACAGGGAGCTTAAAACATAAATAACTGCAATGGAAGTTGGACTGTATTTACAGTAAATTTACAGGTGTTAAGACTATTTTGTCCAAATTCTGCAGCAGCTGCTGCTGTAATATATAATGTATCTAAGCAACTGTTAATCCAATTGAAACAACTAATTTAGTAAGTATTTACTTTGCACTTAATTGATAATAACCCTTCAAGTAAGGAACTGGCAATTTGCCATAAATTGCTAGTTAACATTACCAGATTTTCATTTAATTGATAAAAATGTAGCCTTCAAGAGAAGCCTTCTTTTGAGAGCTGAAAAGACCTTCCTCCTTTTAAGATCAGCAGTGGAGGACACCTTTAGAGAAGAGAGTAGGGATTAAACATTGGATGTAATTGCTGATTGTGACCCAGCTCCATTTTTTCTCGCATTTAAAAGCCAGAGTCTTTTGACATATTAATATGCAGGTAAAGTCTTCCATTTGTTTTGTTCACCATCTGCTGTTTTAACATATAGTGAAATAGCCACTGTACTTCAGTGGTTTAGATACTTTATATTTGGTATATATAAATGGTATTTACAGGAAGAAGTCAAAATTGGAGACCTGCCTATAGAAGCATCTCAGGGATTGCAACAGATTAATAATTGTGCTGGTTATTACTGTCCCGGCTGGGACTCCTGTTCTTCTAGCACTCTGTTTGTACTAAGCAATTTGCTGTGGACAGAGGGAAGGAATAATGCCTTGTAATGGTCTTCGTGGGCCTATCCCCTTTCCCTGCATCCACTGGCATCTTACTTGGATCCTGCATCAAAAATACTTACGAGAGGTAAAATGTCTGCCTTTGCCTAGACAATTTGACAGGATAATAGTGCGCAGAGGGAGAGGCTGTATCTGTTCTGTCTTCAAATGAAACATCGGTGTATTTCTTGGGACTTTAAGATACATTTCTTAGTGGAAATTTTAACAGGGACAGTAGTGGAGCATGTTCAGGCATCAGAACGTTCTCTGTATCCTGTATTTATCACAGGTTTTTGGAGCAAATAAATGTATTCATCAATACCTGATGTACCTGCAGAGGTGCATTTCTGATCTGGCATCGACAGTTGCTTACACAGCTGAATGTGGAGGAAGGTCTCTTAGAGTGATTCAAAAAAGCCTTTTCTTCAATAAGGTTATGTTCTCAATATCTTGAGCTCATCCCAGACTGGAAGTGGGGCATGTGCTGGAAGGAAACTGGGAATATCACAGTTCAACTCCCATTTTATTCTCCTACAGATGGGATAAAACAAGAGGGAGGGTGGAGGGGGTCTGAAACTCCTTGAATTGTTTTTCCATGTTAAAAGCTCCATTACTGTTCCAAAAGAGCTCTGTACTCACCAGACCTTGAGCAAGTGTAGTCTGGTCTGAGGGGCAGGGTGTTGCAAGGGATTTTTTTTGTCAACAACAACGGAATCAACTCACATATACACCAGCGTTTGTTGTTAAAATATGTTTGGCTTGGTCTTGGAGAGGGGAGTTGAGAAGTTTTCAAATGTTTTTTATAATTTGTTGAGTGTTTGGGCAAGCCAATTCCTCCTCACCCCAGGCAGTTATGGATTCAAACACGTATCTTGCCTTTAATTACCGAGTTTAAACTGTTCTACGTGCTTCAGCCCTTGTGCCACCCTCGGTGTACTGGCAGGGTTGTGGTTTGCAGCCCTGGGCTGATGGGTAGCAAGCAGCTGCCACAGAGCTGTTCCCGCAGTCCAGGAAGAGTTAGGAACAGTCCAGCCAAGGGAGACAGCCCTCCCCTCCAGTTTCACCATTTCTGTGGATTTTCACATGGTCTGAATGAATGTGCTCTCAGCAATGCAAATAGCTGGCTGTGGCCAGACTCAAGTTTCTTTCTGCTTTGCTCCCCTTCTGTAGAAGAGCACCCTACTAGCTGTGGACCTTCAGAAGTTCAGTGCCTTCAGTTAAGTACGAGTCAAATCTGTGCCTTAAATGTAAAACAAGCTTCTTGCTTCACTGGAAAGTCTTGTTGAACACTTTTTCATCAAAAGTAACTGGTTTGTTCCAGTTGACTGGAGTCTGTGATAAAGCATGGATTGTAGCCCTTGGCACCAGGCTTCCGAAGAAAGCGTAATGCTGTGCAGCGGGTCTGCAGGAGGCACGGCCAGCCGCTGTCCTGGTGTGAAGTGCTGTTCCCACCCAAGTCGATGGCAGTTCTGCTGATTGCAACAGGATGTTCAGGCTGGGTCCTCCCCAAGGCAACCATCCTCTGAGAGAAACCCAAAAGCCATGATAATAGCTCAGTTCATCTCTCAGAGTTAATAAAGGGAGGTAACCGGTGAATTTGCAAACTTTTCAGCTTATTTAAGGCTGTGACAAATGATGAGGCTTTCAGGATTTTGAACAGGGATGCCTTATTAGAGGAAACAGAGATTACACGGCATTTAGAGTGAAAGTCAGTGATTCTCCTGTGATTGTGCCCTCCTGTACAGGACAGCCCTGTGTGATGTTTTTTGTGTCAATGCTGTGCCTAAATGCCTCGAAGACCTGGAGTGCAAGCAGATGCACAGGTACAGAAATAAAGTGATATGGGAAAGAGAATAATTGCATTTGATGTTTTTTTGACAAGTTCTTCTTGAGCTTGCTTCTATACAGTGTGAAAAATGGAGGTGTGGGTTGACAGCTTATAGATGCTGTGGAATAGCTCAGAATTCCCTGTGGCAGGAGGAGAGTGGTGGAGCAGGAGGGAGGCACCAATGTACAGTGAGTGGTTAGATGTGGGAAGGAAATAGTATAAAAAGTTTAAGGTTCCTTAGGGAGCACTGTTTATCACTTACGTGATGTACTTTTTGTGGCAAACTCAAGGTGCTTTGAAGGGTTAGGGTAAATCTGATATGGTTTGATAAATACTGGAAAATTTTGTAAAGATGAACTGTCCCTAAATCATCTTACTAGTGTTTACACTGTCTATCCTTTAGTTAAATTCACTTTCAAAGAAGTGGCACAGAAGGTAATGTAAGGGACAATGCCTTCCTGTCCTGTCATCTGTCAATAGATCATTTATTTCTTCCCACTGCAAGCCATCCCACTCTTTTATCTTTATTTTCCTCCCTACTTCCAATGATTCACTAGTTGAAAATAACTGCACCTAGGCCTTTCTTGCTGGGAGTTTTGTCTGAATTATGAATGAAAGAAGAGCATTACAGCTGGACCCAAAAATCTGAATTAAAACACGATGGGAGAGCCAGGCTTTGAAATTGCATCTTCAAAAATGCATTAATTAAATGTATTTGTGTAATAATGAGTTGTACAGTACACAGACGTGCTTTCTAAATGGCCACCTGTCCTTGAAAGTGATACTGATGAGGCTTTGCAATCACAGTCGTTTTCAACCCCAAATTATGTGCCTGAGTGCAGGGAGCCCATCTTTGGTCTTTGATGAGTCAGTGGAAGGGTATTTAGGATGTAGTTACCTAGGACTGCAGGCAGCAAGTGTGATGAGACAGGAGGTCTCTTCTGGTTGCTGTGTTGGCAGATAATACAGTTTTTGAAGTCTACTTGTCAGGCACTTCTGTGACCGTCCCCTTTGGAAACATATAGTGTCCTCTACGAACCTTTCAGCGGTGAATAAGTAGTTAGCAGCTACCTTTTGTATTACTATTGCAAATTCAAAGCAAACAAAACTGAACTGAAATATAAAACCACAGAATTTGTATTTCACTAAATTCATACATTTCTCTTCAAAAGTATACCTAATTGAAATGAAAAATGTGGCACTTTGTTAATAAATTCCTCAGTTCAGTTTAAAATTATTCAAACTAAATAAAGAAGGTTTTTTAAATATGAACTGCTGAAAGATTAAGGGGAACAGACAGAACTGGCCACATTACTAGCTGAGCATTTGGAGCTAGCGTAAGCTAAAGAAGCTTTTGATAGGGGTCTACTGTAGAGTCAGAGATTTTTCTCATTATTATTATTATTATTTTATTGTAGTCATTTGACTTCAGTTCGATGCTTATGTTTGAAAAAAGAATGGTTTATTTTCTCTTTCAGTGTGTGAATAAAAATGAGGTATGAGATGATGAGAAGTACTATTCATAAAGTGCGGAAGGGCTTGGTGATGAGAAATGGTCAGTATTATCTCTAGCTACTGAGTTCAACCATGTGCATCCAGTAAATCAGTTCACTTTTAAATGCAAAATGTGGTTAGATAAGCTTATTTATGTCTCCGTAGCGTGTAAGATTGCTTTATTTAGTAGAGGATAAAGACACAACTGGGGGTTAGAGCGTGGAACAGAGGGAAGTATGATTTAATGTGGATTGGAGTGGTAGTTGGACAACATATGTAACCCAGCTAGAAAATTGGGTAAGGTCAGCGAAGAGTAACTGAAATGCTTTGTTGACTGATGTACAAGAACCTCAGCAGGAAAACAGAAGAATGAAAACAATTGTTATTGGTATGCAAATAGATTTTTACAGCTTTGCTGGAAATACAGCGAAGTGGCAGGCAAGGATGGAATAGAAATATTACAAACCATGCACTGATTGGGAATAGTAGGAATAAAAAATAAAGGTTAATGTGAAATAACTTTGATTTGGGTTAACATTTTGGGGCATGAGGGGGAAAAAAAGCTATTTAAATGGTAAAACCCAGGTATACCTGACTGGTGGATGGCAGATGATTTTTCAGCATACAATCTCTGAAAAAATAAGTTGTGGTATTTTCAGTGTAGTTCTGGTAGACAGTAAAACATCTTCTGGTAGATTTGGGGCCAAAAAATAACTTTGGGTAGAATGATCCGAAGTTGACTTGTGAACTGTGGAGATGAACAGAAAGTCTGTGCGGTCTGTGCTCTACTTCAGTTTTCACTTTTGGGGTTTTTTTATAAATCTTACATAATTGTATTTTAAAAGGGGAAAGCCTCGAGTAATTGAGAACAGAAAGCCATCTGTATAGGAGCTTATGCACTAAATGAAGAGAAGGCAGATTTCCACCCCTTTTGTCTTAAAAAACTTCTGCCTAGAAATGGTTTGTAAACAAAAGGTGAAGGACAGACAAGAAAGACTTCAAATATAACCATGTGAACTCAGAAAGGAAATTAAGAGTAAGTGTGAAGCGTGCAAGAGGAGGAAGGCAGGGTGAGGAAAGAGGTCTTTTCAGCAGAAATACTGTTTCAAAGGTCAAAATGTGCAAGTGAGAGCTCTCTTCTGTGAGCTCCGCATATAGTAATGGGTACTTCAGTTACCTGGAAAATGCAGAAAGCTGAAGTGGTCAAACTGAGCCATGAGGACAGCATAGTTACTGAGGATCAGCATCTTACTACACTCCATGGCAAAACGTTACCTGTCTTAAGTTTTTGGGAAAGAGGACAGAGTAGAAGTTGGGGAAAAGCTTGCTGGCTAATGGGAAGGAGCACATGGAAGAGAAAATCACTGTTGCTGTCAGAAGGTGACAGCTACACACTGGGTGACAAGCCTGCTAACCCTCCTGTTAGGATCCTAGTTTGGACATAAAAGCAGGGTCAGGAAACTCAATTTCCAAATATCACAGCTCAGCCTCACAATCGCATGTGCAGGAGAAGAGACAGTCTTAATGACGCAGCAGATGTGTGTACTCCCTCCGCAATATGACAGCAGCAAAGATGATCCCCTGATAAAGGAAGGATTCACAGCCAGTGGTAGGATCTCTTTTAGTGCCACTGTAGAAAGTTTTGATGTCACCCCTGGAACACCATGTGCAACTCCGATAACCCGTCTCCAAAAAACATGAACCTCAGCCTGAAGCAGGCTCAAAAAATGCCTTCTAAAATGAGCAGGGGGCTCAACCAACAGCCTGTTTTATGAGAAGGCTAAAAGAGCTTGTCTTGTTTAGCCTAATGAAATTAAAATAAAATGAAATAAATACATAAAGGGTTGGAGAAGATAAAAAATGATATTGATTTAAGATCTGTTCAAATAAAATCAAGCTGCAAATTAGAAGTGTGCTGTTATCCATTGGAGGAATGAGCCTTCCAGGAGATTGTAGTTGGGGAAGAAGAAGCCTGAGTGATTTTAAAAGGGATGCTAGAAAGTTTATGAGAAGTATTTCATGACATGTTTCCTGTGGCAGCACTGGATTGAATTTGATGAGACAGGACAATCCTACCTGTCCTAGATTTTAATGAAAATCTTTCATTGCTTTTAAAAATGTGAAATGGTGGTTGTGTAGATTTTGATTTGATTCCAGTTTCCATCTGAAAGCAGATTTGAATTAAAAAAAAGGAAAACCACCCAAAACTGATCATGTGGTGAATGAGAGGCATCATTCACCATTTTCTAGAAAAATAAAAAGATGCATAAAATTAGTAATCTGACTAAAAGCGTGTTTAGACAGAGATGTCTGGGAGGGTAAGTGTGTCGTATCATTTAAGAATAACAGCAAAACTGTTTTCTTTCTGGATTGAGCTGGTTGTGATGACCTACTGAGAAAGAGCCTTTCTTTTAGAAGATAAATTTTTGTTTTGTTTTTTGGATATCAATTTAGATGCTTCTGTGACCTTGGTGAAACCAGCTTGACTCTAAAGAACAGAATCCAGGCATATGATTTTCAAGTTGTAATTCTGATCTTTATACATAAACAGTGCAGGTGATTGTTTTGTTTGTTTGTTTTTTAAACCTGTTTAATTTGCAGTAATAAATAGTCTAGAAGCAAAACTGGATTTTACAATCATTGGGTTATTTTTCTTCTGCATGTTTTTAATGGCCAGTTTAATATGACCTGATGTGATTTTCATCTGTTGTGGAGAGAGCATGTATTTCATTTTAATGACTTTATTGGATAATTTGACAATTGACAGATTAAATGTTGTTAAATAATGTAGGATGAGAATGGGCCTAATTTGAATGTTGATACCAACATTCCTTTTTCAGTACTGGAAAATTAAGTTGATTATTGCCACAAATACTGTTCCAGGCTTTTTTCCCCCAAAATCTGGTAGACCACTTGGTGATTTCTAAAGAATACAGCAAAAGCTAGAATTAATAGAGCAAAAGCATGTCTTACATTTTTACATCGATGTATATCTGATTCATAGATTCAGATCTTAGGCATTGTTTTTTAAATATTCAATAAACTAACAATGTTAAAGTGTATGCATCTTTTTTTAATTAATTGACCTGCATTTTTCTAACTGCTGGTATGTGCATTGTAAGGCATAACTCTGGATTTTTCATGGAAATTAAGAATCTTCATACTTGCAGAACTGAAGTTCATTTTTCACTTAACTAAATTTAGTAATGCAGGTGAGCGACTACTACAGTGAACGTGTGCTTTTCAGTGGAACTTCAAACCTTTGTGCCTTTGAACTACAAAAAGTGCAAACAAAATTTTCAGATAAAATCTCCTGTTTGACCTCCAGACAAAGCAGCCACCATGTTTCATGCAAATTTTAGGTAAGAAATTCAGACAATCCATCATACAGGACAGTCTACAGATACATTAATCAGATTAGTCTATATGAATGTCCTGAAAGGACTGCACTCAAAATTAAGTGGAGATGCATCTTTGCTGTGGACAGATGCAGATTTTTATCTGCTCTCTCATGTCCTTCTATATCAAGCAACTTCCACATCAAATGTCCAGTTTGTGGTTATGGAGTGGGTTACAAGCCTGTAGTTGTGATTGATATTTCACTGCTATTTATTATTTATGTTACCCTTTTGACAGGTACTGTAGAAATATGGTGAAAAAAGAGGGAGTGGATTTTCCTCAACTAAGGCAGGACATGGTTATAGAGTCACAGGGAGGACAGGAGAGACAATGAAAGAAATCTTGATTTTTTAAATTTTTTTTTTAATTTCTGCCCAGTCAAATGCGATGTTTCCTTGCCATGCTGATTCCAGAACCAATTGTCTGTCTGACCTTTCTGGTTGTAATGAAGGCGGTCAAGCTTAGTGCTACTGGCTAAATTCCCTCAAAGTCACTAGTAACATTCCTTGTCTTTTCTCCTTTCTCCTGTTCTTCCCAGCCTCCCCTGCCAGTACGGGCTTTGTTTCCAACTTCGAGACCAACTTGATTAGGTGTCCCCTGGGATGTCTTTGTCCTGACTGACCTGAGTGTGTCTGCAGCATGACCTGCAGTGCTTCTGAGCCTGAGAACATGACGCAAAGGTGTCTGCAGCAATTCTGCCCAGAGCTGGCGTAGAGGAAGTACTGCTTGTGCACTTGGGTTTCACTTGCCTTGTGCTTATACGTTGTAGGCTGAGAACCATCAATATAGGAAAGCTTTTAAAGCCTGAGAAATACACAGACTGTTTAGAATTTGAGGTACTTCCAGAGCATTACCATGCCCTTGACAATTGATTACTGTGTGTAATTACAGCAAAACTTAATGTTCTGGTTTCGGCTGGGACAGAGTTAATTGTCTTCCTAGTAGCTGGTACAGCGCTGTGTTTTGGGTTAGGATGAGAAGAATGTTGATAACACCCTGAT
>JAVKLA010000010.1:6020483-6034087 GCA_034782735.1 Sagittarius serpentarius | reverse complement strand
CTGGCTGGGCAGGAGAAACTGAAAAGTCCTTGACTGAGTCTAAACAGGACTGAGCAACAGACGAAAACATCAGGGTGCTATCAACACTCCTCCCACACCACACTGAAAACACAGCACTGCACCAGCTACTAGGAAGACAACCAACTCTATCCCAGCCGAAACCAGGACAGTGACATACAGCTCTTACGCTGAGGCTGAGAGGTTTTAGAAACTGTCAGACAGAACAATAACAAGGGGAAAAAAAGAGTATTATCTAGTCACATACCTAGCCAAGTTAAAGTTTAATACACAAACTAAAGGCAGCCAGCTGTTCATAAGAAAACTAACAAGCAGTGGGAAGTAATCAGTGACTTTCCTGAAGGATCTAGTCTTGGGACTAATCTTGCTATTTTCATTAATACCCCAATACCAAAAAGAAAGATGAGCTGCTGAATTGTATTAAAAGCACAAATCTTGGAGTTTTATCCACAATAGGAGAATATTTATTTCTCTTTTCTATTTGCTGTCTTTAGGTAATGAAAATCTTTGAATGCCTTTGTACTCATCTTTTACATGTAGACAGAGTTGTGTAAGAAAGTACCTTTTTTTGTGATCATAGCACACATTTGGGGCCTGGTCTCAAATTAATTCTGTCCAGTGATCGATATCTGAGATATAGCTCCACTCTTACAATCCAAATTCTTTTCAGATCTATTACATATCTCTGAAACTAAGGACATACTGGTAGATACTAGCTAAGGAACAAGAATTCTCTTGTATAAAGCCTGTCTGAATGCAAGAGAGAGAGAGACTAGCTATACTGGTCATATATATTTAAATAAGCTTACTGATTAGAAATGCCTTGCAGAGAATTTTATGCCATCCAGGTTAACATGTCTTTTGCTATTTTCTATGCATTTTTCACAGTCACAGTGCTCTTGGGTCCCTAGCTGCTGGCAAAGGATCGTATTAAGATAGTGTTTAGGATGGCTAAAATTTGCCAGCCCCAATCCTTGAAAACACCCCAGCACAAGCCGTGCTGTTTTCTCCTTGTTCTTCTTACCTTGAGATGAATCTTGAGAATTAGCAATCAGTCTAGAAACTGAAGCTGATTCAAATACAGTGTCTGCTTATTAACTTTACTTCTTTAGAGTGTCTGTCATCCTATGTGATAAAAAGCAAAAGCTGTTAACCTGAAGGCCTTTTAATTTAAAAAAAAAAAAAAAAAAAACACACACAAAACCCAGAACAAAAACCTCTTTGGTTACTGTGCATAAAGGGTTGTGGGATTTGAAATGCAGATAGCCTCTCTCCCTCCCTCCCACCTCATAAAAGCTACCTCAAATGGTTGAATTGCAAGGAGTACTGCATGCCCTATTTCTTCAGCTTTGTGGGTCATAGGATTTGTGGTTGGGGCAGCTTTTTTGTTTCCTGCTTTGTTTCAGGAGAGTGCTTGACTCTTATTTGCATTGTCATTGGTGAGAGTGCGAAAGATAGTATTAGTTTTAATATGTGTTTAAGTGTAGTCACAGCATTTTAGAAATGATACAGTTATTAGTCTTTGTTCAAAGTGCATCTGGGTCAACAGAAAAGACTCTCATTGACATGAATGGGTAGTGGCTCATGCTGTCTACGATCAGTGGCATGTGCTTCCCTTCTGTCAGAGACTGGTGCTATTCCAGCACTCTGATTTCCCTTACGCGAGCTACCTCGTCTCTTCATACATAATATAAATGCACACAGATAGAGTAGCAATTCCTGTTTCCAGGTTACTTTCCAAGAAAAGCAAGGTACCGTAATCAGTCCTATCAATACGTTAGGATCCAAAGGACCTAATCAGCTCGGTAGACAAAAGCTTTTCACAGTACTGATTACAGAGGGAGCCTGACCATCAATTAAAACTCCTCTCTCTGAACCTTTGTTTTTCAGACAAGGAAGGACACATAAGGGAAATTTCAGAGAAGATCCAAAAATAGCAGGTGGCTGTCACTGCTGTGCTGTGCTCAGTTTTTTATCATCAGATTGGAGAAATAACATGTCTGCGTTGCACAGGGCTGTACAAATGTAGGTCTACTGTTCAGATGCCAGAAATGGGTATGGAGAGATATGGGCTGTATATATGAGACTGCAGCTCCTGACAGACCTTTCTGCCTGTTTTCTCATATAACACTCTTACCTTTCTGCTTGGTTATTTAAAAGTTTTAAAAGACATTAGTGGTCTTCTCATAAAGGTGTTGCAATGACATGTATTTTATTGCTTTTTCTGACCTGTGGGTGAGTATTTAAGATGTTTGCTTTCATTCACCAAACTTAATAAATCAGAAGAATTTGCGCCAGTACAGATAAATACTGGGAATTCATCCAGCAAATGGAATGTTAACTGTGCTGTTTGGTTTTTGTTTGTTTGTTTGAAATTTGTGAGTGTTTTTCCCTTGGATTTGGTTTCTTACATTTAGAAACCTTTGGGTTTCTGCTTTTCAGTTTGTTGTAGGTGGCAAAGAAGGCATGTTGGCTTTCTTTGGTATTGGTCAAATACCAACTAAACAGACTTATATTTTGTTCATTTTAAATAATTGCCATGATTTCATGAACAATAGACTTTTCTTTTGAAAGAGGGCAACCTAATTAATGCAGAAGAACTCTTTCATTGCTGCTATCTCAACTTCAAATGTATGGTATTAAAAAAGCTATCCTCCACCAGAAGCCACATGCTGCCTCATTAAAAACAAAACCAGGAAACATTTTATTTACTTTGAAAAAGACTGTATCAAAATAGAAATAGGGGAAGAGAGGAGAGGCTGCAGCTGTTGCAGTCAAAGTTTCAACTACAGAGCTCTTCTTTTTTTTTTTTAACGCTTGTCAAATTTGACAAGTTCATGTAGCTTTTGGTTTGCGGAGGTGTGCATATGTTTACATATATTTACTGGCTTTGTTTCATGCCACCAGATAGTATGCCACCAGTTTAATTGTTAAATAAATCAAGTGGTGTTATATAAGATTAGAAGTGATGGTCAAAACCGAACATTCTTAGTTTGGTTTTCAGTAATGGGGCTTTCACTTGAGTGTGGATTTCAGTTAATTTGGCTTCCAGTGCATATGCTTCAGCGTGATTAATAAATTCTTTTAGTTAATCTGAATGGCAGTGCCTCTTAATGTGCAATTGGATGAGTCAAAATATCATCCACCCCAGAACTGAGGGCCAAGCAATCTGTACAGTATTAACTTTGTGCTGATGCCAAGCAGTCAGCCAAATTTGAGTCCAAAAACTGAAAGAAAATGCATT
Organism: Sagittarius serpentarius; assembly: GCA_034782735.1. Lineage (NCBI taxonomy): Eukaryota > Metazoa > Chordata > Aves > Accipitriformes > Sagittariidae > Sagittarius > Sagittarius serpentarius. The sequence continues at coordinate 6,030,825 of JAVKLA010000010.1, read as the reverse complement.
TCACTTACTCATGTATTTTTGGCTATTTAAATATCCAAAATAATTTTCACCAATTGCACATATTTGTTTTGTTCTCTACTACAAAAATCAAAAGGCAATTCATGCAGTTAAGCTGATCAAAAGAGAAGCTGTTCAATACTTGTTGTTCAACAATATTTGAAACTCCCAAAAGAAATCAGTGAACTTAACTGCTTTGCATTCCATACTCGCATCCTACTCCCAAAATGCAAAAGGATTCAGTTCACTAATTTCCTGCTGGTTTGTAATTCATAGAGATAAACCAGCTCCATGGTTTTGGTGCCATCTTACTACATCAGTCTCCAGTAACTTACAGCCTGTAGGAAATCTATGCAGCTTTTATGCCTATCTAGCTCAAGCTAGACTAGATGTTCTTGTTCTGTCTGTCTTTCTCCAATCCTATGTCTTTAAATGTTTTCAGAAACCTTATGTGACATTCTAGCCTGCTCCATCTTTATCCCATGCTAGACTTGGTTTCCATTCTGGGAGAGTTGTTTTGGATCAGCTGTGAAACACTGGGATAACAATAAAGATGACCACTGTCCGGGTGACTGCCATCTCTGCAAGAAATATTGCCCAAACTATTTTTTTTGTTCTTTCCAATACTGACTGAATGCTCTGGTCTCACAACACCACATTCCTACTACAGACAAGGTGGTAGAACATATTGTCTATCACCTGTTAAACTTGTTTGATTATGCATCAACATGTTAATCTTCTTTTTTAGGCCTGGTCCAAGACCTGCAGTCAGACCTTGTGGTCCCTTTCTGTTCATTGATGCCTGAGCAGCACTTTGCTTGCTTCCGTGTATGCTTTTTCCTACAGTTGTTTTTCAGTATCAACTGCATTGAGTCCAATTCAGAGTGTAAATACTTGTCTGCATATTTGGGTATGAAAGTGTTTGGGGGTTCAAAGCATACAGGTGACTGCAGCTAGTATATGAACAATGTGGAGGTTTGGGGTTATTCTCCGAGCGGGCAGAAGTGGGAGAGGGTATCAGAGGGGCAAAATGACTGAAATTCCCTGGAGGCAGAAATTTACATGAAAAAGAAGAAAGAACTAGGAACCCTCTGCCTCCTTGCTGCTAAATGACCTCTTCAGGCTCTCTGAGGTGGATGCCAATATAGCTCAAGTAAGGGAAATGTATGTTAGGGAAGTCTGGAGCATGTGATGCATGAGAAAAGGCTAAGGAAAACTGGTTTGTTCAGCCTCCAGAAGAGAATGTGAATGGGAGATCATATTGCTGTCTTCAACTTCCTAATGGGAGGGCAGAGAGGAGACAGAACCAGGCTTTTCTTTAAGGTAAGCAGGGATAGGAAAAGAAGCATCAGCCACAATTTGCAATACAGGAGATGCCAGTTTGACACCGGGAAAGAAAATTTCACCACAAGAGTGATCAAGCAGTGGAACAGGTCTCCCAGAGAAGTTGTGGAGTCTCCATCCTGGGAGATGCTCAACCTAAACTGGCCTTGAGCAACCCGAGCAAATCTAACATACTCTGAGCAAGAGGTTGGACCAGATGACTTTGAAAAGTCCCTTCCAACTGAAATAGTTCTGTGCATCTATAGCTCTTACTCAGTTGGTCTGTGAGGTATTGGGATTGATTGTGTGTATTACTGTTTGGGCAGGTGAGAGGGCAGGTGAGGTCTAGGGGAAGGAGGGTGTTTAGAAATACCTTTTAATTTATATAAGTTCCTTAAACTATTGGTCTGTGCTGTGGGTTTGAGACGCTCTATAAGCTGTCTTCCTTCTCCTCTTTTACCTTGAGGCTACATGGTTTTCCTGTGTCTGGCACTAACACTATAGGTAAGTGCATCTGTGTTGAGGTTGAGACCTCAAAATTGAGCCTCAGTGGAACCGGAATTGTTAAAAGACTGAACTGGATGTCACCAGTACACTCAGTGAGCACAGCCAGACACAGGCTTCAACAGACACAGGCTTCAAAAGAGAGACTCGAATGGCTTGCCATAGAAGGGTCTTGGAGACAGAGTACAAATTAAGATATTTTATGTATTCTGTCCTAATTGTATTCTCATGCTAAAAAAGATTAGAGAAAGAACAAACATGACTTTCTTTTAATAAGAGATTAATAAGGGCATGGGGGAATGGATACCTACGCGCTGCTTTCTTCAAACATGCAACATGCTGTGATGCAGAATATTTCTAAAAATGGGAGAAATGCTGAAATGTTCAGATTGACATTTCATTGCCTGTCTGATTTCAGTGTCTGTCTGAAATATAGGGTTCAATAATCCTATTATGTGTGTCTGGCACACTCCTCCTTCTTTAGCAATGTGCCTCCCATAACTGCTATAATAAGGCAGAACAGCCAAAGCCTAATTCTGTGTGCCTCATCCTATCATTCAGCAAAGTTGTATCGTCATCAGACGCAATCTATTGTTTTCTTTCCTGCTGTGTGGTATTGATTTTTCTAACCTTTCCTAATGTTAAATTTGTTTGGCTTTTTAACTTTCTTACCAAAGGTTAATGTTATTAAGTTGAGCAGGTATCTATAAAACTATGAGCGTTATTGCCTATCTTGCAATTGTTATACTGTCATTAAACCCAGCTGCATCGGAAAGCTCTGTCTTGAAGATTTTTGTCATTCAGGAATAACAGAGTGAAGGTTGACAAGAACAGCATTTCAATTGTCATCCAATTCTGTGGTATAAAATATTGGATTTGATATGTCAGGAGCAACAGATTTATCTAAAACTCTCTTACCGTCAGTGAACATAAACTGCACAGATACTAATTTCAGTGAGGCTGTAAAGAGGATGCAGGAAGTTGCAAGTGCTGCTGCCTGTCCCCTTCCCCAGTACAGTCTGACCATGCCAGTCTCTTTGCCATTGTGGCAAAAGGAGCAGTTCTAAAATCTCTGCCAATTCCAGAATTGGTTATCTGCTTGATGTGGAAATAGAATGAGAAATGACAGTGTAATCTGAAGGAAGTGGTGGCTTTAATGGTGGCAGTCTGTCAAAATTTTTCAGTATAATCTACAGCACTACTTGTATAGAGTGTCAAAGGTGCAGACGGTGAGTAAACAGTTTCAGGATACCACTGTTAGGCCAGGTTTCTTTTTTGGTGACTCTTGCCACAGTACCCTCTTGGTATCAACATCATGGGTACAGTAATCTGCCTTTAATGAATTGTGCATTTGACATCCAGTTTATACATTTAGATTGCATTTCTGTGACATGTATTTGAGGCCTTTTATTGTGAATATGTGCAAAAGACAGTAGCAGGGCTGAACAAAGGATATCTGTGTGTGGTACATCATGGCTTTCTTCTGGAGCTGTCATAAATGACCTACGGTGCTCTCCAGCCACCATGCTGACATTATCTTGCCTTGGTAGTACCTTGTAGTTGCTCTGAAATATTTTTCTTATCAAAGAACATCCTGAGAAGCTAGGAAAGAACTAACCTCAAGTGAAATGTTTTTAATAGTAGAAAGCACAAAATAATAAAATAATTTAAGCTGTTGTAGATCATCACTTAAAAAAACTCAGACAATTTGGTCTTCCCTGGGTGGAAAGCAGAATTGCAGCCTAGCTGCAGCTGCCAAAACCTGACTGTCCAGGGAGGAGAACAGACTTGTTAGTGACTGCAGGAAGGAGTATTTCAAAGTGCTGGAGGAGAGTAGGGGTTAAATCTTTTATTTATAAATTGGTACCTATAAACCACTTACTTCTGCCAGCGCTCTGAAGCCAAGGAATGGCCCTGGCAAAAAATAAAAGACCTTCCTTCTCTACTGCTAATTTAAGAGCTGGTAACTCAGGTTCTGTCTCTTCTCCCATGCTCAGCAGTAGCTCTCCCTGCCATTGATTTAGTCTTCATCTGTCACGTTCTTGTGCCATTCGAAGGCTGATTGCGAAAGACTGTGGAGGTTCTGTCTGTTCACGGTTTCTCACAGCTTGGTCTCTTTTCCCACTGTCAGTGCCGATGAGACTGTCTGAGAGCACCCCGTTCTTAGTGAATGAGACATCTTTTCATTCAGAGTGGTTTTGATTAACAAATTACCTTCAGTAATTTTCGGATCCAGCTGTGAGCTTTCTTGGCGGGCCTGAACATCCCTATACCTTCCTTGGGCTCCCTTGGTGTCTCTGGCTGGCGTTACACAACTCGAATGTTCATTACAGACTCCAGATGGCTTGTGTCCCTTCTCCCCCCTGCCAATTTTATGTTTTGGCCTTTCCTGGTGAAGAGTGGAGACATGGCAGCTCTTCAGATTGTGTGCCACTTAGCACTGAGTCCAGGCTCCACCTGCATTTTTCCTCACCTCTTCATGGTGGCAGCAGCATTGCTTCACCTCGGCAGGCATGTTATTACTACTTGAAAAGGGATTTGGAGCAATAATAGGTATCAGAAAGGCTACCGCTTTTGACCAGGTTTCCTTTCAGAAGTATTTGAGGAGGGAAAAGAAGAGGTATAATAAAAAGCATGCCGTTATCTCCTCCCTTATCTCCTCCACTTCATCCAGATCCCCTACTACATGATGGTTTGGTTTTATATGCATTCTGGCTGTGCGGGGAAGCATTTCAGTGATAGTGTATGTCTTCCTATTGGAGGCTTATTATTTTATTGCCTGCAATCCACTAAACTCCATCCATGCACTGATCTGGGAAATCTTGTCTTCTGTACCTTTATTTTTACCACTAAGGCAAAGGCGACTTTAACATTTTGGTTTTTTTTTCTGATGTAACAAAATAATGTACTTTATACACACAGGCACATGTACAAAGATGTAGTCTGAATGCTTTTCTCTTATCAGTTGTTATTGTGTGTAGCAGAAACATAAAATTCGTCAGATAATGACAAAGCTAGGAGGCTTTTAAGGGGACCTTGAAGTAGTAGGAGAGGGAACCTCTAAATCCAGTGTGTATGGTTCTTATTTTAATTTATGATGCCATATTGGGTATTTTGTATCCTTGAAACTTCTTTGAATAGTGACTTTATGTAGTAGATATACTCCACTTTTCCTTACACAGCTTTTTATCAGAGGCTTAGGAATTGCTTTACCCCTCAATTAAGAAATCTGAACCCCTGCTCTTCACCACTTTAACAGGCTCTCATCCATATTACCCCACTGCAAGGAAACTGTTGTTGTATCACTGCAAATTAACTAGTACTGTGCACTGGTTCTGGGAAGCTTGAACACTTTTGTATTCTTACATTTATACACATTTGAAGACATGTAACAGAAACAGAGTAACTGTAGCACCACAGAGGATAGCCATTTCCCTGGAACCTGATCCTGGAATTTAATGATCACCCAGGGCTCACTACACCAGAACTTGCCCATCCAGCAGAGCATAGTAGAATGTGCTTATCTAAACTCACAAATGTACTTGATGGGTTTTGAATATCTGCTCCTGTGCCTATCAAACTGCTGTTTCATATTAATTTGTTCAGCTGGGACCTGGGGTCTTTGGGCTCTGTAAGGCTAATAGTCTTTTACTTAATTCTGCATCTCCATGCAGCATCTTTAAGAGTTCTTGGCTGCAGTTAATTTCACCAAAGACAGAATTAGTTCTCGAAATTGAAAGATGCCTGACTTTTTTTTTCTCTCTGTTTTGCTGCTTCTTCACAAGGGATGTGAGTTAATTGAGACCATGGATCAGGACCTCACAGATTTCACCAAGTGCCTTCAGATACTCCAGAAAAAGATAGAGAAGAAGGGCCTGCAGGTAAATGCAACACATCTTTTGTCTCTGGTTCTTAGTAATTACTCTTCCTCTCCATGTATTTAGGTTTATGTTTTAAGTTTGCACTGAAATGAAACAATATTTTCTGTAGTCTTGCCATTCTGTGGTTTTGCCATAATTTACTGCACACCTTGTAAGCATTGATGGTTTTGCTAAAAGGAATTACGCAGTGTGTCAATGAACGAGCGTTGGCTTTCTTAAAAGGCAGCTTGTATTGATTTCTGTTAATGAACTACCCAAAGTGCAGAAGAGCTGTTGGCTGGTGTTCAAAGCAAGAGTCCCAGTTCGGCATGTAAATGTATATTCAAGTCTTAGCACACTGAGCCTTGATGTTCATCTCCTTCCTCTCCCCTCCCAAAGGTGAGGTGGGAGGGGGAATCTTATGCTGCCAACATTACGTATGGTAAGCAATACCTCCTTCTGCAAAAGGTTCCCCTGGAATCAAAGGGAACCTTTGCAGAGCAAGCAGGGCGCTAAACTTAAAAGGAGCCATATGGAGTTGTCAGCTACTCATTTAATTGGAAAGGCAAAGGAGGCAATGTTCCCCCTCCCTTTCCACAGTTTGGTTTCGGAGGCCCACTTGTTTCATCTCTCTGAGATGCAGTTAAAATTCTTTGGGTATTTCCAACATGATCAGTAGATGGCAGACGTGCTTTTGGGATTGTGGCCCTTTCCTCCCTGTGGAGCAGTTGTTCATAAGGGCTGAGCTCCCTCTTCCACTCTGTACATACAGGTGAAAGAAATTGAGAGGAAACAGCTGCTGCATCGTCTTACCAACAGTGAGGGCAAGAGTCATGTAAGAAAATAAAAACAACAGCACAAGGTGTAAGGAGATGTGTAAACCTTCTCTTTTCCCATTTTCGTTGTAGCAAGATAGGAAAGTTGTCTGACTTCCTGAGATCACTGCACTCCAGCAAAGCAGCAAGACATGGAGATGCCAATACCACTCCCTCTTCCTTCTCTCCTCACTCCAGGCTGATAAAGAATTAACCAGTTTTTACTTAAGCTGTTTTGAAATGTCTTGATCTTCTAAACGAAATATATGTCCATGGGACATTTCAGAGTACTGTTGCACAACGCCCATCTGCAGTTGTGTCTCCTCTTGCCTCCCTCTATACATACATTGTTCATCAGGTTTTGTTCCTCATCAGTATAGACAGAGATGGGAGAGTTTCTCCATACACTTCTCTTGTCTGTCTGGCTGTGAGCCAGGAAACTCTTTATATGATAGTTTATTTTTTTCCCCCTGTAATTTATCATCACAAGAGCATAGAGGGGTGTCTTGCCGTCTAGGACACAAATAATAATGAGTGCCGTCGGAACAGATGAGCCACCTATGCCTAGGATTTGTTTTGACTTTGGCAAGTAAGGTGCTTCCCTCTTAACAGAATTACCCTTAGAATGAAGGAGGACTTGAGTGTTTCTTGGATTCGGTTCATTATCAAATCCCAGCTATTGCTATAGAGGGATTTTTTTTTTAAGCTATCACAAGAGGTTTTATAATGAACAATCAATGTGTGGTTAAAATAAGAGCAATGGGAACATGACAGCTACAGATGTGTTTCAACAATAAGTAACCTATTTGTAAAATTTTGAATTCTTTGATTCCTAGGTAAAGCCCTGTTAAGTTGGCTGAAGGATACTGCATTGTAATCCTTGATGATATTTTTTAAAGTACAAGCCAGACTGTAATTGCAGTAATTGTGCAGAGTTCATGACGATGCACTAAACCTAAGATTTCAGTTCGGTTTTATTTTCATGCTGTTACATTAAGATGTGCTTTAAACACAGTCTGAGTTTTTCAGAGGTGCAAGCAGTAACACAGATATGTTTTCTAAAACTAAGGACCATGTTCACTAAATCCTAGCTGATTCTTGCTTGCAGTGTCTGTTACATAAAACATAAGATGCTATCAGCAGATTCGTGCACACTACCGAAAGCATATGTTCTATTTTTGGTCTTCTGCATTTTCTAACACAAGGAGTTTCAAGAAGTCGTTGATTCAGCTTAGGCAAATAATACGTGAAACTTAGGCAAATGGAACCCAAAGCTATCACAACTGTATAAATTACTAGTTTGGGTTCCAGTTTGCCCTTTGTTCAGAAGCATTAGGTATAATTCGTTAGTAGGAGGTTTGGTGATTCTTCTGGATGTCCTGATAATGCAGTGCTTAGCTTGATGGCTGGTCCCCTAGTAGCACAGAGATTCTAGGCATTTGCAACATATACTGGCCTCAGTTTATGGATGCAGCCACTTGGCTCTTCTGAAACTCTAGCCTCTTTAAATACCTAAATTTGCATTTAATTTATGCATTTGCATTTATGGGTAACATTCTGGCGTAAAAAATGTCAACTGGTAAGGAAATGGACTGTTCAAGCCATATATCTAAAATCTTTGAGGAGAATGCAAATTTCTTCAGAGAAGAAAGCTGCCATTGAATTCTGTGGTCACCTGGGAAGTACATACAGTTGAGAAGAAAGGAATGTTCAGGTTCTGAAAACTAGAAGTGGACAGAGAAGAGGTTCTTCATCTGCTTTTGCATTTTTGGCCTGAAGTACAAACTTACATGTCACAGTGTGGGTTTTTTTCCTTCTAGAAAAAAGATCATAAAAGCTTTCCTTTTAACTGAGAGTATTAACTAGGTGGCATATGTCTTCCTGGTTCCAGGAAAAATATGTATGTCCCCAGCTTTGATTCTTACCCACTCTGTTTGGCTTATCCAGAGCACTTACCAAAGAGGAAAATGACAAAGAGACACTACAAAACTGTTTCCCCATGATTTACAGCTGAAGTTACTAAACAAGGGAACTTTCTCTTTAGTATCTAAAAAAAAATTGATAACACAGTCATGCTGTGTTTGCTGCTCTTTCTGGGTAGCAATATGTTAAGCTAGGAAATTAATTATATTCAATGTATACCATGGGTGCACAATCCTGTGACATAGTTTGTCTGGATGAAATTCAACTGTAAGGAGCTGAGATATTTGAAACACATGTTCCTCCGTTGGTTAGAGAATAAGTTACCATTTATCTGCTATACTGAATGTTTAAAATTTCTACTCTGATCTGTCAGTCACCTCTACAGAACTTCTGTGTTCAAGGAGGTTTTTCAGCTCACATGAACATATGGGGGCAATATTTTGTTCCAAAGGTATTAAGTTTGTGTAATTTACTTTCCATGTCTCTGCACATCCATCCTCTTCCTTCTCTTCCTTCTTGCTCACCCAAATAGCTTTTGAACAAATAACTTTTGAACAGAGGAATAGAGTAGTGAAGGATAATCATGTTGAACAGCTTTCTTAGAGGTCACCTTGAGTGGGACTGAAGATGAGATAGGCACTCAGTTTCCCCGTTGGAGAGAAGGCTGCAAAGTTAGGATTTTACTTGTTGTTGGAGAATTCAGTTTGAGAAGAGGCCTTAGAAATGCCCTTACCACAGGGAAAGATGCAATTGGGGTTGATGGTCAACTGAGATGCAAATCTAGGAGAAGAAACACCTTGCTAGTTCTTTAACTCCTTGTTCAATATAAACAGCAGTAATTCTGTCTTCTAGACTCATTAGCCAAATTCATAACTGCTTTTTCCTTATGTCTCAAATAAAAACTCTGAGAATAGTTTCTGAATCCTCAGGGTCATTCATTTCCGGTTCACATTGTATATTTTGATTGCATAGCCAAGTCACGCAGAAAGCAGCACTGAGGTCATTTCGTGATATCTAAGTCACCTAATTATATGTATTTATAATTACATATTGCAGTGAATGTTAGAATAAGCAGTACCCTTTATATGTGCAAGCTAGAATCAGTCTTAATTTTCCCTCTCCACAGCCCTAATTCATTTGTGAATTGCATTGTATTGGATGGGTGAAGCAGTGAAGTACCACCAACAGAATCTGACTCCTGAAGTTTCTTTCCAACCTAAAGGCTGTTAGATATTTCTCTTTCTCTTTCTGCATGACTGTGAGTATGCATGCACACACACACATGTATGTATATAAATGCACAAATTTTCTGGCAGTATACCTTCCTGGCCCTATGTGATTCTTTTTTAATGTCTTAATAACTCTGTCTTTACTTCTGCCATGTGTTTCTTTTACATTGTTTATGGTCTATTGAACACTTAGGTGTGCATATTTTGCTTTACTGCTTTAATCACAATTTTATCCATTCTGTGGTAAAGTGAGTATTTTCCTTTCTTCATTACAAGAACTTCAAGTAAACTTATTTACAGTAATTTCTGTCTGGTACTACTTTCTGTTCTTAATTTTCTCTCATGTAACACAAGCCATTTCAAGAAACCAACTGAACTGGCAAAACGATAGGCATGCTTACAATATCTGTTATTTAGAGATCAACAGATCTTGCGTTAAAAGTGAACATTATCATCTTCGATTTGCAAGTCAGAAAGCAGAAGTGCAGAAGCAACTTGTCCACAGTCTGCCAGCATACTAGTGGTTGTCGTGGTTTAACCCCAGCCAGCAACTAAGCACCAAGCAGCCGCTCACTCACTCCCCCCCACCCAGTGGGATAGGGGAGAGAATCGGAAAAAAAGTTAAAGCTCGTGGGTTGAGATAAGAACAGTTTAATAGAACAGAAAGGAAGAAACTAACAATGACACTAAT
>JAVKLA010000010.1:5971197-6014980 GCA_034782735.1 Sagittarius serpentarius | reverse complement strand
GGGGAGAGCGGGAGGAGGGGGCTCCGCAGGTACGCCCCCGGGGAGCCGCCGCCGGAGCAGGTGGGTATCTCCGGAGGAAGCTGCCGCCTGGGGAGCGGCCACACCGGAGCAGGTATCCACTCTGCAGCCCATGGAGGACCATAGTGAAGCATATATCTAGACTGCAGCCCCATGCCAAAGCAGGTGGATGTGTCCTGAAGGAAGCTGCAGCCTTTGGAGAGGAGCCCAGGCAGGAGCAGGCTCCTGCCAGGAGCTACAACCTGTGGGAGACCCATGCTGGAGTAGTTTGTTGCTGAAGAACTGTATCCCATGGAGAGGACCCCATGCTATCACAAGGGAACAAAAGGAGAGGCAGAGAGGAGTTGGTATGGACTGACCACAGCCCCCCCATTGCCCTGCACTGCTCGGGGGAGGGGGAAGATAGAGGAATAAGGAATGAAGGAGTGAAGTTGGGCCTGGAAAAAGAGGGATGGTGGAAAGGTGGGTTTAGTTTTGTCTTTTTTTTTTTCTCTCTAACTTGATTTTTGATTGGCAAAACATTAAATTAATTTTCCCTGAGTCGAGTCTGTTTTGCCTGTGATAGTAATTGCTAATTAACAATCTCCCTGTCCTTGTCTCGACCCACAAGCTTTTTCTTCTTATTTTCTCCCCTTGTCCTGTTGAGGAGGGGGAGTGAGAGAGTGGCTGGGGTGGGTGCCTGGCCACCAGCCAAGGTTAGCCCACCACAGGACTGTAAAGGAAATCAAAGAGAAGTTCTCAAGGCTCACAGAGTTGTACAAAGGTGCACCCACTCTTACTGATATGTGTCCTCAGATATATATCCTGTTTGTAGGCTAGCAGGCAGAACTTAAAGTGTCTCTGATCCATCAGGTCCTGAGTAGCCAGGGACCTTCCTGTATAAGACTGTCTCTCTGCCAGCACGCTGCATCAGGAGCCATAGTCCAAGCAAGGCTCCCTGATCTGGATTGTGATCTGTACCCCTTTGGGGGAATAATGGAGGCTTTTAGGGAGAGTCTTTGCAGCAAAGAGCCTCTTCCCTCTGCAGTGCCTTTCCACCTGCTGACCCTGCAGGACTGGGTTAATCTTTAGCACAGGCTGCAGGCTGGCTCTAGTTGAGGAGTGTGGGATGACTGGCATCAGCACAGCGGGGTGGGGGTCCTGCTGGAAGGGAAGTGGTGGGTTGTAGTTGTGTTGTGCTGCTGATCTTGTGACAACATGGAAACGTGTTGGAGGGAGGGGAAGGAAGGCTACTTCAGTAAAGACTGACAGCCAGAGTTAAGTGAAATGTGAAAATGAACGGATTCTCTTGAAGAAGATAGGATCACTTTTTTTCCTCCCTTGAGTTGTTCATTGATGGGAGTTTTTAGTTAGTTTGTTTTTTCTTTTTTGACTCCTGGAGGCAGTATACAAAGACATTAAAAACACAGCGTGTGCCAAACACAGCTTTTGCCACTAGATGCAAGTGGATATGAGATCATTAAAGAGATTTTCTAGACCATTTTAGCATAATCTTTTGAGGGCCTCTTGCATTGCTGCTAATACAAATCCAGGGCTTGCTTTCTTAGGGATATGATAGTTTATAGTTGATCGGTTTTACATATCCGTGAGGGTGATACTGCAGTACGCACTGTGGATTAGAGTGGTTCAGCTGTGGGAACAGAAAGGCTAGCCTGATGCTTGTGAATATCTTTTCATACTGTTTTAAAAGACGAGAAGATTTTATGATTTTTCAGAAGACATGTGATTGATAGTCCTGGAATCCTTGCTCGTGCACAGAATAAATGTGTTAGGGTCAAAAGCAGCATACATTTTTCTCTAAAGCCTCAGTGAACAGATTACTCTAAGAGTTTTAGTGCACTTTTGCCTACTCACAACAGCACGTTAACAGTCTGGAGTAGGGACAAGCCCTTCACCCAGAAAATCTGAGGCAACAAGGAATTCCAGTGACCCTGATCTCACACACAGCGTGAATTGCAGAGCTGCGATCCAGCTGACCGGCAGTAGCAGAGTGGGAGTTATTGCTGTCCCTATTCTACCTGAGGCACAGGGAGTACTATTTGATCAAGGTCATACAGGAATACTCAGCACAAGAGCAAGCAGACAAATTCAGATTGCTTGGGATCCAGCAGTTCACGTGGATTTTGTAGATCAGGTTTCTGTAAGTAAGAAAGAATTAAGTCAATGGTTATGAAGTTTACGTTCCACAAAAATTATGCCAGATGATGTTATATACACCCTCAAACAGTTCATTTACCTGCAGGAGAGAACAAAGCCAAAGCACTGAAATGAAATCAAGTCATTTGACCAGAGATGTAAACACAAGTCAATAGTTGAACCAAGATTAAAATGTTTCCAGCTACTCAAATCTGTGACTGGATTTTCAGATTATCTTTCCCTTTTCTTTTATACCATCATACATGCTGCTCATTTTAAGCAGACAAGTGCAATCTGGTTGCATGCTTATTGTCATTAGCAGAAAGAATTAACCTTTTATTTGAAATAAAAAGGGTTACAAATAGAGAAAGCACTTGTAAAAATGTAAGAAAATTAACATAAGAAGCAAGAAATGCTTTGTAAAGGAGCTGGAACAATATAATATAAAGATAAGTGGAATCAGTGAGGTGACGATGAAGCTGTTTGAAGGTTACCATGTCAGGTACACAGACAGGATGGCAGCCTTCAGCTGAGAGCTCTTGTTCCCATGAAGAGTCAGATGGCTGAAGCAATGAGCAAATTCTGACTAGACTAAAGAGGATTCTACCTGAGCGAAGTTCAGATGCTGCTGTGTGGCTGGGCATGTCATTCCCATAGGAAATAAATGCCATACCTTTTATAAAAAAATTACTGTGATCTGGCCAGCACAAGAACTCTAATACAGCTATGGGAGAATGAGCTGAAATCTACTCTGGCTCATTTGTTATCAAGGAAAGTGCTTGCTGTGTTTTGAAGTCTTCACTGTTGATGCAGAGATCAGAAAAGATACATCTGGATTTTCAAACCACATCCTGAGTTGACAAAAATGCCTTATGAAGAAAAAAATGCTTTTCTTGTAAACTGGTCAAAGTTGATGAAGTGTCAAAGCGATAAAGCAATAATGAATGTAGCATTCACACTACTACTTAATTGTTCGCTTTTCAGCATATAATGTACTTCAAGATACTATGCATGTTACTACAATAAGTTTGTTCTCGATATCATATTCCTCCAAAATTTTAAAATAAAGGAATAGGCTTATGAATGGTAGGAAATCAAGAAAGGCTTTGAAAGGTGAAAAGATATCAGTGAAGTGAGAAGGTGATAAAAGGAAGCTATGTTCAAATCAAATACAATATCTGACCTGTAACTGGCATAGAAATATCTCGGGTATTAGCAGTGGATGGTCTCTGTGGTCTCAGAGGGAGTGAGGTTTATTCATGGCTCCAGAGTTTTTACGACATCTTGATTATTGTTGCCTTCCCTTTTTCCTTTATGTCTTTTTCACAATTCATTCAATGCTAGCGGTTGTTGTCACTAAATGTGTTTCCTTTCACCCACCCACCTCTCTGAGACTTAGGCATGTTTGTTTGCAAGTTGTCTGACTGAAACTGAGCTCATGTGGAAGAAGATCCTTTGAGTTGTCTTTCCAGCGTGCTACCCATACCCTGGGGAGAGGATTTCTTATCAGAGATAACTGAGCACAGTTTTGAAAAGAATAGGCATCCTTTGCTGTCAGTTCGAGCCTTGGACTTTGCTATAAGATGTCATGGCGATGCTGACATTACAAAGCTAGATACTGCACTCTTTTCACCCACCCCAGGCAGTTCCCAGCTTCCTGTGTCCTTTGACCCTTCTTAAATGCGTGTTCCTCAATCATCATGAAAATCTTCTTTGTATTTAACCCATACAGAAAGAGGAACGTCAGCTGGACCACTTTTCACAGAAAGATAGTGTTTAGCAAGCCTGCAAACAGTTTACAGCAAGTTGTCCATTTCAGTAGGCTCTGTGAGAGTGGAAGCAGGAACCTGAGCAACTTCATTCTGACATGGTGGCAGCCTCGGCTCCACTTGGTTGCTGCACCCTCTAAATTACAGTTTAGGGGAGAAGGAAGAAATACATCCCTGAATTGCCAGTACAAAGTCTTTTTTTATGCTTCCCTTCTCCTTTTAACTGTCCTGCTGTTTAGTAGTGACTCCTAAGACTCTTTCAAGAGATACTGATGTGTAAGTGTATCATTTAAAGATGACTGAATCCCACCCTTAGATCTTCAACTCTTTCTAAATTAAAGCTCGATAGCCTTTGAAGATGCTGTGCAATGTGTTTAAGTCAGGATATAGATAGTCTAAGAGAATACAGTGCCCTCTACACTGCCTGCAATGACCTAAGCTATTCTTTGTAGTTACTTAGGATTTTATACCCTTTTTTCAGGAAATGAATGACAGTGTGAAAACAAATTGTGTAAGGGGACTGGTGAGAGGACATTTAAGTGAAGCATGGACATTTCAACTGAAGTACAGTGTGTTAGTCAAATGCTACCTGCTGGGCTGATTAACAGTAACAGTAGCCTGTGTTATACAGGAAATCATAGTAGAAAAATGAATGGCCTTTCCTGTCGGTAGTGTGGGAATATATAAATGTCCTGTGCTTTGGTATTCACTTTGTCTTAGGTTCTGGAATGACCAAGAGTCGTGTATGTGCTTTCATGGCACATCTGTTTTCCTAAGTGCTTGGCAGAGCGAGAGAAGCAGTGATTGCAGGGAAGGAACTGGTTGTTGTGTTAGTTTGTGATTTTTGTGTTGTGTTTTTTTTAATGGAGGTGATATCTTTAGGATGACAAGGCTCCTGAGGTTTTTGTTGGACTTAGCCTCTCTGTGTTTTTGTTAAATAAACGAAGTGTGTATACGTAGACCTTCAAATAGAGGCTCTAAAGTAAGTCCTACAATGTCTGGATGCGTGTCACTGCTGCCAAGACTATCCAGTGGAAGGCAGGATTGTCAGCTGTCACGGAAGTGCAGAATTTTAGCTTTCCTCTCTGCCTGCTCCTCTCATACTCCAGCTGAGTTTGTTTGCGTACCTGTCACATACTTGTGTTTTTCATTTTCACAATCCATGCCACACTAAATAACAGCTACATTCCCTTTTCAGATATCTTTATTAGCCTTCTCCCAACATGCCACAACCCCAGACCTCTGTTTTATGAATGCCTTTTCAACAGATCTGCTCCATGCTAGATTGGTTTTATTTTCTGACTTTTTGGGAACCAATCCACAAGATCACTGCGCTGTTGCTATTGAATAAGGAGTAGGACTTTAGGATCACTGGATCACTTCTGTCATACTTTAAAATATAGAAGTATTTTTTTGTTATGTTTTTCTTCAAATCTCTGTCACAAAAAGCTGCAGTCATGGAGCGCTTCGTTGTTTGAGATAGTTCCTGTACTTCACAGTAAGTACACATGTGTGAATAACAGAGCAGAATGTTTCTGACATACTGACAGTTTTACAAGGGAAAGAAGACACATTCAGAATGTTATTGCATCATTTTAATTACAAGTCAGAGGGAACTCTGTGTTTTCTTCATTCTTACCTTTTAAACTGGAAAACAACAAAGTCAGAAGAAACAAGTTCATGTGTGGTAAGACATATACCAAGAAACATCACAGTAGTTGCTCAGCTTTTTGAAGACTAGACTAGGCTAGACTAATATTTAAGCTTCAGTCCCATTGCTCACAAGAAAAACAACATACATGCGGATCCTGATCCTTCGCAAAGCCGCCTTGACTTCACTGCGGTTCCAGGTTAATGTAGCAGATTTTCCCCACGGCCTCTATTGGGGTGGGGCACATTTTTACTGCTAGTTGTCTGGTAGGGAATTGGTGTTCGTGGGTCTTTTTAGTTGTATTATTTTCAGAGAATTGATCCACCCTTTTAAATCACAGTCATCACCAGTCAAACAAAAGCAGTTTGTTTCTATACTGGAATCAATAAAATGGAAAAGGTATTATGGCTTAGCTGGAAACATATGCTCTTTACCTTTTGCTGTTTTGTCTCCTGTTTAAGGATAGGTTTTCCTACCATTCATATTCTATTGGTTGTGTGTTAGGTCTGTGTGATCTGTAATCCGCACAGAAAATACCTGCTGTCTGCAGTACAAGTATCGTTTTTTTGTTTCAGGGTTTGCTGCTAATATAACGTGTTATATTGATCCATTCTGGCTTTTCAAGTATTTTCGTGGTGGTGATGAGAAAGATGGTATAATTCTTCACCAGAAGGAAAAGACCTTAATTTTCATGCAAACCAATATTCAACAGAATCATAAAGCCCGAGCCCTGGTAATAAAAATAGAAGCTGATGCTATTAATACATCATTCCAGATACACAGAGCACCATTATGTGGCTCCTGGGTTGAGTAAAACTTCATGTAATCACAGTAGCCATAGACTTAAGCCCTATAAAGTTGGAAACTTCACCAGATGGCCATTGTCAAGGCAGCTTCTAAAGACTTCAGAGCTGCAATGTGTTAGGGCTCTAGATATGACTTACTCAGTGGTAGCTTTTTAAAATACAATTACTGAACATAAGTGATCCACATTATGGAAGTAATAATAATAATACTTCGCACTCAGTGATCTTTTATCCGAGGACCCAAAAGCTCTTAACCAAAGCTTTTAAATATTCCCTTTCTGCTTATAGGAATTAAAGTGTTCAGAGTCTTGATGGAGTGTGAGAGAACTGAGCAGCAGCAGTCCGACGCCGTGGCCTATCGCAAGCGGTCAGGTGGTGCTCTTTGTGGGTCTGGGACTGGGACAGGAGAATGCTTCCATTCCTGTCCCTGTCCCTGACAGCTGGGAGATGATCTCCCAGTCGCTTGGGATGGAACCTCCTACTTCAATAGTACTTTTAATCTTGAGTAGAGCAGCCTGTGAATGGGATTGCTTGTACGTTAAAATGTTGTGTGGCAGGAACGAGAACAACATACAATGGCCCTAACCTGAAATTTCCTTTGTTTGCTCTGTAAACTGTGAGGATAATACTGAAATGATGTTAAGATCTGGCAGTACTAAGGCTCAGATACACCACACTTAGCTGAGGAGCTTAGATGTGGAGTGATGTATCTTAGGCTCTATATATTCAGGGCAGACAGATAAGTACCTGCAAAGACTAGCTTGTATTTTAGGGAGAACAGTTATGTCCTTTTTAAAAGTACCACATGTTGGCCATGAACTTACTGAGCTTTAATACTCAGCCTCAAAAATCACATAATGGTATTTATTGGTAATGGGAATAAATAACTGTATTTGACATTTGCTTTTGTATAGTCAGTAGTTATTTTATTTTTTTTTCCCCCAAAGTGATTTTGTTGTTGGTTTTCAGGGTCTAGAAATCACACCAGAAAGTTTTGTTGGTGACTGGTTTTGTTTTATCTTTTAGATTGATGTGATTGTGACTTTGGGTGGACTTGGAGGACGGTTTGACCAAACAATGGCATCAGTGGAAACACTTTTTCATGCAACAAATATCACTCCTTTTCCAGTGATAGTTATCCAGGACTGCTCGCTGATTTACCTGCTTCAACCTGTAAGTGTTGTGAAAAGTTACTTTGTAATAAAACTGACCTTCCACCCACCCTGACCCTGTAGGTCTTGCACCATTAAACACTCGTTTTCTTAGTTCTGTTCTGTAGGATCAGAGCCTAAATATAAAATACATTGGAGGGAAGTGGACAGCAAATGACAGGGCTCTGCATTCCTGCCTTGGAAAAGATTGTGTTTAATTTATTCAGGATATATTTGTTTAAAAGGGGAGGAATGCAGAAATCCAGAAGGTATGAAAAGTGAATTTGGGTAAGTATAGGATTTGATTATAAATGAAAAAAAAATAATTAAAGTTTTAAATTAGATTCCAGTAAGTTTAAATTTAGCACACAACCCTTTTCCATGTTGAGTAGCAATAAGGATGTCTGCAGTAAGAGAAACAAAAGAAAGATGTAATAGGAAAATATGAGGGAGTTCCTGACAAACACGTCAGACAGAGCTCTTATGTGGTCTGAGTGGTGCAGTTCATTATGATGGGAATCCAGCTAGCATCAACAAGGGAATTTATTTAAGATGTGTTATTTTTGTGGGTTTTCAGGTCTGTTATTCCATTTATTGATTCATAAAACAACACACACAAAAGATCTTGCTGGGCTTCTGCTTCTAAGATTTAATTTAAAGGCAAATCTAAGCATCAAAAAGTCTTCTTTAACAGTGATTCATTTATTTGCTTGGAAATATCTTTTCCTGATGTCAGGGTTTCTAGAAACTTAACTAACTTTCCCATTTTATCTTGGACAGCTTATTTCATTAAAATAAATAACATTCACAGATAAACTTGACAAAACCCTGCACCACATGTGCTTCATTGTAATTTGAAAAACGTATTAATAAGGTTCTATGAGATTATAGATTTAAATCCACAGGGGCAGATGCTGTATTAACAACTTTGAAGCCCTGTGTCTGCAGGAAAGATAGTAGGCACAGGAGCTCATTTGCCAATATGACGAGGAATGACTCTGATCATAAGTTGCACAGCTAAATAGACAGAGGCAGCAGAGTGAGGGGGAAAGAGGGCTAAAGGATAACTGTGGTTAAAATCTGAAAGTGAGGAGTAACTTGCTTGTGATTGATCTGTAGGTGCAGTACTTCACTGACTACTGTATCCTTATTTTAGGATATTTTTAAGAACATATTGAAAAGCTGAAATAAGATAAAGAATTCCCAATTTAGCTTACAAAACGCATACTTGGACTGGAAAGACTTTTAATTCTTTTCATTCACCTTTTCCATAAGTGGCTTTAAAATGCCATGCCTTAGGTTGCTTTCAGAAGAGTCTTCAATGAATAATTAAACCCTTTGCAACTTGAAAAAAAATTCATGATCTGTGCATTTAAATAGAAATGGGAAGTTGCTAATTGTTTGGGCTTGCTGGAAACATTTTTATGTTCTTTTCTCAATAATGCCATACGAGAAGCATTTAATACTTTTTTGTTGATGGGGAGAGTTCCACAGGATATTATTTTTTTTCTGCCATTCCTGGCTGTCAGTCTGCATTGCCAGTAACTGACTTCTGTAACTTCAGTCTGTTTCTAGCATTCAGAAATAAAGGGCAGATATAGGGGCAGGCCATTTAAACAATCTTAATGCTGACTTTGACACAGAGTTGCTTTTCATTGTTGGTTTAAACTTGTCACTGTCAGCATCTTCAGTCAACTGTCATGGTACATCCAGATAATAACATTAATACTGCATAGTTTAGATTAAAATCGAGTAGTTTATACACAGAAAGAAATGAGGATCCTAAGCTTGGAAGTACTCTTTTTTTTTTTTTTAATGGAGTTCAGCATGATATTTTTCTCTTGTAAACAGCCACAATCATGACATTCTCTCTTCTTCCCCTCTCCCCTTTGTAATTTAAAATCAAGGTAGGGGGGAGTTGAACACAGTGGGAGACCCACTGACTTTTTGAAATGCAAGTCTGGAAACTGTGCAACAAATGAAGCAAGGTTTTGAGATTCAAATGCTAATGCAAATGATAAAGTTAAGAGCATGTTGCTTTTTCTATAAAATGTAGATCTGAAACCTTTCTTGGGAAAGAAGAATCTGATCTTACTGGATTATTTGGATAAAATATATGAGCAAAGTATAACCATGTTTTTGCTTCAAAATAACATTAGCCCTCTGTTCACTATAGCAGGAGTTTAGTATTGGTTCTCTTATGATGTTTACCTAGGCAGAGGCTAAAATATTTGGATAGAGCAGATAGACTGGTAATCCCATAACAGCCCTAGGAAGGATACAAAGGGGAATAACAAGTCAGGCTGCCGAATTTTTAGTTACTAATGCAGAAACTAAGAGGAGGGTGGTGTGAGTAGACATCTAAGTACACCATAAAATCTATTAAGTAATTGTTTTGAAAGAGAGTTATTTCACATTATTACAATTTTGATATAAAAGGGTATGGCAGAGGAAATATATCAATATTTAACACACTTCTAAAGAGTCCACAGTGTTGTAGGAAACAGGCTTACAGACTTGCTAAAATTCTTCAGGGTGATAGGGGAAGACAGGAAGGACAATGCCTGATTTCGGATCCACTGCAGACTACCAAGCAAGGAGGACCAGGTAAACAAAGCCTTTTTTCATCAGCAAATAAAATTATCCAAGTACTGAAAGTAAGGGTAATTGGCATTTTGAGTATTGAGGAATCTCTTGGGAAATAGATGGACAAACAGTGCAAGTCTTTGAAAAATATATTGATAAAAATGTTTTGGCATGGAAAGTGAATAAAACTGCAAGGAAATAAACTCTTTTATATTAATTTCTGACCTGTAAGGATGAACTATGCTGAGAGGTGGAGAAGAGAAAAAAGATGGGAAGAATTACACCCCATAAATACCTATCTCTGTGAACTCTATGGAGAAGTTAGGTGGTAGGCTGAGATCTAGGTATACACTGTAGGTATCTGAATTTAAATATATTAATTCCAATGTAGGTCAAATTACTAAACAAGTATTTGAGGAAAGAAAGCAGGCATGAAATGAGGTGAACTTATGGAAGGGCCCAGGCACTGAGAACATAGTTAGTAACTACAAAAGTTGTAAGTTGACAGTGAAAGATTTTCTCTCGTCTCAATGGGAAAGGAAACAGCCTAGACAAACAGCCTAGACAAACAGCCTAAATTTAATGCATCTTCTGCTCAGTGTTCACTAAAGCAAAATATTCTTCTGAGCAGATAACCAACACAGTTAAAATCAGTGCTAAAGTCCGAAGACTAGTGCGATGATTGGAATTGAAAAAAAAAAGAAAAAAAAAGTATCTCTGTACTGAATAGCTATCATATTTCTTTCTGTAGTGGGGGGAGGGAGGAAAGCCTGAATTCTTAATAAGGAGTAATCACTCTTTATAAGCAGGATATTTTATGCAACAGTCTCTACATTTTATGCTTGAAATTTTGGTAATATTAATTATCATTAGATTATACCCTGGCTGAAGAGCATTAGGCCCTTAGAGTCATGTTTATCATGCTAGCCATGCTCAAAATGAATGGCTTAAGGTTTCACATACATACTTTCTCATTTTCTGGTTGTGTGCTTCTCAGGAGTACAGAAACATTAGCTTCTGTACACTGAGCATAAATTATCTTTTATCTGTGAGTTTTATGGCAGTTTGTAATACAAGGTAATAGGATTTATGACCAAGAAATGAGAAGATGTCCAAGAGTTAATGAGGCCTGTCTTTTACATTATACTGAGCAGTTCAGTTTTCCCCACACAAGATTCCAGCCCTGGGATATAGAGAAGAATTGCTACCTACACATGAAAATGTGTTACAGCAGCATATTTTTGTCAGATAGGTAACTCTTTTGAAAGAGTGTGTGAATACTTTGATAACCCTTTTTCTTGCACACAGCTCTTCTTGTGAGTGCACACCTGCCTTCCCTGTGAGAAATGATGAATAATTTAACATCATAGATAGTAGTCCAGCAGCTAAATTTGGGCAATAAGAATCAGGAGTCCCATCCCTTATTCTTGGCTCTTTACTACCATTTCATTGGAGAGAAGTAAATTGCATAGCCTTTTGATCTCACAGTCTCCTAGTCTGTAAATTGGATAAAACCCACGTCCTTCTCTGAATGGGTACTATGAGGCCCGTTTAGTATTTTACAAAACGCCATTACATCCTCAGCTCTGCACTGAGGTGGAATGTAGTACTATGGTAATAGTAACAACAGTATTAATAAGGCCCTTAAATAACATAAATATTACCATAGAGTAGGCTATGCAGCTAAGCAGTTAGCATGGTCACAAGCACAGTTTTAGTGGGAGTCAGCTATCATTCTTGCAGACAGTGCCTGGGCACAGTTTGGGTTTAGCACAGGCAGTTACTGCTTACTAAGCATTTGGAAGGTACCACCTTCTCTTGTGGACAAGAGAGAACAGCCATATGCGTATGAGCAGTACTGTACTAGTTGGCTTGAGGTCCAGAGATTATTACCTGAACTGTTTTACAAATGCAGACAGAGTGGCTACGCATGGAGATGTGCTCCTAGACGAGGACACTGCAATAGATCTAAGGGAAGGTACAAGACTGGAAACTCTACTGGGGTTTGTTGCTGCAATTCTCTCTGCCAATGTTATTTGGTTTGCTTTGTGTCCCTGCTTGTAGAGTAAAGTTTAAAGGGAAGTTCAGGGTATATACCTTCCACTTCTGAGTTTTCTTCTGGCAGCCAGTTCCTTGAATTTTGGAGGAACTTCAAGAATGAGTTATCAGATCAATTGTGTACCGCCTCATATGTCTAAGACGCAGATCTGGCTTGCACTGGCACTCAGATCCTTAGTGAGTGTGCCTCTTCTGGGGGATAACTTTGGAATTTGGAAACTTGGGGATAACCTTTAATGTCTCCTTTTCCTATATTATTAGTACCTTTTGTGGGTAGATTCAGTTGCAAAAAGGTCTCAGTTGGCAAGGAAAAGGTTTAAACATATATTTAATATTTAAACATGTTTTTAATATTTAAACAAAATATTTAAACATATATTTAGTACTTAAAATATTTATTGTCCTGAAAGGCTGTCTTTCCTGTTTAGTATCTGCTCTCAAAGAGCATTGTTGGAACTTTAGCTGACAAAGTAGTGAGTCTCTGTGCCTCGACCTCCTTGTAGGTCACTTGAATGAGCGTCTATGGAATTCACAAATATACAACTTCTTGTTCTTCAATAAATACATCTTTTTATGACTTTTTCTATGAGAAAGCCAGCTGTTCAGCTGGACAGAAACACTGCCAATGTAAAAAATACTAGCAGTGGAAAAGTCTTACTCAAGCCCATCTCTGGGAGCCTGACTCCTTCACAGAAACCCTTGCAGAAGGAGTTTTCATGCTTCCAGAGCTTCACATTTAAATGGCACATTTAAATGGCTTCCTTGAAAAAAAAGTTGCTGTGTTGGTAGTTTAACTGCCTTAGTTTCCTTCTTTGGTAGGAAACTTTGAGGATTTCGTTACAGCTCAACTTCTGTTCTTGAAATAAGACTGTTAAGAGTTAAAGCCTGTGTTTTTCTTCTTCCCTGGGAAGATCCAGCTGGGCTAATGATCCTTCAGTCATTCTTATTATGTGTTTTTGTAGTGGGCCTGTGTAAATGTGACCTTCAAAATGCTCCCGGTCCAAGTGACTAAGGTTTATTTCATGGTAATTTATAGCTATGAAGTGGTGTTGCTTCATGTTTACCACAGGATTTCTGTGTTTTACTGGATATCAGTGTTCCAAATTTAATTAATTTTTGTCAGTCATGTCTTGACCTGGGGAAGATTTACTTGCTATCTTGCTTTTCACTGTTACAAAAGGAAAATTTTAGTGGGATTTTCTCTTAACAGGTAAATTCTTTATAACTTAATTCTATTCCAGCATCAGCAAATGTGTAGTATGAAATATATAAAGCTTATATAGTACCTTAGAAATAGTAATTAGCTTTTGAAACACTCATATCTTTTCAAACAGTTTATTTAGCATCAGTTAAAAGTGCAGTCTGCATCAGCTTTATGAAATATTTGGAATTATGTGGATTTTTCATGGACTTTTTTGCAGAGGATGACATCTGATAGTTATGGATTACTTCTGTGTAATGAAGACATATGCAAAATACTTTTTTATAAGTCTCATCCTACAGCCTTTGCTTAGACAACAGATTACAACAAATTCATAAGTCAATTTGTTACCTTGCAGGTAACCACTTTAAAAAAACAACTTATCTTTCAGAGAGGGAGGGAAAATACCAAACCATCATTGCCAAGTGAAAAAGAATAGTCTTTACTAAATGAGATTTTCATCTGCTCATAATTCTTAAGAAACAAGTACTACTTTATAGCAGGATATATTAATCACACAGCTGTTTTTAAATTCACATCGTAATGATTGTCTGCAAGAGAAGATGATGTAAGGAGTCTAATTGTATTACTTACGTATTTCTAAATTCGGGACTCATCCAGTTTGATTCTGAATCAATATCTGGTGTTTGGTAAGTTTCAGTGGTTCTGCTCTCAAAATTTTTCAGTCTTTGTCCAGATTTTTAATTAGTTACTACAGCAGCTGATGGATGATCATCTAGGAGAATCTTGACCCTAAATAAAGCTCTTCCAATGGGGTTCCTTCTCTCTGTTGTTGCCCCTAGCTGTTGTAATATGATCTTGTTAATATCATAATATCTATTTTGCTGCTTTATGGAAACCACAAGAAATTTGCTGTTACAAAGCTAATTTTCTTAGAACTGATTTTTTTTTCCCAAACCTGTCAATTACTTGTGTTTCCTTTGAAGTCTTAATCCTTCTTTTCATCCCCACCCTTAACAAACTTCTTTCTGCAGTTTTCTGATACTTTGGTTTTTTCTGTGCAGTGTAGTATTAATGATTTTCCATACTGTAAAACAATTACTGTGCTGTGCAAGTTGCCTGCTTTATGTTAAATGATCAGCAGCAAAACATACAACATTTATCTTTGACATTTGCTTATTGGTAGTAGCTGATGCTTAAACTGAGATCAATGGGAAGCTGGTAAAACTTTCTTCTGTTTTGGTGATAGCAGTAAGCTGAGGAAGACCACAGCAGTATTTGCACTTGCTCTGTGTTCATTTATTTAATCTGTGTTCTGTAATTAAACAGGACAAAGCTGGAGCATGCATGCATGTGTGTGTTTATTCTAGTTTTGTTTGGGTTTTTTTCCAGGTAGGACTTTGATCCTATATAGGGATTTTGTAGCAAGCTAAAGAATTCCCAAGCTTTTCGTGAATAGATTTTTGACCAAAAAAACCCAAAAGGCATCTTAAATGACTCTTAGTATGGATTACAAATTTGATCAACAGAATTAAACTCTTTGTACATAATTTAATAAGCTCTCTACAAGGTGCTATATTTTTGTACTTTTGTGGTGGGTTAACCCTGGCTGGACGCCAGGTGCCCACCAAAGCCGCTCTATCACTCCCCCGTCTCGACTAGACAGGAGGCTTTGAGCATTGACTGGATGAGGCTTTGAGCAACCTGGTGTAGTGAAAGGTGTCCCTGCTCACGGCAGGGGGTTTGGAACTAGATGGACTTTAAGGTCCCTTCCAACCCTAACCATTCTATGATTCTATCATCATACAGCAAGATCTTATTTTCTCTTTCTAATCTTGTTTCTTCTTCTTTTTTTTTCCCTTTGGATTTTTCTTGGATCCCATCAACTGTCTTTCCTCGGCACATCATGATATCTTAATTTAGTTTAATCTTAGTTTAGTTTTGTAAAAAAATATTCTTGCTTAACTTAAGCAGCCACTGCTGCCCTGAAGATTTTTCCCAGGATTCATCTTCTCCCAGCAGTGACAGTTCTATGCTATGAAGCATTAATTCATCAATGCCCTTTTGTCCTTCTGGCTTCATCTGTTCCTCTTGGGTCTCACAGTATTTCCTCTTGATTCTGTTGTACCAATGACCAAAATGGCCTCGTCTGTGTACTATTGGAGACTATTGGGGTGATGTCTACTGCAGCATGCCTATGCATCACCCTTAAATTATTGCTGAGTTACAACTCTTTGTTCAGCTTGATTATGTTAGACCAAATTTCTCAAGTCCTAGGATTCTGTGCTACCTACTAAGTGACACTGTCTCTCTGAAGGCATCTTACTGCCTTGATTGAAGTGGATTTCACCGATGTTTTGTAGTAAGAGCTTTCCTCTTTGAGTATTAAATGGATTTCAGTGATATTTGGGAGTATGGGATTTTTTCACTCCCGCCCTGGCCTTACAGGAAGTTCTGCAGGGAAACTAACAGATATCAGAAGTCTGTAACCTGTGACAGAACCTGCTCTGGAAGGAAAATTAATGAAAAATATTTTATTGCATACAATTAAAAATATAGCAGGGAAAATCGATATTATTGTTCCTAGACTGAATGTAAATGACAGTAAAAACTGAAGTGATAGTAGGTGATAAACTATTATCTACTACAAAACAAAAAAAAAAATCAGAATGCTGAATACTTAATGGTTGACTAAGCCTGAAGGGTTTATAGATTCCTTTAGAGGAAAACTTAAAAATGGTCCTTTCTGCTCACATCTGAGTACTGGCATTAGTTGAAGTTGCAGAAGGTGAGCATCTGTATTCTGGCCTCAGTTATATTTGAAAATATGTTATCTCTTAAATTCAATCCCTTTATGAAATTGCTTAGGCTTTTCCAGTCCCTTACAGTATCACTGTTAATTCTGTATCTGCCAGGGCAGTGGTGTCAACTGTATGGATTTTCTATGTTTACACTTACTGTTAAAAAAGGATCAGTGCAGAAGAATGATAATGTTTAGTAATATCTGAGGTTCTAGGGAAAATGCTGTATTACCCTGATAAATAAGATTTAGCTAGAACTATTCAGTTGCCATGGGAAGTGATTTAGTTTGTAGTCTGAATTTTCTTCATTTTGGTAGCAACTGGTTACATTAGCACTCTCAGCACTTCAGCACTCTCCCTCTGCTGTGACAGAACATCCCAAGAATAGACGGTGATCAGGGATTGAGTTCTTCAAAGTTTTTTAAGACTGTAATATTTCTGTCACTCTCACATCAACTGCAATCAAAAATACTTGCCAACAGTGCAGTTGGGCTCGAATGACTTTCACAGGAGCACGGGCTTCCTACTCCTAATCCTAAAATCAAGATATTTGGAGTGAATATGTTCCTGTTAAAAGCAAGAAAAGGAGTCTGGAAGCTTGTGACTTGGCAGTAAAAGAAAGGCTCCTTCTCCATCCTCAGATCTAAATTTACAGAATTGCTACAGTGCCCTAATAGCTGAAAAAAAAGGAACAAGCGCCTTCTGGGAGAACCATCTGAGCATTAGCAGCAAGCAGAAGCAGCAGGTAACAGTGATTGGAGATACCCCTCTGCAGGAGACGAAGGCACCCATCTGCTGACTGGGCATGCTTTCACAGGAGTTGCATTGCTTGGCAAGGGCCTGGATTCAGGATGTTGCAGAGACTGCTAAGGCTCGTCTGGCCCTTGGACTGTTACCTCTTGCTGCTCATCTACGTGGACACCAGTGACACTGCCAAGGGAAAGCTGAAGTAAATCAAGACAGGCTGCAGGGCTCTTTAGGCAAAGGCAGGCCTACATGTAAGCTTAGGTAGTGTTTTCCTCAAACCCATGGATGAGGAGGAAATGCTCGAGGAAGTGCAGACACAACCTGTGAGTTAATGGCTGGCTATGTAGCTGCTGTCACAAGAAGTGCTTTGGCTTTTATGATCATGGGTTCCTCTGAGGAATGAGAACTGCTAGTGCAAGACAGGATCCATCTGACAAAGCCAGGAAAGAACATCTTTGCCAACAGGCTGGCCAACCTGATAAGAAGAGTTTTAAACTGGGTTATATTGAAGGATGGTGATGACTGCTTATCGTGAAGTGAGGGAGTAGTGGTTAGGGGGGACAAGTTCAAGGGGCAGAGGAATGGAGTGAGAGGTTCCTCAGGAAAGATAAAACAAGTCAAAAGAGAACCCATCTCAAGTGCCTGTACAGAAATGCATGCACCCTAGAACACGAACAGGAGGAGCTAGAGCTCCATGTATGGACACAGAACTGTGAAATCATTGGAGTAGCTGAAAAATGGTGGGGTAACTCATATGGCTGGAGATCTGATGGGGAGATAACAGCTCTTTGGGTAACACAGGCAAGGAAGAAGAGGAGAGTGGTGGCCCTTTTCAGGAATGAGCAGTTCACGGTAGAATGGATCCTGTGGCAGGTAGCTCTGAATGTCAAATCAGCAGGTTCAGTGGAGGATCTCCAAGATGGTTGGGGGCTCGAGCACGTGCCCGTGAGAAGAGGCTGAGGATACTGGGCTTCTTCAGCCTGGAGAATGGAAGGTTTGGGGGAGTCCTAATAGCAGTCTTCCAGGATCTGTGAGGAGGTTATCAAGGAGATGAAGCCAGGCTTATTCCTGAGGTGCACAGCAGAATGAGAGACAGTGGTCCTAAACTGACATGGGAGATTCTGGGTAACTGTAAGGAAAAATTTCTACTATGAAGATAATTATGTACAGGAATAGGTTGCCCAGAGAATCTCTGGCCTTGGCAGTGTTCAAAACCCAATTGGAAGACTGCACTCAATGACCTCCTGAGACCCCTTCCCACCTAAGTGATTCTGGGACACTTGTGGAGTCAAAGGTAGATAGAACAGGTGTGTTAGAGCCATTGTACAAGTATCTGTTGAGAAGAATCTGGAATCTCCTGATACAGAAGACTATGTGGCCATGTTCAGAAATAGTAGTTCTGTCCACTCTGATCTCTGTTCATGTTTTTGTTACCTTACAAGGGGAGATTTGTTTTAGTCTCTTGTGTAACCTCTCAGAAAAAACGCTAAAAAGAGAAATGATTGCTGTCTGTAAATGCACTGAAGAAATGCCAGGGAGATAAACAGTCTGTCTGAGCTCAAGGCCAATGTTAGAACAAGAGTAAATTGCTTTAAACCAGCGATGGATAAATTTCCATTGGAAATTAGGAAAAAAGTCCCTAATCATTGGTCTGATGAGATTCTGCAACAGCTTTCCGAAGGGGAATAATGGGGAGGAAGGGGACAGTTAGAAACAGAGCTCACTATGTTGATTTTATATTCCCAACTGTATTCCCAAAAAAGTGAACATAAAACTTTCAAGAGCTGCCAACATATGACCTTATGTAGGCATTGTGTTTCCAACTGTCCTTCATTTCCTGCTTTTAAAACTTGAAGCCTGGCAGTCGCATTACTCATTTTGAACCGTGAGTCACATGAGCCGTGGTGGTCTGTGGCCAGCCTTTCAGCGGTGCTGGTTTGCAAACAGTTAGCATTAGTTCCAGCCCCAGTCATGGAGTCTGTTTCACAAATGTAGTTCCCTTTTGCATTTTATTTACTATATCCAGAAATCTAGGCATCGCTTTTGTGTATGCCATAAGAAATCACAGATATCCAGAGCAATCAGGGAAGTTTCACTAGCATGAAAGTGTATACCTTTTGGCTAGTAATGTTACCAGTACAGAATAAATTTAAGCATATGGCAAAGCAGATTAATGAAATCTAAGCATGTGCTTAAGCACTTCATTGAATTGTGGTCTGCAGATGTAAGTATAGTATCTCATCTGGTGTATAATTCCAAGTTAAGATGTCTCTGCATTTTCCCATCCACATGACAGCCAGTGATGCTTCACAGGGAGTATCTGCATTTCTGTAGCATCAACATCTGTTTCTGAATGGTTAATTTTCATTAAAAGTTCCCATCCATTGTTAATTGAATTATGGCCTTCAATTTCAGCAATGTCAGGTACTTGAGGGAGAAGAAGGAGCTACACCCAGAGGGGAATCCTTTTATTCTGATGAAAGAATAAATTATCAGATTGAATAATAATTAGCTTGCAGAATTCTCTACTAGTAACCACAGTGTTTGCAATGAAATGTGCCTTTGCGCTATGAGTCTGAGGTCTTCCTGCCTCACAGCAACTTAAAGATTTTTAGATATACGGATCTAAAAGCTGCATTGCAGCAGGTATCTCTCCTTAGGCTCTTAATAATGAGGTCACCTTGTTCAGTCCTTTCTCAGGTATCACGTTCCTTTTGGGGCAGGGAAAAGAGGAAGCCTCTCTAGTAAGAAAGGTACATTTTTCTCCTCTTTGTAACAACCAGCAGTTTTTCCTCAACTGGGGGAGGTACTTCAGAGCGAAGTGGGAGCAGCTGAAGATCTGGAATTAGTCTTCTGTGGCAATGATGCCACAGGCAGTTTCCTTAGCTGCAAGCTTGGTGAATTTCTCTAAGGACAAGCTGCTTCTCTCCTTTATGTTGGAGAAACCTGGGAAGTGGGAATAAAATTGATAAGGTATTCACTGTACCTAGGGTATCAGCTGAAACTTTAAAGCAATTAAAAGAGCACCAAGGGAGGACTCAGTAGGTCTTTGAGGGGCCAGTATGTCTCTGCATGAAGTCCCAGACCCTCCTGTCCATTCAGGATTGCATGGGAGTTATTTCCATGTGTTGTATGTGTGCAAGCTACTGCATGCAGCTTTAACCCCACCACGTTCACTGGTTCTTGAAATCCCATGAGGAATGTAGAGAGTCTGGTGTATTCCCGTTGTACAATATGGGTGGCCACAGGCAGAACTCTTGAGCAGCAGCCTGAGTTACCATAAACAAATCCAGCCACTCCATTCTGCCAGATGATGTATGCCAGAAATGAAGGTGTACTTCAGGACCTATGCAGTTAAAGGAAGTAGCTCATCATCTCTATTACACATATTTTATCGATTTTCTGTAAGCTCAATGATATCAACTGAATTAATAATGCCATTCAGACTGTGTCACTTCTTGGTCTTTCATGTGTCTGACTTATGGATCTCCTTTCTTACCTGTTCACAAGCAATCAATGATACTGCAGAAGTATCAGGGCAACATGTAATCTCTGTTATAATTTACGAATAGTAACACCCTTCATGAACGTCTCTCTTTTTTTTAATTCTCTTTTGTACTTAAAGCTGGTTCCAGATTACTGTACTAAATGCTTTCTTTATCTCCTTAGGGAGGTATTATGAAGCTGTTGATTTAAAAAGCAGGTTTTCCAACAGTAGTCTAGGAAATTTTTTAATGCTTCCAGTATGGAAGCACATTGAACTATCAAACATATTCCTAGAAAACTCTTAAGGAGATAAAACATTTAAACATTCATTTTATCTATTCCAAGTCACCCAGGAAAGTGAATCGTTTTAGCTATTTAGTGTAATCTGTTAAAAGGCATTAAATGGTCAGAAAAAACAGTCAGGACTATGGTGAGCTGCCTGACACTGGTAATACAATCCAAATGTGCAGCTGAGATGTTCCTCCTCCTAATTTATGCTCTTTTGTGGCAAGGACAGCAACGTTCACAAGCATCAGCCTGAACCACAGTTTTCAGATAATGAAGCAAATGTAATTGCTCATTTCTGTAGCCCTTGGAAACCCATGCATAATGATGTTCAAATCTCTCATCTTGAAAGACGGTAGGAGCTTGTGTTTCTGAGACAGGCTGAGACAACCCCTGCAGTTCAGCGAGACTGACACCCTGCTGGTGTCTCCTCCTGAAAGCCCAGAGGCGTCTCCTGCTGAGAGCCTGCATCTGGTTGCTCCCATGCAAACTTCACTTTCAGCTGGGGGAGTGAGAACAAGATCTTCTCTCCTTGAAGTCTGGCAGTGTTTTTCCATGGGACTGTGGAAATGTAGGGTGATTTTAAGGCCACTGTTTTATAATTGGATGGTTTTTTCCCATCTGAGGGATAAAAATCCAGCGGTGAGTCAGCTAGAGCTTACCTGAAGGTGCTTTCTCC
This sequence comes from Sagittarius serpentarius, assembly GCA_034782735.1. Classification (NCBI taxonomy): domain Eukaryota; kingdom Metazoa; phylum Chordata; class Aves; order Accipitriformes; family Sagittariidae; genus Sagittarius; species Sagittarius serpentarius. The sequence goes on along the minus strand of JAVKLA010000010.1, from coordinate 5,993,645 downwards.
TCACTGATTGTTTTGGTAATTCCTACTTCATAGTCATCTTGAAGAGGGGGAAATGGTGATGAAGTAAAACTGAAAATAAGCCTAGTATTTAGACATGCTGGATACTGGTCTGTACAGTTTTATACTAGAATGTGGTACTGCAGTACCATGATTTCTTTCTTTCAGGTTGTATACCAAAAATCAGATTATTAGGGCTATACATATTCTCAAAATTTTTCATCATGAGGGGCAGCTGACATACAAAGTCTTTGGTTGAAATAGTTATTTTTAGAAGAATCCATAAGATGAGGAATAATAACTTACCTAGCTTTTCGTATAGGCTCTGACCTTCCATTAATGAATCTCAGACTACATCTCATGTCACACTCTTTAGCTAGATCTCAAGGTATATTACTCTTATATTACAGAGAGAGAGAGACAAAGCCATGAGGAAGTGAAATGATTTGCCTAGGTACCCAGGGAGTCAATACCATATTGAAAATTGAATCCAGTTTTCCAGGTTTCTGTCTCCAGTGACCTGTCAGCTAGGACCTTTTGTCTCACTTCTTGGTACTTGTGACTTGATTAGGAGTGACCTTTAGAGATGATGGAGATTTTTACTGAAAGCACTTAATCCTCTCAGAAAAACCACAAAAATTCACTTTTCTGTAGTAGTCGAAAATTCATCTGAACTTCCTTCAGAGAAATTGTGAAGAAGGTGGATATGTATAAATTAATTAATCTCAGTTCTAAAGAAGCATGAGAAAAAAATCTCATGTCTGAATCTGAGAATGTCATGGCTTAGATTGGCCAAATATATATATGCCAATTATAATAACACCTGATTGTTTCTAATGAAGAATATATCCAGGAAGAAAAAGAAAAAAAGAACTTGTCGGGATGTGGCAGAGAATTATTAGAAATCTGCATCTTTTAGCTTTCTGCCCCTGTGCATGAGCCGTGAGCATTGTGCCATCCAATAAAACATTTTTCATCTCATCAGAATATTACAAGTTCTATTTTGATTGTCATAACAAAAAGCAGTTCACAGGAGATACTAGAGGGTGGATGTTTGTTTCCTCCTGCCTTTTTTAATGTGTTAGAGATGTATAGGTTAGAAATGCAGAAGGGAAAATGACTACACCTATCACAGTCTTTCATAGGCGACTGAGCAAAAGAAAATCCTAGGATATCACATAACAGACATTATAGCAAGATTTGTTCTCATTCTGTTGGGTTTCTAGGAAATTCATGTATCATGTCCCAGTTCAGTGAGCTGTCATGAACACAGTCTGCTCAGCCACAGCAGTGTGTTTCTGCTCATTTAGTATGTAGTCAGGTAAACTTTTGTGGTTGGATGGACAGGCACATTTTCCCCCTTTCTTATCCAAACTAATCTCTAACTGTAGTTGTATAAATCCCTAAGCAAGTAATCAATTCTTTCCTTTCTCAGAGGAGCTGCAGACATATATTTTTAGAGAGGCCAAATTTCTTGAAATTAGTTTAAAAATACAGAATTTGAATGCTCATTCACCACAGTTGTATAGAACCAGCATGCATTTCTTTCTCTTTTTTTTCCCCTGAAATTAAGATAGTTCACAAATATGTGTCAAATAAAGTATTTGAAGTGTATTGTTCAGCACAGAGGAAGAGACTGAATACACTGTGAGAAAATCAGAATCACATCTGTCCTTTTATAGAGGGAAGGCAGAGGAGGTTTTTAAGTGTTGGGTTAGGTCTGTGATCTAGGCCAAGTTAGGCAATAACTTTGGAAGTGCAGGGAAAACGTTTGCACTTAATGATATGCAGAAGTGAAACTGGTGACAAGATGCAAAGAGAAGAGAGAGGCAATGCAGATCTTGCAAATTGTACATGGTTTAGAGAGAAGAGTGCTACGGACTTTAGACAGGCTAGAGAAGGAGAGAGTGAAATAAATTACATGAAGAACTAACAGTATGGATATGGTAATTATCTACTGGGATAAAAATGTGAAGCGTTGTCGTATTGTTTAGGAAAAATGTTAAGAGATGCTCATAATCTGGATCCATGGTAGACTGAAAAGGAGATTGAAGTGAACTCTAAGGTCATAGCAGAAGTATCTGTTGCAAGTCTCGTCTGTGCCTGATCTTCAGACGATCCAAGTTGTTCTTGCACTCTACAGATCTGGACTTCAGCAGAAGCTGCAGTAACTCCTGAGGTGACCACCAGGGTCTCGGCCATCCCAGTTGTTAACTTCAGAGAAATACTGCCCAATCAGTGTCTGAATGCAGTGGGTTTCCTGTGATGATCGTGACAGTCTCTTGCAGTTGTATGTGCATGTTGGGTGCACTTTACATAATGGTACTACAATTGCTCCTCACTACGCACATTCGCACTCACATTCACACTGCTTGTGATGTTGACTGCTTCCCCAGGCAGTGTTTATTCACGTGGGGGACAAAATCAGGGGAGAGGGTTCTTCTCTGATTTACTGGGGAAGAAGGGAGTGATTCTTGGGGATTTGTTGCTTTGTTGTTTGGTTTTGATTTTATGTTAAACCAATGCAAATATTCACCAGTACACTTATAATGCACTACATTCTGGTAAGATGTCAGTGCATGGATCATGCAGCACCCTATATAAAAACTATGCTGTTACTATTTCTAATCCAGTATTTGAAAAATCACAGGTAACGTATGCTTGTGTGTAGTATATTATTCCTTAGCAGCTAGTTTGGTTTACATGGGTAACCTGTGTTCAGAAGAAGGCACTTCCTGTTATATTTGTGTCTCCTTTTCTCATTGATTGTATAGGATTTCACTGAGTGAACACTTATATACGTGCTTACCTCTATTCATCTGCCTAGTCCCAATCAGATTAGTGGAAGTACTTGTTTGAGTCATACAGAATAATCTGGGCCTCTTATTGCAAACTGTGGATGAAAGGAGCCAGACTTTCTCATTAGACCTTCATACATAAGTTGGCGCAAAGGGTGCTCTGGAGACCAGGCACTGTAGCAAGTACATGGCTTGTATGGTAGGTGGACACATAGCCATCTGAGGAGACAGCCACAAAAAGACTTGGAAGGGACTCAGAAGCAGAGAGAGGTATGCTGGTAGGATGAGCATTTTTCCTACCTGACCCCTGTTTCTGCATCACAAAGCAATGAGTTTCCCAAATCAGACACAGACTCTTCCATTTCCAAGTACAGAGTGGGTCATGCAAGGCACGCCAGTCTTTGCAAAATGGGCTCTAATTGGCACTAGCTAGAGCCTTAATATTAATTACCTGCCATTGAATGGCACTCAAAAAGTCTGACTTTGTTTCTTCATCCTAAGAAATATTCAAAGGAAATAAACAGAATTGCTTCCAGTCTGTTTCTTACAATTGAATGGCCCTGGTTGAAATAAGTTAAGACCAAACAAAGCCAGAGTAAAAGATAGAGCTTCTGGGAAGTAATTTCATCTGTGAGTAGCTGATGTGATTTCTGTGAAGAAGTATCACTTAAGCATGAAATATCATGTAACACATAATGAGGATAGTTTGTTTTAAAGGTTGTAAGTCTGTGTGTGTAACTATAAATATATCACAATGATAAAATTAGTCATGTGTGGAAAAGTAAGGTTCTCTAAGTGTAGGACTTTTCCCCTTCCAAAACTCCTCAGATTTTTTTCTGCTGTGTTGGTGTGTTCTTACATACCTGGAGAAAATTACATAGTTCTAAAACCTGAGTGTTATCCAATAAAGAACATTTTGCTGAGTTTCATTATAGACCCATAATATGTTCTCAAAAATGGAACATGATTTTTGAAGAGGAGGTTATTAACCATGGTGTTATAACTGTTATGCTCCCAGCAATATGATGGATGGAAAGAATATGCTTATCAGTCATTTGGGGACAGTGTTTTGTGCCACTTTTTTATTGTTACAGGGGAGAAAAAGGAATATGATGGTATCTATTGGAAAATATTTGAAGGCTACTCCATTTGAACTGATTGATGTTTCTGCTGGTTAAAAAAGGTGTTTCCATTTTATGATATTAAGATAAATTATATAAAAACTAAGTGATTTAAAACAGCTTTCATCTAGACAGAAGTTCAAAGACAGGTCTGTTCTTGTAAACTGTGAAATAACAGAGCCAAAACACTCTCAGAGTCTTCTCAAAAAGTCTACCTATAGGTGATTTTTAAAAGGAAAAATGAATATAACATTTGCTTTACAACAGGAATATCCGAAAGACATCCATCCTAGAAATATATGCACAACTTCAGGATTGTGTGTGCTGCTGTTTACTTCAGTAGAATTTTAAAAAGATTTATTTGTGCAGTGTTTAACACTTAGGATCTAAGGCATTGCTCAGACTAACAGACATGTTTTATCCAACAGCAGGAAAGTGCATGTGTTTATGAGAAAGCTAACTGGAAAGAGGAAGGACAATATTTAGCACTGTGTCAGTTTTGGCTGGGATAGAGTTAATTTTCTTCATGGTAGCTGGTGTGGGGCTATGGTTTGGATTTGTGCTGAAAACAGTGTTGATAATGCAGAGATGTTTTCATTATTGCTAAGCAGTGCTTACACAGAGCCAAGGCCTTTTCTGCTTCTCAACCCACCCCACCAGCAAGCAGGCTGGGGGTGCACAAGAAGCTGGAAGGGGATGTGGCTGGGACAGCTGACCCCAACTGACCAGAGGGATGTCCCATACCATATGGTGTCATACTCAGCACATAAAGCTGGGAGAAGAAGGAAGCGATGGGATGTTTGGAGCGATGGCATTTGTCTTCCCAAGTAGCCGTTAGGCATGATGGAGCCCGGCTTTCCTGTAGGTGGCTGAACACCTGCCTGCCCATGGGAAGTAGTGAATGAGTTCCTTGCTTTGCTTTGCTTGCAGGCGCAGCTTTTGCTTTACCTATTAAACTGTCTTTATCTTAACCCTGGAGTTTTCTTACTTTTACTGTTCCGATTCTCTTCCCCATCCCACCCCAGGGGGGTGAGCGAGCAGCTGCATAGTGCTTAGTTGATGGCTGGGGTTAAACCACGATAAGCACTATCCGAACTTTTGTGTCCATGTGAATAAGAAATCTTACACTTCTCTAAGACACTGCTGCCCAAAAGAATGCAGTTGTCTGCAGGGTGACAAGATGTCATTTGCAGAGTTAATTTTTAAAAAGGCTACCTGAGCCCTCCTATCAAACATAGTTCATAACCCCTCTTTGGTTTAATTTACGATATTAGAAATGCTAGAAATAAGCACCTGCATTTCTGTATGTGTGAGTGTTGAATGGAGAAAATGAGATTACTGCAGTTTTTGAGAATGGATGAGGGCAAAGTTTGACTCCTTATTTCTCTCCTGATTGATATTTATGATGGGTAGGTAATACGGGTGTATATGTGTATACAGGTAATAAAACCACATGGACTTTTATAATAAAGAATTGAGTTTAAGAGCATTTGTGAGCTCATTAGATTACCCAGCCACTTTTTGGGAGGTTACAGGCAGAACACATTCTGGTAGAAAAACATCCTATTAGGCAGCAAACACACACTGTATATGTCATGCATTCTTATTATTGCTTCCATATTCATTAAAGTTTAAGCCTTAAAAGACTTGTCAAAATGTTACGCCAAGCTAAGAAACATTGCCTTGACGTGCCTTAGCTTAGCAAGTCTTACTGGCATTGCTAGCACTCTGTCTGAGTAGTCAAGAAAAAACCCTACATTTTTCAAGTCACTTGTATGTTTGTCCCCAGTATGCACTTCTCATTTTTCTTCATTCTTAATATATTTTTCAGGATTTTCTACCTTTCCTATGTAACTCTTGTCTAAAATGTGATGGGGTTTACTTCTACGTATATATGGTCCTGATTAGAGAAGGTCAAGTTAGATCTCAACTTCCTCCAAGTTCTGGGGATGTCGTATTGGAGGCTTAGTCCAAGGCTATCCTTACTGTTCTTTCATTTATGAATAAGAGGACTTTTTGTAGGCTTGAATAGATACGCTTTCTGCAGTATGAATAGCTGAACTCAAACATGGTTTAACTTGTTGCTGTCAGGATGTTCTGCTTGATGTAAAGAACAAATAGAAAAATATTCAGAGGATAAAGAAAGTAAAAATTGAATGGAGAGTGAACAGAGTAAAAAAAAAAAAGAAGTGAAGGCAGAAAAGAGAGAATAAAGAAATGAAAGCAGAAGAGAGAGAATAAAGGTGTGGGAAATCTATGCTCTGTGTGCTTGTGTATAAATTACATGCCCAGTAGGATCTGACAGCAGTGCTTAGATGTTTGGGATGCTTTATACATACAGTACATTGTAAGTAAGCACCTGCTTCTACCAAATGAACAATTTGATTGTGGCACTTTCTTTGTTTCTAAAAAATATAAAGAAAGTCTTAAAGGATTTTTGATAGGCTTGAGTCTAGGGTAGAAGTGGATGGGGAAAAAGATTTACAGACAGGATAGTGTATCATGCCTTTATATAAATATCCTGTATGTATAACATTACAATACAAAAATTCTATTTGATTCTGAAGGTCACTGTTCTTATAGCTCTCTACAAGTAATTGTATAGGGCCAAATGGGAAACCAATGGTTTAGGCAGTTGGTCAATACACCTGAAGTAAGAAAGAGAAAAACATGGGGAAAAGGTAGGGATGGTGGCATTAGAAAACTGAATGCTTCTATTTTTAAACAATGTTGTATGTGTAAGTCATTGTTAATGTTTTTTCAGAAAATGTCCAGTGTGACTTACCTGAGTTCCCACTGGGACCTGGGAAATTTCATGGTGATGTTAGTGAGAGGAGAGGCAGATGAGTACAGAGTGCAGTTGAAAACACCCCTGAAATTTCACGGATGTGCAGGAGAAACGCTACAGGAGCATGACCTACAACTGACTTTCTTTCCAGTGACAGCTCTGGTCTGTGAGATACGGAAAAGGGAGCCTTTTGTAATAAGAGACTCTCCCTCCTCAAGAAAAGTCTTTTCTGTCAGACTTTGCCTGTTCTCTGAAGCATCTTAGACCTAAAATACTGGAACAGTTGGGCATCTTTACACTTTGGTTAGTAAAGCTTAATTTAAAAGTTAAAGCTATTTTTACTGGACCCACTGGTGTCAATGACTTAGGAGTGCTCAAACGAATTTTTATTATTCTGGAAACAAACTAAAAGCATTTACTTCTGTTTTGTGCTTGTCTCTGCCTAAAGCAAATTTTTATGGTCTAGTTAGGTTCTCTTGAAAACAGGCTTTTGTAAGTAAATACTTATGGATGATTAACCATCCTAAAATAAAACTGTTGTCAGATGTTTAAAATGTGTGGCGTATGAGGGAGAGGGTATGTATATGTTGACTTGAAAGCTAATTTCTACATTTCAGTGCATCTGCAATGGTTAGTAAAACTGAGGCACCTGCAGATGTACTTCCAAGGACTTGAGCTTCGGGAAAGCATGTCTTTTTAATTTAGTTGGTTCTAGTGTCTGGGAGCAAAAAAAAATTGTGGCATGGTGAAGTGGTTTCCTAACTTCTGCAGTGTAAAGGAAGGATGTCTTAATCAAAGCAGATCTTTCAAGACCAAGAAAGTTTAAGTGGAACAGACATCAGCTGAAGAAATGTCACATAGAGAAACATGGAGAAAAACCTGTAAATGAGTCTACAGAAAATATTTTTATGTGTTCTTTTACTGTACCCATCAATAAAATACCAATATACTGCTGACTGGTTACTTGTCACTATAAGGAAAAACAATTGGATTTTGGAAATTGATTTTCTTAGAAAAGCATGCAGAAATCTTAGTTTCAGATAAGTATTTCACACACTAATTTGGCTTTTCTCATTCATTCTTATTTCAAGCATAATTTGTAGAGCAGTATACAGTCTGTAATTAATGCAGTGGACCCAGTTGAATAGCTTTGTAACTGACAAGAGATGGTCCTTTTTGACCTTCACTTTAATATTGCAAAATTAGGCAAAATGAAACTTCTGCAAAAGAATGAAAAAAGATGGTTCGGAAGATGTCCTTTTTCAATAAAATAACAATATTCTGTTTGATGATCCATTAATCACTGATAGCTGGTCTAATTTTTTGGTGGGAAAAGCAAATCATTTTTTGTGACCTTTTATTTCTGCTCGACTTGTAAGAGAATCTGATTTTTTTTTATTATTTCTGTCTTCTATGATAAAAATACTAGATCTCGCTCAGGAAGGTGCAAGAGTTCTAATTGCAAACTTTATTCCCCCCTTATATATCCCAATTTCATGACCATTTTTTTTACTTAGGAGTAACATGAAAACACAGACATCTGGGGTGTGGTGAGGGCTGGGGCTACCTGGGCACCAGGAGCTCTGGGGGCCCTGTCCAGGCAAGGCCTGGCATCCCAGCCTATCCCACCACCCCAGCCAGGTGGCAGCCCCAGCCCTGAGCATCAGGCACCTCCCTGGGGATGAGGCATGACATGGGCCTACAGATGGGCCTGGGAGGGCAGGGCTGTGGGGACCTGGTGAGACGGGGGTAGGGGCTGACAGCCCCAGGTCCTGACATGGGGTCCTGGGCTGCAGGCAGGGTGGGGAGAGCCCCAGGGGGCTGGGCAGGGACAGTCAGGGCTGGCAGTGCCTTAGGGCCCAGCAGGGTGATGGGAAGGGGATTTGGTGTTTAAAATCAGTGATGTGTTCATCAGTGAGTTCACCTGAGAGGGAGTTCAAGGTGCTTTTAGTTACTGCGTGAGTCAGGCCCTCCCCTCTTCATACACAGCTTTTCCATAAAGACCCCCATCTTAGGGTCTGTTTGTTACTGCTGCATGCTGGTGGAATTATGGCTGGCTCCTTTACTCAGCCTTTCTGGGCACTGGAGGACAGACAAAGTGTTGTACGAAAGGCAGAAGTAATATACAAAAGCTACGTGACTGCTGGTGAGAGATGTTGTATTGCCTTGACAACAAGTACATTTTGTCTGCTGATTAACATTTTACTTCCTTCCCTTGCATATAGTTTTATGAAACCTGCTGGTTTTCAGACAATGGAAAGAGATTTCCTCAGGAATGTGAGCCCTGGGTCAAAAAATTTATTTACACAAGGGAGAAAAACTGAGCAGACCCACGCGCTGCATGGAAGTGTAAGGTTCAGCAGCAGCAGCGTGTTCATGGCATGCAGAGACAATTACCAATAATCTTGTTTGAATATGAAAATGAATAGAGTCATTCGTGTTGCTCAGGGTAGGTTTGGGTTTTTTCTTTCTCATTTTCCAGTGGGTGAGGGAGCTCTCCCCATCAGGCAGGTATTGTGGAGCTGATCTTTAGACAGCTACAGAGAAAGCATCCTGTGGTGCCTTTCTCTGCCTCTGGTTAATAATAGCTAATCTGAAAGTGGGAACGGATTGAATGGGTTACCCACATACCTGTCGCGCTTGCCAGCTGACTTTCTTATTTATACAGGGATCCCTGTGAGAATTTTCCAAGGGGGGGAAATTTGTTTTTTAAATTAAAAACAATGAGCAACTCTTCTTTGGGCTAGGCAGGGACTGCCAGAAGTAGAAATGTAAATTATTTTTAAGGATCTAGGATGCATTGATTTCCTCATTCTACTTTCAAGTCTCAAGTTTTTTGAAGCCTCTTCAGCCTATTTCAGTAGTGATTCAAATCCATGATTGTTGGATGAATCTGTGGAATTAAAAAAAAAAAACAACACCATCTTCCAGTCATTTAAATTTATGATAAAACATTGCCTTGCAATGAAACTAAGATTTGGCCTGTAGCCTGCTGGGTTTTAGTTGTGCTGCATAATTACATGCAGTACTGTTCACGCAAACTGAGACTGACTGCATGCCAGTAATTTGCAGAAGTCATTAACGAGGTTTTTGGGGAGATGGTGAAAATTAAACATTATCAGCTGGCTGGTTAATGGGCATTTACTGTGTACAGTCTAGTCACTGAAACATTGGATCTTTCATTCACAAAGTCAGAACAGATCTGTTCATTTGTTCTGGCTCTGCAGATGGCAGTGTTATGAGATTATGCATTTTTGGAAATGTCTTGAAATATTTTTGCATTATGATATGAAGGCAGCAGTGAAGAAGAAATTCTTGAGATGCAAAATGAAGATTCTGTTTACCTATGAAGCAGAAAGTACTTTAAAATTTTGGGCATGCTTATCTTTAATAAATCCCCATGGTGAGCTCTACCTTTGGCTGCTGTCCAGCCTCTCAGTCTTACAGTCACCCAATTTTTTTTAACAAAAGTCAGAAGCCTTTGCTATGGAAGCAAAAGAAATGGACTGTTATTTCTCTCTTGCCGAACAAATAGGTGACTACAGCAAATAGTTTTTCATCTCTCAGCTATGTAGACGTGACCAGTTAGTGGCCTGATTTAGGAACAGTATTATCCTCCTGTACTTCACATTACATATCCCTAGTATATGTCCTGTGTTTACTGTACAGCCCACATCTGTGTTCAGATTACCCTTCAATGTACAGTGAACCAGTTCAAGATATAACCAGAATTTCCTTTTCTTACACAGCATAGCAGCTTATCTTTAACTTAGAACACATTAGCATTTATCTTTCTATGCAAGGATTTTTTTCCTTTTCATCATGGGAATATTATTTAAAAATGCACGTGGTGTGAATGGGATTATAGATACATAGCTGTGTAGGAATCTGTGTCATACAGTCAGAGGCTTAAGTGCTTTGCATTCCGTAAGAATCTAAGAAACACATTCTAGATATCTTTTAAATGTTTAAAATTGCGGGTTAACAATATTTGCAATTAAAAAAAAATAAAGTGTATGTGTAGGTAGTGTACCATTTATTACATGTGTCCTTTGCTGAATATAGGTGAAAATGCAGTCTCTGACTCCATGGTGCAGAGAAGTTGTACTAGAAAAGTTCACCTTTGGGTTTAGAGAGATCGTCCTTCCTAGGTTTAACTGCACCCAATTTATAGAATCATAGAATGATAGAATGGCTTGGGTTGGAAGGGACCATCAAAGGTCATCAAATCCAACCCCCCTGCGGTGAGCAGGGACACCTTCAACTAGATCAGGTTGCTCAGAGCTCCGTCCAGCCTGGCCTTGAATGTTTCCAGGGATGGGGCTTCTACCGCCTCTCTGGGCAACCTCTGCCAGTGTTTCACCGCACTCGTAAAAAATGTCTTCCTTATATCCATTCTAAATCTGCCCTCTTTCAGTTTAACGCCTGTTGAATGTTCAAAACTGTAGAATTCCATTAAAAAAAACTTAATTCAATGGGTTACAGAGATTTATGCTTATAAACATCATATGCAGTAACAGTTCTGTATGTCATACCTGCATATACTGTGGAGAGACAAGTGATTCAGCAAAAATGCAGTATAATTTCAGATAACACATTGCACTAGATGTATTTACCTCTGATCTTGGAATATGGGGAAAGAGGGCAATTATTCACAAAACCCTTTTGCTTTTGGGCAGAGGCAAAAGATGTGTGTAGTGCATGATTGCTTGTGTACACAAACTTTCCAGGAGAAAACACATTACTAGTTGTCCAGAGGTTTTATATATAAACTGACTTCTAGACTTGCTTACATTACTTTCAGTGATAGCGGGAATAGCTGAAAAGAATAGATAGGCAAATGTTTACTTGGATGTCTTTCTGATTCTTCTGATTTTAAAAACAAACATAAGTTTTGACTGCTTAGACATTTCATTGAACATGCAAATAAGATAAATGAAGTCTGAAAATATTTAAATCTTATCTATACACATTATGTCTACTGACAAAAAGTACACAAGTACAAAAAAGAAAAAGAGTAGGCATCCAAGCTGTGCCCCAAGGTGCTTGGTATTTAAAACAAAACCTCCAAATTTAGAGTGGATTTAAGGCTAGCTCAGGTGCAGATGTCAGGAAACCCAATGGTGTTTTTAACTTTACCTGTTGGCAGTTTAAGATGCAATATCCTGAAAGCAAGCTTGCTTCTTTGAGCATGAAACTTTAACTACTAACACATTTCTTTTGGATGTAGCTGCAGTAACTCTAGGTTAGGGGTAATAACTCAAGTTTAAGTTTTGTTAGGTCTTGCTCTTTCTTTGTTTTTCAGGATAAAAAACGTGAAAAAATCTCTGGAGTTTTTAAAATTCTTTCAGAAAATCACTAGCTGCTCTGATGAAAACTGCATACTGATTACATGTTGTGAAGCAAAATTTAAGGATTACACAGTTGATAGCTGCAAAGACAGCAGGTGGAAAAGAAAAAGGGCATAAGCAATGAAGCAGCTAGTAATTTTGACATTAAGAAAAGACATACGGAAAATTAACCCCTTTGCAAAACAGAACCCCCACTAAGTTTATAGCTAGAATTCCCAGATGCCGATGGGCTCTCAGACACAGAGCTGTCTGTTATAAGTGACATCTACGTGGAAGACCATCCAGCATCTCAGGAAATTGCAGGGCAGTCTGTGTAATACAGGTCTTGTTTCAGTTTCAGTAGCTGTAGCTGTTTAATAAATGAAAGGAATATTTGTACATCCAGCAGACAGGCAAAAAGGCTGTATAGAAGCAATAACACAGACATATGTATTTTATTTTTGTGCACTAGAGTCTGGAACACCGACATTTTCCCACCTTGTTTCTGTTACATTCATTTACTCTAGAACTAAAATAGATGTACATATCTTCCATAGATATTTCTGCTGTGCTAGTCTGAGAGCAGGTTTCTGTGATGAGTTGCAGTAGTAGAAAACCAAAACTCTGTATCTTAGCATTGAAAGTTTGGGGAAAGCTTAAGATTTAAGGTTAGATCTGAACTTTCTGATTGTTCCATATCTGAATTTGTCTTCCCTTGCACATGAGTGTAACCCTTTTCTAAGAGAAAAATGCATTTCTTTATAGAACAATGCAAGTCTAATGTATGCTAACTTTGAAATGAAGAAACATGTGTTGTTATAATTCAGGAGGAAAGGGAAGGAAAGAGGTTTAGTAAACAAGAAGCTATTTATTTATTCTTCGATCTGATTATTTTGTAGTTCCTTAGTTAAAGTTGAAGTGTGGGGCAGTGTAAAACAATAGTAGTTTTATTATTTAAATCTATATACACACTTGTAGGTATGATTATAATGGTTATTTTTTGCAATATGTCCTAGTAGCCATGCCCAATTTTAGTAATAAGTTTGAGAGGAACCAACTTGTGCAGTGGAGAGATTGCAGGCCTAACAGTGCGCCACTGTTGGTTTTTACCTGTCAGTATATTTTTATTTTTATTTTTTACTTTATTTTATAGCAAGAAAGTTTACATAGAGAAGATGAGAAAAGATCAAATGGAGCAGAAATACAATGTGTGAATTGTGTTCATTAACTTGTAAGCAGGCCACAAAATGTTGCATTTTATAAATTTGCTGTTGAGAAGGTTGAATTTCAGTTTGGGGAGTTAGGGGGGCTGGGGCAGATGGAGGGGTATAGCAGCTTGGTTGCAATTACTCCTTAAACCAGGTGTAGGCTTCCTGGAAGTAAGTCAGGACTAGCTTCTTGTCTTGTGTACTGTGGAGTCAGCAGATACAAGCAGCAGTTGGCTTGATTCAGGGCTAGCAGATCCAGCGCTGTTGCGCACCTGTGAGGCCTCCTTTCAGGAGTGCGTGAGCAGCAGTCAATATAGTAATCACTCTCCTTAAATCAACCTGCTGTGTATTTTAACATGAAAATGAAAACACTTAAGGAAGTTGATATGCAGGCTGTTTGCTGCTTCTAGTTCTGTCAAATGGTTAGCCGTAATCTTCTCTGGTGATGGCAGACTTATCTTTTCAAATCCCTCAGCAGGTTCCTTAATCAACAGCTCCTCCAAAGTGCCCATCCGCTTTGCCAGAGAGCGACAGGTCCTTCCATACAACCAGAACCAAACTGTTTGGAACCAGAATTTTATCTGGCATCCTCTGAGCCAATATTTTTTGTCTAGAGTTAAAAAGTAAAATCTTCACAGTTGTTCATCTCTCCGTTATATTGCAACAGTCCCAAACTAACTATTCAAGAATTTATCCCAAGCTGGTGGTTTGTTGCCTGCCTGTTTACTGTAAAATCTACTATCTAAGATAAACCACAATATTCATACACTGTATCATGCCACTGTACAGCATTTATGAATTGTTGCAAAGGACATCACATAAATTGTTTCAAGACATCAAGAATTTGCTTTCCTAAATCTTGCTGAATATAATCATTTGCCTCTTTCTGTGGAGGCAGATGATGTTGCCCTCTTATTATCTCATTTGTCTTAGACCTCCTTCGTCTCCAGACTCTGTGTCTATGTTAACAAGCAGTGCAGACCAATAAGGGATTCCTAGGGCTGAAACGCTTCATGGTGGCTGATGTCCACACTGCACACATTTCAGGGTGTTTTATTTCAGACTAGTCCTAGTCTGGGTCTGTGATTCTGTGCCCGTTAGTGGGTGGAGTGCTGTAGGTGTTCTTCTGAAGAGCATCTTCCAGGTTAGCTTTGTCCAGAAGGAATTTGCTGTGCGTGCTCCAGCTCGCTGTGAATCAAAGCACAGTATGTGGAGACAGTCCACAGTATTTTTTTAAAAAAACAGAACAAAAAAACCCACCCTCCCTGATCTGAAATAAAATGTTACTGTAAACACGCTATGAATTGCCAATAGTAAAAGTCTACTAGTATGTATGTTTCTATTTTACAGCTTTAAGCCCTTTAAGTTTTCTCTCATTTTATATATAGGTGTGGTGGTTTAAGCCCAGTCAGCAACAAAGCACCATGAGGCCGCTCGCTCGCTCGCTCTCTCCTCCCCACCAGTGGGATGGGGAGGAGAAAATATAACAAAAAGATTGTGGGTCGTCACAAGGACAGGGAGGGATCACTCACTGATTATGGTCACGGGCAAAAAGCAGACTCAAGCTGGGGAAAAAACAAAATCCATTTAATTTACTACCAATCAAATCAAAACAAGGATAATGTGAGGTAAAACCAAATCTTAAAACACCTTCCCAACCCTCCCTCCTTCCCAGCTCGACTCCACTGCTGGTTTTCTCTACCTCCTCCCTCCCAGTGGCGCAGGGGGACAGAGAATGGGGGTTGGGATCAGTTCATCACACCTTGTCTCTGCTGGTCCTTCCTCCTCAGGGGCAGGACTCCTCACACTCTTCCCCTGCTCCAGTGTGGGGCCCCTCCCACGGGAGACAGTCCTCCAAGAACTGCTCCAGCACGGGTCCTTCCCATGGCCTCCTGTCCTTCAGTCACTGACTGCTCCAGCACGGGCTTCCCCACGGAGTCACAGCCATCTGGGGGGGGTACCCACCTGCTCCAGCGTGGGGTCCTCCCCAGGCTGCAGGTGGGCATCTGCTCCCCCGCTCTCCTCCATGGCTGCAGGGGGACAGCCTGCCCTCTCACCAGGGGCTGCAGGGCCATCCCCTCCTCCGGCCCACCTCCTCCCCCGCCTTCCTCCCTGACCTCAGGGTATGGGTAGGGGTTTCTCTCACAGCCCACTCCCGCCTCCCCTGCAGGTTTCCTCTTCTTAAATACGTTATCGCAGAGGTGCTGCCACCATCGCTGATGGGCTCGGCCTTGGCCAGAGGCAGGTCCAACTTGGAGCCAGGGAAGCTTCTGGCAGCTTCTCACAGGAGCCACCCCTGCAGCCGCTCCCCCGCTACCAAAACCCTGCCACACAAACCCAATACAATAGACATACTTTTATTTAAATCCTTTATTGCTCCTGGGTGGACTTTTTTCCTCTACGGAAATTACTTCTGTGATTTCAGCTTGCACCTCCTTCATTTCAACTCTAATTTTTTGTCTTGTCCTCCACTACCAGATTCAAAGTTACCTTCATGTTGCTGATGTCCCTGGCAGATGTCTTTGTCTGACCTGAGTGCTCCTTAGCACCTGTCAGCTTTCCTTCTCACTCTTATGCAAATTCTCAAAAGCTTTATCATTCTTGTTTGCCAGCAGTTTCACTCCAGTTTGATAAAAGTTCTTCTGCCCCAAAACTTTTGATGCCTCAATAAAACTTTGCTTTTAATTCTCTAGTCTTACTTAATACAGTCAAACGTGACATTTCTGCTCTCTAGCTATGTTTGTGTTTGCAATGGGAAGCATTTGAGATATCTGAATTCTTCATTCTTTTCCTTTTTTCTGCTTGAAATCTAAGTGCAAGCTTCCAGGTAGATGGACATGAAGCAGATGGGGGAAAAAACTGCATCCCCAGTTTGACTACTGAAAGATAATTTATCTAAAATGACGATTTCTGGATTTTACTGAAATTTTAGCATGGCACTTAAGGCCCAGATGTGACAACAGGAATCCTGATGCAATTAAACATGTATTTTAATGGGCTTTTACAGCGTCTTTACCAACAGACAAGGGAAGGATTTGAATGACAGAAAATGAAGACCCTATGGTTTTTGACACCCTCTTGGCATTCTCAGGACCTGTTGGGAATCCTAGGCTGGTGGCTGAGAGCAAACAAACAGATGAAATGGTTTTGTCACCAACCATTAGTGATAAGACAGCGATGACTCACTTTCATCAGAAGTAATGTTTTCTTGAAGCTAACAGAAAACACTCACCTCAAGAATTTATTGGTCCTTGAGGCTGATAAGATGCTGTCCTGAAACTAGCCTAAGAAAAGCAAAGGAGAGAATGAGAAATTGAGAAAAACAGGCTGTACGAATTTAGAAGGCAGACCTGAATTTGTTTTCTTTCTTGTATCCCAAAATGACAAGTTACAATCCTTTGGTCTAAAGTGGAGATGGAGGCCAACAATACTCATTACATTATGTACAAGTTGTTCACATTTGAACGTATTCACAAATAATTATTTTCCAAACCTTATACTGAGAGCTGACAAGCACATACTATTTTATTGTCCAGACACAGGCAAAATTAATAATTACATATTTCATCTTATATGTCATCTCAGCTGTAACTTCTGATGAACTTCATTTGAAAAAAAAAAACTGAGACATTAATGTCTCCTGTTAATTAGTTGAAATGACACAATTTGGGGGTCTTAACAAGATACACTTTCTAAATTAAGCTCAAATATCAAAAGTAATTTAGTAACATACTGTAGAATATATAGAAGTCTGCAGCACTAGCTCAATGAAAGAACATTTTTTTGGCATTATCCGTGCTAAAGCATAACCAAATGAACTTATTTATTGCCTCAATATTCTTCCACTAAGTGACCATATAAAACCTCCTGGTGCGTTTCAGCCACTCTAGATATGCACTAATTATCTAAGCAAGTGCTTCTCAAGTAGCTAACAAGGATGTTGTGACTAAAATAAAAGAAAAGCTATAAACTGAATAAATATTGTTGTGGATGAGTGTTTCATTAGAATGATACGAGATTAGAGAGGGGTCTTCTACCATTCCCTTCCAAAAGAAATCTGGAATGCTTGTTTTATTGTCTAATAACAAAAACACACTATTTTCCCCCAGTAGTCAAGGTGAATTACATTTTAAAACAGCGTATGTGCCTCTCTTGAGGGCATTTTTAAAATCCGATATGCTTAATATTTATTGGCCATATTGACTAACCAACATACTCTTGACCAAAGTTTGAAATTCTATTTGCTTTCCTTTTGGTTTCTTTCTAAAAGCCTTCAAAAAACCCAGAAGAAACAGATGATTTGTCTCCAGAGACTGTTAGTACATTAAGCTGTTTGTCTGGTTAGCCAGGCTTGGCCCTGTAGCGAGAACACATGTGGCTAATTACATGTTCAGCCCTCCTGAAGGGCCACACGGAGATTGTTGGCTATTGACAATTGTTTGGAGAGATGGCCATTGAAAGGCTGTAAACTGCTACGGTGAATGTCAGCTGCCTGTCACACATCGGTTCCTGTCATATATCTCTATTGTAGGGTTTTAATTTTTGACTTAAATGAGAAAGTGCCTTGTTACTCTGTGTTTGTGCAGAGTCAGAGTCTGGCCTGTGACAGGAGCTGTTGGAGCTTCTCTTGGGCACTGCAGTGCAAAGGCTTCCTGACAGTGGTTCCATATCCCTGACTCTCACAGTGGTGTAATGCAGCCAGCAGCAGCTCATGACGCCATACAGGAACATCACCTGCTCTGGTAGTCTGTCAGGAAAAAGTCTGAACCTTTTCCAAAAACCTCCTTTAAAAACAGTCATGAAAGTGGTTGGGTTTTTATCTGGAGGTTGAAATGACTTTGTCCTTCCAGTGAACCATTGGAGGCTTCTCTACAGTTTGTCTCAAGTCAACCATGACTATCTATTATTTTTTTTTTTTTTTAAAAAAAGGCGATCAACTGTTTCTGGGAGAAAAGTTCGACTTCAAAACTCTCTTCCTCAGACATTTTGAGATCATTTTGAGCTAAATGGTTTTCCGGATACCTCTCCTATGAAGAAAGGCTGAGAACGTTGGGGTTGGTGAGCCTGGAGAAGATAAGGCTCTGGGGAGACTTTGTTGTGGTATTTTTGATATATAAGGGGATGGAGAGAGACTTTTTACCAAGGACTGTAGTGACAGGACAAGGGGCAATAGTTTTAAACTGAAAGAGGATAGATTCAGACTGGACATAAGGAAGACTTTTTTTTACAGTGAGGGTGGTGAGGCACTGGAACAGGTTGCCCAGAGAAGTTGTGGATGCCCCATCCCTGGATGTGTTCAAGGCCAGGCTGGATGGGGCTTTGACCAAGCTGGTCTAGTGAAAGATGTCCCTGCCTATGGCAGAGGGTTGGACTTCATCTTTAAGGGTCCCTCCCAACCCAAACCCAATCTCCTGTGATTCTGTGATATATGTAGGTAAGAGTTTCCCCTTAAAGCATTTAGTAGCCCATTGCAGTGCTGAATAAAAAGTCCTATCCTGTTCTGTCCTCTCCTGTATTTCATGTTTCAGAGTTTCCAGAGTCGGGGTGAGGAGTGTAGGGGAGGGGGGTGGAACCACAAAGGCATACTGTACCTGCTTAAAAAACCAACCAAACAAACAAACAAAAAACCTGCTTTGCACTGATGTTATATCTCACCTATGCTCCATGCCAGGAGCTATATTGTCTGTACGTTCACTGCCACCTCCACAGGGAAGCTGGTAGGGGAGAGAGGAGTGCTGGGGAGAAGTCTGCTGCTGGCTGTAGGGGACAGACGAATCACTCAAAGGTGCTGATGCTGACCAAGGGGAAATAGAGGCACAGCCCAACCAGCAGCTGCAGAAGGGATGTCTGCAACACCTGCAGCTACAAATACAAGGCTTTGGTAGAAAGCTGGACTACTTCAGCTTGCTAAGAAGTGATGAAAATAAATGAACTCCATGGCTTAGTTTTGAGGGGCGAGGAGGGTGTGCACAAGCATATATTTTAGAAAGAGGAACTTTGTCATTAGAGATAAGATTGTCTTACTATTCAAGGTCAAACCTTTTTCCCTAAAGTAGACGGAGATACAGAGAAATGGACAGACAGATACATTCACAGACACCCACACATTATTGTTTTTATATAATGAAAACAACTGTTTTTTCATGTAAATAACTCTCAATCCATACATGCCCCTATTAAATTTGGCTAAAATGTTCATAAGCATACAGAAAAGCTGAGAAAATTAATATACCTGTATGTATTGCATTTCATTCATCATGATTTGTAATTTAAATTGAGGAGGTGAGTGTTTAGCATTTGAGGATCCAAAATCAACACTGGGAAATAGACCTAATTTTTAGAGGATACTAAGTGTCTACTGTTGGAAATTTGACAGCCGCCTTTTCTCCCACGCAGTTCCTGGGACACTAGCTAGTTCTTTTAAAACTGGACAAAAATGCACCTTCATATACCTTTTTGTACCAAGTGCAGGCCTCAGAGATTTGTTGGAAGACAATATGTTTTCTGTTAGCAGAAAAGTTCTCCTGGTCTCCAAACTTCCACAGCCTTGTTGCAGGTAATGCTTTGAGGCAAGCAATAGGGTTTTCATTCTGAAATCTTAGATCGCTTGAATGCAATTCTCTCCTAGTACTAGCCCAAAGGCATCTCGCTTCATGGAGCAGAAGCAGCCACAATATCATGTGAATGCTTTCCAAGAGGGAGATGTAGCTAGAGCAGATTAAGAAGGAAGGAAATCTAGTATTCAAGAGTAATGCATGTAATTTCATAAACAGTCCTTGATTATGTATTATTTAAGGAGAGATACCAATTTGTAGTTCTCCTGAAGTTTACTACTTTAAATAACTTGAAATTCATTGTTTAACTTTTAGATTTTTCAAGGATTTGGCCACACGTTTTCTTCCTAGCTTGTCTTTATGTTTCTTTTTTGATACTTCTGTGATAGAACAACCTAATTTGATTCTTCTATCTCATTAATACGGGCCGCAAATAGATTTGACCTAGCACGTTTCTGTTTTATAGGATGGTTCAGTTCCTTTTCCAGAAGATGGGTTCTGACATGCTATTGTGTGAAATGGATTGCAAATTTTTATATACAGAAAATGCAATATATATGAGTCAAAGGGCCTAAATAGGCAGTATTGCTTGTTCCAGCCTTTCTGCATTTGGCAGAGTGGGATGTGTATTGTTTTTACAGCAATCAGTCATTCCGTTGACCCTTATTTTACGTTTTTATGTCAGGGCTTTTCTTCTTGCATTATATTACTCTGTATTTGGTATAGCATTACTTGTTCTACAGTGGTCCCCTGTTTCATGGGTTCAAATTCTATTTTATTCCCAAACAGTAAATGGAAAGGATTTCATAGAATAGAATAGAATAGAATAGAATAGAATAGAATAGAATAGAATAGAATAGACCAGTTGGAAGGGATCAACAACGATCCTCTAGTCCAACTGCCTGGCTACTTCAGGGCTGACCAAAAGTTAAAGCGTATTAAGGACACATTCAAGGGCCTGTCTCTGCAGGAGCAAAATAACGGACTCAACAACAAATCAATATGATTATAGTTGAAGCCGTTTATTAATCTGACTCCAGCGGTTTATATACTTTTCATGCCCTATCACGCTCCCAAAGGTTACATCTTACTGGTTAAATGCTGCTGTTCATGCGACCTAAGCTAACATCAGACTGGCTATCTAAATATCAACACGTTGCTGCCCTCATCCAGCTTCTCTGGCAGGTGTTTCTCATTCTTCTGTTGTTTTACTGCTTTTCTTCCTCATTTAACAGTCTCTTTCAGGAGTTACGCTTGTTCAAGGTCGTACGCAGCCTACTCATACCATCTCTATGTAGTCTTTCTCAAAACAATGTCCATTAGCTTCCAGAAAGTTTCCCACATGTCTCTTCACACTGAGCTTGCATCAAAATGTTGAGATTCTTTAACTGAATAGAAATAGTCTGGAGGTGTGAGTAGATCACAGGGTGACTGTGAGCCATAGATACGATACAGGCAAATGCATTCTTATGTGTCAGGCAACATATTTCCATAGCAAAGGCAAGCACTGTGCAAAGCCCTGGTGAGAACTCACCTGTACCACTAGGGACATTTCTCATTTCTCAGGCTCAAGAAAGATAAATTCTGTCTGGGCTGAAGGCAAACAAAGACTAAGCAGTTGATTAGGGGCATGGAGGGCCTATAGAAGAAGACGCCTGGAAGGAGCAAGACAAAGGCTGAAAGAACTGCCATCACTTTCAAGAAAGATATCAAGAGTGAAAGCCAAAGGAGGAAAGGAGCTACTGAAGTGCAAGGAAAAAGATGATCAAGGACACAAAACCATTTAGGATTTCTTTCCAACAGGACAACCTCACCATAAGCAGAGTAGTAGCAAATGTCACTTGTTTGTGCATTGGTAAGGAATGGTGAGGAAATCCTTCATGGTCTTTACATCTCTGCAAAGTTCATGCAGAGAGAACCAAGAACCTTTCTTTCACCTCCAGCATCCCCACAACCAAATGAATGTATATGGTATAAATGCCCTTCTTTACATAGTCTGAACAAACAGATGAATTTTGGCAGCAACGTGCAAAATGACAAGAATAGTACCTTCCTTACTCTCTGAGGACTCAAAATACTAAATCCTAAAGGAAGAAGAGACTTTCCAGGGTTCTAGATACGATGTGAACATCTTCCCACAAAGTGAGGTAGGCAGATAACTGTCAAAAAGGTTAAAGTCACAAATGAGCTCTGAAAGTTTTACCCCAGGGCTGAAGTGCGTTTTGTATCCCCTATAAACACGGACAGTGGGTGTGTTTAATAGAGGAGCTGCGCAGCTTGGTTTCAGTGGGAAAAGAGAATGATGGCGATAGCAGCAATGGGTGATTTTCCCAGTTCAGAATAGTTGTCATTTGCCTGGCTGTGCTTTGGGCACGGATCCCAATGGCCCCATCACTGCCATGTCACAGTGCCACCACCCGGCAACGCCACAGTCACAATGCCCCGGACAGTATAAAAGGGAGCAGCGTCCCCCGTCCCGCTGCCGCGGCTGCCCCGGGGGCAGCCCCAAGACATCCGAGAGGAAGTGCTTGAGGAGCCGCTGGAATGACCTGGCGGAGGCTGAGGGAGGAAGACTGGAGGCAAGGCCAGCTCCCAGTGGGGCCAACTGATGGATGGGGATCCTGCTTCAGCCTTCGGCGAACAGACACAAGC
>JAVKLA010000010.1:5949287-5966946 GCA_034782735.1 Sagittarius serpentarius | reverse complement strand
GTGATCTCTCCCTGTCCTTATCTCAACCCATAAGCCTTTCATTATATTCTCCCTCTCCTGTCCAGTCGAGGAGGGGGGTGATAGAGCAGCTTTGGTGGGTACCTGGTGTCTAGCCAGGGTCAGCCCACCACAGTAGTAGAGATTTCCAAGTGAGATTTTTTGGAGGAGGAGAGCTATGGAGATTTGCCTGTGTGTCTGGGAAGACTTCTGAGAACAGATAAACAGATTTGAATCTTAGGGGAAGTCACAAAGGCACCTGCTACAACAGCCAGCCAAAGTTCAGATGGTCGGTAGCTGACGAAAGGAAAAATTAATCAGTTAATCTCTTCCCACTAAACAGGACATGATGGGCTCCATCACAGGTTGGACTGTGAAGAACTGTGCAAAAGAGAAGACAGATTAGCTGTAATAGGGAAGAGAAAGCAAGATGCATAGAGAAAGCAACACAATCAGAGTAACCCAGACAAGAAAAAAAAATCAAATATTGTTGTATAAAATATATTAGTAAACACTGATATGTCTTAGGCCTGGTAACCATACTTTCTTTCGTATATAGCAACAGAGCATAAGCACTTCCAAAGAACAAAACAAAAAAAACGTAGTACTATATACTCACACAAGAATTCTGTGTATTCTTACATAGCATAAAGGTGCCTTCCAGCAATACTTAGTCATTCAGTGCTATGAAGAGGAAATTGTTTCTTGCCACAAGTTAGGTGAACAATACCCTGTCTTTTAAATTAATTCCCATGCTTCTCTAATACCAAGGAAAATAAGAGAATGTGGTCTAGGTAGAAGAGATCCTCTGGACTCTTCCCCTGCAGAAATGCACAAAAAAGAATGAGCAGTGACTCTAAATGTATTGTGAACTTGTGGATGATGATAAAGATTATGCTGTAATTTTCATCACTTAGGAATTATATAATAGTAGTGCCCTTAGTAAAGGCCCCTCTAGATTGACAATTTAAGTGCAACATTGGCTAATAATAATACAGGCAATATGAAATCTTCAGCAGCTTGTCTATGTTTCAGTCTTATCTTCAATCTATTATACTCTGTAGTCTCATAAATAGATATAAAGAAAAATGGTTCTGATTTTTTTAAGGCATCAATAAAAATGGTAATTAAACCTATAATGATGAGCCTGCTGAGGATAGGGCGTCAAATGCACAAGCTCAAGGATAAAATGTCACACTGGGCCAGTGTAAGGCTTGCTTGAATTTAGAGAAGGACCAGCCAATTCTTGATTATCGTAGTTTCACGCTGCATTTGTGGTGTATTTTGCATTGATTTATGGTAGACTGAAGAAAATGTTGTGGAATATCATTTGCGAGTGGGAAGTTTCAACAATGAGTTTTTCTTTAGGGTAGTATTCAGAGTAGAACAAGAATTAGTATTTGTGGCATTTGTTAATCTTTAAGATATCTGTGAAAAGATTAAACCACCCAAACTCCCTTTTAAAGTAGCTTTTGTATTCACTGATAGCTTATTTGCTTGATAAAGTGTTTTCATAACTTCACTTGTGTGCATGTTAGCAGTGTCTACACTCCTGGCAGTTTTAACTGCTTGCAGTCTCCAGAGAAAAATATACTTCTGCGTTTTTTGCACCTATGATTGCTATTTTCTTGTCAGTCATATAGACTTGATTGCAGAAGGTAGCTGTTTTACTTGCTTATGCTGCAACAGGTGATGGGCAAACAAGGGATGCACCTACTGTGCTCAGTAAAACATGTCATCGATGTTACATGAGAAGTGTACTCTCAGGAGAGTTTTACTAGACCTGTAGAAAAGGTTCATGTGTGAACGTGTGAAATTCTGGGATCATTTGCTCTTTGTGGATAATTTGTACATTACATATACAGTAGCAATCACTTAATGTATAACCTCAGGGTATAGTAAATCTTTTCATTTTAGTGGCACCTACCTCCACAGGGATTTCTTTCTATACCCTTGTCATAAATTGGTTTGAAGCAGATGTGTTCATTAATTGGGTCTAATAATGATTATAATTTATTCTCTCTCTACTGCCTGGGATTTTATTCACTATAGAGTCGTCGTTTTATGAAGTGCTCCTCTTGAAGGGTAGGCTTGGTGGGGCTTTGTCTTGAAAATAACTGATACACTGAGATCTATCCATTTCAGTACAGAAGCACTACTAACATTTGATGGTAAGGATTGGCAGAATTGGGTCCAACAGTTGTGAATATTGTTTTGAAGTACAATAAATTTGCTGGGTTTTCTGTATAAGTTTAAGCAGTCATTGATATGATATACAAGAGCTTTTAAACTTCTCAGTGTTCACTGGAACTGTGGATACTTTTATTTTCAACAGCAACAAAAAGCCTGGTTGGGCTCAGATAACGTTCTTTGAATAGCATTCATGTAATAGCAAACTGGAACTATGTGTATTTGTTTGAAAAGACAATTGTTGGTATTTTAGGGTTATAAAAAAATAGCTCTTCTTAAATACATCCTTTTAGAAAAATTGGCTGTATTTATCATGCTCAGAATCGCAGCCTAAAAGCTTTTATTATTGTTAAGTCAAGCTCTTACACAACTAATGATTAGTAGAAATATTTCTGGAACTTTGTTTTTACTTTATTGCCAATCGTGATATTTAGAATAGACTCATAGAATCACAGAATGGTTTGGGTTGGAAGGGACCTTAAAGATCATCTAGTTCCAACACCCCTGCCATGGGAAGGGACACCTTCCACTACACCACCTTGCTCAAAGCCCCATCCAACCTGGCCTGGAACAGTTGATTTTAAACATAAATGTGGAATTTGATTTTAAACACAAATGTTCTCATCTTGGTTTAATCCTTGTTGCTTTTCTCCTCCTCTCTGCTGCAGTCTTTGGTGATGGCGTTGATTTCCACCCATTCCCCGAGTCTTTTATCTATATACCATTTTCTACACCCAGATGTTTACGTACTAAAACAGATTGTGGTTTTTGCCTTTTCCCCGGGTAACACTATGACATCTGTATTTAGTTTTTTGCTGCTGTTTTTGTTTTCAAGTGTGTGCTGCCATCTATAGAGTAATCATTGAAATAAATCTGATATAAAAAGATGTTTTGTCAAAAGATTATGAAAACCAAGATCTAGGTAGTGGAGGAGGTATCATAGAGCAGTTGGCCAGATCTCAAGAAATCCTGTTTCTCTGTAGTCCCAGATCTCACAGCAAGCACAGGTGAAAGTATACCATTTAGAAAATCAGCGATTTCTAGGAGATAAGTTTTTCAGTAGATTTATTTATACTGGACAAACTGTCAGGGAGGCCTGAAAATTAGAATAAGGTTGCTTTGTCCTCTAATCCTGTGACTCATTCCTTTTCCTTTCCTGTTACCTTTCACATGTCCTAGTCCTTCAGCAGTTTCCAAGATCTGTTTATTTTATCTTTCTTCATTTGTTTTTTAAAGCTTAATTTTAATTCCTTATTCTTCACCAGCATCTTGTTAAATGGCTTCGTGCCTCTCCTCTGTGTCCATTTTCAACCTGCCAGTTCCAGGTTTCCCCTCCGTCAGATCACTCCAGAATGCTGTACTGAAGATCAGTACCCATTCTCTCTCTCTTTCATAACATTTTGTCACTTGATATCTATTTTAGAGTATACATTTATTGCAATACATTTATTCAAGTTGATCTGGAAACCACTTGGAGAAGTAATTTTCTCTGTACTTTCATGAAGGGCCTGTGGGGTATCTGTGCATACATAGAAGCTGCGAGCTTTTATCTTGATACTGTTCATAGGCTTTTCAGCTTGCAGACTTTTGACTAAGGATGTTAGCATCTTAAACCTTGAATAAAGTTAGGTATATGAGTTCCTGGCAATCAGAATTCCATTCATTTGAGTTAGGAGATTTGACAGAGAACAACTATGTCTTTAGGTCTTTCCTCAGCAAAAACAGTGTTGGAGTGGGTTTATATTTAACCACTACTGCTTAAATGCTTTCTTATAACACAAGACATTAGAATCAAAAGGAAAAGTTTAACCTATATGGATGAATCATTCTTAAAAATATCTTCTGACATTTTCTTTTATTGCTGAACTTAGAAATTGATCTTATTTCCCAGCATCAGAGACAAAATGAAAAAAAAAATCAATGCTGAAGATTGATCAATGTTTTTCAAAACTGATTTAATAAGATAAAAATCAATGCAGCTGTATTATTTGCCGTTATATTATCACCAGTATCATTCAAACATGGTAATATTTGATTTTTAAGTTAAATGTGAAGATATTTCAGTTACCTCCTACAGAGGCAAAAAAACTTACGGAGGGATTTATTTAGTCAAACTTTGGTTTCCTTTTTAATCCTAATTTTGGAACTTTGAGTTCTGCAGAAACTGAAAACAGTTTCATATTTTAAGTGCCAGTATATAATTGTTCCTTTAATCACAGAGACTTAAATAGAACAAATTATTACTTGTATTTGCAAATTACAAGCTCTGATCCTCCCTTCCTTCTGCAAATAGCAGTTCCATCTTGCTTGGTTGAAAGATCTGTACTCAAAAATTTGAAGATAAGCTTGGGCACCTCATTTCCCCCATGGCAGACTCACAGTGCTTTGAATTTAGAGCCTTACTGTACAAATGCATTGGCTGATTCATTTTTTTTTTGCAAAAATGAGTGGGTTATTTGGGTTTTTTTGTTTGTTTTTTCCAAACAATCATTTCCCTTTACTGTCCCCACTGTCCCTAATAATATTAAGATCCTGTATTGATTTATTTAAAGAAAAGTCTTAAAAACTGTCGTGTAATATCAGTGAACCGATCCTTAAGCCATGAGTTTGGCTTAACAGTTGAGAGGTTTTTTTAAAAAATAATTTGCATTTTAATATTTCAGTTCCTGTTTCCTTGCTGCCTTGGGTTTAGCCCTTTGGGCTCCTAGTTTGAAATTTCTCGTAACAACTGAGGGCTAGAAAATCTCCTTTTAGCGAAGTAAGTCAAGATTCTCACATAATCACTGGGATGTGTGAACTGGGATTTTAGGGAAGTATCAGACATTGAAAGACTCCTGATAAAATCCTGGATATTGGCAAGCCTCTGGTAATGGCATCTTTTGTTTTAAAGATTTATTTCATGAGCACAGAAAGACAGCTTTCTGCATAAATTTCTATTGAATTGAATCCCTATCTGTAAGGTGGGCTAGAATGCCATAAAATAAGAAATACAAACCTAATAGTAGGTAGACACAGTTTCTGAGAGTACAGGACTTAATCAGGTTCTCGGGCCAGTTACTTTTACTTCTCTTTTTCATATTCCTTTACTAGTTGATAAATGTAGTGAGTTTGCTCCTCTCGTCAAGAAGCTCTGAGCAGCAATAGGTATATTCACTGGAAAAGGCAGTCTCACCTCTTCGTTCTCTCCTTCATCATCAGCTTCATTACAGACAATATCTGCAATTGCATAACGAGAGAGCTTGTGCTTGTACTTGTACCTCTCGTCTCCCTTTCCTCCTCCCTCTTTACTGTGAGAGAGAAGTAGCATGGCATTATTACATAGCTAAAAGGCTATCAAGCCTGAATTTGTTACACCTCTGAATTCGGCAGGCAAGCATTCTCAACCACTATAGAATGACAAGGCTTATCACCACATGAAGCTGGACACCCTGAGAAGAGAGATGATATTGGATTGGTTTTCTTGTTGCTCTGCAAACAATCAAACAGGCTTAAGCTATGCAATCTGATACTCCCTAATTGACAGCTTTTCCAAGGTTCATTTGTTAACTGAGAGCATGACATGTATTGAAGTTGTTTCTTCATAATGCATTTGGCATTAAGAGGAGAAGCTGTTGAATGCCTCAGACATCAACATCTCAGCAATAAGATATTTCGCCTCCAGTTTTGACTATCTAACTAGTGCAAGGGCATTTGGAATAAGCATATGAGAGGACAGGACATAAGAAAAAGGCTTAAATACATTCCCCAAAAGAAAATTTGTGGAAAAGTATTTTTGCCGCTTGGGACATTTACCTGAGTTTTATGGTTCAACTGTTATTTTTTTCTTTTGGTATAAAACCTTGGTGCTTAACAGAATATTTGCTGAATACTCATTGGGTTTCAGAGAGTTCTTTTATTTTGGTAGCTTAATAAATAGGCATATCTGATTTTATTTATAGTGATGAAGGATTTTTGCATAAAAGACATGCTCAAGGGTTTAACGTGCCTGTGCTTCCACAAGAGGATAAAATAAAACCCCAAAACCCCTCTATTTCAAAGAAGCCTAACATTCCCCCAGATGAAGCCCATGTTTGTTTGAAAGAATAAATTACCTGTGTAGAAGAGACAGAGGATGATTTCTCCACTGATCTTGTCACTGTTTTGCATTTGCTGTTTTCTTGTAGCTAGTTTTCATAAACACTTTCTTAGTTTCTTAGAACACAAATTCTGCCAGAACTCTAACATTCAGCTTTTTTTTTTTTCATTCTGTAAAAGTTTTCCTCTATCTACTCTTCCTTGCAACTGTTCGTATGCTGATATCTGGCAAGATGTTCACACAGGGTCTGTAAGTACTAATTAAGAGCTTGGTCACAAATCCAGGATGATTAATAGCTGCTGCTTCTCCTGCATCCCATGAACTTGATAGTTACAAGATGAATTTATCTTAGATGTACAAAAAAAGTTTTTTAATTTCACTTGTTGTTACTTAGTGTAAGCATGTTACTCTAAATATTTAGTTTAATTTCTCTAGCACATAGTTAAGTTTCTGCACATATTCTTGCTTCTGGGAAGAGTACATGCCTGGAGAAGTACATGAAATTTTACAGATGTCAAAATAATGAAGGAGTTTCAGTGGTGCTTTGACTAGCGTTGTTTAGGAAGTGAAACACAGCTGTTTAGATGAGGAAAAAAATGAATGAATGGGTCAGGATGCCTTCATTTCACAAGAATAGAGAGCCTAGCTTTGACAGAAGTAACTTCAAAAAATGCCAGGGAAGAATAAGCAAAGCCAGATGCTGCTAAAGCCCAGAGACAAACTTTTTGAAAGCCCTGAGATCTGGAACCTAAGCACACGTCTCTCCTCCCTCTGTAAACATCAATGACCTGAATTCCTGCAGCCAAATATTGCTGAGCCTTTGGGGGACATTCTGGACCTGTCTCCATCTAAGTACGTTCTGCTTTATTTGCAAGGTCTGTTGGCAAATGCCGTTTGGGTCCCTGTCAAGCACTGACTCCAGAGGCCCTTCTGTCTTGCAGGGCAAGCACAAGCTGCATGTGGACACGGGACTGGAAGGCGCCTGGTGTGGCCTCATCCCCATCGGGAATTCCTGCGAGAGCGTGACCACGACAGGCCTCAGGTGGAACCTCAGTAAGTCAGACACCTCCAGGATGATGGGTTTGACATTATCCCAACCACACATTTACACCAGCCTCACCAGTGCTGAAGGGCTTTATGTGTTTGAAGGTGGAGCATGGCATTGAACCCCTGCCAGGCCATTTTTTTCTAGAAATGAAGGTGGGTTTTTTTAAAAAGAAGAGAAATATTTAAACCTGAGATATCGCAGGCAGAAACATGTTTTCCCTTTTGGAGTCACTGTGGTGTTTAAATAGAACATTTGTTGAGGTCATAATACATTACCATCTTCATACATTGCCCTCCAGGGAGGGGAAGCTGCAAGTGCCTAAACTCCTGGTTATAAGCTATACAGTTACAACAGACAAATAATTATATGATACAGATTATTAAAGCTACCTCACTTCCCCTGAACTGCTTCATGTATATTGTCTGTCAACTCTGAATGAACAGATCTTTTTCTTATTTTAAAGTGGGAAAAGGTACATTTGATCTAGAACAGGAACATTTATCTGTAGAAAAAGGAGGTTTCTTGACCAAAAAAAAAATTGAAACAATCTTCATCCTCCTGCCCCCTCCTCCCACACTGAGTCATTTAGGATGTATTTACTCAGGAAAATAACAGGATATTTTAGATAAAGTTTCATTAAAACTTGAGGGAAGCAAAGCAGTAATTGAAAGTCTCTGGTCTTGCAATCTGATTTACATGGCCAGACTTTAGAACCATCCCATCTAGAAAGTGCGCGTGGTTCTCACAGTTTGCAGTACAGTGCCTTCGCTGGCTAATAATTAATCTGAGGTTGACCCACTCTGCCAGCCAGCAGCATGTGTGCTTGTCTAGGGAGCGTCTTGTTCCACTGAGTGTTTGAGCATGTGCAGTTAAGGAGGTAGTAGGCATTAGTAGCTCCCTAATGATGAATGATATAAATATGGCATTAATTTCAGGACGTGAGAGACTTGCCAGGTGAAGAGCTGTCTGGCTAGTGATGGTTTTGTCCCTTTAAACTGGATTGTAAGAGCTGAATATATAGTATAAGGGACATTCTCTTAATTTGAAAAAGAGTCAAATATTTTCATTTGTACTGGTAAGTACAGTCGACAAGTAAGGTACTGAATCTTCATCTGCTCATCTCCTGTTGTACGGTGAATTTTGTGGACTGTTGCACTGAGGGACTACTCATTTCTCAGTAAGTGCTTTACCCTCCAGAGTGAGGTGAAAGAAGCTCAAACCAGCCTCATGTTAATGAAGTGAGCATCTCTGAAGTCTATGTTGCTTTGCAAAAGGGTACTCTGTGTATCAAAATGTGGTAGATGATGTGAGGTTGCAGTCCTTTCTTGTGGTTTTGATTATTAGTTTAAAAAGTTATTTTTCAGATAAGTCAGGATTTTTTTTTTAGTTTAATGACATAAATTTCATCAGATTTACAACGTGTTCATTAGAAAGATGGTAATTTTAAAGACGGTCTGTCTGCTACCACAAATGACATGGCTTTGTTGCTACTAAATTATGATTGCCTTATCTGCTGAAGCTAAGGAGAAAGAGGTTACTAGCCTAGCTGTGCCAGCTGGAGGGAAACGCAGCGGGAAGTGCAATGGTAACAAACAGGGAGTTAGTATCTAGGATTGGGTTGTGATACCACTTTCTTCGATGTTTAGACTAGATGATCTTTAAGGTCCCTTCCAACCCAAGCCATTCTATGATTATCATTCTAGTTGTACTGTAATAAACTTCCCCAGGTTACTTGGAGGCATAGCTAGATATGGACCTACAGGGATTTTTATTACACTTAATTTGGTCGTCTTTTTTTCTTTTTCTGGGGGACAAAAAAGTATGTAAGTGACTGTTTCCTACTTGTTTCATGTTAACATGACACCACCATCTCTGCTTCTCCCAGTCCTTGTTGTTGTTTCCAAGAGGAAACCTCAGATCTTTTCAGTGTTTTCCTTAGTCATGTGTACACTGCCCCTCATTGCAGGCTACACTGTCAGTCTCAGTATTCATGTTTCTCACAGGTCGTAGTTCCTTCATTTATTTCTCTGCATTATCATCACAGATGCATAAAACCAAAAATGATCTGGTCTTCCTTGAAGATGTTTAATCTATTTGAGACACCAAGGTTATTACAACCTGAAACTGCTCTTGTGCCCACGTGACTAGAGCTAACCTTTACTCATCCAAATACAAATTTTCAGTCAGGTTATTGTTCAGATACTGATAAAACAAATTAAAGCGTAGTTGCATCCCCCAAAAGGGAAACCAGTGGCTCAAATACAGCATGTGGTTAGTTGTTATTTAGTTGGATTTTTTCCCTAATGAATCAGCTTTACATTCAGATAACCTAAGTTTGATATTAGCTTTCATTGTGTTAATGACTTCTGCGCTGCCTGTAGTTTTGCATTTACTTTTTAAAATGTTAGTCCTCCTGTAATTTGCGATGGAGAAGCTAAGGCTCACCTGGGAAGAAAAGTGAAAAAGAAGATA
Source organism: Sagittarius serpentarius (assembly GCA_034782735.1). Lineage (NCBI taxonomy): Eukaryota > Metazoa > Chordata > Aves > Accipitriformes > Sagittariidae > Sagittarius > Sagittarius serpentarius. The sequence continues at coordinate 5,957,164 of JAVKLA010000010.1, read as the reverse complement.
CTGAAGTGTGACGTGGATGTCAGCATTGCTGCTGATGTCTGGCAGTGGCAGAGCTTTCCCTGTTCATTCATTAATGGCACTCTGAGCACACACCTTCATAAACCTCAATGAATAAAATGGTTTGGTTATAAATTCATTTTCATGTGTAAATCATGAAAGAAATGGAATTTTTAAGCCAAACATGATACGAAATGCCTTTTTCTCCAGTTTGTTATGCAATTAATTGAATATGACCTAACAAGTTTGGTTTTAAAAAGTAATTTTTGAGTCCTCAAAATATTTGTTTTAAGTAACTGGATGGTAAACTAATCCCAGAATTTCAGTTCTGTCTGAACAGTCAAACATCATGCGTTAGGGGAGAGGGAAGCCCTCGTTTTTGCAGACAATAATTTTCAGCAACTCAAAATTCAAATACCACTGCAGTACAGGAAAGAAATGGCTTTGCATCAAGGTTTTTAAGGTTGTTTAACACTGATCTCTGTCTGAGCATATCTAGATTACTCTGCTGATTAAAATTTGTAAAACCTTCAAATGTTATCTGTGTCTAATCCACAGGTGCTGTCACGAGACTTCATAGCTTCTGAATAGAAAAAGACAAGGATAAATAGCTAAGACAGAAGCTGTATTGGGGTTGAGAGAAGGCTACCAAAGGTCTCATTTCAATGACTGAATTAGATAAACCTGAAATCTGTAATTTATTCTGCCAGGAGAGAAACAATGATATCTTGAATATATTTTTAATATTGCAGAATTAAGCATTTTTTGTGTGTCTGTGTAAGGATGCAACATGTATGCATGCTTGTATGCGTGCTTGTGTTTCTTACCTTAGTTATTTGCTAGCACTTGGCACAAACAGAACTTTCCTTTATTTTAGTTCTCATCTTATGGGTGAAAGAACTTGGAGAAGAAAGTGGAAAATTGATTAGAGAAAATACTTTTTATCTGTACTTGCTATTGTGTAGCACACATTCAGAACACATTATAAACATATTCTTCTCACTCCCAAATGGATACAGATTTTTTCTCTATTAAAATCTGATTTACAGCACAGGAATCAGATAATGCTTTATCTGATTTGACTCACCTGGCTGCTTGCTGATAACAGCCCTCATGTCTAATAAATAAATAACAAAAAATCCAATAACGCCAGAATTACCCAGCATTCTTCATTAGGTCCTCAGTGGTGCTTTCATGGAAGGTTAATAAGAATGAAGGCAGAAATCAGCTGCACTTCTCATTGAAGAAGAGGTTGGAGGGTAGTGGTAGGCTCTTCTAGGAAATGGTTCCTTTTCTAGGAAATTACTGTAGAAAATAATCTTGCCAACTAATTTACTCTTCATCCCTATGGCCTTTGAGATGCTGTATGTCATACCTGTACTGAGAATGCCAGCATATATATATAAACTGTGTGTGTATGTGATTGTGCTTTCCAGATAATTTTCATGCAAATTTGCTTCCTTAGGCAGGAAGTTAAATTGCTGTAAAACGCTACTGTTCAAAAGAGCAACACTATCATTTCACTTCAAAAGGCAATAGCAATGGGAGCAAGACCTTTCTCTAACTGTAGCAACAGAGAATCCACTGACTACTGACTTCACAGGCAGATAAACGGGATCCAAAATCTTTTTGATGCCATTTACATTGTTAGTAAAATTGAAATGTTTCACTGTTTTACTTCATTGAAGTTTTGTTGACGTTGTGTTGTGAATGGAACATAAAGATTACAAAAGCAGTGAAGTCTTATGTTTTAGGAGAATTCAGAGTCTAAAAGACCAAAGAAAATGAGTAACTCCTTAAAAAAAAAGTCAGAGGGTGAGGGACTGTTCTGGGAAAGGCTGTAAATTAAGATGGACAGGTATCTGTATGCTAGTGAAGCTATTTGTATAAGCACTCTGTAACTTGTTTCATAGCTGTAATAGTCTATATGGTTCATTCTGACTGAGGCAAACTAAGCAGCGGTCCCAGGAGTAGCTCTGTTTTCAGTGGCAGAGTAAAAAGCTTCACAGCTGGATTCCCCTCTCCTCTGCTTTCCTCTCCTTCCCTCCCTTCTCATGTTCTTCACTGGTAGAAGACTCCCAGTCCATCAATTGGGATCTATCTTCAGAGCTTCAGTGATGCATTTTGTTCCTTATTCATTACAGCTTTAAGACCCTGGGTAGGGAGGGGTGACAGAAATGATGCTGCTGCTCCCAAAGCTTCAGGTGGTTTTGACCTTTTGCAAGCTATTTGCCTGCAGGAGTGCTGCTGTCTGCCTTTCAGGGTCACATCGTTTGTTACAAGGCAAGGCCTGCTGAAACGCTTTTCCAATAAAGCAGATGTTCTGATGGTAGCAGCCTGGCATCCCACTGGTTTACTGCAAGTCAGCAAAAGCAACAATGATGGCATTGCTTAGCATTGCATGAAATGATTTTGAACCAAAAAGACCATTAAAGGACTGATGAACGCAGAGCTCAGTTGTACTGGGGCCCTAAAGCTGTATTTGCATTTTTTCCTGAACAGCAGCTTGAAAACTCAGTCAAACTTTGTGAAGGGGCTTGAAATGGGGATTTGAGGTCATACGTTCATTCCATTTCCACATATATCAATGAATGTTTGGATTAGTGGGAGTGAGATTTGGATCCAGCTCTTCTTTAGCAAGGCAGCAAGGTCCTGGCATTCAGTTTGGAAAGGCTGCTTTAAGGTGATACACTCTTCCAGATCACACTGTTGGGGCAACACTACTGCTGTAGGACTCCACTTATGGAAGGATTCATCTGAGTACCTTAGTTCTGAACTAGCTCAAACCACTTCCAGCAGTAAGTTTAGCCCAGCTGGATGGCCATCTTTAATGGGACATAGGGAGTGTATTTAAGATCCTTCCATACAGCAGTAATAGGCAGTAATTGCCAGGAAGGGGTAGAATAAAAAAATCTCAGAGTGACTTCGCCAGCACAGCTGTGCACAGAGCAGATGGCTCTCCACAACCTAAGTAATACTATCCTGAAGTAAACTGGAGACATTTATGTCTAGCTACGTTGTCGTGGCACATTGCAACTATGGAAAATAATTTCATTATTAATATAGAGGTGAGAGGGTTGTCAAGAGAGCAAAATGCTGTTCTTTCCCTTGCACCCCCTGTGTTACTTCAGTCCCTCCTTCTGCTAATGGAAATGTAGCCTGAGGGTATGAGGAAGAAGGTGTTCTCCTTCAGCTCAGCTTTGGCGCAGATAATCCTCATCTCTCTGGTGGCAAAATCAAAAGCAACCTGCTGCTACTGAAGATAAAGATGAAGCACCTTTCTGGGCAGGAGAGAGGTCTGCAGAGAGCCAGAGAGCTACCATTTAGATTGGTGGGGGTCCAAACTAATTCTGTGGATTTCAGCAGTGGCTCTGAATTTTCATCAGTGAGTGCAGGGGCAGAATTCGTCCAAGAAATAGACCTTTGAGTTTATATTAAAGACATTTAACCCCAAAGGCATTCTCATCAGTCAGCCTACCCATATGGATACTGGGAAATCATCTCATTTCGACAATGGCAGAGGCAAAGCTGAAACATAATGGTGTACTTGAATGAAAGTCAGTGAAAAATTGGCCAGAGTACAAATGCTCGTTTGTCATATCCCTTGCAAATATACTTTAATTGTTTTCATATTTAAATGCCCAGAATCAGCCATAATAAATGTAAATGTCACACTGCCAAGAGATTACCAAAACCAAGAAAGCTCTCTGAGGCATGTGATGAGTTATTGCCAGTTCTGAAGGTCTCTGCAGAACCACAAAAGGGCAAGGACTGGTAGGAGGACAAATCAATCACGTCTGGCTAGAGTCTCCCAGAGTTAAAAAATGAGATGCGTTTGTCTGTGGTGGCTCAGTTAATGAACAAGTGTGCTATTTAGATTTTTGGGAGGTTCTTCAAGTAGGTAGGCGTTACCGTTAAGAATTGACTCCTCCTTTCCAATTTTTTACGGACCTTTTAGTTCTGTTTATTTTTAGTACATACTGGTGTATGTGATTGATCTCTTCTCCCCAAAAACATGACACTGAGGGAAATTATTTCCTCTGCGGTGATCTATTCCTATACCTTAATGGCAAACAGTTCTGGCTATTCCCTCTACAGTGTCTCAGTTCTTCATTCACTGCTCCCTTTGTAAACACTTTTACACGTTGTATCTGAGGGGGCCCTGCCCTCTCCCAGTTTTTACCTCTAGATGTTTCTGGAAAAGAAAAGGTGGATGTTTTCTTGCTGTTTTATGAAGTTCTGGAGAGGACAAAAGTCTGGGGGATGTTGTAACTGACTTTTGTTGTATGCTTCTAAAAAGTTATGTTTTGGCTGTAAGTTGTTTATGGCATCCTGGCGTGTAATTAATAAGCCGTTAACAACTGACTGTAATGAGTGCACTCTGGAACTATTAATTTTAGACGTACATACCAATTACAGACCACTAAGCCAATCTGTTGTTTTTCAGGTGAGTTGGAAAATACAGATTTCTGATAGATGAATACATGTCTTGCTGTAGAAGCAGCTGTGGCTTCTTTTGGGCAGTGTGCTGGTTTTGGCTGGGACAGAGTTAATTTTCTTCATAGTAGCTAGTACGGGACTATGTTTCGGATTCGTGCTGGAAACAGCACTGATAATACAGGGATGTTTTTGTTACTGCTGAGCAGTGCTTACACAGAGCCAAGGCCTTTTCTGCTTCTCACCCCACCCCACCAGCGAGGAGGCTGGGGGTGCACAAGGAGTTGGGAAGGGACACGGCTGGGACAGCTGACCCCAACTGACCAGAGGGATGTCCCATACCATATGACGTCATGCTCAGCATATGCAGCTGGGAGAAGAAGAAGGAAGGGAGGGACGTTTGAGTGGTGGCATTTGTCTTCCCAAGTAGCCGTTATGCATGATGGAGCCCGGCTTTCCTGGAGGTTGCTGAACACCTGCCTGCCCATGGGAAGTGGTGAACGAATTCTTTGCTCTGCTTTGCTTGCGTGTGTGGCTTTTCCTTTACCTATTAAACTGTCTTTATCTCAACCCTGGAGTTTTCTTACTTTTACTGTTCCGATTCTCTTTCCCATCCCACCCCAGGGGGGAGTGAATGAGCGGCTGCGTGGTGCTTAGTTGACGGCTGGAGTTAAACCATGACAGACAGTAATACACATGTGGGAGTCAGGGCAACAGCAGGCAGAGGAAGAAAAAAGAGAGTGGCAAAACTGGGATGTGAGGAGATCATATTTGGGATTAGAAACATGTTTTGGAGAGAAGAAAGGGCATATATGAATACAGAGATTGAGGAAATGAGAGCAGAGGTGTTTTAAGTAGACAGTTGACATCTTCCCTTTTGAAGCACTGAATTGAGACCAAAATTTCTGTCTTGTTATTTCCCTGCTGTTAGCGATCTCCCTCATTTTCCACTGCTGTCCAGGCATAATAACCTACTCCTACTGTCAGTAAACTGGTCAGCTCAAGTGATGCAGGCCTGTCCACAGGATCTGTCTGGGTATTGATCGAACAACAAAGGCTGGCATTAGATATTTGATTTGAAAACAAGAAGGAAAACTCTTTACTTGTGCTTTTATGGCTACCAATTCAAGACTCTGAAATTAGGGAAAACCAGAAACAGAGAAATAAAATTAAGTAGTGTTTTTGGATGTAATCGTGCTTATAGATTCAGGACACCAGCATCATTCAGTGTCCCAGGTGTATTCTCCAGGGATGAATCTGGAGCCACAGTTGAAGCTGCAGATGTGTACAACCTCAGCCTCTCCCACTACAGAAACTGTGACACCTGGGAGGAATAAGGTGAAGTACTGCTGAAACATGGGATTTTCTTGTGGTTCAGGCAGTTGATCGTCCAGAGTTTTTACTCTATGCAGGTACTTTAGCTACTTGCAAGTTAGCTGTTCATTTCTCTTAGCACTCAAGCTGAGCTCCTAGCACCCTGACATTCCTGAGAGCTCTGCCTGCACCCTGTAAGGTACAGGATACTCCAAAATGGAAGCTGTGGTATCATCTTCAAGATACCCACTTTTGACGTTAATGTGTCTGTGCCTTTGCTCAGGAACAGTTTAACAGGTGCAATGGCATTATCAATTCTGTTGTAATGAGCAACATACAGAAGCCCGTGAGGAATTCAATATGCATGCATTCAATGCAGTTTAAATCTATGCAGTAAATAAGGCATAAAGCCCTGTGATGAATCAGGGCTCAAAGTGTATTAGTTAAGAGAATACTGTTTACTGAAAGAGTCTGGCCTGCTTCATTAATGTGACTGTATAATTAAAAGATGAAAGCTAAAGAACCTGAACTAAAATTTCACAGGCAAACTTTAGTTCTGGCATCCCATAGCTCACAACTCCATGACATTGCAGCTTTAGCGTTTCTTAAAAGCCATCTTCCATGTGTATTATATCCAAGGGAATGTGGGTCCGTGTATTATTAACAGGTAACTGTATGTAGCATGTGACATTTTATCAACACAAGTCTAGCTCAGTATGTGGTAGCTGTTTCCTGCGTTATCTACATTTTGAAGCTTTTCCTTGTATTTAATAAGAAAATATTGATAAAACCAATGAAACCTTTCAAACAAGTCCAAATATTTGTAGTATATTTTAAGTGGGTGGTGATACATGTCATAAACCAAACAGTAAATCCAAATAAATGGGGGTGGAATGGACGTCAAAAGATCTTGCAATCCATATAGCTTTCCTATGGCATCACTCCTGAAAAAACTAAAAAAAGGTTCCTCTTTTGTAAGCTTTTGGTGTTGGAGGTTCCTTCATAACAGCTTCTTCGGAAATTCTGCTCCAATTAGAATTTTTTTTCCCTTTTGTATTCTGCAGATACAGTATGCGATAAATATATTCTCATGCTGTTAAGCATTAGAACACAGCATTTATAATCTAATTGCCAATAGGAAATCTCAGAATTGTACGTTTAGGTTTCCCAAGCGTAGGGCATAACTCTATAATTTACACAGGCACTTGCAATACCACTGTATCACTGCTGATTGGCATGCTATTTAATGATGCTGTTTATAAGACAATTTTCTAATCAGCTGGGTGAACACTCATCAGGAGCTTGCTTCTTGATTTAAAGCAGAGGAGTTGGAGAGAAAGATAGGGTTTGTTTTGCTTATAAAAACAAACTGGGGAAAAAAGCAAGTTATAAAGGAAAATATCAGTTGTTTTTTTTCCATGTTGTAAAGCGTTGATACAGGTAAAAAAAAAAAGGCAAACCACAATTATGGAGAGCTTTGATATCATGAATCTGGATTATGCATTTAAAAGCTCAATGTAGAATTAAAAGCTGTGGTGTGAATGAGTCAGTATTGTTCAGAGTATTTCCTTCATGTATTTTGAAATTGGGTGATGACAACTTAAATGTTAATGTTCTGGGTTTTAACAGGTGTTATATTGCCAATGATCATTTAATAATAATTATGTGATTTGATATTGTAGATATGCTGTTGGGTCTAGTCAGTTGAAGCTAAAGCATGGTCAGTTTTCATTTGTTTCACAGATTTTAGTTTTCATCCCAATAAATTTAGCCAACCCTCTCTCCCAGTCAAAGAATAATTAATTATTCCTTGCCTTATTCCTATCTATTTCATTCTTTTGCTCTGTAATGAACAGAATAGCTTTAATTTTAAAAATGTTATCTAAACCACATGTAAGCTGGGTCAAGTGTGTCTGGCATGGAAACAATTCATTATATGATTTAAGAGATTTTAACAAGACGAGCTTCAGTTGACCTGCACAATTTATGAATAGCTTTGGTACATGCAAATAAAGTAGTTCTTCCAAATTTATCTCCACGTAATCATTGTAAAACCCTTTGTCGTGGTTTAACCCCAGCCAGCAACACAGCACCACGCAGCCGCTCACTCGCTCCCCCCCCACCCAGTG
>JAVKLA010000010.1:5921464-5949187 GCA_034782735.1 Sagittarius serpentarius | reverse complement strand
ATACCACACTGAAAACACAGCACTGTACCAGCTACTAGGAAGACAATTAACTCTATCCCAGCCGAAACCAGGACACCCTTGTAAACATACTTTGCCATCCTGTGGTCTGTATATCCAATGTATATTGAAGAATTCATGTTTTATGAAAACATTAGAGCTTAATACTGAGCTTGTGGAATTAATGGGAGAATTGCACATTGACTTTAATATCAGTATGTTAATCTGGAGGTACCTCTGTCCTTTCCTTCACTGAACTAGGGTAGGTTAACCCTGTGATTCATCAGAAGATTTAGGCATCCATGTATTTTCCTATGTGTGACTAGGTCCATGGAATATGGAGGGCTTATTGGGTGGGTAAAGTTAAATGTGCAGAAGTACCTACTACAAGTCAAACTCTGCAGCTGGAGATATAACCTTCAAAAATGCCTGAAATGGCTTTTCTGTATGTAAAATAAGGTGCTAGTGACTTTAATCTCAGTCTCCGGGGTTAGCTGTCAGTGCTGGTTCCTATTCAAATATCTCTTCTCGCTCACCAATGCTATAAAGCTCCCTTTTCTAGCTCTGCACATTTTTAATATATTGCGGTTGGCTGTAGTAATTTACATGAATTCCTCCCGATTTTACTGTTGAATGTCTGGGCAAAGTATGAAGACATGGTAAGACAAATGACTTTCAAATATTTTTCACATCTGGCTTCTTTACCTGTAGTTCAACAGATGTGGTTTCCTACCAATACAGCTGTCGGGTCCATGCATCAAGTAGATTTTTCATGTGAGGATTCTGGAAAAAACGGGTTTGGATACGTACCAGAATTTTTAAATAATCATAAAGTTTTCATTAAAATAGCCAAAAGCATTAGAATATGGTACATGTCTGCATAGTTGTAAGAGAACAAAACACTCTGGCTAGAGTGAATCAACCACAGTGGATTTGAATTATTTTTCTTACAGTGCTAAAAATTTGCCACGCTTTTGTGGCTTTGTCTGCCAAATGTAAAGCAAGATTTTCAGTCCACATTAAAACTGTGTATGCAGCCAATGCAATGCACTCACTAGGGAACAGGGAAAATTTTCCACATCATGTTATGGGCTGCAATGTATGAAATGCTAACATCAACATAAATCTTAGTTGTACTAGAATAATTAAGCATTGTTCATTTTTTATTTTAAAATATGAACGGTTGCTGTGTTTACCTTTTAACATTCCAGAAGCCTGCAAAATGTTTTTTAGCAAGTGCAAATCAACAAATGCTGGCAATACTCTGAAAGACATCTTCCTGTTGTGAGCTTATGTAAGGATTTATATTGCTCATTTGCAACGTACAGTAGGAAGGTTGGTTGGTTCTTCAGAGCTTGTGCATGCCGCTTTCTCTTTGCTGCTGTCTTTTGTTACCCTGTGTGTTTATGTTAGCGTAGGTCTGGAACAGACCTGGACCATTTAAGACTTGTCTTGTATTTCTGAGAGCTTTCCTACTGGTAATTAATTTTACATCCCAAATATCTCACGCAACCATTGTTGTCATGAACCTTTAGATTAGCTTGTGTTCCTTTTAATGCCTTCACAATTACTTCAGTGTCCCAGCTGAAATCATGTCAGAAGAATTTTACTCACTGTTGTGAAATTCACTTTTTCCAGTTTATGCCATTCTCTAGCTTCCCAGGATGAGGATTCCCTAGATCTTTGTCAGTCTTGTTTTTGCACCCGTGTTTCCTGAATTTCTCTGCCAATTTTGTGGTCTACCTCCTCTGATGCCATTTTCAACAACTCTTTCAGAAGTTACTAATAATGAAGACAGTCTTTAAAAAAAAAAAAAAACACTAACAAAAAAAATGTAAAACACTTCATCATCATCATGGCACAGGACCACTTGCTGATGCAGTGAGTAGCATACAAGGCTGGGGATCCAGCAGTAGGGCTGGAACACATCATTAGCTCTCATTAGTATACTGTCTCTCTTCTACTGTTTGTTTTGTTAAGGTTTTGGGGCAGGGACTGTCTACTACGCTGGATCTGTACAGTGTACCCTGTCCTACCTGGTAGTCACATACTACAGGGATAAACATAATTTATTGCAATTGGGAGAAGACTTCTGGAGTTACAGTTGGAAGTTAATACCATGGAATGATTCCTGATTTAAAATAAATGCGTATTCTGTATGTGTTAGAGGCTGCATTTGGATTATTATCTTCAGAAATTGTACTGTGGAAAGAGAAGAAAATCATTGTTTAACATGCAGTGCCATCTACAGAACAGGCTGTGCAGCCTGCACTTCATACATTATAGAGGGGTTTTTGGTTGCTTTTTTGGTTGGTTTGTTTCTTTTTTTGTCACAGCACGGTTGACATTCATGGCTAGAGAGTGTATTTAGAAGTTTTTAGCAGATGCCTGCAGAATTGGAGGATGAGGATGAGAGTTCAAGAACCCTGGGTCCTGGCTGAGCTCTTGCTGAAGTGCTGGGGTGCAGTTCCTGCTCTCTCAGCTGCTGCTGCCTTGGGAAGTTGATTCTGTCACCCGGGATACCCAAATGGAAGGTGATTTGTGTGCTCACCCACTTCAGCTGTAATCTGTAATGTCTGCGGGCTAGGCTTCATCAACAACACCCGTTATTAACTTTCTCTTAGAAGTCTAAATTGTTGGGGTTTGTTTTCTGAGGTTTTTTAATACAACTACTACTAGAAATGCTGCAACGGCAGCTAACTGCCCCAGCAAGCGCATGACCTACTACAGCGGTCTGACAGGCACACAGAGGTAGAAAAAGGAGGGAAGGGACCAGAAAGGAAAAACTCCATCTGGGATCATGTTGTGAACATTAGGTGTAGTAAAGCACCCTGTCAACTGTCCTCTCTGTTAGAAGTCAGTTTAAATGTGGGGGAGAAGGAAAGGGTGTCCTCCCATGTTGTTACCTAAGCACATGCTGTAGAGAAAACTGTTAAGCAGTGGTTGTGTGTTTGCATGGTTCAATGGAATTACAGTATTGGCATTGCAGGGAGAGTTGGATTTAACCCCTCAAATCTTTAGAGTGTTCTTCAGACAAACGTTAATTTTGGTGCAGAAAGCTGGATATTATAATATTTTTATGAAGACAGAAAAGCTGAAAGAACACACAAATATCACTCCTTCCACTCTCAGGAATCCATTATTTATGTAATAAAGCAAATTAAGTTATTGAAGTCACTGCAGAACAAACTGTCCTTTTTTGTCTAGCTTGGAACCTTGGAAGTTATCTGACCTTTAAGCTGTTACTAGCTCAGCACCCACTGTTTGGCATCTTCAAATTAGTGGGGTTGAAAAAGAGAAATGGGGAGGGTTAGCTGCGAATGAGTTCTGACATCAAGGGCAGATACCAAATAATTTTCTGGCAGGTGATCTTGCAGAGAAGAAGGAAGAGGGAAAAAAAGAGAGGCATCTTTGGTGTTTTTTGTAGTTAGATGTGAAATTCAATGTATTTAAAGTAGCAGCAGAGATAGACTAGGAAGCTGAGTGTCTGAGACAGCTGAAGTTGCGCGTTAAATAGAGTTTATGAGACAGCTTTGCCATTTCTCACCTGCACTGTCACAGTCAGCACATGTGAGTGTGTAGGTGAGTGGGGGTGTATGTAAATAATAATTCCTCTTTATTTAATATACATTAAACCTGAACAGGGACAGAAATATGAGTTAGCAGAGTGCTACAAAATGTGAAGGTAATTATGTAGCAGTTATCCTCAACATTTCCATCTTTAAAGTGGTTTTGAACTGCTTAAGTGCAGCAGTTACTGCAGACTGTGATTAGATAAATGGATGCAAATGGTAATTGTAACTGATGAATGATTGATGATGGCTTTATATGTTTATCATTATATACTGTTGTAAACACTTTCTTCCTCAGCAAGGATGGAGCCTGTAGGCAAAATGATGATGTATTGAATATGAATTCAAACTGTAATATTTTAAAGAGAATACAGGGCCAATATTGTAGGCTGGGATAACCACAGAGCTGTTACCCGAGTAACTGGTGAACTTTGCCATTGGTATCAACAGGCTGAGCACCAAACATCTTCCAGCTGATGTTCAGGGCCTGAATACAAGTGCAGCTGGGAAGGTGGGTTAATAGGAGAGACCTTGAAAGTGTAGATGGGGAAGTTGAGTCCTGTTGAATGATGGCTTTGGGTGAGGGAGATCCACTACTCAAAAGAGGAAAAGGAGATCATAGAATGGCTTGTGTAAGAGCCATTTGGGACAGAACAAGTATGTTTGGATAATTGGAAGTTGATGGGAACAAGGAGGCAAACAGGGATGTCCCTAGAAAAGCAGGGTGGGATAAGAGGTTTGTGTAATCTGAATGATGCTGTAATTCTGTTTGATTTGTCACCTGCCATTTGCTAATTGTTAATCACAGTAACAACATTTGGTAGTTAGATTAATTTAAAGGGATTTTTATTGCAGCAGCTTGAGTTTAATATCAGCAGTTTTTTGTATTGTACAATGCAGAAAGTAACCTGTGGCACTTAAATTACAGGCTAAATCTTCATTCTCCATAGACTGTTCTATTCACTGAGGAAAAAATAAGTGGGATATTACCAAAGAAAAGCCCCAGATCATTAGCAGCCTCTGCTCCCTGCTCTGTTCACTTCACCTACAGTGCTGAAATCTGTCTGTTATTTTTCCTACGGCATTGTAGAACTGACAATGAACTTGCTGGCTTTTCTGTCATGTGCTGCCATTGGGCTTGTATAAAAGAAGTGAATTAGGTTCTGTTTTGTTGACCTTTTAGATGCAAGGGAAATAGTAGTCCTGTTTGCTTACACATCAAATGCTGCCAGGCTATTGTCTACGTTAACCTTTGTGGAGCACCCTGATGTGATTGTTACCCTCACCAGCAACACAGTTGCCAGAGAGACTTGAGAAGGGATAAACTGGAGGTGCCATGCAAAACAACTCAGGTAAAGACATTTTTCCCCTGCACTAAAGAAAAGGTATTCTGTATGTGTTCAACTACTTAGCTGGTCTGTGAGTCCTGTAATTTGCTTAGCCAAACAGAACTTCAAAACAGATGGTTTCTAAATTTGGGGAAAATAACCATTTCAGTATTTTTTTTTCTCTGTGCAGTCTGCAGTTATGCTTTAGTACTGAAATTATTTGAAAACTAAACCGGAAAATAAAATTGGGATCTTTACCAACTGAATACTAATTTCAGGAACATACGATTTTTAGTATGTGTTAGGTTTTCATCTGCACATTTAGCCTAAGATTTGTTTGTGCTCTGATTTAGTGTTTCTTGCTGCTTACTTGCATAAACACTACCAAATCAGTCAGTTGGAGTCACCAGTGTATTTAGCTCCCAGCTGCATTTGCTAATAAAAGGAAGAATGACAAGTTCCCTCCTTCACAGAGGAGGAAGTGGAGAAACATAAGGAAATAATTCATTGTACTTACATAGCACCTGCTATCAGCAATCTATATATGCGCTTTACCAAAAGTAAGCGCATTACCTTATCTAGAAAACATTTTTGTTGTGAGACGCTGCTTTGTTCCCAATCTCTTCATTGAGGAAACTGAGTCATAGAGCGTTTGTCTGGTCTGAGATTGTAAGTGAAGCTAATCAAAAGGTAGGAATCCTAGTATCCTGGGCTTTGGAATTGTTTTTTATCCTGATAGAGGTAAATTAGGCCAAAGGAATTCATTGCTTGATATTTAGTATTTTTTTAAGATATATTTAATATTATTATACATAGTTACTATTTCCAAAGTGTATCTAATAAAATACTATTTATAAACAGTGCCTTCCTCTTAGATGTTGGTCATTTTGTATGTGCCCATCCCTGAACATAAAGAGGTTGTGTAGGTGTAAAAATGGAGTTAAATTCAGTTTCCTAAAAACTCAAGCATAATATTTAGTCTCCGCTTTAACAATCCTTTAACTATTAGTTGTCAGTGTGAGAGCACCTGTGTATACTCAGATAACCTCTGAGATAACTCATTGCCCAGGAAGTGAAATTATCTTGGGTTAGGGATGACTAGAGGGAATTTTAGGGATAGGACCCATTTGATTCAAGTCTTTGCTCCCACAAGCAAGCGTGCCATGCAGTGCCTGGCCAGACTCCATCGTGCAAGGCAGAGCTGGGCTGTGGAACTCATTTCCACAGGATACTGTGTGGACCACAGATATAAATGGATACAGAAAAAAACTTGACAAATTAAGGAAGAACAATCCAGTGAACACAGTGATACAGTCTCCACTTCAAGAAATCCCTAAGCTATAGGTCCTTTGAGGAAGGGTGTGCTGAGGGAAATACCACTCCATATTGCCTTGTCTTGAAAGTTCTTTCCTAAATACCTGTTATGGACCATTGTCTGAGGCTCCTGTGTCAGTGTGCTACTACCATAAATCCTTGGAAGGACAGTAGTGGCTGCTTTTGTGCTCTTTTGACCCTTAGAGTCTGTAGCTCTTTCTCCTGCTGAAAGAGCAGTTATTGTCTTCCTTTTGGGCTTCTCTTCCAAGCTGTTTCATCCTGTGCCCAGATTAGGGACTCATCATTTCAGTTTAAATTGTCCTTTCTTGGACAGAGGACTAGAACTACGTGCTCTTCTTCAGAAAGCATTCCTTTGTACAATGTACTGCCTGTACTGTGGCAATAATATGTGGTTATCTCTGTTGAAAACATCTAACCTGCCACATCTTTTTTAACATCTCTAGGCTCTTTCTGCTAGTGCAGTATTGGGCTCCTGAAATACAGCCTTCCATTGCTTCCTAAATTGTCAAACTCAGTTGGTAATTGAGAGTCTGCCTCAGCATTTTAATGGGCTTTGGCTGCAAACGTTTCAGAGGAGGACTTTTGCTCCTTTACTTGAAAACCTGCTTTCTAGTTGGGGTTTTCAAAGGTTGCATTGTAGATCTGCAGGCATCAATGGAAATGGGTTTAGGGGCCCAAAGCATTGAGCCTCAAGCAGAGAATGAGTTGACTTCTCTTCTTACTCTCTCTTGAGTTTTCAGAATTCTTAACAGAGAAAACTGTTTGGGTTTGTTTGTTTGTTTTTTAACAGAAAACTGATATGATTGTAGCTTCCCTTCCAGAGGCTGTGAAGTAAATACATGTGGTGTGACAGGGTATGCAGCTATGAGAGCACCTAAAATCTTGAGCTGTAAGAGTAGAGGTATATGTAACTGAAAGCAATAGCCATATTATGCCTTAGGAAGTTGGTATTTAATTAAATACTCTTGTTAAGCTGTGGTTGCTGACCAGAAGTGCATTCATAGCAGCTCACCTGACAGGTGGAAATGCTTTACTACTTTTCTTAAGCCCTCTCTGAGAAATAATTAAATTGACTTTGAGTTCTCTTCAAATTCATCCCGTTTGTATCTTTTCTGATGTATGTAATCTCTGCTGGCTCAGAGGGAATGCTTTTGGGCAGGATATAGCCGTGAACAAAGCTTCTGCCTAGCCCATGTTGCTTTTAGAGTTGTAGTTTTTATGTAAAACAGTTTTAGGACTGAAACTGCAGATTAGATGTTCCATGGGTACCTTCTTGGCATGTTGCATCACTGACTTGAAAGGTAAAACTACAGTGTAATAGCCACTTGATGGTGCTTTCTAAAGGCTGTAATGTCTCTTTTATTTTGCTGCAGATATAGTAGCAGCTGGCAGGAGCATAAGGTTGCAGAATTCTTACCGCAGCCATTATAACTCTGTGGCTTTTATGCCACTACATAACACTTACACACAGGGTGATGGGAAAGAAAGGTGAGTGAAACGTATTTGCATGTCATAGTAACAAAATCCAAAATTGACAGGTTATATTTTATTCTGGAAGAAATGCCACTTTTGGGGTTTCATCTGATGTCATAATTTGCAGCTTGATTGGTTGTTCTTGTGATCATTGGCCTGTTGTGTAACAAACAAAATTTCAATAACTTGTTTGTCTTGAACTGCCTTGTCACGAGTTTACATCTAAATCTGTAAAATACATCAACTTCAAATTTAGAAATGTAATTATTAATTATGCTATAGGAAGCAAAATGTGTTATTTTTCACATCTTTCTAAAAGATCCTGGTATTTTAGCATCTTGCCTCCAAGGAACATCAGGTGGATGATATCCTTCACATCCATATATGTAGCCATCACCATGCAAAAGAAAACCTTCTGTCTTCGGTCTGAATTTTCATTCAGATACTTTGACTAAAGCTTTACAGAGCTAATGTACAAAGTAATTGAAGTAATATCCAACAAAGGGTTGTGAATTTGTCCCATATGCAGAAGTATTATGAACATTAGTTTTACACTTTTTTTTTTGTCTGTTGGGTCTGGAACCTGTGCAGCCTGTTCTCTACAAGGAAAAAAAAAAAAAAAAAAAAAAAAGAAAAGGGAAAAGAAAAGAAAAAAAAAAAAGGTCTCCTGTGGATGGAGGCATGTCTGTAAGTGTAGACAGGACATATATATATATATATGGGGTAGTGGATTCGGATTATCAGAGGCACTTCGTTATCTAGTAATCAGAGGAATCTACCTTCAGGGAATTAATGTTAAATTTTGGGTTGAAGTAGCTCGTACTTTTTTTTTTCGCTCACACTGCCTAACTCTGGCAGAAAACTTATTCCCTAAAACAAAGCCCCCAAGGGTAAATACCTGATCATCCCAGGTAACCAGTAGATTGGTGATTGACCTTGAGCAGGTACAGTTTCTAGTCCAAAAGTGGTGATTCTGATGTAACTTTGCCTTTTTGCAGTGTTATTTCGTGTTGCATGAGTTGCACCATCTGCATCCCGTATTTGCCTGTTCTTTATTCTTCTGTAGCCTAAATTACTCTGTTTCCCCACCATTCAGGTATAATTGTATATTGGAAGAGAAATAGCCCATGACTTGAAAGTTACAAACATGAATGGTTCTCAGTCTTATATCCTGGGCCTTTACAGAAAGGTAGGAAAACAGCCGGTCCTTTGTGGCAAGCAGTGGCAGCGCTATGCTCGGCAGGATAGTGAAAAGTCTTGGATTTCAGGGATCGAGTTGCCCCTGTTGGAAGAGTGATGTGTAATGAGCAATCTGAAATAAGTGATTTTTCCCATGTGATAAATTGAAAATAAATTGATGGGAAGAGATGATGCAGAAGCTTCTGCCCCCTAATCAGTGGTTCAATTAACGTATGGTATGAGCAGGAAATTTCCAAGCTGCTGATTGTATTGCTTCAGAAGAAGAAAAATCATCCCATTGCTTGAAAATGCAGTGTTTTGTCTTGGAAAGAAAAATGCATTAAACTATGGTACTTAGTATTTTAGATCTTCTGCCCTGTCAGATCAAGATTCGCTGGAGCTAGTAGAGCCTGATTCAAATATATAGTTTCTGCCATAACCTGGAGATGACATTTTAGTCTCCACTGTCACTAGTCTGACTGTGAATGACACTCACGGTGATAATTACATGGGAACTCCAGAGTCTCAGAGGCAAAGCGAAGCAGATTCTTCTTCACAGAGAATTTGCTTCTTGAACAACCAAAAGCGACAAGTCAAATCCTCCTGTGTCTAACTGATGCAGGTCGCCTCATACAATCAGATGACATTTTTTATCAAAGCAAAGCTAATTATTAGCAGAATTGTATTGCCTTGCATGTTTTAGTTTTAGAACACATACATATTCATTATTCCGTCTGCTCTTGAAAGACTTAGCAATTGGTTATTACAGTTAGATAATTACTAAATACATCCTGTTCTTCTGGAACTTGGATGAAACGCAGACTCAGGAGCCAGCAGGGAATACTCGGCAAAACTGAACTGTGCTAATCGAAAACTGATGAGAAAGTACTGCTTTCTGCAATGCACAATTTCGCTTTGGAGCACATTGGGCTGAGATGGTGTCGGCTTTTGTTCAGCACTGGTTGTGTGTGACTACGCTTTGTTCCTTCAAAGTCAGTGCCTAGGCAGCAGTATGTAATCCTACCTGATAGCCTTGTCCCTGGCTGCATATAACATAATAACACGCAACGTGCCATGTCCACAGCAGATGCAAACCATCACAAATGCTCCTGATGTGAGGATGGTGGAAGATCCGAAAGAGTGGATAATTTATTTGAGTAATGGAACTGTCCATAGCTAAAACAGAAGAGACCCAAACACTTCTTGGAACATCTTTGTGTTTCCATGCATATGGTCAGTCTTTAGGGGTCAGGACAGTATTTCCCCAGGGAAGTAGTCTAGCTGTCAGAACTGCCTAGATTAGGGAGGGGGTTGTTCTTACCTTTGAATTTGCTTGGGAAGTTACCAAAATTACAGCTCTGGAAAAAGAGACTTCTGGTGAGATCGGTGTGCCCTTTCCCATAATTACTCCTAGTTCTGGTTTAAGGCGTGTTTGTCTCGCAAACCATTTGTACAGGATGTTACCAGCTTTTGGTTGGCTGTGTATTTTTAAGCCCTAAATGAGTAAATGCATGTGCAAACACATAGGTGCAGTGAAATGTTGCCTATTAAAAACTGAACTCATAAAAACCTGTTCTAAAAGTAATAGACAATCAGCATCTTCTTTTATAGAGGAAAATCAATTTAAAAAGAAACAACTCTGAATATAATTAAACATCGTAACTCTGGTTTATATGTGTTTAATAGGTATAATAATACTTACCTACTGTATCTCACAGGAGCCTTTTGAAGTTTAATTAATTAGCATTTATAAAAGCGCACTGAAATCCTAAGATGAAAATAAACTCCAAGTACATTGTATTGTTGCTGTTGTTTTATGAGCAATTTTGAGAAAAACCTGCTACTTCCAGAGATCCAGAATGCGTTTTAGTGTTCCATCATAATTTTACATTCACATAAAGTGAGTTTCTCGTTGTTTTCATAAGATTTTCCTCCTCCTAGAATCAACACTTAAGGCTGTTGTTTGCCTAAAACCCAAAATATGTATTTAAAGCAACTCCTAATGTTAGGTAAATACCATTTCTTTCCTAAACTTTTTTTTGTTTTAATTTCCTTCTGAATTGTGAGGCGTAAATCGCAAGTGCTTAAATAACTTACAGCCAATCTCAGTGACAGTATTAACATAAGCTCAAACTATGCAGTATAGTGGTATTCAGGGCAGCTTCTCAACTAGTGGGAAGACTGTTAAAAGTCTTGTGGTAGGTCTCAGTAGTTTATTTTTCCTCTTTACAGTGAACAAGTCCATCAGCATGTTGGTTTTTGAAAGGAAGTTTTGCAGGAAAAATGAGCAAACAAACAGCTGCAGAGCCTCAGTCTTCAGTAGGAATGGAGATCTGGGGAGCGAGAGGGGTCCCCAGAAAGGATGGCATCACAGCTGGTTCTTTAAGTGTTTTGAAGATGAACTATTAATCAGTTCTGAAATTAGACCACATCTTTAGTTAACTAAAGAATCTAAAACCTTTCTCTCTGTGTGTAGGGGAGAGGGGCAGAGATGTCAGACAGGCTGGCCTAGAAGTAGACAAGTGTATTTTCACTTGTGTTGGGTAGATGCTCATTTTAATTCAGGTTCACGTTTGTGACAAAATATTTTTAAACCCAGGAAATCCTTTTTAAGGTATATAAATGTATACAATTTTTCCCTCTTTATAGCTACATTGGAAAAAGGCAGTATCTGGATTAGGTTATATTGGAGGTTATTGTTTCCTAACTATCATCCCTACTTTTTTTGTTTTGTTTTTAAACTGACATTTCTACCTTTTAATCTGGTTTTATTATGAGTGCCCCTACACAGATAGTTTAATGTACACATCTTCAAAGAAATAACTCTTTTAACTAATGATACTGGTGAGTAATTTGTGTCAGATGTCTATAGTCTGAGGCAGTAGGAAGGACTTAGCACCAGAATAAGCCAATTGAAGGCTTAGGAATTGCTGGGTGGCTCTGTCACCTCAGGAAAAGCTCTAATAATTCTTAATATTTATTATGAGCTATGGAGGACCCTTCACTTTTAAGCAGCACTCTCTTCAACACTCCCCATGCCTCTCGCAGAGTTTGGAAATGGAGGAGGACAATGTGTATAAAGTACATTATGTACAAAGTGTTTACCACTTCTGTGATTTTTATGATCTGATGTCAACATGAATATCTATTGCTGTGAATATCCACTGCCTCTGTTCTGGGTAGTTGTTCCAATATTCTGTCTAGATTTGATCTCATAAGAAAAAGATTTTTTTTATTATACTCCATTAAAGGTTTCAATTACATTTCAGATTAGAAACATCATAGTCCAGCGGACGGGGAGCTGTGCTAGGAATCATTAGACTCAGGCATTTTCTCAGGTTTTGCTGGGTAACCCTGGGCCACTCCAAGCACACTTCTCTGCTTCATTTTCCCCACTTCAAAAAGAGGAGTAATGCCACTGACATCCTTTAAGTGCTGCGAGATCTACTGATGAAAATTTCTGTACAAAAGCTAATGGTGCCAGTGTTATTCCTGACTGGGTCACTGGATGCGCTGTGTAATTGAGGCAGAAGACTGCACTCTCCATTGGTTTGCTTCGCTTCCCATCTTCTCACTGTCTTCATTCCTTTGACTGGTAGCTTTTTCGGGATTGGGATGATCATGTGGGATTTTTTTGTACAGTGCCCGACACAATGAAGTCTGAAGGCAATGACTGCTATTGCACTGGTAGTTAAAACTGAACTTGGTAAATTGAAGAGATGATTACGTTAATAGCCTGTAAATCCCTCCTGCACAGAACTGGATCGTTCTTAACTTGTTGAATTCTTGTACTTGTGAGATTTTAATCTTGCAGGTTTTCTCACCGTGTAGCATGCAAACTGCTGATTTTTAGGCAAGTTTGGGATACTTGGAGAGAAAACACAGTAGCCATTGGTCAGTTTTTGAAATATATTGGCTCCATTGGTTTCACAAAGCTCGTCTTAGGTATTTGTTTCTCTGTCTAGCTAAATTTACAAGCTCCTTTGCCTTTTCGAGTGAAACTCTGTAAGATCTTGTAATCAAACCACAGACAGCTAACTTGTTCTTTATTTAAATTCCAGTGTTTGCATGGGCTGTACTTCCAATTCTGTATAATTTAAATTGGGGGGGGGGGGAATTGCCATTTAATATTTTAGGTTGTAGTTTTGGCTTTAGACTTATAGGAAAGAGTGTTTCTGTTCACTCTGTTTAAGCAAGTACTTAAACATATAATGACTTTAAAATGCCTCAGTTCTCATCAGATTTAACAGTAGTGCTGCTGAAAGGCTCTTGCCAGCTCTAGGGACTGGGATTTTAGCAATGCATTTTTAGAAGGGAGAAGATTAAGCCCATGCGAACTGCAGGCAGTAAAACTCTGAAGAAGACACCATCAATCTCCACAGCCTAGAAGCTACCCCTCTGGCCTTCGGCTGGCTCCGCACTTACAGGGCATGTGAAGGAGCCAGCTACGCAGTCCTCACCTGGCCCTGAGTACCCAGGGAGTCCCGGTGCTCGGGCATCACCACAGCCATTTCACTGCGGCAGCAGTCGGTGCCGAGGACAACCTGAGATATTTCAAAGAGGGATCCAAGCAGAGCTGCTGAACGGGTAGATGGTTTGCCTGTCTCCAGACTCTGCTGCTTTTCCCTGAGTCTTTAAAATTCCTGCGATACTCACAGGTTTTTCTGAGGTGAAATGACCTATAAATATATCAGACTCTTTGAAGATATGTTGTCCTATGCCAGTCAAAAGGATAAAGACATACTATCCTTACTGCTAAAAATAATTGGAGAGGCGCCAGCGAGGAGCCAATTCAGAGAAATTATTGCAGTGAGATAGATCCCTACATAATTGATATTTGGTATGGACAGATTTATGGAGGTAGCTGTTACAATCCTATTAAATACTTAGCTGAAGCACTTAGCTCTGTCACTTTTATTAGCACAGTTTTGCACACTCTTTCCATGGTAATTCAAGCTGTGTATTTTTTTTATCCTTTGTGTGACTTCCTGCATTGCAGAAAGACATCTTTAAAACCCCCAGCGTCTTCCTCATGATAGGCAGATCGTACTGACATGGTCTTCACACAGGAGCAAGCACTTTTTTCTTGTCCTGCCTTTGGCGGTACTTCCCCCCTCCATCTGGACAGATCTGCTGGTTTTTTTATCCTCCCTACGTGCCAGAAACATACTGCATATCTAATATATTGTGTTCAAAGAAGCCGAATTTGCTTTTTTAATACAAGCTCTTATCTCTTACCAAGCATAGATCTACAAATACTGTACTATGTCCCCTACAGCTATTCTCTGTTTAGAGATTCTTCATCATGTGTTGGACAGATGGCACAATCAGTGGGTTGTATCAGAGCATTAAAAAAAGAAATTCTTTCTCACTGCTTCTACCCAGACTGTTTTGAATTCAGTGAGATGCAACAGCTGTAACACAATCTTTCAATGACAGCTCTGAACATGGTGGTGGGGAGGGTGTTGTTTCATTTGAAAGTCAAAAAATACATAGGAAAAATGGCATTAAAAAAGAAACATAAAGGGCTTTAACAAAGCTATGAAGGTTGCAAGGTTAATAACCCGACTTTTTGGAGTTGTTTGTTCTCTCGGCTGTCTCAGATCACAGGTGGATCTCCATTTGCAGCTGCTGATACAAACAATACAGCATTGTTTTTCCTTCTGTCGAACACTTCTTAAGACTGCTTCATCATTTGTTATTAAATAAGGTATCTGGTACTTACAGAAGCCTTGCCAAAGCATCAAAGACGCTTGTATTCTTAGTGAGCACAATAGAAAAAGTAGCATTAGTAATTTAAGTGTTTGTTGAGAGGACAGCCCTAGGTTTCTGTGTTGGGCATCTGTTGTGCCTGACCATTACCAGCTCTGCAGGCATGAAATTTTTTTTTAATATCAAAGAACCTGAAATGTTTGATAACTGTTAAATGATATAAAAAATAATAGATCTTGTGTTTCAGTCCTCATCCTACACAAGCCTTAGTAGTCTTTTCTTTCTATGCTTTGTTCCCACCCATCCCCATCACTCCTGCCACCAGAAGAAGTGGTCCTAGTGCAGCTCCTGTCATGGGTCCCAGCTTCCCACAAGGAAGAAATGCAGTCAGCAAAAGAAGCAGTGATAAGCTGCCAGTATGCACAGGGTAGTGAGTATGGTCTTGACAAAAGCTTGGAAGAAAAATGGGGGTCTCTGCAGAGCCGGCAAGGAGCCACGTTGCAGGAATGAGGGTGGTTGGAGGAGGGAGAAGGGAGGCACTGGGGGAGCTCCTGCCTTCTGACTACCAGGTGGGTGATCCTGGAAGGCCTCCGACTGCTGCTTATCTTCAGCTTACTCCTGAGGAGAAAGCCTGGCCTGAGATTTGTAAAAGAAGCATCCTGTCCTTTTGTTATCTCCAGCTGCCCATTTTATACAACATACCATAGGGAGGAGATAGATGCTCCTTCTTGCTTGTGTTGTTATCCACTTTCTGTAGAACACAGCTTCCCACTTCATATCCCTCCAGCCTTCGTGTTCCCTGGTTATATCACTGCAGTCAAACTGCTCCTGGAACACTGCTTTAGGTGTTTTTATTCCTAGAAACTGTGGCTTTTTAAGCTAATCTTATATCCCTGCCCAGGTAAACTCGAGCTATATGAGAAGGTGCTCTGAGCTAATAGAAGGAATTACACAAGAATAACTGTACCAGTTTAAATTCATATTCTATTTAAATCTGAATAATTTTTTCACATTAGCAAGTCGTAAAAGAAAGGAAGTTTTTAATTTAGTCCTTTAACAGGAGGAAGATGAGAGTACAGACTAGAAACAGCCGTTCTTCCCTTTGTGTTGTTGCAATATTCAATTATCTACCTGGCACTGTGTGGGAGGCAGTTTGGATTGTGGGACAGGCTTGATATTTCTGCTAAATGATCAGCAGGTAAATGATTGTGCTGATATTTAATTGTCACCTTTTAGGTTCAATAGTTTAACTAGTCACTGTGACAGATGAGGTGGCTGTTGCATCTCAAAGCTGTTCAGGTCGCATTTACTGTGTCTCACTTTGTGCACTTCTTCAAAACTGTCTTCATAACCGTGATGACTAGAGAGGGGAGCAAGGAAAAGGAAAGGATTGTGCAGCTGTGGGTGCATCCTGGCAAATGCAGAAAGTCCTGCCAGAGGTTCTTGACCCAGGTTTTGACCACAGAAGTTCACACCGTCATGTGTAGTACTGTGATGTGCTGTGAAGCTAATACTGCCAGCTTACTGAGAGATGGGACTCCAAATCACTGTGAGAAACACCAGCCAGCAGTTTGACAACTCAGTGTTCATTGCACTGTCCTTTTTCTACCCATAATATTATCATTTTCCCAAGTAATTATTATTGCCCTCCTGGACAGTTGGTTAACTCTCTAAAATTCTGCTACATCAGAAGCAGGGGAGCTTGCCCTTTTCCAGCATGTTCAGCAACACTGACATTGGTTTTTTATTGGTCTGTGCATTTTATTATACTTCTTTCCCCATGACAACAGGAAGCGGTGAACAGCTGGCCAGCTGCAGAAATGCTTGTGCAACCAGAGAAGGTTGGAAAAGGGAGGGGAGGGCATCAGGTTGAAAATTGCTTGCCAGCTTTACTGCAGAATTATGATTAAAATGTTTTGTTGAGAGTTTAATATACGTGCACATGAGAGTCAGCAAAACAGCTTGGGCTGCCTTCTGTTTCCTTCTCTATTTGTTTAGTGTACAATTTCTCAAACGTCGCATTTAGTGTAATAACTCTCCTTTCATTTGTATGATATTAATCTGACTTTTAACTCCTCCTCCTGTTGCACTTTAAATGAGCTCCCACTGCAACACCAGAGTTGGGAGTTTGATTTACATCTTCCTTTGCATAGCACTAATCCCACATCACTTCTCGTGGACTTGTTCTAGGTGGGCAATGGATTGAACAAATGTGAATGATGGTTCCACTGGAGAAGCCTGTAATTCCTAGTGCAGGAGAAACCAAAGGGCTCTCTAGGAACTGAGGTCACTGTTTTTATTAAGAGTCCATCAATATAGAGCTCATAAACCATCAGCAGCTGTTTGGATGGATGTAAATCAGCAGCTGTAGTTTATGGTACTCAAAGTACTGCAGGCTGCTTTTGACAATATTTTAGACATTTTCATGATGTGCGTATAATCAGGTGGAATACCATTGCATCCTTGTCTTCGTAGCAAGGGATCCAGGGATCCATACATGCCCACATAATCCGTTACAGACAGTTTTGATGTAGGTACTTCAGACTTATAACAGTTATTGCATTTCTCTCAAAATATAAGTAGGAAAATACGTAGGAAATATAACATTTACAAGTGGAGAAGGGACAAGGGATTAAGGGATAAATTGCCTGTCCACAGTAGTGCTGTTAGGAAAATGTAGATACCCATGCTGTGATTCATCTTGCCAAATGTTAGAGGTCTGCAGCTAGCTATTCACAGTTGCTCCTTTTATGCCCAGTAGATGAGTGGGCAGTTTGAGAGTATCATTTATTTGATTTACTTCAGGTGCTTACCTTAAGATGAGTCACAACCCCTATACAGCTACAGCCTTAGGGCATTGTAGGTGTTTGCATTTACACAGATGAATCTCACCCCCGTTTCCTTGCCTGAGTGAAATATTTTTCAGAAGAAGTACTTTTTGAATTGCCAGCATTCTTATTTCTGTGTATTTTCATTGTGGGTGCAAATGTATGCATTTGTAAGTCGATACTTCATTTAGAGATGTTTTTCCTCTCCAACACACAAGGTCAAAATGCTTTATCCTCATGTCCTCTGCAGAAGTTGAAATTGGCTGTGTGGGGTATGGTTGCCATCTCACAGCTCTGATGATCTCTAAAGATGACCATTACTGTGCTGACAAACACTTCCTTAATGTTTTCTTAATGCAATTGACTTTTTTTCTAAAGTGTGTTATTAATAATTGGTGCAACTCAGAAAACTGAAAAATGAGTGCAGTTGTGGCATTTTCATGCTAGCAAAGATACAGCACTTGCTTTTCTATGTTTTTACTGGCTGTAAAACAGAACATTTAATCAAGAACTTTTATAATAAATTTTAAAGGTCACTTGCAAAAGCCAAAAAATACCCAAAAAGATAATGTGGACTTTATTCCTTTGATTTTTTTATATTTAGTATTTTTAAGAACAGGAGGCCAATTAATAGCCCAAGCTTTAATAATAGCCCAGCTTGGACTCCCCTCTGTTCCAAAATCAGCGCTGTGTTTTGTGGCTTGTTGTTTTCAATATTTAGTAAAGCTGTCAGTCTTTGTGAAATCTGTTTCTGAATTCAGAAGACTTGAACACCCTGTAATCTGTGATAAATGTTGAAAAAATAATTATATAATTTATTTGAAAAGTGTGGAGGCAAGTGGTCCTTGTTTTTCCCAATTTAACACCCTTTTCTTCTTTACTATGCATTCCTCTTTGTTGTAATTTTTCATCTGTATTTGGTAGGTTCTTTTGCTTTGTTTGTTTTAATCCAGGGCATAAGGGGAATGAGCACTAGAACAGGGAATTAAGAATTAACTCAGTAATCTAATTGTTAGCACCTTCCTCATTTTCAGCTTTGCTGGAAAATAATGAACATCATTTGCTGCCCTGCTCCAGCTCCTTAGGGAGGTGAGGAATGGTCCTCAAAGTTAGTTTAAAGTAAAGGAAGTAATTTGTTCCCCTTCCCTGAAACTCAGTCTTTCTCTTATTCAAAATGTAAAAGCTGATGTAAGGCATAATATCCTGGATATTAAACAAGCCTCAGTATTTCCGAACTACCAATAGACCTGAGTGTCAGCTCCATTCTCTCCTGAGAGCAACCTCCTCTCAATCACGCTTTGGAAAGACTACTTCTATTAACTGGAGTATTTTGGAGAGATTTTTTAAAGGCATGACGGAAAAGTACCTGAGTCGTGTTGTATTCCATGCCTTGGCACACCCTTAAGATCTTCAGGAGCCTTGGAAATTTTAGCATTAGTCATTCGCTTTTCTGCTGCTTTTTCAGCAAGTACAATAGTTATGGTTTTGGCTTTCTGAAGTTAACTGGACTTAAAAGAACCCTTACTTAGGAGATAGGACAATCGTGATTTCTAGTCAGGATTAATAGATATCATTGTATCCTTCAACATGTGATTTTTTTTCTCTGTTCATTACATGATACCTTGGCAGTTCCCCTTTCTTAAATGCTTGTTTGACAAATCTATATCCTTAAGATTTCAAGATCCACATTTCTAGTTTTAAATAAAAATGAAATGTTGTGCCCTAAACCTGTCTCTTGACTGAATCTAATTTCTGGAGCATGTCCACTTCCACAGAGGCAGTAGGATCAAGGCACTGTGTGTTTCTGCATATGAATGGCAGCAAATACAAAAAGAAAGTTTAGAATCAAGAGGTTAATTGCTGATTTACATGTAGCAATCGTTTGACAGATCCTCACACCTTTCCAAATACAGAATTTCGGACAAACTTCTTGTTGACTTGTTTTCCCTTAATGCAGAAATTTAGTTTTGAATTAATTTAACCTGCAGCTCATCAAACTTTGGCATTTGAAAGTCTCTGTTTCTGTCACTGTTTTCATTTTCCACATATTCTTACCATGGCCTGACACCACCTAGTTTGGCTGTTCACCCCCGTTCTTTGTGTTCTCGCTTCTGTGTTTCTCTGAGTACCAGAGCACTCTATGAAACCCTGTCCAAGTTAAATAAAAGAGGGTTTTTTCAAAAAGTAATGATGAACAACTTTTTCATTAGTAATAATAATGGCCCATAGTTTAGGAGACAACACGTAACACTGAATTGTCAGTGCCCTTCACAAACTAGCATTCCTGCAAACTGAATAAAAACTGTTCATGTGAAATATATATGCCTTTCTTGGTTGAAAAGTAGCTGGTGTTGTGCATGAGCTTCTAGAGTATGTTAAATCTCAGTCAGAGAGCACTGAGATATAAAATTGATGCAAAGTCTAAAAGTCTCAAGGAAGTGGGGCAGCTTTGCTTCCCGGAGAATCAGCGCTGCACGTAGAAGGAGACTGGTGTCCCAGAAGTTGCCAATGTGATGTACTTCAGTATAAACATGTGCTGGATGTGCAATGTGACTTTGAACATGCTTTTTACAAAGTAAATACTTCCTCAGACAACGAGGTTGGATAAACTTTCATGGTCACACATACTGACAAGGAATGTATAAGCTGTGAGCTACAGAGGTAACTGTATTTTGCTTTGCTTTGCTTTAAACTGGTATAAACCATAAATTACTCAGCCTCAGTAGAGTACCTTTTAATTTACGTTGTAACTACTAGAAGCCAGGATGAGCTTGACATTGATTTTGTGCACTTTTGAGCAAGAGGTAGTGTTTAAACTGCAACTTCTTGAGAGTAGCCGTGCTGACTTGTATACCCACGCACATCTGATGTGGGGAGGTGTTTGATGACCCTTCCCTTCTTTAGATGGAAAGAACAACACTGTCCTGCTTATACGTCACTACACGAAGTAGAAACCAACATCTTCCTGTTTATCTCAGCAGCTGTGACATATGAATGGGTTACAAGAAGGAAACTAGGCAGTATCCCTCCCACCCTTCCTCCTTCTTCCCTGGGATATACCTTTGCATTACAGAGTGCAGCTTTCTTACTCTCTCATTAGAGGTGTAATCCCTGTGAAGCTCTAGGCTTATAACAGCTCTTCTTAAAATCTTCGCATGTAAATATTTAACACTGCTTATGAATTAGACCCTTCCTCATGCAGTTAAAAAAAAAACAAAAACAAAACCAACCTAACCCTTGTTTACATGAACCAGTGTAAAATCAAGCATGGCACTAGAGTGCAATATCCTGCTTAGAGATCAGTTGCCTGCAGTAGTGCTCAAAGACATTGAAATCTGAAGATTTCTGTCATGAAGGAGGGACCAGGACTGACTATTCCAGGATTCATTCAAGGAATCTTAGTTATTTCCCTGTCAGTACTGTTGCAAAAGAAGGATTTTTCTGCTCTTTCACCTGTTCAGTGCCATGTAAAGATTGCTTGACTGGTATTAAAGCGAACTGCATTTTTATAGCAGGAAAGAAGATGCCACTGAAAGTTTCCCCATTTACCTTTTTGTGCTGACTTTTGACTACGTACTTTTGACAGTTCTCAGTGCTTGTAATATTATTTGCACATCATTAACAATTTATACTCTATGTCAAGTTTTAGATAAGCTAATGACAAGTCGGATAATATATGTGCTCATTTGCACACACATAAAAATATCTTGGATAAAGAAGTACAGCAAACTGCAGGAAAGTTGCCAAATACTTTATGGTTACTTGTGCTTTATTGCTCAATTGACATCTTGAGAATAAATTGTCTTATTTTGTAGTAATAAGAAACTTTTCCATATGCATCTACAATGTCTTTTCTCATGAGGGAAAAGTTAAAAGCTATGAGGTCTGTATTTTGGTGTGTGGGGGGGTCTGTTTCAACAACAAAAAGTACTTGCACAAGGCTATGTTCTATGATCTTTTACATTATATAAGTGGATATTTGCATACCGACAAATGCACATTCAGGTGTAAACATCTCTAGGTATAGTGTACACGTATGTCTTGGTGGCTAAGACAGTATGAACATATGCTGTCGTTATGCCATCGGGTAGACTTTCAGCGAGATGAGACCTGTAGTAATGTCCAAAAAAACAGATAAAACTATTCAACAACCCCTTTCCAAAGCAGTAAATTTGTATGAAAATGTAGTGATCCATATTTCTCACCTTGAAGAGGAAAACTGAAGCATCTCCCTCAGCCTGGAGCAGTTTAAGTGTTTAATGTAAGAGTATGTTCACCACCTAATTGGCTCTGGTTTGTTACATTGCTCTCCAAGTTCCCACACGTTTATGCACATATGCAGAAGGAAGAAAAGCCCTATTGTCATGGTTTAACCCCAGCCAGCAACTACGCACCATGAAGACACTCACTCACTTCCCCCCCACCCAGTGGGATGGGGGAGAGAACTGGAAAAAAAAAGTAAAGCTCAGGGGTTGAGATAAGAACAGTTTAATAGAACAGAAAGGAAGAAACTAACAATGACACTAATAGCAACAATAGAGTGACAATAATAATAAAAGGACTGGAATACAGAAGACAAGTGATGCACAAGGCAATTGCTCACTACTTGCCGACTGATGCCCGAGCAGCGCTCCTCCCCTGGCCAACACCCCAGTTTATATACTGGGCATGACATCCCATGGTATGGAATATCCCTTTGGCCAGTTTGGGTCAGCTGTCCTGGCTATGTCCCCTCCCAAATTTCTGGTGCCCCTCCAGCCTTCTTGCTGGCTGGGCATGAGAAGCTGAAAAGTCCTTGAATTAATCTAAACATTACTTAGCAACAACTGAAACCATTCAGGGTGTTATCAACATTCTTCTCTTACTAAACCCAAAACACAGCACTATACCAGCTACTAGGAAGACAATTAACTATCCCAGCTGAAACCAGGACACCTCTCTGCCTCCCCGTGCCTACTAGTGGGCACATGGCCTTGCAAGGCAGGAGTAGTGAGAAACAGCAGCTTTGGTAAGCACTCGCACGGTTTGGATGGTCTTGGTATTAGAAGGCAAATTGGTGACGTTTGACAGGTCAGTAATTCTGTTATAGTTAGCTTTACTTGAGAGAGTTTCAGAGCAGGAGTGCACTCTATATTAATAATGTCTAAAGAGATAGTTGCCCTTCCAGTGCAGCCAGCATCCCAAGAAAACATTAATCACGTTTTCCTGAAGCAGCTGAATTGATTTCTTGGGAGAAATATTCCTTTACTCCCCAGCCATTTCTGAACCCATCACCAGTTTACAGTGATCTGAGCAGATAATGAACAAATAATTATTGCCTGTTGATCACCCAGGAGAAAGGGTACAAATATTGCTTTATGTTCTTAGTGCAAGTAACTTCATTTTTACCAAGGCGTAGTGACCATTCATTTTTTATGTTTGGGTGTTTTTTTTCTTCTCTTCTGGATCCTTGGGTTACATGGAGCGTAATGTCCTATTTACTATGCTAGAAACAGCTTACATTTATTTATTTCAGGTTTTAATATAGTATCTGTTGTAGCATCCTATGGAAGCTTTTACAAGCAAAGGAAAGCTGCTGAGTTTTTGTTCACTTGATTTGTATTTGTACAGTTCTCCCCAAGATGTATCTCAGTCCTGCCCAGCAAGTGAGAAGATGGCTAAAAATGGAGCCCATTAACGCAAGCGGCGCCAATGCTCAGTGAGCTATAGTTGAGGGTAGGAGAGAAAAGCCGACTGAAAGAGTAAGAGCAGCTAGGATAGTCTGATGTGAACCTGAAGAGTCTTGAAGGACCCCTTTATTGTAGGAAATATGCTAGTCATTTTGTCTTTTCTTATCCTTTGAGCTTTATTGCCTAAAATCACCTGTACTTAATTAGTACCATACATACTAGAATTAGTTAAGAGATTCACATATGTAATTCAGGGCCTGTCTATTACGTTGTTATTTATCCTAAGTATATGGATCAGCTTACTGATTTGAGTTGGAGCTTCTTGCTTGTGTACTTCTGTGCTTTGTTGAAGAAAAAAAGGTTTTCACTAAAGGTCATGCACGTGCTTTAAGCACTTAAATTAACTGGGGCGTGTCGGGGGGAATTAAGCCTAGTCTGTTTTACAAAGGCAACAAATGCAAATAAGGAAGGAGGAGTCTTGGGGTTGTCCCATCCTAATGGATTAGCATGGCAGGCCCTTAGCATAAATCCTTGCATCTTCCCCTGAGGCTATGGTCCCTGTGTGGTCCTGATGCAGCCTGATGGGAGAGGTGCATCACTACTATGTCATCCTCCTCTACTGGACTTGCTACCCCATTAGCCTGCTGTCAGAGCAGGGCACCTGTACGCTTCCTGATTTGCTTCAGGCCAGGTTAGCTTTAACACTTTCAGTTGTTGGGCTGAGCTAACCTGCTTAGTTTTTGTGTCCAGAGGAAGTAAGGGCCAGTCAATGTAAAGACCTGCTTTGCCAAGCAGGTGAAATGAGCAGTCTGGTTTGGAGACAGGCCTGTACTTGAAAGGAGATGCCTGCCTGTGGAGTTCAGATCTAAATATCAGGGTCTGCCACTACGCAAAGCCTGACCAGTTAAACTGTCATTTTATATTGATTTTTTTCAGGTTTTGATCAACACAAAATGTTCACATACCAGGTTGAGTTAGCTTAAGTCATTCTCTATAAAATCACACCATTTATACCAGACTGCTCTGATTGAGCTCCTGTCTACACATAGGAGACATGCCCCAGGTGAGCTGGTTATTACAGTCATGATTCACACCAGTCTTATTTAAACTTCACTTGTGTTTTGGCCTCTTGATTTTTCTGCTCCACAGCATCTGCAGGTGAGGTGGCAAGAATGAATACCAGCTGCTGTTGCTTACCAAAACTATTTAGTGATGTGCTTCCCCTAGAAATTTGTCCCTGTAGACGACACCAAACTGAATTCTCTTGAACCTGAAAAGTGAGCTACAATAGAGAAGAAAATATCCCCCTCTTCACTCCTGGGCTCTCCTTCTCGGGAATACAGGTTTCAGGTCTGTTTAAAAGGCCTGCTGGTAGTCAATGCATCCAGGATATGAAAGAATTACTTCACTTTCAAGGTGGACACTACAGTTAATTACCCCTCTCTGCATTGCTGCTGTTGGGCCTTCCACTTCCATAGGCTCATGATCCATAATCTTCAAGAAGGTCATGAGCAGTGAATCAGAAGTAGCTTAGAAGAGTTCTCCAGAAACCTCTTTTAGGGACATCTCCACCACCTATTCTGAATTACTTTATGCTTCTAGTTTATGTATGGTTTAGAGGCTCAGAGTCAGGCAACTCAGTTCCTCCATGGTGGAAGGCAATGGTGGGGTTATTCTGTGCAGTTCTGGAGTTATTCTTATTTTGACATCAAATCAGATGTCTAAAGAAAATTTTATTAATACTTACCCTTGGGATTATTAGAGGAAGTTTTATGATTCAAATGCGTTTGCATTGTGCTTGTTTGTGGGGTGATAGCAGGTACTGCAAGTAAGGCAGAGCTAAAGCAGTATTAAAGACTTTATCAAAGTTTTAAGAAATATATATTCATCTTTGTCTGTTGACAGTGGTTGAAGTCTTGAGGTCCTTACTTTGCTTATCTCCAAATCTGCCTTGGGCCACTTAAAAGAAAGCTGAACCATGAGTCTCAGTGTTTGGAAGAAAACAGGCTGTCGTGACCAATGCAAACTGTCTTTGACAATAGATTGCTCTATCAATTATATGTCAATTAGAGCAGAAGTTGCAAGTGAATTAATACTGGCCTAATATAATGGTTTTGTTTATACAGGTCTGCAAACACACTCTATTTATACAGGTCTGATTCCATGCAAGAAAGCCTTTGTTCCACTATAAATGTCTTTTTTGTTGTTTCTTTTCCAGTATAGCTTGAGTCTTAAGGAAAACTTTTTTTGCCTTTAATACTGGAAGCATACCCCATGCATAAAATTATTATCTCTTTTCCATGCATTTTTCTAGCATTTAGTACGGTGAAAGGGTTAGATTTGTTGTTGATTTTACTTCGCAGGGATGATTTCTTTCTCTTTTTTTATTTATAACATGCTCATTACATGAGTGTGAGAGATGCCTTATGGATTTAGAAGTAAACTTGAGGAATGATACTGTGCAAATTTCTCTCTTCTTCATTTTCACCTTTCCATGTTCACATTGTATAGGATTGATTTCCAAAAGACAAGATAAATATGGAAACCTGACAGCTGAAAACACCATCAACTGGGAACTTGTGTCCTGATTACACTGTGGAGAAAGTGATGTTTACTTTATTCTGATTTATAAACAGGGCAATGACTGGCCAGGTGCCGGGCCAGCATCAACTATTTACTTTCCTACATAAAGAGTGATGAAAGGCATCAGAAAGCAGAAGGAGCAAAATTTTTTTTGTATGCCTCAGCTAAGTGGATCGCTGTGCTACTTGCAAGCAGCAATCTATCTTTGCTGTTCTGAAGAACATGTTAACCTTTCTGGAGACAGCATCTCACTGTAGGGCTTTGGCCTGAAATTTCTCTTTCCCAATCAAAGTCCTCACCCATAGTGCCTGTTCAGTCAGGAGTGAACAAAAGGCCTGAATACCTAGATCAAGCAAGCTCATGCTGTTTCTCACCTTGTGAGATTTCAAAGCTTCTCAGACATGGGGAGTGAATTCAGCATCACCACAACTTAAGCTGTGCATCGAACAGAAAAAACCTTTCAGCACTGCTGGAATAAACACGGTACCGAGTCAGGTTCAGAATATTCCACAGACAAAACCACTCGCAGAATCATAATTCAAGGGTCTGATTCAAAACGCCTCAGTATCAAAGAAGCAGGAAGCAGGAGAAAAAATAGCTGCTGAGCAAGTGTTTAAAATTGTATCTTAATGGATGAGAACAAAGGAGGCGAATAATTCTCGTGTTCATTGTCAGCATCAGTTGCAAGTGACTAAATGATGCTGTTAACAGTGCTTTTGGTTTATTTTGTGAAATACATGCATATATTGTATGTATGCAAAATCCATGTATATGAGGACTGACATGTAAGAAAAAATACTTCAGCATTGTATTAATAAGTAGCTAATTGCCTCAAGCTGATAACATCATGGTATCATTCGAAGTATTGTGAGCAAATTCTTTTCCTCCACGATCTTTATTTTGTAACCTAGGCCAAAAAACTTTGACAACTATCACAAGATATAGTGATACTCTTCTTTGGCTGCCTGGTGGAGTTTTTTTGTAGAACAAACAATGAAGTGTTGTGAAATACTTATTAACTTCAGATGTGTTTTGTTTTAAAGCTAAAATACATTAATTACAAGCATAAGGGATTCATTACACAGGAACTGATAATTGGTTCTCAGTGTCTGACAGATTATTTTTCATGTGCAAAAGGAAGTTGAAGGAGTTTTGGCTGATGTGGAAGATAATAGTACAATACAGTTTTAAATTGCAAATTGTTTCTTTCCCCCACTATGCACTTTCTGTGCTATTATGACAAAAATGTTTACACTCCAAAATTAAGCCCTGCATTAAGTGGCCTAATTTTTCAGAGATACTTAACAAATTCCCCTTGATAACCATTACAGCTAAAAATCTCCGGAAGTCTTGGAAATAAAGACTACTTTCACCCCTTAATCCATGCTTAGTTTGCCTAGGTGTAGCACAGATTACTGCTAATGTTTTTTGAAGTATTTGTATTCATACTTCTAAAATCAAACTATATACTTAAATATCTATCCATGTTACATCTCATGGGTTGTTGCATTGGGTTTGCGTGGCAAGGTTTTGGTAGCAGGGAGACTACAGGGGTGGCTTCTGTGAGAAGCTGCCAAAAGCTTCCCATGTGTCCGACAGAGCCAATGCCAGCCGGCTCTAAGATGGACCCTCCGCTGGCCAAGGCCGAGCCCATCAGCGACTGTGGTAGCGCCTCTGGGATGACAGATTTAAGAAGGGGAAAAAAACTCTGCACAATGGAAACTGCAGCCAGAGAGGAGTGAGACCATGTGAGAGAAACATCTCTGCAGACCCCCAGGTCAGTGAAGAAGGAGGGGGAGGAGGTGCTCCAGGCACCGGAGCAGAGATTCCTCAGCAGCCCGTGGGGAAGACCCCGGTGAGGCAGGCTGTCCCCCTGCAGCCCAGGGAGGTCCATGCGGGAGCAGATCTCCACCTGCAGCCCGAGGACGACCCCACGCTGGAGCAGGGGGCTGCCCGAAGGAGGCTGTGACCCCCTGGGAAGCCCGCGCTGGAGCAGGCTCCTGGCAGGACCTGTGGCCCCATGGAGAGAGGAGCCCAGGCCGGAGCA
>JAVKLA010000010.1:5897832-5921364 GCA_034782735.1 Sagittarius serpentarius | reverse complement strand
GAGCAGGTTTGCTGGCAGGACTTGTGACCCCGCGGGGGACCCGCGCTGGAGCAGTCTGTGCCTGAAGGACTGCAGCCTGTGGGAAGGACCCGCTTTAGAGAAGTTCTTGGAGGACTGTCTCCCATGGGAGGGGCCCCACACTGGAGCAGGGGAAGAGTGTGAGCTGTCCTGCCCCTGAGGAGGAAGGAGCAGCAGAGACAACGTGTGATGAACTGACGGTAATCCTCATTCCCCATGCCCTGTGCTGCTCGGGGGAAGTTTATAAAGAATTCAGGAGTGAAGCTGTGCCTGGGAAGAAGTGGGGTGGGGGGAAGGTGTTTTAAGATTTGGTTTTTATTTCTCATTACCCTACTCTGATGGGATTCGTAATGAGTTAAGTTAATTTTCCCCAAATGGAGTCTGTTTTGCCCATGACAGTAATGGGTGAGTGACCTCTCCCTGCCCTTATCTTGACCCACAAACTTTTTATTATATTTTCTCTCCCCTATCCAGCTGAGGAGGGGGAGTGATAGAGCAGCTTTAGTGGGCACCTGGCATCCAGCCAGGGTCAACCCACCACACTTGTATTTCTAAGCTGATGAAATTTCATTTTTCAGTCATTGCTGTGATGTCTAGAAGCTATAACCAAGGCTTGAAAAAGCAGTGTATGAGCATACAGCATATATACAATCCCTGTATCAAAAGGCTCTCAATCGTGCAAAAAGACTTGCAAAAAGACTTACAAAACCAATTGAATATATTGATCATCAACAATATGTCAACACACTGGAGGGAAGGGGTGCCTTTCAGAGAGACCTTGACAGGCTTGAGAGGTGGGCCCATGCAAACCTCATGAAGTTTGACAAGGCCAAGTGCAAGGTCCTGCACCTGGGTCGGGGCAATCCCAAGCACAAATACAGGCTGGGCAATGAGTGGATTGAGAGCAGCCCTGCAGAGAAGGACTTGGGGGTATTAGTGGATGAAAAACTAAATATGAGCCAGCAATGTGCACTCGCAGCCCAGAAAGCCAATTACATCCTGGGCTGCATCAAAAGTGTGGCCAGCAGATCGAGGGAGGTGATTCTCCCCCTCTACTCCACTCCTCATGAAACCTCACCTGGAGTACTGTGCTCAGCTCTGGGGGCCCCAGCATAAGAAAGACAAGAACCTGCTCGAGCGGGTCCAGAGGAGGGCCATGAAGATGATCAGAGGGCTGGAGCACCTCCCCTATGAGGACAGGCTGAGAAAGTGGAGGTTGTTTAGCCAGGAGAAGAGAAGGCTCTGGGGAGACCTTATAGCAGCCTTCCACAGCTTAAAGGGGGCCTACAGGGAAGATGGAGAGGGACTCTTTATCAGGGTGTGTAGTGGTAGGACAAAGGGTAACGGTTTTAAACTGAAAGGGTATATTTAGATTAGATATTAGAAAAAATTCTTTATTGTGCGGGTGGTGAGGCACTGGAACAGGTTGCCCAGAGAGGTTGTGGATGCCTCATCCCTGGAATTGTTCAAGGCCAGGTTGGATGGGGCTTTGAGCAAGGCGGTCTAGTGGAAGGTGTCCCTGCCCATGGCAGGGGGGTTGGAACTAGGTGATCTTTAAGGTCCCTTCCAATCCTAACGATTCTGTGATTCTGTGATGAAGAGAGGAAAATAAAGCAAGGAGGATGTTGCAACAGAGGTAAGCAGATTTGCATCAACCAGTGGTCACAGCTAGTGCTGTTATCTCCCTGTAGCCATGCCATCAGGGAAAGCATTTTCCTTTTAAAAAACAAAGTAATTTTAATTCTTTAACAGTACTTCTGTTTTCTCTGTCTGTCAGCAGATACGTTTCTTTGAAATGCTGGTAAGACATACTGATTTGTGATGACCGTTTCTGACCCTTAGCTGCATCTGTGTATCTAAAGTATGATTCTTCTTACCTAATCATTTCTCAAGTATGTTTGTGTGCATAGGGTACGTGGCAATATCACCTAATGGTGTCTTTCTGCCTTTTCTCTACTCAAAAAAGAATTTCAGTCCGTGGCACAGAAATATATCTTTCTTCTCTATTGTTTTTGTATTTTTCCAAGACACTAAGATTGTTTGAATCGTATCTTTCACACCTTATGATCTCTTATGCTCTGTTTGGTGAATTAAATGTAATAATTACTGTTAACCTTCATTACAAGGTTTCACTGCCTTTTAAGGTGCATATGCATTTTTCACCATCTTTTACAGTACCAATTACAGAAATTACAACATAAAATATTTGCTACATTTGCTCATTGCTTTTATGGCAGAAATTAATATTTGCTTTCTGATTCTTTTATAGTTTAATACAGTGTGTAGAAAAAATTGCATTTCTGTACGAAGAACGAAAAAGGAAAGAGAATTTTGGCCACTTTCTCAGTTGTGGTACATTGGATTCCTGGGGTGGACATGGGCTAGTATTTGAGAATAAATTTTGCCCACTGTTGTGTCCTTACAAAACACTTCTTTGCCAGCTGTGCGTGTTCACAGTAAATGGGCTGTTGCCAGGAAATGCAAATTTAGAGCTGAATATGCAGCTATTCTGTGTCAGAGCCTGATCAAACCTGTTTTTTTGGTTCAGTCATTAATACCTGCCAAAATAATCTCCTGAGACTTGATAAAATTAGTTTGCATATCAGTGACTACATTAAGTATAAGGCTAAAGAAGGCCAAGGTGAATCAGAACATGCAGTCTTAATTTCTTTATTTCAAATGTGTCCATGACTGTGGAGGTAGTAAGTCATTATTTCACTGGTTGTGTATTAGTATAAAACTCACATTACACTGGGCCCTGTCCTGGTTTTGTCATCTTTTAGAACATTTAATATCAGGCTGCTGTAAAGTCTTTGTGCAATCTACAAAGCCAACAAGGCATGAGGCTGACCATTATGGAAGATGTTAGGAACGGTCAATGATTTGGAAAGCTGGAACTCTTTCTAAAACAGGCCCGTTTTCCTGTGTTTGGGGCAAACTCCCTTCTTACTTGACAAACTGCAGACGATGAGTAGCTTGTAAAGCTCAGGTTGTTATTTTGCCAAGGGAGAAGACACTTCTTGGTGTGGGGAAGGGAGCATGAGAGGCATGAATGCAATAACTGGATGAAGGAGGAGCATGCCTGCCCATGCTGGAGACAAGGGGGAGAAGACCTAAGGGTGGATTTGAGAGGGAGGAATAGTGGTCAGAGCATCACAGGGAGACCACAGTGAGGATGCGGGTGAGCCCAGCACCAACGCAGGGAGGTGAGAGAGAGGGTTAGAGACAGCATGCCCGTGAATTCAAATTAAGTGTAGTGCATTTAAACATAAATAACATTGGTATTTGCCCTGCAATAAATGGGTGTTGTTGACAGGGATTTAGAGTGTCCTTCATTTTCTACAAGTGGTATTGTAAAAATAGTGTAAAACCCAGTATCACCCCTCAGGGGTATTGGGGTGACCTGGCACGCACTGCAGATGTCCCGTCAGCCTCAGGTACCGAGGGGCAGCATGGAGCTTGATGTCCAGCCCTGCCTCTCTTCAGAGAAGGGAGTGGCATTAGTCCTCCATTGCTGCTGGGGACCAGGCTGCTACAAGGGTGAGGTGAAGCTTCACCGTTCCTTTCTTAGTTTTGTCACCTCAAAATAAGTCCGTGCCCTGCTGCGTCCTCAGTGGAGCCACACCTAAGGACACAGCCTGCCTCTGCTCCAGGCTGGGTGGAAGGAAAACTGTGCATCTCATAAAGGTAAAGCATCTCCAGATGTGAACTAACATCACTTTGGTATACACAGAAAGCGTTCAAGATTTTAAAGTCAGATACCTGTGGATCATCCTTGGCTCTACATAGATGCTTTGTAATCTCTGTTAAGCTTATAAATTCTCTCCCTCTATTGGTAAAAAGCTTACATTAATACTAACTGTACTGGGCCATATACCTATCATGGGTCCAGGCCCCTTACCATTAGATTTTCAAGTCAAGGCACTTGTATAGAAAATCTATTTTAAGTCATTTATAGAGTCTTCTAAATTCTTATTGGTTATAGTCTTTCTCATATCACTGTATGGTCTCACTGATGGCAGCTGAAGTACCTGGCTTTACAGACTCAGGCTTGCAAGCCATAGCTTCAATAAAATTTTGTTAAATGCCTTTTTATAAATTGGGGCTCCTGCCATGTGCAGCAAAAAGCAGGGAACGTAAGTGCGATAGGAAAGTTTTATTAGCATTTCTTTAGGATGATCTGCACTATGCATTTACAGCTTTGGCGTGCATAATTAATGCAGTCAGCCCAAATTCATTGCAAAAATATCACATCACTTTCTATGTGTTTAATATACTGTATGTATTTTTGTGTGATAAGTATACATATTGTTGGATGTAATTACACCGAACATCTGTGCGTATAGGTACACTACTTTTCTTCATGATCATAACAGAAAAATTAAGGTAATTGATGATGATTTTTTTTTTAAATAGCTATCCTGGCTTCTAATCCTGTGACCACTCCACACAAGGACAAAGCAAGGGTGTTTTCCTTGGGTGTGTATAACAGTCATTCCCACTACCAAACTACAGTTATCTGAACGTAAAAGGAAAAGCTTTAATAACATAGTAAATTTACACCCTTATCTGTGCTTGACAAAATTCTAGCCATAATTTGATTTCACCATATATACAATATATGTTTTTATTTAAGTAATAATGACTGAGGCGCAGAGCATTTCCTGAAAATTAATGGCTGGCTGAAAAATTTTATAGCCCAAATGCAGCCAAGGGCCATTAATCCCAACTGGTCAATTCTCCATGAAATGCCTTATGTCAGGGGTCATTTGTCACATTCCCGTCCCTCCCACCCACCAATAAAGAAGTAAAATTAAATGTTACTTTCCTCCTATGGCATCACTGAGCCTTGAAGCAGCTGCCGGAAGCCCCTGCTTAGAAAGTGTTGCTGTTGCTGCTGTAGCAATGAAGGTTTCTTAGTGGATGAGTGATGGAGAACCTTTCAAGAATGGTCTTGCACTATCTAGTACTTTATATTTGTTAGTGAATAAAGGTCTTCAGTTTGCTGCTATGTTTCCCTTGCCACTAGAAAAGTTGTGGCGTTAGGACGGTGGGGTAGTTTGCATTCCACATATTTCACAAATCTATCTTATCTACCATGGCTGCCATCCTTCTAGGATCTTATATTTATTCTCTTGTATTTAGTGACCAGTATTAAATACTTGCAACTTTAATTTATTTTCTTTCAATATTTCATTCGTTGTTGGTAAAAATTCCTACATTAGAGGCTTTACTGGGGCTAAGTGATACTGTTTGAAACTGGAATGGTGTAGTAGTGGCTCTTGAAGAGAATAATTAAGAGATTAATGAGATAACAGAAAAATAATTGCAAGAAGTTGTCAAGAAGGTCATTGCTAAATCTTCAGGTTAAAAAAAAACACCCCTCCTTGCATTTTTTTCATTCTTCAGAATTTGGCGAAAACAGTGTTTCCTTTTGCAAAGCATAAGGAAAATCACATCCGTATATCATTGTATGTGGCAAATGTGTCACCAGGATCTGTCACCCAGCACTTACCCTCTCGTGCTACCAAACACATACACCTTACTGAGGAAATAAACTCTAATGGCAAGGAATGACAACTTGGGAGGGGTGGGGGGGGGGACACACAACAAAAAGCCCTCCACCTCTTGAGCTGAATGCTTGCACAGCTATACCTTAAAGCATACCTCTGGCAGGCTTTCACCGTCCCTCCCAGCGTATACTGCAGCCGGTGAATTCACCAGCCCACAAAGGGCTTTTGTCACTGCTTTTCAGGAAGGGGAAAGAAAAGCAGTCAGTCACTGCCCATTCAGCCTGATCAGCCTCTGGAGACGTGCATTTTAGGTTATAAATATTTATCTGCTTTATTATGAGATGGTTCCTTAGATGGCAATCTTGGAAGCTAGAGACTTAATTTTAATTTCAGCCTCCTCTCTCCTTGGAAAAAGGGGCAAGAGAACTGGGCTTTCATTCTTCCACTCATGAAATGGAACAAGCCTTTCCATTGTTAAGATTTTTGACTTAAAATTGGAAAAAGGCATTACAAATACAAAACTGAACTTCTGTTATTATTCTGTTTAAGTACTGGAATTCAAGTGGTTGACTTTGAATGGTCAGTCTGTGTCTGTATAGAGTGAAGATGTAAAAAGCCTATTACTTAGTTTCAAGTGAAACAAGATTTTCAAGATATCTGAAACTGTATTAGTACATGAAAGAAATACTGCAGTTAGGTGTCTTGTGGCTGTCCCTGGAAGCTGCTTTAGGGATCACAGTTTCAGAATATTGGACGATGAAAAGGATACAATGAGCCAAGGCATGCTTGACTCCATTTCTTTAAGCAAAGGGACTTTGATCATTTGAAACTTGTTCCGTATCCCTTACCCAATATATTGTTCTTAGCACTAATCTAAAAAGCATGACCAAGTAAAAGTGGATTTAATTCCATGTTATTTTCATTAAGATGGGGGTTTTTTTAAGTGTTTTGTTGTGCAAACTGTGACTGGGGCCACAGTCTGGCAAATAGTTGCACACAAGTTGCCCCTTTGTGCAGAGGCATAGGCTTTGCCTATGGATGCTCGTGTTTGCAGGATCACAGCCGTTTTCATTAAAATTATGCTTCATCTTTAAAGCAAATCACTTCTAATGAAATTACACAAGCTTGATAGCAACACCACCCAGACTGGATTCGCTATCTGTTTTTTAATTACAGAATTTAATTATTTTTCTTCTAATATTTACTATTGAATTTAATTTTGATTTTGTTTTTATCACTTAAACATCCTAAATTTCAGAGATACACTAAAATGTGTCACATCATTATAACCCTTATTATGAATTATTCACAGTAATTACTGAGTTGTTGCAAACTTCATTATGAAATCTAAAGTACCAGAAAATCTGATGGTGATACTGTTTTACTCCTTGGATGTTCTTAAAATAAGTCAGAGTCAACAGATTGCGAAAATATGCAATTACAAAGTTATTAAAATGCAGATTTTTGGCAGGAAGCCACTGTAGTCTCCTATGTTCACAGCTGTCTCTTTACAGGAAAACTGCCCTGAGCAGCCTGTGGTGGCTTCTTTGAGCTGTTACAGCTGATTGGGTCAGTGCAGGGGTCTCTCTAAGGACTAGGTTCAGTAACTTTTTACCTCCTAGGTCATAAGCTTTGCTTGAAATTATTTTTTTAGGCAGAGGGATTCACAGTAGACCATCTTTTGTTCCCTGCCGTGCTGATGATAATTCCATGGTGCCTCTCCTGAGACTGTGTATGTGCTGTACCTACATCTACACAGATGGTTCCTCGGATTAAAGTGTGGACCACTCAGCTGGCGGGTATAGCAGCATAAATTTTGAATTACACTTTTGAGGTCAGTGTAACATGCATTTTCCCCAGTCAGAACTGGCTTTAATCATTGCCGCCTTCACAGTTCTCTGACATACTGGAGTATTAACAAAGTGGCAGATGCTTTGCTTTAGTGAAGAAGTAAGCACTGTCATCTTACCTTGACCCTATCACCCATAATGTCACTGAGTGCCCCACTTGGTTTCCTTCTCTCTGCACAGTGGCTTGGTAACAAAAATTACAACCTACTTAGTGTAAAAAAAACTTTCAGAGTTAGTGCTCAAAGTGTTGTGTGCAGATATTCAACACCATTGCTGGCAGCCATAAACTCCATTCTCTATGGTTTAGCTTCCAGGCAGGACCAATACAGGGCGGCTCTTTCTCAGTGTCTTTTTTTTGCAAGGTGCTTCCAGTACGGACTTTTATAATTCATTTGTGCAGCTTCTCCCAAGAATCAGAGTAAGTTCTTTTCCCTCCATGAAATTGTGAGACTGGCACAAGCCCTGAAAATGAGGGGGAAGGT
Source organism: Sagittarius serpentarius (assembly GCA_034782735.1). NCBI lineage: Eukaryota > Metazoa > Chordata > Aves > Accipitriformes > Sagittariidae > Sagittarius > Sagittarius serpentarius. The sequence continues at coordinate 5,913,501 of JAVKLA010000010.1, read as the reverse complement.
TCTGCAAAATAAGGTGTGTAGCATCTAAACAGCAAGAAACGGTACAATGAGCAAGTCATCCCTGCTGTGAAACTGGGGTGATGTTCCCAGAGTGTGAAGAGACAGAATTTCACATTGTCTGTGATAAAGTATAATGGAAGAGCATCCCCTCCTAAAGCTCTAAATGTCTGATGCTGTTGGGGGGTTGCTGACTCTGTGAAGCACATGTCATTAATATCAATGAGGGTCTGTAATAGACTCCCATGGGACAAGTGACATTTGGGGATTCAAGACTGAAATAAATGAGAAATAGAACAGGACAATTAGAGAATATATTAGAATTGGTTAGTATTATACTGTCCCATTTATTCCTTATATAATACCTGTCTGCTCTCTCAACCAGGTCCAGTCTGTGTTGTCCCAAAATATTGAAAATGTGGCCACCCTCTTCATAGATTTTCCTAACTGATAATGAAGAGCCTAAAACTTCTAAGACATTAAGTCATCATTTACAAGTTGGGTGCATCCTGAGAAACTTTTACGGGCAATAATACAGAAAAGCTTACATTGCTGTCTTGGAAGGAGGAAGATGCAGTGAAAATCCTAACAGAACCCTTTAACTTCAACATTGTCAGTGCGTACTGTTGTTATACAGGAGGAGGTGCTTTGAGGTTACCATGAACAGAGAGAAATACATCTGAGCTTAGTTTTGAGGCTCTCCAGAGGTGTAAGCACACCAGAGGGCTGCAGAGATGCAAAGTAGTGATGTCGTTAAACCACTGAATTGTGCTTCCCTGTGATGGTGTTCCTGAGCCATCCAGGAGGCAGGTTGGATGCCAGCGTACCATGCAGCAGCTTGGGACTACTTTAGTTTATGCCTATAGATACGGCCCCCACAGGCAGTTCAGCTGATGTAGGAGTGGCAAAGCACAATGTGCTTTTCTTCCACCCTGACAGACTGTCTCCTTGGCTGCAGAAGGAAAGATATTTGGTGAAAGAGGAGGAACCCAGCAGGGATCCTCCAAAGACAAGGGACCGTACTAATGAACAAAGGCAGGACACCCTTGTTCTTGGTCATTTGCACCAAGGGAACTCCACTGATTTCAGTCCCCAGTCCTGATTTCTGCCCTATGGGTGGAGAAGTGTGCCCCTAAACACACTGGTGGGCATTCCCTATGCTGCTGGTAATCACAGTTTTCGGACTCCACATGGGAAGAAATAATATAAAAATCAGGGCTGGCAAAGGTACTGAAGAACGTGAGGCCACTTCTCTCCGTAAGTCCTTCCAAGGCACTTTCAGGTATGTTTTTCCTCATGTAGTTTTAAAGGTCCTGAACCAAAAAAACCATTAAAATATGGGGCTGAAGGTCTGGGACCATGCTGAGGCTCATCCAGAGGGATTGAGGAATGAGGGGAGAGAAAGTCTTTTCTATCTGTGGTAACCTGGAGACTGAATTCCCAGACAAAGGGTCAGAGCCTGCTCGCTTTCTCCTGTGCTTTTCCAGAAGTGAGTAGATTTTGATTCCCAGAGAAAACAAAAAGAGAGAAATGCCAAGGAGGGGATTTGATGCCAGGTAGGGGATTTGATTAGCTCTCAGGCAGGTGGGTGATGATGCTGGAACCAGCGAAATGGGCTGTGATCAGGGAGAGAAGAGGAGCAGTGCCAGCGTGGGTCTTACCGGTGTAGGGTGCTTGAGAAGGTGTAGGGGCAGACTGATGTTACTAACATGTTGTGCACTCCTTTTGCATCGGTGGTGGTCAATGCAGAGTTAACAGAAGCTTTGGCCATTAGATACTTTTTAGGATTAAACCAAGAAGGAAGGAGGCAAACTTGCTTAGTATTAAGCAGGCCCCTGTCTGGGTGCTCTTCCCCATTTTCTCTCGAAGTAATCTATTACCACATCTCAAGAGAAAAATGACCCCAATCTAAAGATTAATAGAGCAGTGTGTGAATGTTTCCAGTGATGTGTATGAAACTCAATTTTTTTTGTCGCTGTATGCACCGAGGTGTCCTTTATCAGCAGATCTCTAGATCTTAAAAACTAGGCTGATTATTGAAGAGGGCAGCAGGCAATTTAGGGCACATGGTGTTTTCTTATGACAGAAGCTTTGCTGTGAAGTGCAGTAATTTATGTTGATAAATTGCAGCCGTCAGAATGTCTAGATTGCTTCATAGGATGAATTTCTAAACACACATCTCTAGTTTGGGTAGTGGGGGGGTGGGAAAGGGGTATTTGTTTGAGAGACTGGGGGGAAGATAACTCCTGCATGTACCATTTCTTGAAAAGTAGCACAGGACTTTCACATGTTCCTGAAATTGGCTTATTGTCACTAGGGTCAGATTAACCCAATTTTAGTTTAATGTGACAAGTAAAAGAACTTCTCTCCTCTGTAAGCAAGCTGCAACGAAAATGGAAAAGACTATGCAATGTCAAGACTGAGTAGTTTTTGAATGCTAGATCTTTCTTAGCAAAGGTTTTTCTGGTTTTGGAGGTCTGTGTGCGTGCCAAAACGTAAAGCCAGCTTGGCTCAGGCAAGGCATATCTAAGTGAAGCAAGCTGCCTTCATTTAATCAAGAGACAAGAAAAATTACCATAATCGTTGTAAGAAAAACTGCTTTGGGGAGAAAAGAGAGGAGTTTTCATACCATATTATTATGTGTCTTACTATCATTAAGGTTATAAATAAAGAGATTAATTTAAAAGTAGAAGGGCTCTGCTAGGCTAAGTTTTGTCTTGTTTTGCTTGCTTTTTAAATCAAGAATTAAAGGCACTTGGGTCTAGATGTTGTGAGAGGTTACAAATAACTGTTGTTTTTCCATCATGTTGTATGGTCAGAGGTTTTGAAAGGAATCCTTTGGACTTCGATTCAACACAACACAGGCTGGGTACTGAGGTTTTTACGGTATCAGTGGCATGTCTGTGTGGACTTAGCTTAAGAACATGATTTAGTACCTCTCTGAATGGTAGCCTGCAGAAAAGAACAGAGAACTAGACTGACTAGATAAGGTCCAAATTAGGTATGAATTTACCCTAAAGATGAATGTGCATATGTCTTGGAATTGCAGTTTTTCCTGAAGAAGATAGTGAATGTACTCAAATGGCCTGAAGATTTTTACTGTTTGAACCTGATCTCCCTAAGGAATGACAGAGAGATATACCAGGTGTTTTCACAGCGGGAAATACATTAAAAATTTGACCTGTCATGACCCATCTTGACTTGCAGATTTTTTGCAAAGATGACCCTGGATTATAGCCTTCTATAAAGTGTCAGGGGTTTCAGTTCTGGGTTTTTCAGAGGGGCATACACTGAAATTAGTCCCATTAACAGTTAAGGAATTTTGAAGGTATGGTTTGGTGGTTTAGACCATCATGATTCCATGCAGAACTTGTTAAAATGCTGGTGTTAATGCCACATAAAACTGAGCATGCTGTGGCGTATGATCTGATACTAGTACCTGTAGAAGATCAGAATTTAATCAAAAAAATCCAACATTTGGTTTCTATTCTGGAAGAAAAGGTTTCTGTATTGACAGACAACTGCTGTGCATGTCATTTCCTAACCTTGTCTTCTATGACTTTGTTACACAGAGCTGCATGCACATATGCAACAGAAGGAAAACTACAGCATAACCTGTTTACTAATGATGGTAGTTCCGTTAGGCAGAATGCAAGCATGGCATATTCTTAGAGGTGCTTGTAAAACTTTCCAAATAGCAGTGACGAGTAGTGGTTGCCAGCATGTCTCCTGGAGCTCTGGAAATGGGTATTTTACTCGGTGTGAAGAATAAGAGCCAGTTGAGATTTGTTCAAATAAGCTCTTTCCTCCTTGATGTATTTTACTATCTCTGGTTTTGCCACAAGTGTCTTCAAGTTGGTATCATTTCCTCTTTTGTTATTTTTTTTTTCAGGACTTCAGCTTTCTATGCTAGTGGTCCAGAACCTAAGAGTCTGCTGAAGATAAACTAAAACGGGATGTCTCTGTTGGGCATGTACCATCTCTGAAAGGCAAAAAGTGATAGACTCCAAATTTTGAGTTCCTCACCTTTCTAGTGGAAGAAAGATTCTCTCGGTGTTACCTTTTGTTTCAATATGAAAAAGGCTGATGGAATCAATTACAGCTTTTTCTTCTGTTTTCAGACCTGAACTAAAAAAGCACAAAAGCAACAGCACACTTTTGCCTGGTACGTTGCAATGTAATTGCATCATTCAATAAAAATTACAGCTGGCTCTGCAGTATAATGGAGAAGGGAATGAGAAGCTGGCAGGCAAGTTCTGGCTCACCTTAAACGTATACATGAGGGGCGTAGTGTATCAATGGAAGTGCAGATAAGACTGGGCCCTGGGGGTTATATTCTCATTACATTACTTGTCCACAAAATGTGAAGGGGGAATAGACTGGCAGACTCCTAAACTTATTAGCTATTTTCTATTTGGGGAAGATTAAGTTTTGAAGAAAAACATCCAGTAATCGTGGAGTGCTATTTATATCATCATAAACTTGTGTCAACTGATTTTAATAATGATTATTATAAAAAAACAGCAACTCTTATTTTATGTGGTAATGAGGAATTTTCCTTTTTTTTCCTTCTCCCTTCTGCTTCTTCACACAATACCCTGACTTAACTCATTTTTCCTCTCCTCTTCCCCCCTAGCTGTCAATCACTGTCACATTACTTTGCATCATATGCATCAAGAAGAGCAGCTTTTTCCATCAAGTAAGCCAATTCTAAAGCTGCCTTCCCAGAGGCTACACAGATTGTGCAAGCTGGAGGAGCTCCGGAAAGAGTAAACTGGACAATAACAAAGGCTCCCAGAGCTGCTTCTGCCTGCCAATCTCTCATGCATGTATTCACACAGCGCTATATATAGGGCATGCCTCCCGGGCCAGAATCACGTCTAGCAGCTCAGCAAGCAGACCTCCTATCCACACCATTAATCACAGTAGGGAGGAGGGAAACGGCTCATTACGCTACATCAATGATATTGTCCGTTCTGTCTTCCGCAAAGTACAGGAGTTGTCTCAGTGTTGCATTCAGCATCCTCTGACTTTTGAAGTCCATGATCCAAGAAAGGGAACAAAACTTCTTAACAGGAGTGTTTAGCTGTGGGCAACAGAGGTTAGCCAGCAAAGTACATTTAGTGAGTTTAGAGTGCTATAACAAGGCAAGCTTTCCAAGGGATGTTTTTTCTGCTGTTAAATCTTAGGTAGTGTTCCTTCCCTCTCCCAAAATGATAGATTTGAGGGACTTTTTCTGATCTGCAGCATAGTTTTCAAGCCCCTCAGCCCACCTGCAGTATAGTTTGTGTGTGTGACATCTGTAAGGCATCCTTTATGGCTGACTGACTTCAGGTATATTTGAGTAAGAGCTTCCTGCAGTACCCTGGCCTTCCTTAAAGGTTCTGTGCTTTGCTGGATAATCCTATGACTATTTATGGGTACCCTTTCAAAGCAGCATGCAGAGATTTATCCGCCTGGATGTCGATGATGTTAGAAGTCATATAACTACATTTTTGCTCACAGCTTTTAGGCTTGACACTTTATTGCTCTCTTTTTTGCTTATCTACCTGTAAATGAGCCCTGTGTTTCAAAATTTGTATCATCCAGGTTTCACTCTTGCACATGACATGACATGACAAACCTCTTGCCATGTACTGATCTCATTGCTGCAGAGCTCATCTGTATCAGTTCTGTACGGACCTTGCAAGGATCTCCAGCTCTTCCTGGAAATATTGGGGTTTTACTTGGTGTTTTCTAAACCCACCTTCCAGTAAGGTTTAAGCTCTAACCAGTCTTTCTTTCTGGCTGATTTTGAGGATCACTGCAAAGTGCTTCCCTTGGTCTCATGAAGTCTGCATTGAAGTGGGGGCATGCATGTGATACTATTTTGATGGTCTTAAAACAAGCCTGCCGGTTTCTAGAAGAACAGTGCTGCCTATTCCATAACAGACACACCTTTTGATAGCTGACCATGCCTTAAATTACAAAATAGATGTAATTGTTCAGTGATCACCAAGCCTGTGTTGGGTCCAAAGCTTGCACAAGACATCTCTAGGTTTTGAGGGTTAGCTCGGAGATACCCTGGCCTCTTCCATGTCACTGGATGTCTTGTAGCGATACGTAGCAATATTCTCCTAACGTTATGTTATTAGGAGGAATATGTGCCTATCTGCACGTCTTCCAAGAGGTGAAATAGAGTGGTAGGTCTTGCTCGCTTTGAGACTTCTGCATTTGGTTAATTATGAAATGTGTCTACTCTGATTGGAATATTCCAGGATTGATCTTTAGATGTGTCAATATATTCTTGGGTACTTCTCCTTGCTTTGTAAGCACGTAGACATCAGAGATTTTTTTATTTGGGTGTTGTACAACATTTAGGATAGTAGAGCATGGAAGAATTAAAATGAAAGGATTATAGCTGTATTAAATTTTTCCTATGAGCACAGTCATAGATACGTCCATCTTTTAATGCACTAATGCAGACTTGTTGAAACTATTGGTAGGAAACCCCATAACAGTAGTTAAAGGAATGCTTGTAATTTGGAAATACTGTGTGCTTCATAATTGATCTGCCTTATTTGAAAGTAGAAATTCATGTTGTTGGGATTTTTTCAAATTTAAGCAAACATACATGGTTAAAATAAGTTTAGAAACAACATAGGAAATAAACTCTTACACCTATGATTCTTCCCCCCAGGATAAAGAGATACTCACTCATACTCGTATCTTTTTTTAACTGTACTTACTTCCTTTTCTAATGCTTATGCCACACCTCTCAAAAGTTGCCTTAGTCTGCTGTAGATGGCGGGTTAATCAGAAACCTTTTACAGTGCTCTTTTTTCATCCTTCAGCTACTTTTAAGAAAGATGTTAACTTAAGAGGCACTTAAGCTGCTATCATTGGTTCTAGAACTAACAGAAATGTTTTAATAGTAATTTTTAGCAAAGCTTGCTTTTCCTCTGAGATAATTTCGCTTTCAGTAAAATTTTCCCTATTTGCAAAATAAAAAAGTATTTCACATACAGTGATTTTAAACAATTGGTCAGATAGTTAATGTCTATGAAATTCTGCTAGGTATCATACATTTTGTGAAGTGACTACAAAACAAGAAAGAGTGGAAAATGTTGAGTACACCAAATGGCGAGGATGGGAAAAAGCAATGTCAAATAAGACCCAATTGTATTTAGTAAGTTTGAGTTTGAGTTCAAAATAAAATTCAGAGAGGTGGCTTCCTTAGCTGTTGATAGGTATCTTTCTCCTATAATACCCCTCAGGCACTGATAATTAGTGAGGAATGGCAAATGTTTGAAGATTACAGTAATTTCAGGTGAGATAAGGAACAGCCCAGGCTATAAATTGGACTTACTTTATGGAAGCTCCCTGTAGCCTAAAAAAAGAGGCTGTTTGAGGATGTATTTCCTTACTTGGCAATTGCAGCCATCATGGTCTTTCAACACCAAGTGCTAGAAATTAGTTGGTGTTGGCAGAAGTAGACAAGCTGTAATGTAGTTGGCTTAGTGTTTTATTTTACATGTGACTACTGGATTTGTAATTCCTTTTCCTTCCCACTTCTTGCAGTGTGTTAGGGGTGGTTTATTGGTAGGTTAAAAGCCAACGTCAAGTCCTCCATACAGTAAAACTGAGAGCCTGCTGACATGCATCACCGTGCCACGGCATGACTGTTGCAATCTGTCTTGACCAATGTGTTTGAAAGTTGAACTACATATAATCAATTGCACTCTGAAAACTTTACTGTCTCTGACTGCACCATGTAGCACTACATTAATTTAGCGGTGCATTCAGCCTCTGCATTCGAGGGTCAAGAGCTTACATCACCTGGCCTGGGCAGTGCCTGACACGGCGCTGCATGATTAATGCAGAAGACTTTAATTCCACTCAGCCCAGGCAGAAAGCATGGTATAGTCCTGCCAAGGCAATATTCCTTAGAGGAGAAGAAGCAGGAGAAAACATCCCCCAAACCATTGAATCCCTAACAATCACAGCACCTGGAAGTGCATGATGTCTTTCTGAATGTAGAGGATGAATCGCTAGCCAGTTTGCAAAAGGGAAGAGGGAGGGGGTGCGGAGAAAGGCTTTTCAAAGGTCAGGAGGAGGAAGCACACCAACACGAAGAGCGTTGTTCGTATTGGAAATCATTACTCGAAATCAATCAGACTTTTCCAGAGTGCACAACTAGCTAAAGGATCCTCAGTAGCTAGTTTTCCACTCGAATAAAGTCTTTGACAGTCGATGAGATTTAGGACTTGTCTTTAATGATGAATCTCCTTTTTTTAATTTCAGGGACAAACATTGTATAGAAGCTGTTTGTATTCAGCGGCATCAACAACAAATCTGAATCTTGCATTCAGAAAAAACCTGTAAAAGCAAACAGATAAAAACTTTAAATGAGCCATATGCACTGACTTACTGATTCATATACCTGGCAGATACCGCTCCTGTGTCCTTCCTGAAGCAAAGTGCTCTAACAGTGGGTGAAGTGGAAGAAGTGGGTATTACTAGCTAAAACAGGCTTTGCTTGTGTCATGTTACATTCTTGTTGGAAATCTAAAAAAAAAAAAGCTGACTTTATAGCTTAGAAAGAAGGAAGATTGCAAAGACACAGTAAGCAACACTATTTCAAAAAAATCCTTGATTTTTTTGGAGGACATGGAAAGCCATCTAATCCAATTGAGTGACTCTAAACTAAAACCAGTATGGTTTGCAGTCTCCTGTTGAGTTTCATGTTCTGTCTTTAGGGGTTGCAGCAAATAAACTTTGCTGGATTCCTGTGAGTGAGTTTGGAGGAGCTGCAGGTCCATGAATGTCGACAAATGTCGTAAGTTTACCATGCAAGTTTGAAGATAAATGGAGTAATATTAATAAGCATCAGTAATGGCTTTATAATTGAAATAGTATAGACATTAGAGGTACATAGAGTGTTAGTAATCATATTAATTATTTGTTAACAGAAAGACAAAGCAATAAAATTAAAAGTCAAAAAGCTTAGTTGTTCACATGCAGATCTGGGGGGACATTTTGTAACAGAAATAATTGCTTTTGCTTCATCCTCAGGGGGATATTATCTGTGTCTAATTGTTTTTCCTGAAGAAAGCAGAGCAATCAAATTCTAAGTAATGCACAGCAACTGTAGGGGTGAAAATAACCACATTTTAGAAACCTCTTACAGCATCCCACCTCAATGCAGTGAAAGGAAGCAGTGCTGCTAGGGAGGATAAAGATAAATGGAATTACTTTTCTATTAGAAGTATAATAGACTTTATTAGTTAGTCACCTGTGCTTAGAATAGATCAGCTGTCAGGGAGAGCAAGTAGATGAACATGTACCTTGTGAGCTGTCAGGAGCACATCAGTGTGGGTTTTTTAAATAATAATTACGTGCTTCCAGAGAAATGTTTTAGACAAAAGCACAGCTGCTTTATTGATGATGCCTTTTGTGCATAAGGATGAATATTCTAGTTTGTTCTTTTCATTTTTCCATGTAAATGTAGTATCATATTTCCATAAAACTCTTTTAGGAAATGGTGCCATTCACTATTAAAGCTTGCATAATAAAATTATTTGTCAGGGATTTAATTTGATCAAAGTCAGTTATTTGTAATAAACTGCTAGTAGCTAAGAGGGGCTGTTGCTTGCATTCAAGACTGGCGATGCCCTTGCCCTGTGCAAGCCGCCATGCACCCAGCTGTCCTGGGATTCAGTGTGGCAGGGCACACAGAAGGTATCTTTTTTTGCATCCTGACCTTTGTTCAGAGGTCAAAGCAACTGTTCGCTTTCTTGTGGTCAGAGGAGCTCTCTGAGCACCAGATCCACTATTCTGGCACAGTTTAATAGTCTGTTTGGTTTGACAACGTGATTGACATGAGGTCTGGGAGCAAGAAACGCAGAAACTAGCGGTCAAGAGAGTTTGCGGCACATACATGGCTCCTGGGGGTCATCCAGGAGTCTGAAAGGAGCAGCCGTGGACGGTGCCAGTTCTGGTGGGGGCTGGACTTCGGGGCGAAGGGTCTGAATCTGCAATATGTTGAACCCCTCCCAGAGTTCAGGAGATCTGCTTTGATCTTTACTATTGTAACATCGCATGTCGTGTACGGCCACCTTTGTTCTGCCACAAATGCTGGTTCCAGCCCACTACCGCATGGCTGCTCTGCTTCCTGCCCCTACAAAACACAGCAGACGCTGGAGTTAAGGCCTTTACAGAGCTTTGTCAAATTATATATTTCGTTTCATTTTGGCACTGTAGCCCGCTGACAGAACAACTTGTGCAGCAGAACAGGACTCTGGATATGGAGCTGAGCTAGTGCTGGCAGCAGTGATAAGGAGGAGAAGCCAGCCCGCTTAAATTTGTTCTTCAGGGCTGGCTGGGGAGTGGCTTTTGATCAACTCCCTTAGGAAAAGCACACCCCCAGCACAGCGAAAGGAAGCAGAGCAGAGCTAAATTTGATGGCAGACTTGACATTGGGGACTCTTCCTATGCGCTGGTAGGCAGTAGAAGAGGTTGGCTGAGGCTGCTGTTCTCCTCGGTGGAGCGGATGAGTGAGATCCCTATTTAATCCAAGCTGTGTAGGTATTTACTGAGCAAATATCCATATACCCGCATTTCAGCTACAGGCCAGTTTGGATGTACAGGAACAATCATTGTATCTGCACATTTTTGCAAATGATGGGAACAATGGTACCATACGGAAGCTGGAAGACTTTTATTACGCACGTTTTAAAATCCTCTTTCACTGCCTCTTCTTGTGAATTTATGAATCTAAATGTGACAGGATTTATCAGGATTCCAAAGAACAGAAGAGAAAAATAATTAACTATGTGTTCTGTTTAACTAATATCACCCTTAAAAACCCACTGAAGGCTAGACAGGTTTCTGTAAGAGGGGGGATTTTTCATCTTTATGTGAAGTGGTGGAATAGGACTACAGCTAGAGGCAAGATGTTGATCAAGGTCAGTCCTGCATCTGGTTGTGTTGAAAAGCTTTCCGGTGCCAAGTTGTTTGAAGCCTGAGTACATGGATGTAGTCTACTAGCCCTGAGATCTGGGTCAGGAGAAGATTGCCTCTCCTTCTTATTCCCCTGTCTCTCTTCCCTGTCTCCAACAGCCCTATCACAAGGAACGCAGTGGGGGAATTCACTCCTTTCTGCAGCACTGTGTGTGGCCATTTGCTAGGATCATTTGGATACCTTCCACTCTCAAAATCAGTGTATTTCACAATTAGATGCATCGCATCAACTTGGCAGTGTAGCAGCTTTCAAAATAGCAAGTATTTTTAGGTTCTTTGCCGTCATGTCAAACCAGAGCTTCAGACCTACATGCCAAGACAGAACACCATTGTTCTTAGCTAATCTCGGGTTTCAGTGTTGTAACAGACTGCCATTCTCAGCTTTGTGTGACTAAGTAATGTCTCTAAAGCATGGCAGCGTAATAGGATGATGAGCGCTATGAGGTGTCTTATGGATGTTTAGAACTAAGACAATTCATTAGCTGATGCATCTCAGCATTACTCTTGCCCCTTTTTCTCATGAGAATAGCATTCTTTATCTCACAACACAAAGTAGAGACAGACCAAAATAGCAACAAGTTATTTTGTCTAGATTATATGCAAGATCTCTACAGTAGTGACTGTCAAACTGAAGCTATATTTTATTTCTGCAGCTGTTTCTTCAGTGCTGTAACGCTATTATTAATACTACCTGTCACTTGTACAGTCCTTCAGAGTTGTAAGTAGTTTGATAAACATTATACAATCTTACTGGAAAGCATCAAAAATCAAGTAAACACTCTGCTTCTTACTGGCTAAACTAAATTCTTTAAATTACCCCACAGCCTGGCTTTGCCTTTAGCTTAACAAAACAATCTTCCAGACCAGCTATTTCCCTGACTTTCTTTATACTTACATTTTTGGTAAATCACTTCTGCTATTGTAGTGTTGGTACAGCTCTATCATATCTAGACTGGAAAGGCACTACTGAAAATAGTATATACAGTTTCCCTGTCAGACTTTCCGGGCCACTTTAGTTAAGAGGCTGAAGCGATTTTGAACAAACACTGGAGCACATCTTGTTCGTAGTGCTAAAATGCTGCTAATAGCCATAGCAACTTCCTGCAGTTAATGATTCTTGTTGATTTTGGTGAAGCAGTAGTAGCAGCAGAGACATTAGTGTAGAAAGCACTCTATTTCTTAGCATCGTTTTTATCAGCTTACCATTGTAAATTGCTACCAAGCAGGTGATGTGACAGGAGACATTCCTGCTATTCTTACAGTACCACTGTGATTACAAAGCTGGAAAAAAACGTGGGAAAAAAATGTGTGCTGGAAATAAATGTGAAAACTTCTGGCATCCATTTGCATTTCTGAAGGCTCACCCAACATGGGCGGTTTCTATGCAGGGTAGAACACACAGTTCTGTTAACGTATTTTTCTCTCTTTTTAAATGAAATCATTAAGCCTTGACAGCCAGTGCTTTTGTTGTTACCTCCTGAATTCCCACCAACGTGAGGCCAGGGAGCCTGTGCTGCAGAGCCCCCGCCCAGAGTCTTTGCCAGCATCTGAACCGGTGGAATAAGAACCCGGCCCTGCCTCCTGGGCCCCCTTCACCCCATATCCTCACAGTGCTTTCGTGAGCCCGCTCATACGAATCTGTTGAGATTACAGAACGATTGCTCTGTGCTACAAAACCAGGTGCCAAAAGTTACAATAGTTATAAAAACTGCCCAATGCAATCTCTGCTTGTTCAAAACCCCACTTGGTCCTGAGGGGATCTGTGCCATGACAGGCTAGCCCATCCCCTCCCAGCAGACTCAGCAAGCCTTTATGATACTTCTGTGTTGTGTCAGTATTGAAAATAGTTCATGCTTTGTTGTACATTACTGTTATTTGCAACTTCCAGTTTTGCAGTTCCTATTGCACAGAGATCAAGGACTCATTTTTCCTTTGTATCCCTCAGTGTAAATCAAGATTAACTCCAGTGAAGTCAGTCTAACCACAAGTGTAAAACTAGGAGGAATGAAAGGAAAATCAGTCTATAAACTATTTGGTTTTTATTTTTAAATAGCAAAATTAATGCTGCTGTTCTGCAGACACAGGATGACCTGCAAAGTACTAGCTCATGCACTACTAATGCATCTCCATTTAAATGCAGATTTTTTGCTCCTAACACAGAACTTCAGGGAAATCCTCTCCAGATAAACTGTAATAGGATACCAAATGGTAATTCAATATTTCACTTTAACTTATGTTTCAGCTTATTGATCTTAATTTTCTATCATTTTGATGCAGCATTTGCCTAGGGGGAAGAGGATTACATTCACTATAATAAGGCTTTTAATTAATAATCAATTATTTTGATATGCCAAACATCCATGCCAGCAGTAGCAATCTGCTTGTATTGCTGTGCCTTTTTCTGTTTTCAGTAGTGGAAATCAGCAAGGTGTGACTTCACATATTTCAGGAAGTAATTGAGGCACAGCTGAAAAAGGGAAGCATAGTATAGGTATCTATGTGGGACATGCTTATCTTGACAGTGTTTGGTTCTCAGTCATTTGTGGTAACAGTAGTAAAATCCTGATTTGTTGGCGTAATCCCATGAAGTGGGGACACTTGTGCTACGCCACTGCATTCAAGGGCTTTCTAAAAGGCTTCCATTTGCCTACATGTCTTCGGATAAAAGACATAAGGCGTGACTGTTTGACCATTCTTACACCAAAATCACTTCCCTCACTACATCTGCTCCTTGGTAAGGAAGGACTTGCACCTTGTAAACTCCTCTTCCAGCATGACCATTAGATACCACAGTTAAAAGCCTCTCTCTCAGCAGTCCAGATTTTCCTTTGGTTTTGGTATAGATGTAGGAATAACCAGAGGGCCTGATTCTTCAATTAAGCCTTTCAAATTAATGAGATCATTTGCTTTTGCCATATATGATATGTTTAAGAAGTTTTTTCTCTGTATATGCCTCCCTCAAGCCCTGCTTAAATGCAGCTTGTAAGATGTACATGAGACCTTGATATAAGCTCTCTTCTGCTGGACTGAACTTTAAGTATCCTAATAGTACAATGAAGTCCTAGAAATAATGTTTATGTCTACTAGATCATGAATACAGTTATTAAGAGGAATAACCTGATATTGAGAGTTAGTGTTTTTGCAGCACCTAACATGACAGGACCCAATCTAGTTATAATTAGTCCACACTATTTCCCAGTTTCCAGGCTGAAAGCCTGCAGTGCAGTGGTGAGCACATTGCAAGCAAGGCTTAGGTCTCATTTTCAGTACCATCAACTAAAAAATAAAATTCCCAACCATGGCAGAGGTACAAATATGATAAGTTTTAAAAATACATTTTTAGGTTTGGGCTTTTTTGTTTGATTTTTTTATATAATTTGATTACTTACAGGGTGCATTTTGTTAGTATTTCCAAATGTTGTTCTAGCAACCGTAAGATTCATGAATTTTCAAAATCTTACATCTGAGATGATTAACATTTTCCACATGGCATCCTTAGAATAGGGTATTAAAAAAAAGTATCAAAAGACTAGCAATAAAATAGTGGAAATAGGCAGTCTTAGGGTTAATGAGACCTCTTGTCATATAATTTGGTCAGCAAAAGGGATGTCTAAAAAATAACGATCTTTCTTTGTGATTATGCTCCTTTGGGAAGCTGTTGTGGGGGGAAGAGGTTCAGATGGCTTAATAATCACCGCCAATTGTATTAACAAAAAGCAAAATGATTTAATAGGAATTTCTATAAAAGCGTGACTTCACAGAATTCGATGGCAAGGTTCACTCTATTACTTAGTACATTGATGAAATGCACACAGGAAAATTAAGTCAGAATCAGACTAAAATTATGTATGGAGAGACTGAAAACGCAACAGGGTAAAAGAGAAACATTACAAGGAAAAATCAAGTTAGAATTTATTTCTTGTGATTTGTACAGGGATCAGGAATGTGCAAAAGTAGAGGAGACCCTCCCATTGAGTCATGAGGTTCAGAGAAGACCCCCTTGCTTTCTCAACTCCCATCGGAGTCTAAGTGCGGCTGGATCAACTCCTAGTCCCAGACTTGGGCAACAGTTTATATCTAAAGGGATTATAATAGCGGCCTAAGATTCATTCACAGTTGAATAAAATTCATGACAGTAATTTAAGTATAGATTTGAAAGTAATAACTTATAGTTGCTATAGACTATTCAGGTTAGTACATGTGCGTGCATAAAGACATTAAGAGAAATACATGAGCAAGTAAAAAAGGTATACATCTTAAAAGTTGCCCTCAATTTCAGTGAAAATACTCACATTGAATGCTTCAGCATCTTTCTCAACAGGCAAAGGGTCAAGCTTCAAGGAGCGGAGAGTATCAGCCCAAGTCTTCTCGGCTTTTGGTGACAGACCCCCGATCTTTGCAAACAGGAAGGTCTGCGAGCTCCGAGAGGCATCCCACTCAGAGGGGGATGCTGGTCGCAGCACAGCGTGGTCCAGGAGAGCTCAAAGGGCCTCACTTAGTCCCACTGTTTATAGGTTTAAGAGATGATTGGCTTTAGTCATCAACAAATTGCTGGGATCCCAGCTGCACTGGTACTGTTTGACATGAGTTACAATTCAGATAAGGAAGGCTCCAAGGCTGCCAGAGAATGACTTAGGACTCAGATACAGGATGCTCCAAAGTTGTCAGGGG
>JAVKLA010000010.1:5875953-5888901 GCA_034782735.1 Sagittarius serpentarius | reverse complement strand
TGTTCGTGGTGTGTGGTGTTTGTCTGTTCTTTCCAGCCCTTCCCGCTCTCGCCTCAGCGGCAGGGCGGCGGGCAGGCCGGCCGGGGCCTAGTGTCTGGGCAGAGGAGCCCCGGCCTCTCCCGCCGACGGAGCGCCCGGCAGCCACCCGGGGCGGGGAGGGGGAGGCCGTCGGTGGGGCCCGGCGGGGTGCGCAGCTGTGCGGGTTGATCCGGCGCTAACTTACCCAGGCGGCGCTTCCGTGGATGTTTGACAATGAATTTGATTTTCCGTGACGTTGTTGCCATAGGATCCGAGAGCCTTGTTGCGGGAAATAAAGGGAAGATGGTGCCAGTATAGCTGTGACAAATGCTGTTCGATGAAGGGAGAGGGGAAAAAAAAAAAAGAAATACTTGCTCAGTCTGATTGCCCGTGAGTCAGACATCTATTGATTTGTAGGAGTGCTGAAGCCATTACAGGCTACAGGAGTTCATCACCTTTGAAAACATAGACTCCTGTGGCTTTTTTGTATAGAAGAGTGTGCAGCACAGTACTCAAAAACGGGAAAGCTTTTCACATTTCAGCGCTGCAGGTGTAATGTAGAAGAGTGCCTTGCATGAGGGGGTAAAAGAGGTTGTCACCGCCTAAAGTGAGTTCTTCCTTGCTGTTTTTGAAAGGAAAATCAGATCGTGTAACAGGTAAAGGAAGAACAGAGATAACATTTATTGATTTTTTTTTTTAATCCTTAATTTGCTTCTGATATTACTAATTTTGGTCTAGAACTTTCTTCCTAGCTGGCTGCCACCTTTGCGTGTATATTGAGTACCCAAGCCTTATTAATTTTTCAGTCAGGCTATGGGGCTTTTGCAGCCAGGTTAGGCAAATGTTTTGCTGATCTCAACTCACTATTGGATTTAAGTGTGCACAAAATATTTTCTGGGCTTAACTTTTTGCTGACAACCATCATGACAGACAAAGTACCATCATATCACAGCAGGGGGTTGTTGGATATTCTGCAGATTTTTTGGCAGCTGCCTTCCTTGTCTTTGCCCACAGGGCAGGTCCTTCAGTATTACTGATCTCCTTCAAATATGAGCTTTCTCTTCGGCTTTGGAGGGTTATTGCCTCAGGCTTCTCTACAAGTTTTCTCCAAAAGCCTGGTGTTGAATCGGATTTTGCTTTGAATCAGACCTCATCTAGCATTATGCCTCAGATGGGGCTGTGATTTTGCTGGCCAAATTCTGCTGGACCTTTTCCATTGGCCTGGAAAGATCAGAGAGTCACTTAGGCCTCCTGCAACAGATACGCATATCATTTTTTTCTCATTTTTGAGGCCAGTTTGCAGTCTGCAGGGATGAGCAGTCTCACCACTCAGGGAGAGGAAGATCCCTAAGGAAAGCAGCTGAGAGCCTGATAGCCGTAGTACACAGTGGGTGATGGGGCAGAGAAGTCAGTACATGGAGGCTGCCTTGGGTGGTGTTCTGGTTTGTTTGTTTTTTCCCTTCAGGGTCACTGATAAATGCTAGAGACTTTACCAACAGAGGAAACACACATTTCCAGCTGTGCTGCATGATGAGCCTTGCTGTGAACCGTCGCTGTGGAGGAATGGTTTTTGCAGCCTAAGCTTCCTGTAACCAAATGGCAATGATTGGGAAAAAAAAAAAATTAATCTGAATCAAGAAGAAACACGTGTATGAAACAATTCATGACGTAGACTTCTGTTTGGATTAGGTTATGATTAAAAAGTATTGACTGCAATAAAGGTTTGTGTTCTTCCCTCCTCTTGGTTATTTTTCCTGGGGAGAAACATCCTGGAGAATCTTAGCACGTACTGCCTGGCTTAAAAAGGTGACTGTTATCATGGGTTTGTTACCATGGGTTGTCTGTGATGGGGTAGAAGATACGGATTGTCCTCAGTCTCAGCTGTCCCTCACTCTCCCATGATGAGCTCTCTTCTTTCCCTGCCAGTCTGCAAGTCTGGACTTCAGCAAGCAGCTTGTGGGAGAGGCGGAGTCCTGTTTTGTGCACAGAGGGCATTTGCTGTTCTTCCTCAAACTCTTCTCCAACATTTATTTTTTGTTAGTGTCCTTAAACTAACATACTGTTACTTAGATTTTGTCTTCGAGACAACTATGTTTACAAAGAGTCATCTGCACTTACAGAAGATAATGAAAAAGCTTACATCTCCGAGGCATGTGTATTTTTTTCATTGAGAGCTAGGCTATTGCTAGGGTGGTTTGTTTCCACTTCTTTATGGTTGGGGAAGGATGGGGAAGAAAGTAGTGTGCTTGCACATGTAAACTTTCAGGACAGTCTTACAAGTCTGCATGTATGACAATAAGCAGTAAATCATTCTCTCAACAGGAAAAAGACAGTTGTTATCCTATACTGTAGTGTGCTAATGCTGATTTGCTTCTGGATATTCATTTTGCATAAACTGGAGCCACATCCTTCTCCCCCCCTCCCCCCCCCCAGTCTTCAGTGTAAGAGGGAGTTCAGCCTCTGCATGCTGAGCTGGCACCTGTGTAATCTGAGTGGAGCAAGGAGGACAGAGTAGTAGCTCTTCTGAACAGACCTCCCAGCTTCCCTGCGGGAGGTTACCCCGCTTTCCCTACCCTGGCAAACGAGAAGAGCAAGCGCCTGCTCAGGCTTCTGTGGGGCTGGTGCTGCCTGGCCTCAGCAGCAGCTCGATGGAAGGGGAAGTGCTCTTCTCTCTGCATGCCGGAAGGGAGAGACCTGGCAGTCTGGTTTTCTTGTTTTAAGGAGTACTGCCCGTGTCCTAGAAGAAAATATTTGGGTGTAGTGATCCCAGCAGGTCCTCTGTGGCTGCACAAAAAAGTGATACTTTTGGGATATGGGGTCTCGCTGAGCTGTTTCCCTCCCATCCCATGACGGGCAGCAGGAATTGAGATGCTCCCCGGTAGGAAGGGCCGGAGGGGTGAGCGGGTAGGCAGGAGGAACAGCCAGTGCCGTGCCCAAGGTGTCCAGATGCCTTCTTGTGGCAGGGCGTGAGTCAGCATTTGAACTGGAAGGAGGCAAGGCAAAAAGACCAGTCGCTTCCCCAGGTGAGTTTTTGGGAGGGGTGGATTGTTTGAGCAGAGTAGCCTTTGGGGACAGAATCTGACTTGCCTTCATGAATTTGAGGGGAAAATGGTTATCCTGAGAGGCAGAAAAGGCAAAGAAAACAACTAATAAAACTGGGAAGGTGGCAGCTTGTGGACTTACATACACAAGGAAGACAGGTCACTGTGGACAGTGGGCACCTGGGTGTGCTCTGGGACAGAAAACAGACATAGAGAACAAAGACCACACAGCAGCGAGAGATTTACAGCCCAAACAAGGGAAGAATGCGTAAAAGGAACAGCGAGAGGAGGAAGCAAGGTGATGGCGTGGGAATGGTGTTAGGGGACCTCTTTGGACAGAGCAGCCTGTTAGGGTTGCGGGTAGATGCCTCCTCAGGTTTGCAAAGGCAGCACAGTAGCCCCATTGACTGAAGTCATGCTAAAGCTCCCTTGCTTGACAGTGGTGTTGGATGACTAAATGACTATAAAATTCAGTCTTCAGAAATTGCTAAGATATGTGGGACCTTTTATTTCTCAATTTTACATTATCATAAATATGTTTGATTAATTTATAACTTGAGAAACCTTTGGAATATCTATGTGCTTCTGACATTTAAAAATTATTTTTAGCTTTTTGTTCTCCTAAACGATCCTGAGTCTCTGTTTGGACTTGATAAGCACATTTGCATGATTTACGATGGGAAGAAAGATGATTTCCCTCCTCAGTAGCTGTACAGATGCAGGGGGAGAACATAAATGAGGAATTAATGTTAGGAAGGAAATGATAGCTCAGATGTGGGGTTCAGAAGGAAATGATGAAGTGCTTGTGGTCCGTGTCTTTGGGTTAGCCTTATTAATTATAGAAATGCCACTAGATCAGGTTTTAATGCCATGGTTGTGAAAGGGAATGTCGCTAGTCTGAAGCAGTCAACAAACCCCATCCTTTGATTTGTGCTGCTTAATATTCAATGGAGATGAAATGTGGGGATGAGGGAGGAGTGCTGTTAAAATAAATTTTTACCAGTGTTAGATTTATTGTGTGCAATTTTAAAGATGACCTTTTAAACAAAATCCGTGTTCAATTTAATTTGAAAGACCTGAAGACTTGGAAGATTTGCATCTGTGTAATGATAGATGCATATGAGATAAACAAGGGCAGTATACTAAAATGGCCTCCCTAAATGATACCTCAGAATAAAAAGGTCTGAAAATAAGGTTTCTAGGTAGCAAAAGCAATATAGGGAAGTTAACAGAGGAATAGGTGTGCCTCCATCAGCTGTTCATGTCTGAGAGGTAAAGAAAAATCAAATGCTTACTAGTTTCTCTGATTCAGTGCTTGTAATACTGTTTTGTTTTAGCACAGCTGCCACTGATGGCTGTGATTTCTCTTAATTTTAGCCACCTCTCAAGTTCTTTCTTTGAGGTGCGCTACTTTTTAAGTTCACAGTTTGGTTTTTTTGTGCCAGTTGATATCAGTCTCCCATCGTTTCTGGGCTCATCCGACAAAAATAAACTAATAAGAAAAGTAACTTTGGTAAACAACAGGCCAGAGAATGCTTCCTCTAAATCTTGCTCTGGTAAATGGCAACTGATGATACAGGCCTTGTCCTCGCCTTTGCAGTTACCACCTGAAGATTTTTGTGTATGATAAGAAACAAATTACTCAATTGTTCATAATAACACCACTACTATGTCAGTAAATACTAATTACCACCTCAGATTAAAAAAATTAAAACGCTAAATTAAAATTGGAAATATTCTTATCCTTAAGATGTTTTTGTAGCAGAAAAGTATTTTGTCAGCAGAAACATTTTCAGGTGCTTTGTGTACATTTAGACATCAAAAAAATGGCTTTCAAAAATATGCAATGGTTGCACGTGTTATACATAAGACTCAATCATATAGTGGATACAAAAGTAGCAGCAAAAAGTGCAATCAAAGCATCTTTTCAAGTATGTTGTACGTGGCCCCTGTCTGCTTAAAGGCAAGATGACAGAGCAACCGATTTGTTCAGTAACCATGAGCAAGCAGTTAATCGGTGCATGGCTATAGTGTCAAAACGTTAATTAAAAGCCCTGCTTTTAGGATGAGACCTTGTTTTAACTTTGTTTTGGCAAACCTGCACTTGTTTCAGTTTGTAAAACATGCTCCATGCGTCTTTTTGGTATTTTGTATGTACAATAAACTCAAAGTATTTTCTTTCTGTGACGTTTTAATAGGAGTAGCTACTCAAGATGTCTGTTCCAGCCTGGTAATGGGGTCAGCTGAGCCTGGACCCCAGTCCTGCTGTCATGATACGTGTTTTGGTAGAAAAGCTATTTCATTGCCTGCCATCTCTGGTGAGGTCCAAAATCACAGCTGGCTAGGAGTGTGGGCCAGAATGCCATCTCTTTCTCTAGAGGTAAAAGGTGTTTCTTCAGCTTCTACCTGTTGTAAAACTGTAAAAATATGGAAGTAGTTGAGAGCCAGCGCTTTATGAGAGTGGGAACCATCTGATGAGTAGGGCAGAGTGAGCAGCTGAAAGGATATAGATGGACAGAGAGGGAAAAAAACCCTTCTTACCACTGAGAAGAGCAATAACTTACTTGCCCCTAGGGGTTTTTAACATCTTTTTTCCCACTGATCTATATAAAGTTGGTTGGCTGCCTGTTCTTTGTTCCTGCTTTCCAATTAAGTGGGACATTTGCCTTTGGCTCAGATTAAGCTTTCGTAATACTGTTGAGGTCTCCTGAATTTTGCCAAGTGCCTGTGCCAAAGCAGACATGTCACTGATTTGCACAGGAGCTGTGTGCTTCAGGCATGCTAGCAGCATGTGCTGTCATAAAGAGCACCTTGGAAACATACTCTAAATATGTAATAACTTTGGCGTAAAAGAATGCAGAAGAGTTTGGGTATGTCAGAACTGAATATCAGCTTTGGAAGATTTTATAGGGATGGGGATCATTCTTCAGTTTCAGAAAAATAAAACTGCAAAGGTTCTTTTTTTAACGTACCTTTTTCATACTCTTTTGAAGAGATTTTAAATGCCCCCCTTTCTTCCTTTCTGCCCTCACAAATCTTCACTCCGTGTGTAACCTAAAAAGAAATTTGAATGGATCTGGGATTTTTTACTATTTCAGTTTCTAGGTGCTCAGTCTGAGGAACCTTGATGGGAGCTACTGTTCAGCGGGCAGAGAGAGAGTGTCTCTGAACTGTAGCTCCTATAAAGATGTCTTGAGAACAACCTGAAAATGTTGGTCATTAGAGAAGCAATTTTGCTCAATCAGTAGTTGAGTGCATGATCCTTCTCACATGCAAGTAGGAGCGCTGAGGGAGAATCTGCTTTTCACAGCATGAAGCAGCTCTTTCTTGCTCTTGTCTGAATCTGCAGCAGTCTTGGTGAGTTTTATTTGGTCCTGCACAGGGAATAGTAAGGTTCGGCAGATTACTCCCCAGTAATGCTCCAAGTCTTTATTGGTGAAAAGTATTTGGGGAATCTTTTGTTCAATTGATACAAATGTATCCAGGATTTTTTCAATACAAAATTGCTGGTAGTTTGTTAGCCCCATCAGTAATGGTTGCACTTGCAGCAGGCAATGAAATATTTGTAAATCTTGTTTCTCTCACTTCCTTTCCCAGTAAGATAAAAATCAATTACTTGCATCATTGGAGAAAAGGACAGAAGTCTGCAAGATGGTGTTGGTTTAAAAAATAAATACCTGAAGATCTAGCACTTTCTCATGCCTTTATTAGGCAGATTTCACTTCCTCTTAATCATGGAGTTAGTGTTGTAAAACTGTCCAAAATGTTGGAGTAATCAGATTTAGGAAGTTTCAAAAGTGAGTTTTGTGAACACTACAGTAAGTTTGTGTCTATTCTCCAACTCCTGAACCAGTCCAAATGCTTTCTTTAATGATTAGATGGGAACATTTCAGTGGCAGCATCTCTGCAATTTTGGCAGCAAGTGACAGCCCCAGGCATTTTTTAATTAGCACCTTTTTGAAATTGTTAGCTAAATTAGTCAAGTATGAAATAATCTTGCCCAAATGATTATCTGCAAATTGCACTTTGAACCTTGCATCTGTCTTAATGTGTGGACACACTGCTATCCTGATAATGCTATTAACTGGACTGCGTATCTCGCTTCTGGCTAATTCATGGCACATAATCTGAATGAAATCTGGCGTACCTTTATAAAATTCATTTTAAAAGCTCCTGGCAGCTGTTTGGTACTGGCATTTATAATAATACAGATTTCAAGTGTGGTCAACAGCACTTTTCCTTATTACCTGCAGCGGAGAACTTGATCTTATATGTATTTCATAAATCATTAATTTTTGTTATTCTGGGTTTATGCAGGTGCAGTAAAGATACCTGCTCTGTGCCTGTAAGAGCTGTAATCCTGATTAGAACCTAAGCCGAGTCAAACTGTGAAATTGATATCACAAGGCGTTACTGTCCTCATCTTCGGAGTTATTTGTTGAATTTAATATTTCACTCTTCTTGCGTAAAAGTATACATGTAAGAACCTAATACTGCAAAATTATAATCCATATGTAATATAATAGTGTCACTGATAAACACTACCTGAGAGATTTTCCTGGGCTAAGGAGGCTCTGTGTAGTCTCACAAACACACCATGCTCATAATTGTTCATAACTCTTCAACCCCAGCTCACTTACAAGCGTCCTTTCTGCAACCATTCCTGTAGCCTACTCAGTCCCCACTCACCCCTAAGCCTGATTTTCACTATAAAAGAATAACTCTTAGTTAGCTTCTGGGAAGACGTCAGGTGCTCAGGGAAAAAAAACTTGTTTAGTACATCCTACCTGTAGGAGCGAGGTAAGGAGGTGTTAACTCTGTGTTTCCCTACAGTGATGCGGCCAGGGAATGTTCAGGTGTTATATGTAATATAGGTAAAAAAAAAAGAAATTTTGTGTAGCGTGGTGATGTAAGAGGTCTGAGCTGAAGGAAATTATGAGCTGAGGAGCGAGAGAAAATGCAAGGTAAAGCAATGAGTGCCTGGTTACACTGTCAAAGTACAGAAACTCTTTTTGTTTCATTTTCTTCTAATAGTTCTTCTTGCTGTACTTCTGTGTTAAGCTGATTTGGCAATTAAAATGCAAAGTGAAACATCCTTTGACGCAGGATACAGCCGTGTGACTTGTCTGTATCGAACTGTCTCCCCAGGTTATTTAGATAGCTCAGCTGAAGGAAGTGGTGGATCCTCAGGAGCCTGGTCTACCTTGGGTGCAGGATAAAGATGCCTGGTGGTTAGTATCCCGGCTTTGACTGCGGTATCTGTGGTGGCTGGTCTGTACGTTTGCAGAGGTTCTCGTTATTCCTTTGGGGTTGCAGTGTAGATAGACCAGTATTTAGGCTCCTACAGATTGTTTATAGGCATGAACCTGACAAACATATTGGCCACCAAACATGATGTAATTAATTGTGAGTTAATCATTAAGCTATTAAAATGATATTAAATGCTGGGAAATCTAAGGCTTCTGTCTGTTGTATAGATTTAAGGCTTTTAAGGGCTGACAAATCTTTGTTATTTTCTGTTCAGCATTATTGATATCCTTGGCCTTTAAAATATACAGCTTCAATTACATAAATTAGGGTCTTTTATTACATCAACAGCTTTCTAATTCTAATCTTACTGGCGGTCTGTAGCTTGTCATGGATTGAGAGAGGCAGTGCTAATAAGACTTCCAATTTTTAAAATAATTCCAAAATACGGTACACAGAAAATATCCAAGATGCCTTTTTCAGTTCTTTTACCCTAGAGCAGTGAATGCCTCGCTTCCCAGGGTTGCAGCCTGAGAGGGGGGCAGTGGATATGAATTATCAAATAAATAATCTCTGTGGAGCTTTTCTGTGTGGACAAGACTTGAATAAGTCCTGAGAGCTTGAGAGGACTTGAGCAATATGGGATCTCCTATAGCCGTCTTAGGCTCCATGTCCTCTCTTAGGGAAGGGATAAGGAACCACAGCTGGAGTCACTTGCAGATGTGGGTAGTGATCTGCTCTGGAAATAAATGGCAAACACCAGTTTGTTCCAGTCTTGCAACTATTAAGAAGCAACCGCTGATAAATTGTAATAGGAGTTGGGCTGAGCTTCCTTACATAAGTCCTTCATTTTCTGTGAGGTGAGTCTGCTTTATGTCATTTTAAACCATTCATAATTCTACTCCAGGTGATTTGTACAGTTGCACTGTACGGGTATCTATGTACAAGCACTGAAGCCAGGTAGTCTTTTGTTGGCTGTACTAATGAGGTCAGTCCTTTAGGTCTGAAATGTGCCCCCACCCACCATGCAGCTAAAATGGAGTGGGATGGTGTTGTGCTTCTCTGTCAGTTCCTTTTTGTTTCTTGGAGCATTTTTGCTTTATTTTCTTGGAGCTGCCAGGACTCCACCTTACTCCTAGGCATTAGATCTTGGCTCAGTCTCTTGTCTGCAGTTAGTAAGTCATGTGGCTTTGGCCTGCCTTACTAGTAGTCCTCAAGTGCTGCATTGTGTATCTGTAGATTTTGCTTATCAGATAGCTATTGTTAAATCATTTATAGTATTGTCTGCATTGGTTTCAAACTCTCTGCCGACCCTTGAATGCAGCACTGAATGCAGAAGTTCTTCAGTCTTCTCTGGCTCTTAATTACCTCTGCAAGTTGTTTTGCAGGATGATCTTCGCTTGTCCATCCTCAGACTTCCGAGCTTTCTTGAAGCTGCTTGAAATGCTGTCGCCCTCATCAAACGTTCCCAAGTCCTTGGAACAGTCCATGGAGTTGAAGATGTTCCATTCCTTAATCCCAAACCTTACTTGTAAATGCTACCCTGCTAGCCACAGCTAGAGTCATTTGACAAAATCCAGCTTCTCCTGGCTATCTTCAGTGAGAGTTGTTTGGTACAGTACTGTCCCAGCCAGCCTCGGGAGCTAGAGCCTGGGAAGGGGACAGACAACCTCGGAGCGTCTGCCAGCTCCAAGGTCTGCGAACACATCGGCTATCTAGAGGTTAATTTATCAGCTCCCGGGCGCTTTCAAATTGTGCTTCTCCAAATGGGTCCTCAGGGTAGTAAGCCATCTGTAGCTACTTTCTCTCAGGATTTTTCTCTGAAAATTGGGTTTACAAGACATTACTTTTTAAAGGTCATCTAGCAATGACTTTCTCAATTCTGCTGATAGGTTGCCTTTGCCAAACTAAAACTGTGGTGCTGGGGAAGTTTTGTAGCTGCAGTCCTTTGGCATCTGCAAATATCAGCAGAGGAGGGTCTGTTTCAGAGTGGAAAGTTACGTAGCATTCATATTCTGTGAAAGGCGCCCCAGCTACCCTGTACTTGGGAGTTTTTCCATCTGCCAGTGGTGGAGAAAGCCTTCTCATTGATCTTATTTAGTACCAGCAAGATCTTGATGACATTTGGCACCATCTCTGTCCTATACAACTTAGTGTTCATGTGACTCCAGGGAGAACAGGGCTATTCTGATGGCTACTGACCTCTGGACCCTGGCTTCTCTGGCACCATCCCACTCCTTTGGAGTATGTGGATGGAGCTGCCTGTTTGGAAAAAGTTCTCATCATTGCCTGTCCCAGTAAAGTGTACTTCTAGGAGACTGGCTGTCAGTATGCCCCAACGAATGGACCTAGTGGCCCAAGGTTTGACTGTCCAGTCTTTGGCCTTCCAATGCTTTTATCCAGTGTCCCTTTCTGATTTTTTTTCCAGGGACTCCTTTCAGAAAAGCCTAAGAAGTGATGATCTTACTGGAACATAGGAGACCAGGACAGGTTCTTTTGCTTTAGGTTAGCCATGTTAGAGGAGTTACTTCTTGGTACTGAAGGAAACAAAAGATGGGGAGTGGAGATCCATTGCAGACTGTAAGAATCAGACTGTGTATTTGGAAGTGCACATTTGGGTTAGCATCCCTTGTGGCAGTGGTTACATTTTTCAGAGTGTTTTACAAGGTGTTTCTAAACTTTAGTTTTTTCCATTGCAAGAACTGATGCTTTTTCACTGATCAAAGCTATTTCCAGATGCTGGAAAGAACAGTTGGAGTCATTTGGCTGCCCCAGGGCAAGTGTGTATGTTCCTCTTGCCAGTCAGGTCAGGGTGGCCGCTAGCCTGAGTGCTGCGCGATGTGAGCCCACACCGGAGGTGCCTGCAGGTCTGGCTCGGTGTCCCAGGACATCCCTTTCTGGATGTGCCTGTGGCAGTTCTGATGTGACAGAGGTGACAGATCTTAAGGCAGTATGTGAAGGGGCACATGTCTTTCTGTGAATATTAAACGTGAGGACCAGCAATGCCAAAATGACATAGAAACAGACGAAAAATACAAACAACACCTGAAAATCTTCAATTTATTCTGACACATAGGAATTACATTTGGAGAATGTAAGTTTTCTGTTGTCATATGCAGCTCATCCTATAAAAATTCAACTGATTGATACCCTTTTAGATTTTAGAATACTCAAGTTTATTTCAGCTTTATTGCCTTTTATGCCATTGTTTGGAAACAATTTTTGTTTGTTTACATCTGAGCTTAAAGTTGCATTGCAGTACTGCATTTAGCTACGGTAGCAGATGTTGGTGACATTTTATAGAGCATAAATAACAGCTGTGAGTTGTGAAGTCATAATTCTGTCAGGGGATCCTTTTTACAGTTTGTCAAACTAAAAGAGCAAATCTTGAGTGACAAATATTTAAGTATTTGCCAGAAGTTTATTTCAGGCATTGCTGGGTACCCAGTGCCTTCACGGAGCTAAATATCATGGGGTGTAGATGCTGCAACAACAAATTTGAAGGTGTCCTAATGCCCAGAGCAATTCATACATCTGAGAAGATGCATCAGCCCTTGCGTGGGAAGAATCAAGTGTCCAAATGAGCTTCATAGATCTGCTGTGGTGAACAAGGTATTGCTGTCTCAGGGGAAAAACTGGTCAACTCTTATGTTTTAAATCAGGTTCAAAGGGGCCTCTTGATTTATTAATTCCAAGTAACTGGCAGTCCGTGAACTAAACTTTCGGGATCAGTATGAGCAATACAACAGATAAACCCCAGTGCCAGACACAAGAAGTTAATAAATGTCTACGTATTTCTAAGCATTTTTCTGCAGCTCATCCCAAACACATACATGAACACATATTCATGGTTACATGCACCCCGATGGCAGCAGAGGTTACGGGTGCACATCTTGCATCCCCTGCGGGATGGGTGCAGGAGGTGGGGTGCTCACGGTGCTGTGGGAGCAGCTCGCAGAGGTGGCGGTGCCCATGCGGGACAGCTTCTGGCTGTGCCAACCCCCACCGACCGCTGCTCCGCTCCCACTTCTCACAGGTGCCAAATAGCCAGGCTTCTTTTATGCTTCTTTCCAAGCTGATGCTTTTTTTCTGAAGTCTCCTGGTTACTTTTTAATCTGTCTGGTGATTGTCTCAGGCAAGTTTTGGCACTGCTAACTTGCTCTTAACGTTACTGGTTTTCTCCCAGAAAAGTTACAGGCATTTTATTCCCCCACATGGTTTATGTTCACATTCCTGCCTTATCACTGTTGTTACCTGGGCCGTGTTGCCCGGAGGGAGGTATTCAGGCTCCCCCAGAGCTGAGGGAGGTGAGCCCCGTTTCTAGCGTCTCAGCACATATTTACCTCTCGTGTTTGCATCCCTCCTCTATGAGTACCCCACTTAACAGCAATTTTGAATTTTTTTTAGCCTAATGTAAGCATAAGCTCACCAATCTGAGCTTTTGGAGCAGATTGGGTCTCAAAACTGAAAAAAACACACCTGTGTTCTAACTGTACTGGCCTTACATGTTAGCAAGGTGCCAACTCCTCTCCTCCCTGCACTGAGGTGGTGTTTCTTGTGCTATGAGATTGTGACGGGTTGACCCTGGCTGGACGCCAGGTACCCACCAAAGCCGCTCTCTCACTCCCCCTCCTTAATTAAA
>JAVKLA010000010.1:5758100-5874792 GCA_034782735.1 Sagittarius serpentarius | reverse complement strand
TTGTGCCCCTCCAGCCTTCTTGCTGGCTGGGCAGGAGAAGCTGAAAAGTCCTTGACTTGGTCTAAACACGACTTAGCCACACCAGAAACCATCAGGGTGTTATCTACATTCTTCTCACACTAAACCCAAACCACAGCACTATGCCAGCTACTAGGAGGACAATTAACTTTATCCCAGCTGAAACCAGGACACCATACAAATGAGTATTAAAGTGTTGCTGAGAAATCTGTTAATGTCTTGCCTTTAAAAAAATAAATGTGGCCTCATGAGAAAACATTTTATTTCCTGTGGTGCACTTTTCATGCAACCATTTCTATAGATAAATCCAAAATGTTCGTATTGTACCTGTAGGACAATGTAAATGGTACAGTAAGCCTTTTCTCTCACTAGATGGCATTATTATACTCAGAACAGTGACAGCCACAGACTGCTTTTTTCAGCAAAAGAGATGTACAAAAGAGTAGATTTAGTTTATTTAGGTTAACTGTATTTTGTTTGAGTTCTGCAGATGTGGCAGGTTAAACAGATTTCTGTTACATCAGGGTTAATCCTTGAGACTATCTGGCCTGTTCATTTTTTCTCTGGGTTTACTGGGTTTTGCTGTCTGATCAACTGCACTGATCAATATTGCAGAGATTGCGCAAACGTAATTCTAAGTTGACTTAGCAAAATTAGAAAGGGTGTTTCAAGGACTGAAATACACAAAAGCAATGTAGCCTCAAGTCAACATGTTTTTTTCATGTCCGTAAGATAGACGGACTTAATATACAAGCCAGTGGTGTGCGAAGAAAAACATGGGTTAAGAAATAGGATTCTGGAACTTGGTGTTTCAGAAGAGGAAAGAAGCACATCAAGCAGATCAGAAGCAAGAGTGAAAGGAAATAAATGCCTGAGACGTGGGTGTTCATAGCATGGACAAGATAGTGTTGTCGATAGAAATTGATAGGAGTAAATGGGTGGGTTTTGGGAACAATGAAAAAAAAAAGAACAAACTTTTTATCTGAAAACAAACATTAAAAAACTTTCTGAACCATATGAGAGCAGAGTAGTTGCCTGCCTTTAGCACCATACGGTGCCAGCCCAGCTGGATGGAACCCGTTGGATGCCTTAGAGCCAAATCCACTCTAAGAACAAACATGGGCCAGGGGCTCCAACTGAAAAGGAGGCTCATCAGCCCCAAATTAGTATGAAAGTTAAGGAAGGACGTTCAAGGACTCAGCCTGAGAATCTTTTTAATAAGTCTAAGATTTTCCTGTGTGTCAAGATTTCATGGCTCTTCTGGATGTAGCTAACTTGTCCCTCCAACTGACCCTTTGGAGTTATAAAGATGTTCCTGAGAAGCAAAAGTATAAACTTTAGAAAAAGTTAGTTTTACAAAATTTTGGAAAATGTCCTAACAAAGGATAGCCCATGCAACTGTGCTGCACAGGTTTTTTTGGTCTTCATATTCCCCATAGGCATGTGTTATTGTCAGGACAAGCTGTTTAGTTTTCATTTTTCATTTGTCAGGGAAAATACTTGACCGAAGCATGTCTAAACACAAAATTCTTATCCAGCTGTTATTGCCTTCATGTTGGTTGTGGCTCATAAAAGATGCTTTTGTTTAAATGTGAAAACAAATAAATAGACTCTCCAGTCCTGTGTCTGCTCTTTGTTACAGGCATGCAGACATAGAGATATATACACGTATAACTGTGATGTGTAAAATGTGCAATAAATTGAAGAAGAAAGATTACAGGCATCCCTTCCTGTGTGATACGACTTTAAGAAGCCATCTCAGGATTCCCATGATGACACAATATATGAAGTGATAAATTCTATTCTACTTCTTGAAGTCATTGGGACCCTGCAGCTGGTCTTAACCCCTTAATTAGGTCTGGCAGCAAGACAACAGAAGGAAGAACAGGGAAGCTTGCCACATTATACCCGGCACTAACTTAAGACGTTTTTTCATCTTATCTTTCTTCCTCTGCTTTCCGTGACAACAAATTCTGTGTAATATCATCCTTTTGGGATCTGAGCACAGTGCCTTCAAGGAAAATACTGGCAAAATCAGACCCATCTTTTCTAAATTCTGAGGATCATCACTTTCTCTGGAAATCCATAGAAAGTACATAAAATTACTTACCATCTGCTTCAAGCAAAACAGATGCAAAGAAGCCAGTTATGGCAGCAGGGAAGTTTCTAGAAAATGAAGGCAAGCATGGTTTGGAAAATGCTAAAGAGAAGACAACCGATCCACAAACAGATAATCCACAGAAAAAAGAGGGATAAAATTTAGGGCTATCGGAGGAAGTGATAAAGCAGATTATTGAAAAAACAAGAGAGACCTTTGATTTCCTAGCTAAAGGTGAAAATCAGAAAGCAGTTGATATGCCGTCCAGTGTCATCAAGCTGAATCCACACCTGCCAGCTCTCACATTAACAGAGCCAGTGTCTTTTTGCAGCTGCAAGAGCCAACTATGGCCATTAGTGACTGTGACAGAGCTGTTAAACTCAATCCCAATTCAGCACAAGCCTATAAATTCCAAGGAAAAGCCCTCCAGCTTTTGGGGTGTTTAAAAGAGGCTGTCTGTAACATTTCCTTGGCTTGTAAATTAGATTCTGAGGCTCAGGCAAAGTTTGAAAGGGAGGAAAATTTCAGTGAAGAGCTGGGGAAGGATGAGAGTGAGTTGGAGACAGACAACGAAGGGGAGATTGAGCCAGAAGAGGATGAACCCCCAGAGATGGGAGATGAGAATTTGGAGGTAACCAGAAATGTGGTGAAGCAGGCTGATGAAAACAAAAGGTGGCTTTTGATGCCGTGGGAAGAGGTGAATTTCAAAAAGCTGTTCAGCTCTTCACTGATGCCATCAGACTGAACACGTCTTAGTACTTTGTACCTCAACCGAGCTAGTGTCTTTGTACAGTTGCAAAAGCCAAATGCTGCCATCAGAGACTGTGAGAAAGCCATAAAAATTGACGCAAATTCTGCACAGCTATACAAGTGCAGAGGGAAAGCATTTAGGCTCCTGGGCCGCTGGCAGCAGGCTGCCAAGGACCTTGCACTGGCCTGCCAGCTGGATGATGATAGATACCAATAACATGTCAAAGGAGGTTCACAGAAGAGTCCAGAAAATTGCCAGGCACCAAAAAAAGTATGAGGAGAAACAAAACACAAAGCAATCATTGGATGCATTGCCAAGGGTGGGGAAATCCATGGCAGAGGAGGAGAGGGATCAGCTTCCGACTTCTCAAGAAAATGAAAAAGCACAGCTTCAGAATGTGCAGAGGCATGAACAGGTTCACCTTTGGACTTCCCAGGAACCTGATAATGACTGTTGCAAGGAATGTGAAGAGCAAAAGCAATATCTGGTAGAAAAGAATACGTTTTACATAGAAGGCCCATGTAGAGCTGAGGGGGAGGAAAAGCCCAGTGGAGAATCAAAGACTGAGGACAGTGAACTCAATACTGAAAATGAAGGATTGGCTGAAGAGGCTGAAGATCTTCAGAAAATAAGAGACGACAACCTGAAGATAGCTAACAGACCATTAAAAAGGAAAGGGAAGCCTTTCATGCACTGAGAGCAGGTGAATTTCACAAAACTGTTGAGTTGTTCATTGATGCCATCAGGTTCAACCCACAACTTGCAGTCTTATATGTAAGCCGAGCCAGTGTCTACCTGAAGTTGCTGAAACCAATAGCTGCCATTAGGGACAGTGACAAAGCAATAAAAATCGACACTGGTTCTCCACAGCCCTACCAGCGGCGAGGGAAGGCATTCCAGCTCCTGTGTCACTGGCACAAGGCTGCCAGACACCTTGAACTGGCCTGCCAACTGGGTTATAATGAAGATACCAATTCCATGCTAACAGAAGTTCAGAGAAGAGTCCAGGAAGGGAAGCAAAGGGAAGATGACTTTGCGGATGTAGCAGAGAGCATGAAGAAGGAACCAAAGGAGGCAGAATTAGGAACTAACAAAGCCCCCAAAGATATGGAAAGAGTTAAGGAAGCAGCCCTGGAGGAACAGGAAAGCTCTCAGGAGAGGACAAATCTCGGGAAGAGGCCATGAAGAAAGAACAGATACAAATCAAGCAGAAGATGTTAGCTGAGCAGGACAACACACCACAGGAGGTGACAGAGCAACAGGAGAGACTGAAACAAAAAGTATTGCAGGAGGCAGTGTGGTACCTGGAACTTGAGCAACAGTTGATTGCTTTGCAGATGGAAGTGGAAGAGCAGTTTAAAACTCAATAGGTGGGGCTTGAGGAAGAGGAGAAAGCCCCATGGAAAGTTCTGGAGCAACAGGAGAATGCACACAAGAAGTTGATGGAAGAAGAAGAGAGAAACCAGTCGAAGACTCCACAGGAACTGGAGAAAGCTCAACAGGAGGCTTTGGCAGGACTGATAAAAAAACAGAAGGAAGCCAAGGAAGAATGTGAGGGTGCTCAGAACAAACCCCTGGAAGAAAAAGGGAACTGGAAAAGCTCTAAAGGAACTAACAAGAGCTCAGGAAAAGGCCCTGGAAGAATTGGAGATGGCTCAGAAAAATGCTCTGGAGAAAGTGGAGAAAGCTCATAGAAAGGCCCTACAAGAGCAAGAAAGAGCTCAAAGGGCTGCATTAGAAGAAGAGAGCTCAGAAGGCTCTAGAGGAACTGCAGCTGTCACAAAGAAAAGCTGTGGAGGAGCAGGAGATAGCTCAAGTAAGGGCTGTCAGGGAACAAGAGAGCGCGCAGGAAATCCTGAAAGAACTTGCAAAAACACAGCAACAAGCCTTAGAGGTGCAGGAGAGGGCTACGAATGAACAAAACAAAGCTAATAAAATCTTGGAAGAACTGCAGAGAGCAAAAAAAAAGGCCCTAGAAGAACTTGAGAGAGCTCAGAAGCAAGCCCTGGAGGAACAGGAGAGGATTCAGAAAGCCCTGGAGAGATCTCAGGAGCAGTGTGTTGGAAAGCAAGGGAACTTTAAGGAGAAAGTCCTTGTGCAATGGGAAAGAGCGAGAAAAAAGCTTCCTGAAGAAGAGGTGCCTTTTCAGAAAAATGCTGAGGAGTCCAGGCCAGTCTCTGGAGAACTGGAAGTAACTCAGAGGAATGACCTGAAAGAACAAGCAATATCTTCTTTGCAACAGGGGAGAGACTGGGAGAAAGAAGGAGAAGAACAGAGCATCAGTCCGAAAACTGTTCAGGAGGAAGGGCTAAGCCCTGGGGGGAGTCCAGACCAACCAGAAGGTTCACTGAGGCCACCCATAAAGCCCATTTGGGACTCCTCTGAATCAGAGTGGTTCTCAGAGTTGTGATTTGTTGTCTGACCCTATGGCAAACCTGGGGATAAATGTTTGCTGGATAGCTGAGCTCAATTTGGAGTCATCTGTGAGTGCTCTTTCCTTTAAAGTAAAATTTCAAAAGCAGACACACAGAACTGGTACTTCTTTTAAACCATATTTTTTTAAGCAAATATCTGAAGCATTTCCCATACCATGTTTTGACTCACATATAAGCTCACATGACCTTCCAAAAAGAGTCCCAGTTGTTGAGGTCCAATTCTGGTGCAGGTTCAATTTCTTTCTGTCTGTGTACATATTTGACACTTTTAATGGCTTCTTATCCAGGAGAATGAGGGACTTAGGGGTTAAACAAATGGTGGGAATCATTGCTGAAGGGAAAGACCAGGCATTTAACAGGGAGTTAAAAATGGCAGAGTGAATTTGTGGCATGGAGACAAAATTAAATGGTGTATTGCTTCTAACATATGGTAACTTGATGGGATCAACTTCTGAATTGCTTGAAGCCTCGAAAGGAATCCTGCTTGTCCAAGCCTTTCTCTGCAGGGGGGGACATCCTGATGTCAGCAAGTCCCTTTACAAGCTCTGGCTTTCAGCCACCTGGGGTACGCGTATTGTGTCAGAGGCTTGCCACTCAAACTCTAGATTTGCTTCTTAAAATGCCTATTGCGTAATCAGTTGTTGAGGCCTGAAGCTGTTAAAAAGATAAACAACAGGATTTGAGCTTTTAGAGTAAAATAAAACAAAATCATGGGATAGTTGTAAAATAATTAAAGTGTTTTAAACTTTTTGGCTGTCAAAATGGCTCTTATTTTCAAACTTTGCAACTGTGAGTGCTGGGAGCATCTAACTTTATTTTGAGGATTATTTTTTTAATCACTTGATTCAAGGGATTAAAAGTAAATGATAAAGTCCAAGCATTGTAACAGTTAGCTGAAATTATTTTTGGTTGCATTATATATGCAGCAGCCCAAAGTAAAAACAAGGGAATATTCAGACCCACAAATCGACATGGGAGAGCAGAAACCCTGGTCTAATTGCTGTAGTTGCTGCTCCGTTGTGGCAGAAGGCTCATTCAGGTGATGCTTATTAGCAGGAGGGGGGTTTGAAGAGAGAGGAGCTGCTGGGTTGTTTTCAAGTGGAGAGAGGAATTAGAGGTGCTTGGGTTGGACTGAAGTTTCTAAAGCTCTTTGTTTGCTGAAGGAGTGGATAGGAGCTGCTGGAATAATTGGGTAAGGTACTACTGACAGTTTTATTCCGGGGTACTGTTAGAGGAAACCTTACTTGAGTTGTTTTCTTCTGTATTTGGGAGTGGCAAGGAGCTTATTTATAGTGGGTCTTGTGTTTGTACAGAAAGCTACTCCTATCTTTTTATGCCTCAGTAAGAAGGGGGGTGGAGGGCTTCCTAAAAATATGGAGACATATAAAATGCATAAGAGTAATGCTAAGCAGGTTTGTTTCTGTCTCACCTTCGTGCCTGATAAATGACTCCTGTGAGTTCCTGAGCGTGGTCTGCTCTTGTGTTTGAGTGTGGAAGTTGTTTACGGTTACGATGGCACTTCAAAAACTGTGCCGAGGGAAACTGTGTTAGGAAATGAGTGTTTTTTGGTACTGTCTCTCCCCTGCCCAAGGTATGTCTATTATAGTGGCAGAGGTTAGAGCTGGTCCTTGTTCAGAGGTGGGGAGAAGATCTGGCACTTCCTGGGCAGAAGCAAAATTCAATTTAGAATAAAGGCTAGGGTTTAAAAGAAATAATAACTGTAATGTGGCTTGGCTGTAACTGTTGTTGCCTTTGTGGCCTTATCTTTTCAAATCAGGGATTGATCTCCTTTTACAGAAGTAGCTCAGGGCTATTCATGATGAGGAAGTACCTGTTCCAGGTGCCTGCTCTGGCTGCGAGAGCTCCTGTCATACCGGGAGACCTGTGGCAGTCAGGAAGTGGGACAGATACTGGCTGGACTTCTTGTCCTGGGAATGAAAGTCTAGAAGAGCTGCCTCCCTTCAGGGGATGGATTTATAGCATACAGCCCCTGGGGACGTCCTAGTGTTGGGCCATTTGTACAAGTGTGCTTTCTCCTCTTTTTTTTTTTTTTGAGATCAGGTGATGTCAAGAAAGGAATAAGGAGGTATACGGTCAGGAGAAGAAAATGGAAATTGGAGTCTGTCTTGGCACAGGGGGCATGTAATCAAAAATCTGTGCACATATGTGTGAGAGAGAGGTGGAGAAAGGGGAAGGGGGAGACAGAAGGTATCCCAGGCACTGAGGTATTTTATAAGAGTTGGGCACAGCTCTCTAGATACTATTTTGAATAAGAAGACAAAGGAGGATTCTCCACAGCATGCTGGAAGTAGTTGATTTTGGTGGCAACTGCCAGGAGTTTTGATACCTGCTCTCAGAAGAGGACATCTTTCCCGTATCCTGCCTCCAAGACATCTGATGCGCTCTGTCCTCTGCATTCCTCGTTGCTGTTGAATGTGCCAGCGCCTTGTAAGGCTGTATAAATTTCCAAAGCATCTCTTAGCTGAAGGTACTGGTTTTCAGGGTGTGGATGGGGTGCCTGAGAAATCCTATATTCTGGTGAGCCTAGGCATTTTAGTGGAAAGGAAGATGAGCAAGTTTGGTGCTCGGGGCCAGAGAGTAACACCTGTGTTTGGCTTTCTGAGACGATCGTTTCAAGGCATTGAGTCACATTGCCAGCAGCCTGTGGTCTATAATTAGTCTACTGTGTAGCAGGAGCCATTTATATTTTTTTTTCCTTGCATTTAGTAATAGATGCAGGCTGATGTTTATCTTACAATTTAAAAAGGAGTGGAGAAAAAAAATACCTAGCCAAGGACACAGATTCTCATTTTTCTTATATATCGTGAAGGAGAGGTAGCTTCCTCACTGCCTACTCCCTATGTGGGTGTTAACATTTTATATACCAAAGCTTAGGTGCTCGCTCAGTGGGATGAGGGACACCATGAGGGAGTGCTGCAGAAGCAGCTTTGCCTGTGGCCTCGGCAAGGGCACATATGTGTCCATGAGTGACAGCAGAGGCCAGGGTAGGGCACGTGGCGTGCCCACCCAGAGTGGTGCTGTGCTTGCCCCAAAGTGGCTGTAAGGAAAATACAACGTAGATTTGCTCCAGCAAATACTGTGACTGCATTTATGTTACTCATTGTTAGTGAGGAAGGATGCCAAATTCAGTGATGTGGCTGTGTGGGACATGCAGATGGAGTTAGCCCCAACGAAAGACCACATTCAGAGAGAAAAACTCAAAAGTCCTTTTTCGGGTTGGGTAGAAATTTGGATTACTGGCATCCTGTGATGAAACCTGTTGTGGTCTGACTAAAAAGGAGAGGGAAGAGTGTGTAATATTCACTGCCAAATCATCCTTATTAACACAGTAAGGCACCCCTTTTGATTTTGCTTTTTCTAGTTCTGGTACTGTGCTTCTCAGGAGAGGAGATGAAGAGAGCTGGAGCAGTGTTGAGTTAGACATTTTGTGTGGAAGGAAAGCAAAAAGGAAGATAGCTGTAGGAGTAATACTGCAGTAGTAGCTGTTGCATAGAGGACAGTAATCTAGAATTATTAAGAATATTTTTAGACTTATTTAGAGTAATAATAGAATAGTTATGATGATCACGGGAACTTGTCAGAGTGTGTGAGGTCCTTCGGCTTCAATTTGAATTGCTGTTGCACCAGAATGAGGGGTGGAGAGAATGGTCTCTGTGCCCCCTCCTTCCTGTAGGAGAAAAAATCCTAATTCTCTTGGAGATGCACATCTTGAGGAAACGAACAACCTGCAGCCTCTCAAGTGGCCTGTAGGATCCCACCACCCCCTGCACGATCAGTGAATCAGAATGCCCCTGCCTAACTGAGGGCAAAAAAGTTAGCCAGAGCACATTTTAAAGACTACTGTTACTTTCATAGACCTGGCAATATTGATCTTACTGTTGTACAGCTTACACTGAAGGCTAGCTAAGAAAGTCTCTCCTTTCTTCCCTCCACTCCCCTTTCTGCTTCCATCAATGAGCTCTAACTCCTGCCATTGCCAACAGCTCATCTTGGGGAAAACCCCTTGTTGATAAGGACTGCAGCTTTCCACTCGTGTGGATTTCCAGTGAACCAAATGGGATTTATTTCTTCAGCCTTTCAGGGTCAAATGCAACAGCCACAGCCATTCCTACCAACGGAGTAGAGGTTTTGCAAGCTTGGGGGCTGTTAAACTGAACTGCCAGGGAGGTGATCTGGCTGGATATAAACAGCCCCTTTTTAGGTTATGGCTTTGTTTTGGGGGTTGTTGTAATTTCTGATGCGTGCATTGTTCAGTCTCATGGGCTGCGTGATGCAGGCAGTTGGTAATCCAACATTTTAGACTGACAGTAATGTGTCTGTGATGGAAAAATGAACCATGACCCCTGAGGAAAAGGATTATCCCCTAATCCCGCTAAGGTGGTGGAGGGGGTCTGTTAAACCAGCTGTGCGCCTTGGCAGGGCCGACTTTTCTGAAGGGTCTGCAGGATGCCTGGCCAGCAACTCTCCCATGGCACTGTGAAGCCTGGGGCTTGGTACAGATATTGCTGTGAGAACAGAGACCACACCGCTGAATGTCTAACCATTTTGGCTGACTCTGCTGTTTAGTAGTTGTAGAATCACAGTTCCAGCTGTGATGCATCATCTCAGATGTGGGTGGGATTTATCATGGAAACAATTCCGTTTTGGCTGCCTTGCTGGATAATAGCTCACATCACGAGTGAGAAAGTTGCATCAGAAACCGATGTTAGCTGACCACTGGAAAATATAAACTAATACTGTCAATATAAGAAGTAGGACATCGCCAAGAAGTCATGACTTCTACACGTTGTTGAAGCAGATCTGGATTATTGACTCTCTGTCAACACCCTCAGCAGTTGAAATACTGAATGTAAATAATCTTTCCTTACCACAAGAGAGGGGAAATTACTTTTGGATTCTGTAGTATCGTTTCTTCTGATGTTCTTGTCTGTGTGATTTGATGTCTTCCATCTCCTTTCTGTATCAAGACCATAAAAGCCTGGATAGATTAAAATATAAATGATACTGAATTTTAATTTACTCAGTTTAGAAGTAATCTCGAATACTTCTGCCTTTTTGACTTGGACAAGAATGAATTATTGAGCCAGTCTGTCCAGCCACAGACATGCGAGTTATTTAGTCACAGGAGGGTGAGAGGCTGGGAGTGAGGGCGTGCACCAAGTGGGCTTTTGTCCCGTGAGGTATCTCAGATTTTACGCAGAAACTCTCTGCATGCCAAATGCTTGTCCTTCCCTCCTAGTACATATTCCGTGTGCTGTAAATAAGAAATTGATTTTAAGTGGGGAACCTGTGAAAGACTTGAGTAGGAAGAGAGACCTTTCATGCTCCTTTGCAGGATCCTCAGACAGCAGTTCGGTGCCACCTCTTGGAGAAACCTGTTTTTCCCCCTCCTCATTTCCTGGGCTTTCAGCCCGCTCCCTATCCATTTGTACCAGGGAGGATGGAGGACTGGAGTGCCACGTTAAAGGAGAGTTGTGTACAGCCCTGTCTAACTTGTGGGTTCCTCTAGATAGTGAAAAAGGAAAGTTTTGTTAAATCTAAAGGATTTTCATGCTAAGAAAAATTAATTGATTTTTAGTTCAGACCATGTAATTCTTTGGAATTTTCTGCATTAAGGTAGGCAGATCATGGCCTGTGTTTCCCTGCTAGCAAAGTGTTGTTCTGCAGATTATTATTTTTTTTTTTTTCAGACAGTGATGACTGTAAAGTGTGATAGATCTCAGGGCACTCTGTTCTCTTCATGCTGAGTTATTTATACAGCCATCTTTAACTTTAGAAGGCAGCATCTCTGTATCAAGCAACACAATACAGCTCTGTGTCACGACCTAGGACAAAACTGCTGTGTCCTCTTGAAAGCAGAAGGGAATATTAGGTAGGTAGGACATCCTAATCTCTAAACTATACCTGCAGTAGGACAAAGGAATTGGTGTTCCTGCTACAATAGCGGTGGGGTTTTTAATCATTGTAGTGACCAGAGTGAGACAGACTTTGGATTAAACAGTAAGGGGAAAAAAATGCCTAATAATAAGAGAAATTGATCCTGAGTGGTGTGGCCAACATACTATCAGTAGAGGTATTAAACGGGTTAGATGAAATGTCAGGTGTAATGATGCACTGAGTATGATGTGATCTGATGGGGTGACCCAAGTGCTCTCTCTTCATGGTCTCCTTATCCAGGGTCCTGTTATGGATCAATGCTTTTACCACATCAGCTGATTTCTTCATTTTGCACAAGGTTTTGTCATTACCATCTGTTATTTGGCAGTTTGGGTATAGCAAAAATTTCATGGGCAAGGGCAATCTGTTATATAAAACCTGTGTGCATCATCTTGCCTGGCCCTTGCAGCAGCAAACCATTATGACCCTCGGGGTGAGATATCAGTTGCCCTGGTACGCAGCATCCCTTGGCGAGCTGAAGGGAAGGATCAGCTGAGAGAGGCAAGTGGCAGGGGTTCCCCAGGCATCCTGCCCTGCTACTGGGGCCAAGAGGCGGTGGGATTATGCTGGTGCCCTCCCTACTGGGGGTGCCAAAACCCCAGCACCTCCTGTGCCAGCACGGCCAGCTAGTGATATGGGAGCTCCAGGGTGGGAATTGTGGTTGAGGCACTGGTGGCTTCTGAGGAGACCAACCGTGACCTGCAGTGGCTTTGTTGCGAACCCCTCAAAGGGAATGCTGATTGTACTACAGCAGCACTTGAGATACTCTTTTAATTGGAGATAAATGAATGTTAAAGTAGGTCCTGGGCATCTACTGAGCTTTCTAGACTGAGTACCATTTTGCTGGAAATGCATGAGTCCATGACAAAATCCTGATGAAAGAGGTGGGTGTCGTGGTACAAAGGAACATCCCGGAAGGGTGCAAGATGAGACAATCCTGCTTGAGGAGAGGTAGCAGCAGGTAGTTTCAATGGTGTGGAGTGTGTAGGTGAATGCCAGCAAAAGATTTCTGCGTGGTCTTTGAAAAGAGAAAATGATCAAAGGAATACAAAATTACTGGCTTCAGTTCTGGTTTTACCCAAAGAAATTTTCTGGTTTGGGTGTTTATTTTGCCCTGGTTCACCTTTACCTAATATTTGAATCTTTGGTAAGAGTATATAAACTAAATCCTTACCAGATGCATGAAACCAGTGACAACAGCACCATGTCATGTTCGGTGGGACTGCTGTCTGCAAATCCAACCCCCAGTAACCTGTCACAAGTCACAGGATTTTGACCTCACTGCAGGAGCTGGCAGAAAATGAAAGGGAGGTGGTAATTAAGGAAACATCTCATCATGCAGATAGGCAGTTGAGGAAATATCCCCATTGTTGTAAATGGAAGCATGTCTTTGCTAGGGCTCGGAAGGTTTGCATTGGCAACTAGTGGGAACTTGCTGGCTTGAGCAGCGTTACCTCGATATTTTAAGGTAAGGAATGTATCTAGCAAATCAACAGACAGAAGAAAA
This sequence comes from Sagittarius serpentarius, assembly GCA_034782735.1. Classification (NCBI taxonomy): domain Eukaryota; kingdom Metazoa; phylum Chordata; class Aves; order Accipitriformes; family Sagittariidae; genus Sagittarius; species Sagittarius serpentarius. Next base: position 5,862,025 of record JAVKLA010000010.1, on the reverse strand, counting down.
TACCCTCCTGCCACACACATACCATTTCATACATTTTTCCAAACTTGTATTATATTTTTGTCAATTGAACTCAGTTTTCCTAGGGGCTGATGGGCTTAGAGATTTTGTCCTTTTATTTATCCAAAGAAGAGATGCATCTTGACAGTAAAAATACAGACTTCTCTATGCTGCCCTAACATTGGTTGTGGGTTTTTTTAACTGTTTTCTGGACAGACCACGTTTTTGTTTCGGTGATGCATTACTCTTTGTTTTATGTGCAGAGTTTCCAGCTGATGGGTGAATACCAGTCAGAGCAGTGGTTTTACTGATGTGGATGTTTGCCCATGGGCAACTGCAATCCTTATTTCATTTAACAGTGGTCACTGAACTTACTTGCATGAAAAATATAAACTGCTGAAACAAGAGGTGACAGGAAAACCTGAGAGACGAGCTCTCTCTGAAGACACGTTCTTAAAATATCTGAATACATTCAAATAACCACAAGAAAGAGTGTTGCCAGACTTCTACAGATGCTTCCTTGCTTTTTATGGGAAACTTGTTTATTTTAAAACCTGTGAAAAAGACGCATATTTGCTGTATTCAGCATCATTTCATGCTTCTATGTGCGGGAAGGAAGCTAGAGGATTAAATAACTTTGCTGGAGGCAGTTAAAACAGAGGAGAAAAACTATCACAACCCCAAAATAAGGAGAAAAATCCTCAGAGTTCCACTGAAGCCATCCAGAGAGTTGGAGAAAGAAATCCCTATCAATCATGATATCTGCTTTTGTCCCCGTAGTATGCAGTGACACTAGGTTCGTGACACTTAATGTAGGGCAATGCTTGGGATATTCTGCGTGGCACTTGCCTTGGTGAAGGCTGAGAGACAATGGATGCTATTCCTGCGCTCTCGTTAATTCTCTCTCTAACCTCTTGATCCTGAAATAAGGAAGATGCACGTTTTCTCTCTCTGGAAAATAGACAGCTTACAGGAAGACTGTTCTCTAGATGCTTACTACCGGGAGGTAATCACAGCAGATGGGAGATAACAGCAGTGAGCTGGCTGGGGACAGAGTATTGTTCAGGAGTAGACAACCCGCTGTCTGTTTCAACACAGCTCTGAGCCGCTTCTGCTCTGCTCTGCCTTGCCCCTCATTTCTTTAGCAGCCCTTGGGCTAGCCATTTGTTTGCCTTGAGAAACATGGGGGTTTATTTCTTTAAATTTTTGGCTGCTCTCATGCCTTCCAACTTCCCAGAAAGGGATTTTGTAGGCTTATTTGAATTTTGACCACATTTGACTTGAGCTGTAATCAATTATTGCATTAGCAATGAATGAGTCCAAATTAAAAAAAAAACAACAAACAAAAAAAACCCAACCTTTGTAAGCTTTTATTAAACACTCATTGTCTGCGTCCGACATTCCCACATTGAGTGTGACCACGCTGGCAGGAAATCTGCCTGCAAGGCTGCTCCTGCCACGGCTGAGAAATAAACCCAGTGCCTGAACGAGGAGGGAGGCAGAGCCCCACTCACAGCAGAGGGGGCAATCGTCACACGATGCCTCTCTAAAGGGATCGTGCCCTTTTGTGGGTTCTTTCGACTGAATGCCAAAAAAACTCATAGCAAAGCTGACTGGCCTTTTCTTGGGAACAAGGGATTTCTTTTTTTATTTACAGAACTACGCAGTGCTGCAGGCACTAAAAAAATAGATTCAACAATTTCTTTGATTTCCTTGTGTCCTGTGTGCTTATTCCACCTTGTCCAGCAGCTCCAATGTTATTTGCAGGTTCTGTAGGATACTACAAATCCTGAGTAACTCATTCATGGTGGCTGTAATATTTTTACTTTCATTTGTGCAACAGTGCTGTGAAGTACTGAAGACCCAGGCTCTGTAAAAGACCATCGTTCCTTTTTTTGTGTGTTTTTTCCTTTTCAGTGTTAGTTAAACTCTGCTTTTGTGTTTCCTACCTTTTTTCCAACTTTGAACTCTGCTGTGCATCCAAAGGCATATGCCTTTAAACAGACTTGGAGAATGATCTTGCTGTCTGTGGAGAGTCTGCCTATGCAGTTAAACTTTTGAATTATTTTCTGCAACAAGCCTGTACCAGGGTGGTTTTCCTAACTGTTACCTACTCAAGCTAAGCCTGGAATTTGCTGATCAATGCACTTTATTTCTGGCTTAGGGCAGTGCGAGTCATACATTTGGAGCTTGATCAGCTAATTTTCTAACGTCTAGCAGGCCATTTCTTAGTTGTATTGGTTCAGCCCTGCTTTTATGAGCTACAATGAATAAACATAATAGAATAGCCAGTTACATTGCTAATTTATGTCCATGAATCAGAAACATTATGTGAAAAGGGTGCTACATTTCCAGTCTGTCTTCCAAAAGCAAGCAGCGTGGGACTCTGTGGATGGGCCAGTGCCCTATTCCCTCTGCTAGGCAATGCAAATCGGAGCTGCTTCTGTAGGCACTAAAAGATTAAATGCTATTTCCATATTACAAGTGAGAAAATGCAAACATGCACTAAGAGATTCGGTGTCAGAGCTTCATAACAGAAGTTCTTGCTGGTTTGCTTTGTCAACTTGCGTGCCCTTTAGATAAAGGGTAAGGGCTATAAAACTCAACGTAACCTTTTCCTCCTCCCATCTAGCTCCAGATCTGTGCCTGTTTAGGGAGCGTGCACATGCCTGGAATGAAAACAGTTTACTTCTGGAAGAGCATGTCCTTAAAACCGTGGTGCTAGAGAGGCTCTAAGAAATCTTAAAAACTCAGGCTTGAATTGAATCTGCAGTTTCTCAGGATCCACCAAACTCGCAGCATGCCAGTAGAATGCAGCAACTTATGTAAATATGAAAATGTTCCATTGGCAGGTGTTTCAGCTCACAAGTGTGTGTGTGTGTATATATATATAATCTCTGCTCTTGTACGGACCCCATGAGTCAAACAGGCCCCAAATCTTTAGAACTGTGTTGGTATCTAATTCTCATGTAGTTGTATAGGAGTTTTTTTGTCTGAATATTTTTTGTCACGAGCTAAACTGTAGAGCACCTTGCCCTCAGTTCCCCAGCTGGACCGCAGGAACAGAAATACTTACCTGCTTCACAAAAAAAGGTTGCCGGTATCGATACTCTAAGTGCCTTACAGCCTCTGTGCATGTATGCCGAGTTGGGGGTCTGCAACCGCTAATGGTGGCTGCATAGCAGCGTCTAATCTTTCCTCGCGTATAGCTAGTATGAAATGGGATTTGGTCCGCTGAGGTAGTTGCCTTGAAGCTTCCCTCTGATATCCACTGCAGTTTGGTACCCCGTCCTTTCTCTACCCCACCAGACTGAGGGGTTTAAGTCAATCTGGTTTCCCTCTGAAGCAGCACATGCCTGAGGCCAGAATCAGACCTGCAGTTACAGATACATTTTACGCACGCGGCCTGCTTTGCTTTTGTTCTACTCTAATCAGCTTGACAGCATCTCCTAAACAAGAAGTGATGAGCAGCAGCAGCAAGCGTGGGTGAGGAGGTTACGTCTAGATGGCAGTATTACTTCAGAAGAACATTAAAAGTCATCCCAGTTCTGCACAGGTTGAGCCTGGCTGACCTTAGCAGTAGGAGTACATGCCAAGAGCTTATCTTGTACAAACCGTTAGTAAGCTTCAAGGTTTCTTGAACCTTAGAACAGTCATTTTATGTCTTTTTAGAAACCTGTTCCACCTGTCTGCAGCTCGTCAATATTTACCCTCTGGCTTATTAAATTCTCAGGGCTCATAAAAGGCATTGATCTGTTGTGCTTAACCATTTCTCTGACTGTTTGTCTCCTAGTGTAAATCACAACATGATGTTAAATTATATTGAAGTCCAAACCCTAGGCTCACAGTAAAGCATTCATTATATATATACACATATATAGATATATAGTATTTTCATGCTACTATCTAAAAAGACCATTTTGTAAACAACAAACATTACTAAATACTTCTGTTTAATTTTTACCTCTTTCTAAAGTTTGTGCACTGATGATAAGTATTTCCTGTTCTGAGAGCATATGAATCCCCGCCAAATGCTGTCAGCCTTCTGCTTTATGTTTTTTAAAGAGCAAGCCTCATACTAGTGTCCAGAAAGGTGCCTGTAGTCACAGCTGTGTCATGCCATTGATGCTCTAATGAAGCACTGCAGAGCCCTTTAAAGTATTTCAGCAATGTCCCATGTTATTCTAAACCTCTGCAAACTTGGTGCGTACCTAGATTTAGATATATGGATCTGTCTCTGGGTTTTCAGCCCAGAATATGCCCACTCATGCTTTTGGGATGTGTATGTTGGCTTTATTTTTGGTCCCATTTTCCACCTAAAGCCAAAGCCACCCAACCTTTGTGGTCAGGCTGCTGTTGTTGCACACCTACCTGTTCCATGTCTTCCTCCAGGTGATGAGACAAGTTGATCTCCACACCAAACTGTGAAATCCCATTTTTGTGGTACCTAGCCTTAGCGTTAATTTCCCCAAAATGGTCCAAGGAAGATACGTGTCTGGCAGACTAAAAGCTATGATAACACAGGCTGTTGTTCAGTCGTAAAGATCAGGTAGAGCAGGTTCGGAGACCGTGTGTCTGGGTTGTGAGGTGCGTGTATAATACGCCAAGGTTGTCCTTGGCTACAGTTGAGTGTTTTATTACTGTATTGCTCGTCCCTAGAAGAGGTGCTCTTTATAAAAAGTTTTAAAAGCAGCAGTCCCTGCTATGTTGTCCATTCTTGTCTGTGTGGTCAGGATTTCCCCTCAAACCTGTTTTATCTCACATGTGGTCACTTTTCAGGTCTTAATTCCACCTCCCGCCCCGGCCCCCAGCTTTTTCTGCCCAAACAGGTTTGTTCTCATCAATCTTTATTTACTGAGTTTCATAGTTTTTTGTTGGTTGTTTTCACTCCCCTATGGAAATTGGACTTCAGGCCCCTCTTAGCTCATTGGAAAGTTTATCCATGCCTAGCCTACTGCTAGTATTTCACAAACAGAAATCCTTCTTAGTTGCCTTCTAAAAAGGAAGAATCAAACCCTGGGCAAATCACTTCTTTCTTTAATCTCAGCATTAACTACAAAAATATCTAAAGATATTTGTGGAGATTTATAAAAGGCTTGTGTATCCTGTAGCTGTTTGGCATCCTCTGAAATAACAAAGTTATTTATCAGATGCTGTTAGAAAATATCTTTATATATACATGAATGTGTGTGGTTTTGCTATGTCCTATGTCAAATTCTAATACATACTAATGTGTATATTGTCTCTGAGTGCAGATAAAATTTTGTTAATCAGCGAAGTTTTTCTTTTCAAACCTTGCTAAGATCAGGAAATTAAGAGCGATTCCAATGTAAATAGCGCTGAAAGTTAGCAGAGCTGTGTTCCCATGGGCCTCATTAGCTTCTTTAGCATGAGGACACAACCCTTTCCTCCTGATCCTTAAAGATAAAAATGTCATACCTCCAGTATGACAGCAAAAGAGTTGGGGGTTTTGCATAACTCTCCCCTTCTGCTGACCCTGTGAAGATTATTAAAATAAAACTTGCAAATAGAAATTCACATATAATGAAAAGAATACTAATATTCAGGAAGTTTAATTTTCCTTTAAGCATTTAGCAGAGTTTGAAATTTTATTTTAGGGTTTTTTTTCCTTCTCAAAACATCTGTTGTGCCTTCTGAAATGATTTTGAATAGACTCAGGAAAGCCTTCCCAATTTTTTTTTCTTTTTCCCTCCCCACTGGTACTGTAGTTTATCAGCATTTGCCAACTATCAGTAAAAAGGCTCCTGACTTTCTAGAAACACTAAAACAAAATACAAGCCGAAATGGGAAATGGACCCTGTGTTCACCAGTTTAACAAAACTAGGGATTTTTCCAGAAGTGCTGCTATTATCCATGTGTCCAAAGTTGGAAAATGTGGACTGCTAATTTTCACATAGTTTTGAATAAAAATAAGTATTTTACTGGCCACGGTAACAGGCCACAGTCACAGAAGCCTTTTCTAAAGGTGTCTTTTCCAGCATTCTCTCACGAGCTTTAGGCAAACCAGGAACTAGTGACGTCTGTCGGTTCCTGGTGACATAGATGCTTGCCTTTAGGTGTTACTGGAGTGAATCCCCAGGCTGTACACACGACTGCACGCTCCCTGCGTGGCCCCAGGCATTCAAAAAAGCTCAGTCCAACGCGAGACCTACAGATCAAATTGCAAGTTGTGAAATTCCACAGGCAAAGTTGTATTTTTTTAAAATATATGTATATATACACATGCAGACATGATTCTTATTTTTTTTTTATTTATATATATGGCACATAGCCTGAAGGTACTGCAGTGCTAATGCTATATATATATATTTAGTTTTTATATATAACTTAATATAGTCTATCAATATATTAATAGTTTTGTTGTATTATTAATATATTCGTGTTTATATGTTATATTTTTTTCTGTATATAGCATAGCAGCGCTAATGCTTCCACAACCAAGAGATCTTTTGGTGCCTAGACTGATGTTCTGTCAAAGGCTAATGTGTTGGGGGGGATTATTGGGAGGAGGAGGGAGATGGGGAGGTGTTAGTTTGGATTTGTTTTGGTTTTTTTTTTCCTTCACTTCAGAGGGGGTGCCTAAGCAGTGCTGATTCATGTTGCTGGATACAGTTATAAAAATTTTAAAGATCAAGTCTTCAGTCAAACTAGGTTTCTGTGTTTTCATCCCTGTTTTCATCCCTGTATCAAGAGAGTGAGATACTAATTCTCAATATAAAAAAAATCAAGACTGGGGACTGGTAAAGAAGCTTAACTGATTTTTACTGACAAAGTGAAAAAATCATCCAGGAATTCCTGATTAACGCAACAAATACCTTTCCATCTGCCTCAGCAGATAACATAGCATGGCCTTCTGCATCAGGTTTTGAGATCTGTCCTGTTGGTACACCAAACCCTGCTTCCTTTGCTACCGGGACAGGTCTGGCTGCTGTTTCTGTCTGGCGTGTTTGGTCGCAGCTGCAGGTGCTGAGGAAAAGGCTGACACAGTCGCCTCCATCCACAGGGCAATATCATTTGCAGCGATTCAGCAGTCACCCTCTGTTTATACCCTGAAGCGATGATCTTCAAGCAGTCTTTAGTGCTCGTCCTCTTGCCTCTGAGGGGATTGCTGCCCTGCTCTTGGCGCCTGTAACTACACCAGCAGCAACACACCTACCATCGCAATAAGCACATCCCAAAAGTGAGCAGGGGGGCGAAGGGGTAGTGTGATATTCAACACACCAGCTTGAACGAGAGTGTGTGAGCAGAGTCAAGCCCGGCCATAGCTAACAGAACTCAGCTCTGCGTTTGCTGCCTGTGGATGGTGTTGGGAAAACAAATCCTTACTCTACCCAGAGGCTGGAAAGGATTTCTAACTCTGTTTTTACTGCTGTAGTGTGGATGTTAGCTTTGATTTGTGTCCCCATTGAACGTCTTGCCTCTTCTAATGACCAGATGAAAAGGATTTATCTGAGCATGATTCATGACACTGGGTAAGGGACTCTGCGAGTTCAGTACCACCAGCTATGTCTGCGTCTTTCCAGGTAATGCTGACAGAATATCTGTCTCTGGAGATGACGGCAAACAAGTCCTGTAGTAATTTCTGTGAGCTGTGGCTACAGATCCTATGTCAGCCTGCAGGACAGTAAATGTCCAAAGTCTGCAAATTTTCTTTCTTTGTGAAATGCTAATACAACCCAGCCTGTGTGGTTTTGCCTCCTCTTTGATAACAATGACTTTTTACTATGCTCACATTGGGCAAGTAAGCAGTTCACAAATTAAGGTATGTTAGCACATTTTAGTTCCGTACAAGACACATCGTGCTAAGGGTCCTGCACAAAGCATACAGGCTGTTCCAGGCTTGCTTTGCTTTGAGAAGTCTGTTAGCGCGCATTTGTTTGACAGTGTGTTGTGTGTGATTTGCAGTTTCCTCAGCTGTAGTTGTTCATCTTGTTTACAACCCTTTTATTAAGGGTCATTTACCAAACAAACAAAAATTAATTTAGACTTATTAAAGTGTAGAGAGCTGCCAGGATGAGACTATTACCGAACCCTGAAGGAAGAAAAAGTGAGCAGCAGTGTATATTTGAAGGTCTTAACAATCCCAGGAATAGTTCTTTTCTTATGTACGGAAGAGTGTTTTTTAATATCTGATGGCCGGATCCTGCCAGAGCAACTGGCATATATTGTGTCCCATCCTTCTAATGGCATTAAATTTCTGGGTAACGTCCCTCCCTACTTTCTCTACTGTTCCCACAGTTTTGTGTCCCTCTAGATGCACAGAGTTCCTGAAGTCCACCTCATTGCTGCGTGTGGATTTCTCTGGTAGGGCAGCAGTCGTATGGTTGGCTGCACATCGTTTTCTATTTATCATCAAAGCAAAGGATACAGGCACATCTTAAGCTTCATTTTTGTTATCTCATTGGACTGAAATTCTTGTGAGGAGCACCATGTTGGCAGGATCTGTGGTAGTTTTCTCAGCCTTATATGTGCTATAAGACCACTTTGATATGAGAATAGCAAGCTGAAGATGGCCACAGCAATACACAGTCTCAGCAGACATAAATCCTGGCCCATTTTTGCTGTGGTGCAGCTTTGGAGAACTCCCCTGCTGAAGACGTACAGCTGGAGGTGTCTACCTTCATTGAGGTAGAAAGGGACTGTGGTTTGTCTCCACTAAACTCTTCCAGGGAGCTAATTTGATCTGAGAAATACATCTTTTGTTAAAAGATTACCATTGGAAAGACATTTTAAAACACTGTTTGGGCACAGCCTGGTTTTGTAGGAACTTGAAAGCCATCTCACCCCTTGAGTTGCACACGTAGCTCTGAGTGTGGTTTGCAAGACCCTGAGCAATATACCTCTGTACTGATCCAGGATAAACCCTTTCTTGATGTACAAGCATAATTTAGGAGGAAGAAATTCCAGCTCTGACAAATGTTAGATAACACCCTTGTTGATCTCTTTGTTTCTCCTAAATGTTGTTGAGGGTTTTGTTAATTTTTAGTGGCAGCCTTGACAAATTTGGAATATTAAAGGCAGCTTCATCAGGATGTGATGATTTATGTAATAAATGTACCGACATTATCTGCCACAATGTTTGGACTTGTATGGGTACCTGTAGTTGCTAAATGATATATGACAAGGTATATCATTAAGCCACAAGATTTGAGTAGCACATGAAAGGAGTTGCATGTTTTAAGAAAAAAAAAGTCCAATTACAATTTTTTCCTGTCGGTTTGTTAAAGAAAAGCACACTCAATCTCCTTAAAATGTTTTTTAAAACATACAGTAATCCAAAGAAAAGAGGTACTAGTACTACATTAGGTGTTACTGGATGCAACACACCTGAAAATGTCTTTTTGTTCAGTTTTAGGAAAGGCAGAAGGAAACCCATTTTCTAATGACAGCTGTGTATATTGGATCTACCCTGGCTTGTAGGAAAAGGGAGAGAAATACCTTAGGTGTTCATGAGCGGGGAAAAACTCTTTGCCTAGGAAAACCAGATGAGGTGTCCATATAAACAGAACAGCTTTCTTCCCTACTGCAAACTTGAAGAGAGCGTCCCAACATATCTTTTTTCATGTCTGGGTGCACCGGTGGTTGATGATGTTTTTCTAGTTTCTGTGACACTTGGACATAGGTACCTATCTGTGAAACACCTGACAAGGAGCTACGCCTTGTTTACTTAAGGGGAAAAAAAAAAATTTCTGTCCTTGAACAATTAATTTTTAAAAAATGTAGGTACCTTCCATAGCAGAGAAAAATGTCCTGAATCTCCTGTTCCCTTTGACAAGTTAATCCACACCTTTATGGAGAGATTCATCAGGCATGAGATTGTGAAGGGCAACATAAGTGCTGGACAGTAAGAGGGCAGATAAAATTAATGAAAACAGGGATAAAAAAAGAAGAAAACTTACGGTGAGGCAGGAAGCGAATCTGGAAAAGCAAGTGAGATTAATTTCTTTTGGCCTGGAAGTTCTTTTTGTGCTTTTCCCCTTTCCTGTACGTCTCCTAGGAAGTGTACCTTTTCCTGTGCCAAAATGTTTGCACCTCTTTTGACTGAGCATCAGACTAACACATTGCTGTGACCCACTCTCGTTTACTCTGCAGCACATCACCACTACTTATCAAAACACCCTTTTATGTATGTATTTCCTGTTTGGTTCATTCTTTCACTTTATAGCTATTATAAGATTTTTTTTTTTTTTTCCAATCAGTATGCATGATATAACTTTCAAAAGGTGTAAGAACAAATAAGAGATATGGAAAGCTAACTGTATCTTACAATAGAAGAAGACTTAGCAATAATAGTATCTTGCCTTGAGCAATGGAATAGCTTTTTTCTTTATCTGAAGAAAAACAATTGAAAGAGTAATTATTTATTATATTTTGTTTGTTTATTAATAAACAGTAATAAAATAAGTGCATGGTTATGCTATAATGATGAGGCAGCTGATACTTTCCCCTTGGAGTATTTATTTTTGCTACTTTTTTTTTCCTTTGCGCTGCTGTCCTGGGACTTGTGCTCCAAATAAGTCCAAACAGCAATTTCAGCTTTACAATACCTGGCAGCCTCCATGATACAAAAGCTGCTTGTGCTGGGAGGCAGCTCCATCCAGATGGACAGAGGTTCCCGTTAAGGGAGTTCATCTACTGGGTGGGATTTTTATTTTATTTTTTTTAATAACGCTACATTGGTGATAGGGACACAACAGTGGCTTCATTCCAAAACATCCTTCTGGAGGAAGCATTTCTGATGGGGATAAGATATTAACATCTCCCCACCCCCCCGCCCGCCCTTCCCCCCCTTGTCAGCACGTTGTTGACTATCCTTTCATTGCGGTGGATGGTAACTGAAAACAGTGGTAAAGCATCACCTTTGGTGATCTGCTCCCTTATATGCCATGTTTAAATGTTACTTGAACCCAATGAGTGAGTAAAAAGAGCCATTCAAGTGTGTTGTAACTGTGTCAAGATGCAGGATTTCTGTCCGAAAGGGAGCAGGTCATGGTTGCTGACTGATTTTTTTGTACTTTGTGGAGGGGGGAGAATATGGTAGAAAGTCATCGAACAAACTAAAAGTTTTGGGTTTTTTGAAGCTATGACTAAGAAAGAAACTTAAGCATAGATGATGGCTCATTACAGCTGGTGTTTAAGTCATCAAAGGCAGCAGAGGCAGTGTGAGGAAAGAATATTAATTATGGAGAACAGTGAGGGCTACTATTTAATTTGGTCTGTGGCAGTGTAACCATAGGAGACTTTTCTGCTTCTGGGTGCAGAAGAAAAGACAGATCTCTGCTGCTGGAAAAGGAGATCTCATCATCGTTTCAGATACGCTCGTTGTACTACACTCAACTGCCCGTTTTCCTTATAATGGCGGGTTTAAAATAGGTTAACCTCAGGGGTCTGCAGTGCCCTTTTGTAACGATGCCACCCAACAGGCATGTGTAACCCTTAGCATGCCACTTGCAACTGGGGGAGAAGGCTCTGCTTCATGTTGAAATGAGCCTTCTCATAAAGAGATCGTGGGGAGCTTTTTCAAAGGAGGTTGGCAAAACTGTCTTCATTGGGCAGACCATGAAACTGAAGCACAGAGCAGCTGCATAATTTGCCACCCAGTGTAGTAGATGAGGCCGGTGACAGAGCTGAAAGTATAATTCATCCTAGATCAGAGCCTTGTTGCAAAAGAATTAGGTCTGGTTCCTATTTGTTAGGAAGCACAGGATAAAGGCTAGGGGATGAAACAGGTCAGATTCCCATAAAGTTTTGCCTGAGGTAAAAACTGAACAACATGATTTGTGCTTTACTTTTACCCTTCCCCCTCCCCCCCTTCTGACTCACCTATGCAGGTACTTTAGAAGGTCTAGCCAGGCTGCCACATTACTACGGCAGATTAAATAGTAGGAAATTCCCCCGTTCCAACATTTATTTACATTCTGATTCAAAGTATACACTCCTTCTGTTTGGGTTTTTAAATGCTTTTACTCAAAGTTAGTCTGCTTCTACCTGGTTGGCCATGGCCTTTCCCAAGAGCTGTGGTCCTGGTGCTGATCACGCTGCATCAAGGGACCCGGCATTCCCGCTGCAGGTCCTGCGGGGCACCATGGCAGGCACAGGCGAGCATCGGTCTGACAGGTGTGCTGGTTTTGGCTGCGACAGAGTTAATTTTCTTCAGAGTATCTAGTATGGGGCTATGGTTTGGATTTGTGCTGGAAACAGTGTTGGTAATACAGGATGTTTTTGTTACTGCTGAGCAGTGCTTGCACAGCGCCAAGGCCTTTTCTGCTCCTCACCCCACCCCACCAGTGAGCAGGGTGGGGGTGCACAAGGAGTTGGGAGGGGGCACAGCCGGGACATCTGACCCCAGCTGACCAAAGGGATATCCCATACCATATGATGTCATGCTCAGCACATAAAGCTGGGGGAAGAAGGAAGGGGGAGGGGGGCATGTTCAGAGTGATGGCATTTGTCTTCCCAAGTAACTGAGCGAAGCACAGTGGCGATGGAACCAGGACTGACTTCAGCATGCAACAATCCAACACTACACAAATATAATAAAATACAACAAAAAAAAAGAAAGGACGAGTGATGTACAATGCAATTGCTCACCACCTGCTGACTGATGCCCAAGCAGCAATCTGCGTCTCCCAGCCTGATGGTGGGCAGGGGGTTGTCCAAATTGCTGAAGGAGGCTTTTGAGAACGGGCAGCGGTGCCATGCCCGGGCTGTGGGAACGTCTGGCAGGCAGTGAGTGGGGCTGCCTGGTTTTATCAAAGTTCATTCTTCATTAATCTAAGTGATTCTTACTGTAATTGATATAGCATATAACAATTATAGTAATGATGACATACAGTGGCAGGAGTATATAGCAATCAACATCATACAATTTATTCTATTAACTATTCTCACCTAAAATCAGATCCCCTTGAGGCACACATTGGGCTTCCCCATCCTTCCACATCATGCACCAAAAGCACCCAGGTCCTTGAGCAAAAGGAGCAAAAATCCCATGGATGGGTTTTCCTTTGCCTGAGGCAGGAGTAACCCAGACTGTCTTCCCTAACATATTTTTTTATGTGCACTGTGGGGACTTTATCCCTTCTACAGCATGTAAGAGTCCTGATTGGGCAGCGCCAGCCTGACTGGCAGATCCTCTGGTGTTGACTAACCAGGTGGCTTTTGCTAAATGTGTATCCCAACGTTTGAAGGATGGTGTGTAGTGTTGGATTCTTGCATACTGAAGTCAGTCCCGGTTCCATCACCACTGCGCTTCACTCTGTTACTTGGGAAGACAAGCACCATCTCTCCGAATGTCCCCCCCTTCCTTCTTCTTCCCCCAGCTTTATGTGCTGAGCGTGTCATACGGTATGGGACATCCCTTTGGTCGGTTGGGGTCAGCTGTCCCAGCTGTGTCTCCTCCCAACTCCTTGTGCACCCCCAGCCTGGTTGCTGGTGGGGTGGGGTGAGAAGCAGAAAAGGCCTTGGCGCTGTGTAAGCACTGCTCAGCAGTAACGAAAACATCCCTGTATTATCAGCGCTGTTTTCAGCCAAATCCAAAACATAGACCCACACCAGCTACTGTGAAGAAAATGAACCTGTCCCAGCCAAAACCAGCACACAGGAAATGAAATATTCCTTTTGGATGCTAGATATTAAGTTTGGGGGGGGGGGGGGAAGGCTCTCTGAAAATCCTGGTTTCATTTTCCCATACAGCCCTGCTGGAAATGTGCCTCCTGCCCCGTGGGTCGTGGCAAGGAGGCTGGACTGGTTGTTAGTCACATAGAGCCTGTGGTTTTTTAGTAGTGTGGCCATTTTTCCCGGCTGAGGAGCAGGAAAGTGGGGGAGGAGGTGTACAAACGCGGTCAGGACGGGTAGAGGGGGGAAAGCCCACCACTCTGCTCCCCGGGGCTCAAGGGAGGGCAGAGAGCTGGAAGGCAGGTAAATGTCAGTGGAGACAGAGGAGGGTGTTTTATTTGTTTCTCAGGTATTCAAGCTGGGGAATGCCTTTTAACTTGTGTAAGGTGCAAGCTGATGCTGATTGTGTTTGGGACTTTGAGGTGTTGCTGAAACACGTGAGGCAGACAGAGAAACTCATGTGCAAGACAGGCTTTCAGAGAAGGACCGGTCCAGCCTCCGGGCACCAAACCGCTGTTTCTGAGCCCTGGGGGAGAACGACTGAGCTCTAGCAAATGCAGGAGATAAATGTACCTGATAAATAACAAACTGTCTTCATCCACAAAGGCTCATTCGTTCACATTGTTTATCAGTTGTTAGCCAGATATGCAGGAACATGCCATCCACACCGCAGACAGCGTAAACCAATAAACACGAGACCAATTTTAATAGGATACCTAGAGGCGCAAACTGTGAGATGCTGAGTATCATTCAGTAGAGTCTGGCTCCAGATTTTTTCATGAAGTATGACAAAGGAAATATGTGCCTCATAATAACCTTAATTTTCAGATGGAAAATGAGAGAAATAGGTACATTTACTAGCATGCACTAACAAGACCGCTGTTGCCTTTCTGCCCTGTGAAATACATTTTTATTGTGCCTCTCCACCCTCCCTCAGGTGACTAGTTTGATCTTGCTTACAAGTTTTAGGTTTGCTTCCAAGTTCTCAGACCGTCTGCTCTAGCTCACGGGTTAATAATTACACCTCCTCTTTAACAGTATCTTTCATGTTGAAGAATTGCAAAGTATTTTGCAGCCCTGTGCCAATATCTGCTTTTTCACCGGCGAGAATGTAGGGTAACTAAAACCCGCAGAGAATCAAGTGAATGGAGAAGTTGGCTCTGTGTGTAAAGAGGTCTCTTCACCTATAGCCAAAAGGGAGAGCGTGGTGGGTGCTGTGCTCTGCCAAGTCAGCTTCCAGTCTCTGTTGGCAGAAGGAAGACAAAGCCTGTTTCTAATGGAAAGCATTTAAATGCTGAGGACTGGGAGGACGAAAGCTGGAAGATGTGCCAGGGCAGCTGTGTTAATACCTTTGTCTTGACAAAAGTATTGTACAGTTCTTGATTATAGCTGGCATTACTGTAATTTTATGTCATCAGTGTTTATCACTCTCAGATGTAAAAAACTGAAGAGTCAGGCTTAATTTGGGGATTGGACCTTTTTGCCCTACTGATTTTGAACCTTAGGGATTCCCCTCCCATTTTTTGTGTGTATAGCTATGAGACTAGAAACTCCTCTCTGTCATTTTAAATGAAGACTGAACTTCTCACATAATCAGTTGCTTCCTGGAGCTGAGGCTTTAAGAGAAACATTGAAAGTCCATGCACTCTTTTAAAAAAAGAAGAAAAAAAGCCTGCAAAAAATAACAATATTCTCATATCCAAAAGACTGATCTCCTTGTGGCATGGTTCAAGAAGATTAGCACAGACATCAGTACTGCCTTGGCGTAAGGTAGAGGTGTCCCACTTCCACCTTCAAGGCTGGAGACATTCTAGCTTCTACGCTACTTTCATCTCCTGTACAGTAAGGCTTCCCTTTACTGTTTTATTTTCTTTCTAGGACTGCTTGCCCATTAATAGAGAGATTGTCTGATGAACCCGACTCCTCCCAGCGTCAGTGGAGTTGTTCCAGTAGATGTGATGAGAAGGCCCACATCTTCAATTAGCAAGCTGTATTTGTAACAATAACCTTTGCACATCACTGTAGCCGATGTTTTCCCAGCTTTGACCTTTCTGTAGGAAGGAAATTACTCCACTCACTCTGCACTTTTCCACATTTTGATAACAGGATCTGGGAAAGGAATTAGCTCTGCAAGTGCAGAGCTAAGCAATTAGTGCTGCTACATCTAGCAAAGCATTGCTCAGCTCCTCATTTTGCCAGTGATATAGTTCACTTATCTGAGGAAGGCCTTGGGGCTATGAAGTATCTGAAGGGTTATCGTGAGGCTATGCAGGTGGGGTATTTAGGGTAGGGAGAGTGCATATAACTAGACAATGCAAAGATAAAGATGATCCAAGTGTATATAAATGGTTAAAAGAATCAGAAAACTGAAAAGGCTGGACCCCGTACTCCTTAAATAAAAACCCAATTAACTGGCAGACGTGGTTAGAGATAGTGTCCTGGAGTGCACTTCTGCACTGCGCTCTGACATTTTTGGAAGTTAGTTTTCTGTGGTCATTACTCAATCTTTAGATTTCTCCCAAGTGCCATAAAGCTTTGTTTATTTGAAATGCAAGGAAAAAAAAAGTAAATAAATCCATTCTCTTTGGATTAACAGACGATTGAGATGCTAAAAAAGCAGACTCTAATCAAGCTCAGGCCTGCATAGATTTTCCTGGCATGTTGCTTCCAGGACTTTAATATTGTACCCAGCACCAGACTTTTGTACAGGACGAGAAGAGTCCCCTTTGCCCAGTTCCCACACTCTCCCCAGGCAGCATACAGCCTTTTGGACAGAGCAGGCTGGTTTCCATACCTCTGCACAAAATGGAAAGAGCATAATCACTTGCTTGCAGGCTCGTTTGTGGGAAACAAACCAGTCCACATCAGAAAGGAAAAGCCTGGACACGTAACAGAAAGATGATCCCAGTTAATAACTGCAGGCAGGGCTATGCAATGCCTTGGCAGTGGGGGAAGGGTTCTTGTATAACTCTGTGCTCTGGAGTGGAAAGGCAAATATGTTTTATAATTTTACGTAATGGTGTAAGATCATTCGGGGCTGGACAGATTTATCCTACACCTGCCAGTTGACAGCCCTGTCCCCAGGACAAAATTTCAAAATCTGCTTCAGACTGTGCCGCTCTTATTTTAAATACAGAAAAGCAAATCCTAATCCCAGCAAGCTCAGTCACCTTGTGGGTTTCAGCTGGATCAGGACTCTTTTCTTGCGGCTTCTTCTCAATATCCAGTAAGCAGCACACCTCACCAGTGTGTGAAAGGCTGAAGGCTTTCTCTGCAATACTGATTACCGGTTCTCTTTCCTTCTCTACCATCAACATACCTTAGAGATTTACATGACTACAGCTGCTACACTGATCCAAAGAATATCTCTGTAGCACCCCTGTCAACTAGACATGTTATCCTCATGATGCATTGAAGGAAAATAGATTCTATGATTTGCTTAAAACTCAGAGTGAATCCATCACAAAGTGGGCACCCTGTGAGTCTTGACTCTCGGGCAGCATCCTAACCACTGACTCATCCTCTTCTGTTAGATCAGCCTACAAAGAATAAGTATTAGGAAAGACTTCCAAATGTATAGATAATTAAATTAGAAAAGCAGTGGCTCCATTGTGGGAAAGGTAAAGAAAGTGTAGTTCCAGAAACTCACTCTCTCTAAATAACTGCTGAGTATTTGAGAAGGGCTTTGTGATCCTTAAGAGCCCTCCTTAGTAATCCCTCAGATAACTTTTGTTATTTGAATTGTCACATCAAGGGTCTTGTTATTATGAGGCATATTCTGAGTCTTGTTCTTTTTAAGTTACAGATACAGTGTAAACAGACTCTGAAGAACATAATGAAGCTTTTCAACACTCAGCAAAACTGAACGTGTAGTTACAGTAAAACGTGGTCATGCAGCATCATCTCTGCATTTTGGCAGGTGTGATGCCTGGTTCTGTGCCTGAATGCAGGTTTTATCATTCAGCATACGTAGAGGTTTGGTGTTGCCTCAACATGGCCACAACATGCCCATCCTATATAAAATCTTCCTGGTAGAGCATGAGCGTGGTACAGGTGAAGTGCAACATGGAGCTCAGCTAAACAGTGAAAGCCCTGAGCCTGAAGAAAAGCAAAGACTGTGGTGGGATTCAGAAGAGGATTGGGAGTTTATGTGGATAATGAGAGTACTCATCATTTTATTATTTATAGAAAAGGTATAAACTCTCATTCCTTGTGGCATGAGGCAGCTGTCAGCACTTGCAGATTAAAAAGGAACTGGTTTTGGTTTTTTTTAAATGTGGGTGTTCCCATAAGAGGGAACATATGAAAAGAGATTTTGGTGTGTCTTTCTCTGAATGATGTGGCATTGGCCACTTTGTGCCAGGAGACTACATTAGAAGACCCTCTTCTGCTTTGCAGTTCTCATGTGACTTCTATGACTTATTCTGCGTTGCAAAGGAAGTTACATATTAATTTATTGAAAAGTCTGCCAAAGATCTTGGGAATTTTTGTTGTCTCATGTAATTGCCCACTTGCTTCAGTCTGGGAGGCAGGTCCTTTCATTTCAGCCCCTTTCCATCTTTCCTTTAATCTCATTGTCCACACTGTTACTCATCCTGAACGTTTAGTGGCCGCTCACAGGCTGGCGGTGCTTCGCCTGTGACTCACGCCTCAGTCACTTGCCCAGAAGTGAAGCCGTCTCAGGGGCTGTGGAAGGGGCAGGCAGCCCTGGGAGGATGAGTAAACCCCCTCCGCTGAACTTTCTCCCTTGTGACTGGTGTGATGTGTACTTATGGGCTGGCTTGATGGAAGCCATGGGCGTAAAAAAAAAAAAAAAAAAAAGCTCATGAAAGCGCGTATGAATCAAAGTTGCTGAGGTCTGAGCTGTTTTACTTACCTTGAGTCTAAGCCCACAGACAGAGATTTGCCAGTCTATCCTGAGAGGAATTGCAGTCCTTCTCCATGAGTTTCTCATTGCACTGAGACCTAACTGTAATAATCGTCGTGTTGCAGAACAGCACGTGCTTTCACGACTCGTGGGCAAATTCCTGTGTGGTCCAATGCACCGCAATAAAGCAGGGAAAACCTGTTGTCAGTAAAACCCAGAGGCAGCAGGAGAGCCGTGAGGGATGTTTCCTGAAAGGCTTCAGAGTTTTGTCACTTAAGGGTTGCTCAGTCAAGGCATCTTTCTTTAAAATAAGTAAGGTCTCAACTCATGGCTCATGGTGTACATCGTGGCAGTTTACTGACCTGTCACGGAGGATTTGAGCTTTCATGTTTTCTATATCTGTTCTTCTAAACATCTGTGAATGCTCTCTGGCTGCAGGGATAACCGACGTAGTTTTTTCACTGTCTGTAGTGACTGGAAAGGAGATCTACGAAGTGCTGTCATAGAAACACAATTTCTTGTAGAGACTGTATATTCTTCTTGTTTTCCTAATTCAGAAAAAAAAAAACAAAAAAAAAACTTCCTTGCTTTTTGAGTCTGGGGAATGTTTGGCAGAATTTGAATGGAAAAGTAGGGGTACAGGTCAAGGTTATGTAAATGATTTATCTTATTGCATTACTAAAGGAAAACAAGTGAAAATAATTAATAGACAGTGAAAATAAGCAACTTTGAATAGATATACAGAGAATTAAAAGTGGGTCTCATCTTCATAATTTAGGGTTCTTTAGTTCAAATTATGAAAGATATGAACCTGGGTGTAATATGAGACTGGTACTCTTAAGAGTAGATGTTCTTACAGATTAATAATTGTCTAAAGACTGGAAATTCCTCTGCTTGGTACTTTCCTCAACTGGAGAATTCTTCTGTGATATTGAACAGGCACTTAGATGCAGATCGTCAAGGGTGTTTAAATGTCTCTATGTAGATGCAGCCCAAACACAGAGTAAGAGGCAACCCTCACTCTAAGGAGCTTGGGGTCTGCCTGCTTAGCACTTTATGTAGCACAATGGCAGTTCAGAGATGAGACATAGAGGGGTCTGGTCTAACGCTGAAGTCTCTGAATACATTTAATGTGTTTGCAGGCAGAAAGTAATTGAGAACAAAGCCCGGCCAGCACAGCTGCATGCCTGCAAAATGAGCTGGGAGCTCTATTTCCTTTGTTCTGTATAACTGTCTAATAGTTTGAGCATTTACCTGAGACTGGAGCTATCTGCATCGCTTCCTGTCTCAGGGCAAAGGGATATAGTCCTGCATCCCACGGACCCTGAAAGAGTGCCCTAACCTCCAGGCTGCTTTTGGCCAACATACAGCGAGGGGTGTAAACCATGGGCTGGAAGGAGAGCAAAATAAGCAAAGACCATAGGTGCAAAGCAATGTGGTGCTTGCTGCTTGGAACTGTTCTCCTTCAGTGTTTGGCTATCTAGGATAAAACAAGTTAAACACATACACCTGTGTGAGGAATGACATCGCCGATCAGATTCCCTAGGACTTTGCTCCAGCTAAGTGCTGTCGCTGCCAGGCTAGCATCAGTCTCCCTTTTTGCTCAGCCTCCTTTGCCCTGTGGCTCCTGCCAGCTACACAACAGCCCGATTTCACCCCACGGCCTAAATGGGGTTGTTCAGTGGGTAGCTGGATGAATGCACATGCCTAGGAAATGGGAGAGTAGTTTGAATCTGTAGCAGAAGGAGCGGAACCTGTGTCCCTTGATGGGTACTCTAGCCACTAGGACCTTACAAGTAATGTTGAGTGATGTTTTGTTGGTGAGATGAACGCTTACCAAGATGGGCTTCGTGCTCTGGATCATGGGTGGCGTGGAGGATCCTGCATGCCAGAGAGATGACAGTCCTGAGCTAGCTTCAGAGTTCTTTAGTAACCAGCTCCCAGGACATACTGTGAACTTCCTGGACCACCAACAGTCTTTTCTGACTCTGTACTGTCTCTGTGTTGAATTTAACGGCACTGATTGGGGCAGGAATGTAGCTGCATGTTGGGGGTAACTACACTGCCAGCCTTGCTTCCAGTCTTCGCTTTTTCTGCAGTGGCTCAGTAACAGCCTGGCTTTATGAAATTCCCTTCCTTCATTTAATCCTCCACAAATAAATCTTTCAACTTTGTATTTCAAATGGCTTGGCAAATCCAATTTCTTCTGGAAAGGTGGTAAAAAGGTTTATTTTTTTAATCCCTATTTCATGGTGCCAAGACGATGAGTGAGCACGTAGATTCACATCCTTCAATCAGCATAAAAAAAATGCATTTCCTACTGATGTAAACCTTTGCTCAGTTTCACAAGCCCATACGTGCAAGCAGTGATTAATTCTCTTTGTCAAGGTTGCAGTTTTCACAGGTTATTATAGTTCTAGCATGGCCAGCATAGAATTAACTTCCATAGCCTCTGGCTTTAATTCAGACATAAAAGGGATTAATATGAAGGAAAAATCTACCAGATATGCCACCCCATTTAGCTTTCCCAGCTACTGCTGCATCTGTAAGAAGTAATTAATAATAAACCAGACTGCAGCTGATGAGGCTAGGTATCATATAGAAGATTGTACTGCTTTATGTGAAAGGATGTGCTGTCCAGTTCAGGAAGCTTTTTGAAATAAGATTCTCATGGGCTTATGATTTCAGATCAATATTTCATATTACTTAGACTTTAATTTGCTGGAAAATTATTTCTTCCCTATCTCTCTGCTCTCAAGCTCTTTTCAGTGGACTAATACAATATTTTAAGAAGAAATTCTACCAGTGTTAACTCATATAGTGTTGCGTGTAGTTACACTAAAAAATTCAGTTCTACCTACAAGAGTGTCAGAAATTCACATAGTGCAAATACTGCTCCTAACCAGCAAGGACCTTCTTTTCTCTTTTCATGTTATGAATTCCAAACTCCCCACAGTATTGTAGATGACTATATATCTTCTATATGTATTATTTTGAAATAGCTGTATTTGCTTGGGTAACAGATACTGTCTTTTCCCAACTGTTGCTCTCAAAAACCAAAGCACAGCCTCTGCATGCGTCTACACTATAGCCACCAACAATTTGTTTCTTGCTACAGACAGGGAGCAGGCATTAGGTGAACAAACATGGCAGATTCAGCCCTTACTTAAGAAGTAAGAACATTTGAGTGTTTATGCAGTTTAAATGCAGGGGCGACACCCACTGCAAGATTTTAGCAGATTGCATAAATCCAAATTACCCTCCAGGCCATAGAGTTGCGTAGTACATAGTACAGATAGCACTTGAAGTCCAGAGGGGTGTGAAAATCATTTTGCTCAGAACTGTTAGAAAGGATCTAACAGTCCCTTGATTGGTGTCTTTTTGCATCCATTCACATTCAATTTTTGCTTTTCAAATACTTTGTTCATTTTTTGTTATGATATTAATGCAGTCACAGGTTAGATAGGATAATAAGAATGTGTCCTACATAAATAAATAGATTGACAGATAGGTAAATAAATAAATAAACCCAAGTGTTCTGGCCCAGGCAGGAGATCATGCTGTCCCTGTGAAGCCCAACGATCAATAGCAGCCTTTCCCATCTTTCCTTCCCTCTTGCACAGGATAAATATCAGATTATTTCATGACAGGATCTGTCAAGTTTATTTCATGCAAGAACTGCTTTGACATGAAGAAACAATATGACAGATGTAGCCAGTGATAAATGGTTTCTACTTATGGATTTTGGCACAGAAAAACTGAGGAGAGGTGAGGGAACTAATGCATTGCACCCTTTGGGGGTACAACAGAGATTCATACAATGTAAGCCAAAGCATCTCTTCTCCGTAAGTCCTTCAAAGTGTAATTTGATATTTATTTTTCCTGAGACACCTTTGGGTGGTGCAGTCAGTGTTAACAAGCAAGCAACTGACAATAAGAAAGGTCAAACTATGAAAGTTAAAATACAAGGATTTGTTGAGTAGCTAGAGAAGGTCAAACACAATGAACTGAAGCATCTTGCAAAAAAAAAAAAAGCAATTTAGAAAAAAAGATTTCTTTTTTTTTTAATAAAGGGTTCATTTAATGTTTCATGGGAGGTAGCAGCCAAGGGCTTAGACCGAACTTACTTAAACAACACACTGCTATTTGGAAGAGCTTAATGACATCAAATGTATACAATTTAGTCTTCTACTGCCCTGTTTTAGTTGTACTGACTGGCTGATGCTGCACCTGCGGCTCTGGAAATTAGCTGTGGTTGAATTGCTTGGGCCCCAATATTTGTCAGAAGGTAACAAATCCTGTGTGGTGCAGGCTGGGAGAAAATTATTCTTGTCTTCCTTTGGTGTCTGCAGATGAGAGCTTCTGTGTTCGTGAAACAAGAAAACTAAGTTTATGTTTTCTCTTTCATTGCAACATGCTGATGTACTTGCAGGATGAGCATTAGCTCTCACCATGAGCTTCGCTACCCTGGGGAAGGGGTGAAAAGGTGGTATTATCACAAGGGAAGCCTGCTTTCATATGCCATCTCTTATCAAACGTGAGGATTGAAAGCCAAAACACCCGTACAGCATTCTTGCCCCAAAGGTGAATGCTCAGGAGGAAATACAGCAACATAAAATGATTCATAGTTAAAGCTGGCTAACCAGTTTCCAACATAGAGCTCTGTATATAAAAGCAGTCTTTAAGGCCTGTGAATAGCTTAAGCCATTTAGGATTTTCTCTATTGGCATCTCTGGGACGAGGCGGGGAGGGGAGGGGAGTGCTCCCTGCCCCCCTGCAGCCTCGCTGCTTGGCCGAGGAGGTACAAGCTGCAGCTGTGTGCAAGGAGTCACTGAAGGAGAAGGGCAGAGGAGAGCCGTGCTTGTGAAACAGAGGGCATATGGGTTTTGTACCCCCAATACATCAGCCCCTCGGCTGCAAATTGCCTTGCTGTTTCTCTTCTGAGAGCTGGCCATAGTTGCTCAGCTAAGCGACTCGGTAGCATCCTGTCTGTCACTGCCTGTGCCCACGTCCTGCAGTTCTGACATCCCCAGCACTGAAATTTAGGTATTTCTAAAACACTAAAGATGAGATTCTTCCCCTTAGTGAATTGATTTCCCACCCAGTCTTATTGCCAAGGACCACAACATTTGATCTGAGGTCCCAGATAACATGCAGGCAAAGTGGACTAGCCAGTGACCCACTGTGGTTGAAACAAAATATTTAGGGAAAAAAATTATGTCTGAGCAAAGGCTTGTTTTCAAGACTTCCTCAGGTACTATAATGGCCATATTGTTTGATCTGCATACCTAACATCTGCACCCCTGATATCTTCCTTACTGTACGTAAGACCTTGCTGAGGGGGTTGACCACCATATACTTCTGAAGATGACTGATGTGTGGCTGCACGCTCAGCGTGAGTTAATTCTTTCTGCCTCACCAAAATGAATTGCTCCAAATATCCAATGCCTGCTTCCTTACTGCAGACAATACATAGACAATTGCAGAAAGGTGGAGGGGGACGGTGTTTGTGAAGTTATTCCTTTTCTGCATCTTTAAGTACTTCAACCAGTTTCTGAGAAGACAGGATCTTCCTCTTGAGAGTGTTGCATGGTATTTATGCGTGCTGAAGACTTTTTTATGAATGGGAATACATTCTCAGAAGTAACAAACCAATATAATGATAGAGTGGATTTCTGTGTTCCTTTTTAATTTCAGATCTGAGTGACATGTATGCATTTTAATTTGCATTAAAAATGTTGCCTAAACAAACACACCCCATTGTTTCTACCTGATGAGTTGCTGTCATTGCTTGATGAGTGCAGTGCTCTTGGTCTCCACCAGTGATCTGGCAGCTTTGTGAGGCGGTGTGCTTTTTCACCACTCCCATTGTGCCATGCTCTGGATGAAGAGCAAGGACTCCACAGCAGGCTGGGCTTTCTGTAGCCGTGGCCTCCAGGGAACTGGCTCACAACTAAACAGCAGATGATTGTCAGACCTGCATGGGAATTCAGTCCTGCTGTCCTTACTCTTGGTGACGCTTTTACTACTGATCTCAGCAAGCGCGCGTGTAATCTAGGAGTGAGGCACAACTACTGGTACTTGCTTAAATCTCACATGTCACAGCGGCATTTTGTGATTACCCTGTATCTGGCTGTTTCCAGAATTATTGTCCCACTAATATACCCAGTTCCAGTGGAAAATGTAAAGAGACGTCAGTTGCTAAAAGACATTCTTTTACCGTAAACTATATTGTGATTGCCAGTAAATTACTTGGGTTTCCTCAGTAGCTAAAAAATGGGTATTACATCTTCATTTATTGATTTTTAGTGAGTGACAGATGACAGAGTTTTGTGTTCTAGTTTTAAAGATCTGCTGGCTGAATCCTTTGTAAGCTCCTAAAGCGATCAGTACATCTGACCTACAAGAGAGGGGGTATTTGTATCTTCAGTTTAATAGGTACCTTGGAGACTGGAGGAAGGGAAGAGGGTACTGGAGCTGTAGCTTGGTGGTGCTGTGTGACACCCAGGTCCACCGCTCGTGCTGGTGTCTCTTCCCCACAAACTGGCAGTCTGTCCGTGTGGCCTTACGGAGTGTGGTGCCTGAGCACATCCTCACAAACGCGCAGCGAGGCAGGGAAGCGCTGCCTGCCGCCCTTCTCAAAGGGGAGGCAGAGTGTCTGGCTAGTCCAAGATCACACAGGGGCTGAAGAGAGAACCAGAAAATTGAGTCCAGGTCCTCTATGATGGAATCCTATGCTGCTGAATAATCCCCCTATCGAGCTCACTCTCCATCATCTGCTCTTGTATTTTATGTCAGAGCACATCCTTTCCCCTTCACCTGTCAGACCTCTTACTGATGTGTTCTTGCTGCAGCGTTTCTGGTCAAAAGAAACAGGGGCAAGGGCTTGTGCCTATGTTGACATAACACAAAACATGAACGCAGTCTCTGCACTTGGCCAAGAGCCTGGTGTCCTCAGTGAAGCAGCAGAGTCCTTTGGTTTTGTGCTTTCTTGGACTTTTGCCCTGCTCCTTGAAACCAGTTCAGCGGGACCTTAAGCTAGGCTCTGCCTTGCCCGATGACAACCTTCAAAGGATTGCTGTAAGGTACTTAATATTGAGCTCCTTGCCTTAACAGCTTGTCTTTCCTTGCAGTGACTAGTAAACTCAGTGACTGTAATAACTCAGTAATAGCTACAGTAATAATGTAAATACAGTTATTCAGGGGAGTTTTGCTGGCTGCAAAAGCAAAATGCATGTACTTCACTGCAAGATCTCCAGGAACTCTTGCAGATGCATGCATGATCACTGGCTTTGGTCTATAACTACCTTAAACCTGGTGTGAATATCCATCAATGGTACACAGACCTTATGAAGAAGTTTGTAATGTTGTTCCTTTAATAGGGCTAAAAATCCTTTGGCTCCTGCGATGGATGCTCACTTTTTGTGTTCAGAACTAGTAGAAAATCTGGCCATGCCATTGCCACTGATGGTAGGGAGGCCAAGCATAATGATGCTCAGGAAGCGGTGTCCTGGCTCTCCCACGCGCACTGCCAGAGCAGGGGAGATAGCTAAGTATCATAGGAAGGGTAGGCATCGTAAGAAGAGGGAAAGGAGACAACCACTAGACCTCATTCCATTGCTACTAACTGGCCTGTTCAAGACCAAATCTGCCCCACTGTACCCCATACTTCCTAACAAAAACAGATATTTGAGAGCTTTGCTGCTCTGCTGGGCTTGTTGGGTCTAGGGATTTTGATTTCTATCATCAGGAGGACTAGGTGAAATGGTGACACATTTTGGTCTCTACCCAGGACCATATAAAGGAATAACTGTACCTCTTCAAAATAAAGCACCAAGCAGAGAAAAGAGGGAGGAAGAGCAACACACATTACCCTTATTTATATAATTCCAATGACATTGCTATTCAAGATAAGCATACGTGCATAAGACGATGTGAGCTCTTTTTGATCAAAAGAACTCGTAGGGAGGGACAACTAATGTAACACTTGGGGCTGTAGCTAAGCTTCTGCATGCTGGAGCACTAACAAAGACATGGTTCAACGTGTGCTGTATAAACTAGGCATGTGAAATAACTCAGACAATAATTTACCTCTGTGGCAATAAACTTGATCAAAATAGAAAAGGGCATTACAATAAACCAATCCAAAGGAGTGATGGAACAGCTTCTCCACAGCATTAGCTCCAGGGAAAGGAAGAGTGCTCTCTAAATGAGTTACAGCTGCGTGCGGTACTGTTGCCCATTCTGTGTTTTGACTACCTTGTAATTGCAACTTAAAGAAAGCACTGCCTTTTCAAACAAGCTAAGGCAGTGATTCTAAGGGCATCCTAATGGCATCACTTGTATTTCTAATCACCCACCCTAAAGAACCTGTACCTTCGAGTATTTTTCATATACTCACCATACTCGCAGCTGAAGGGGAATTGCTATTGTAAAGTTGCTGGGGAGAAGAAGTAAGAATGCTGTGTCTGTGATTGCAATATCAGACTGGCAGAGCATTCCAACCTATGCGGATAGGTTAGCTAGTGGGCTGGAGTGGAAGTGAGGAATTAAACTAGACCACAGAGGGACACAGCATCATGAGGTCTGCTTGGTCTTTGTCTGATTCTCTTTGTGGCAGTTTCTTCAACACTGGAAAGTACTAAAGATTCTTTATTATTTGGCTACCTAAAACACAGGTGGCTCCAGCTTTTTGATGCTTTCCAGAACTGGTTGGAATATGCATGAGGCAGAACAATTAAGCAAGCTGCTTCTCGTGAATTTAAATGGCTTGCTTGAAAATTGAGTTTGGTTTGGGGCTCATGCCCATCTGCCTTCAGAGAAGAAGCACATGGAAGTGATGCAATATGATTCATGAAAGCTGCATGGACTGAGGCGGGGCGTATATTCCCAGGAAGTAAGACCCAGTGCTGTGGGGACATGAGCTCTGTTGCAAATTTGAAATCCAGGAGACTAGAGGTGAGCATCAGGTTCTGTCAGGTAGTTTCTTTCCTTTAATGTAAAAGGTGGTCTCTAAGGAAAGCAAAAAGCTCACTGAGAACATTATCAAACATTGTACTAGCTATACTTTTAACTTTACTACACCCAGCTTTGGGTCACTGGAGGGAGAGAACACCACAGACACTGGAAGGGGACAGGAGAAAAAGGTGTCTCTTCTCAGGTCCAGATCTGTTCCCCTTCTTCCAGATGTCTCTTTTATAGTTATTTCGCATTATTTACTTTGATGCTCAGTGTACTGTGTCACTCAAACATGCCTCTGCAAAAGGCATTTGCCCTGGAGACTTGAAGGCAACGCCTCTGCAATACTCCAGGCATCCTTAACCCGGGCTAAGCTAAGCAAACTGGAGTCACCAGCCAGCTTTGGCCCAGCTGTACATTTATTTTGGCTGCAAGGGTCAACAGCACAAAATTTAATTTGGCTGTGCTGTAAAGGAGGGTGGATGATGGTGCCAGTCTCTATTTAATTTCATAACTCATGTTTGTTACCTATTCTGCCAGGGAAGTTGCCAGCAAAGCATACAGAAGATTTTATATTGTGTCTGTTCCTTCATAAGAAAGAAATATGGTGAAGTGTCTACGCTAGCTTGGTGACAGCTCTTCACAACTGTTCTTGTCCTTTACAGAAATTGACATTTTTTGGTGTAATTAGCTTTCAAGGATGATCAATGCACACTTCATTGTGTGTGTTTGATTTTACCAGCAATAAGTTAACTTCAGATCAGAAGGCTGGCCCCTCTTGGTTGGATACTCCAAAGTGTAGGTCCCTCTTTGACTTTGTGTACAAGCCCTTGTGGGTGAAAAGAAATAAAAGCTGCAGTTTACAAGAGGTGAATATACTTATTGGAAGGGGAGAAAACAGAATTTAACTTCTCTAGCAAGGAGACCTGTCTGAAGGGTACAGAGAATACCACACACTACTCAGCAGTGAGTTGTTTGGTTATGTCTGGCCTAGAAAATGGAGAGGAAGAAAATGCCAGCATACTGCTGAATGCATCAAAAGTAGCCCCATGATCACCAGAGAAATGAAACAACCTTTCAGAACAAAAAGACTAGAAGGTTCCTGAGTCAGTGATGAGTGTCTACTGTGGGAACTGTATGAATTGGGAAGAATCAATCAGTATGGTCCACTGGGAGCTGCTATTGCACAAAAGCCTGCACCGAGCCAGTTTACACATAGGCAACTGTTCCTCAATGAATGGTGTTTTGAAACAAATTTACTGTTTCAGACAGGATTCTTGCTATTCATTAAATAGGGCTTGTTACTAAAAAAAGAAAGAAAATTAAAAACTCAAATGTCAAAATATGTTTTCAGTATTTTTGAAATTAAAGTGTTGAATCATTTTTTTCAAAATTGACGATTTCAGAAAGACAATTTCAAAGTTACCCAGAAAAGAAATAAAATATTTCCTTCTAACTCACATCCTAATGCAGGACTTTCTTTTATTTTTTTGACATGGGGCAAGGCACTGAAAGTAGGCATTAAAATGAAGACTCTATTTATTTACATAGCTTTAGCTGGGGTTACCTTCTGAGTAGAGATTATATCCTACAAGAACGTGAAGATCAGCAGCTGGCAAAATCTGCTGCAAATACTTCTGGGTGTGGTGTTTACGCTGAAGTAACCAACATTATAAAGAGGTGTCAACAGCAAGCTATTTTTTTTCCTCCTGAGGAAAGTATGCCCATATTTTCCAATAGGTGTGTATCGTTACTGCTCATAGCAAAGGAGATAGCTCTGATCGACGTAAACAAAATCCATTTACTCATCAACAGTATAAATAAGATGCTGACTAAACCTTAGCCATGCAGCAAAACCTATCTATGCAGGCTTCCAGGGTGGAGCTGGAGGTCCCAGTTCCTAGGCTGGCAGCTGGGTAGAGGACGGTTGAAGAGGTCTTTACCCTGTCTCTGCAGAAGAACCAGAGTCCAAGGAAGACTGCTATTTATCCAAGCCTTCCTGCAGAAAGAGAGGCCTGATAATTTGCCAGCACTTGAATGCAGCAGGTGTGTGTAAGAGTTTGCTGCTTTATTTATCTTGGAATGCAGAGACCCAAAAAGTACCCAAACTTTTATGTGCCTCAGCCAGATTGCGGTGTCATTCCTCTGGGAAAATGTCTGAGGCTCTCAAGATTTGCTGTAGGCTTGGGTTAAGTATGCTGTCTTGCCAAGGACAGTTGGAAAGAAGGAAAGCATGCCTAGATAACACCTAAGAAAAGGTAATCATAAGGGCCTGTCTCACCATGTTGTTCTTGTTCAAAAATGCCATTTTGTTCTGATTTTTTTAGAAAATCAAGGTGCTTTTCAGTAGGCTGCTATACCCCAAGATGATTCCACAGGAGCATATTCCTAATTATACTTCCCAGAGTGTAATCCATTTCAATAGGAGAAGTTGAAAGTCTGGCAAATGACAGACCAACGCTCTGTTAAGCTAAAGGAGACATCTCGGGGATGGTTTTCCTGTAATTCCATTACTTATTCAGTAATCAAAAAGTGTGATTCTGTTTTCACTCAAAATGTAAAGATTTCCTGATGTTTCCAAAACACAGGATTTCAACAGGAGCAGTCAAAAATATTTGTAATGTAAAGGTGTAAGAACTGTAAGCATATTTACCACAGGTCAGCAGTGCTGCCAGCTTTATATTCTACTTTACTCTTTTAGTTCCTTCTCCCAGAAATGACCAGTCCGTTGCAAAAAAGACTTGAAGTGACTCCAGATATAATATACTTTCTTCAAAATCTGGGCTTACATAGCTATGTAAGCCAGGAATATCTGGTGGAGCTTAGCTGTCTTACCAAATATGCAAC
Source organism: Sagittarius serpentarius (assembly GCA_034782735.1). Classification (NCBI taxonomy): domain Eukaryota; kingdom Metazoa; phylum Chordata; class Aves; order Accipitriformes; family Sagittariidae; genus Sagittarius; species Sagittarius serpentarius. Next base: position 5,831,718 of record JAVKLA010000010.1, on the reverse strand, counting down.
ACCTGTGAAATTTACAGCAACACCAGACAAAGTTAGACAGACTGTGGTGATATGGCAATCTTGCATCGCTTCTCCTTCTTGTAGGATAGGAATCAATATATTTAATTAAACTTGAGAATATCTAAGCAACCTTGTGTGTAGTAAACCACAAAAAAAGTCTACCGAATGCTCTCAGGCCCAAGTGGTGCCACTTTTCTAGAGAGTTCTTTAAGATGTGCAGTCTGTGTCTGGTTTTTTTGTGTGTGTGTGATTTTGAGTCAAGAGGACACAGGACTTTAGTTGTTCTTTTTCCTTAGTAATAGTGGTTGTGGATTGAGGCTCTGCCCCCCTTACGTGTATACATGTGGGCCAGGAGAGAAATTCCTTGCCTTCAGCTCTTCTGAATGTGCGATACAAGCAGAAATAGTCAAGAGTAAGGTGAAGGAGGCAGAAAATGAACAAACATGTAGATAGCATACCTCAAAGAATTCAAGTCACTGGTAACTAGCCATCCTTTCTTTCTCCAGGAGATGATCCACATGTCTACACGTTCTCCAGGGTACTTCAGGCAGCATGCCACACTCATTAGTTCCAAGAGGGGAGTTATAAAGACCTTCGTGAAACAATTGAGCTTAACATGGCTGTACTAATTGAGTGCTGTTCCTAAATACCTCTGACTGCCTAGTATTGGATGAAGAAACTGAAAAAAACAGCCAGGTGTCAAGGCAAGACAATGTCCCTTGCTAGAGGAAGTAACTTATGCAGACCTTGAGGGCTGGGATGAGAAAATAGCAAATAGTCCTCAAGCACAGCAGTGCTGTGCAGAAAATCTGCCATACACACCTTGGTGAGGTTATTAGCCAACTGTAGCCTTGAACAAGTAGGAATGGGAGCCTCAGATCTGGCTGTCCGCCAGTTCTCCAAGGCTTATTTGCTTGTGACAAATCAAAAGTACTGCACTGAGTCTGATGGTGTCAGAGAAGTATAAGCTGACAGCTTCAGTGCCATCCTCTTTGGTAATGAGGTAAGTGCCTGTATGGCTTTCAGCACACGAGCAGGGTTGTATCAGTGTCCAGGACTTTGTTTCTGTTTCATTGACTTCTTAGTGTGGCTCACGGTCCTGGGACTGAGACCTACCTCTGTTGTCACATAGGAGAAGGTGAGGCATAATACCCAAGATCCTTAAAACAGTTAGCAGAGCCTGACTGCAAAAGAAAAGCTGTATCTCCAGGAGCTGGTATATATGCACTGCTGTGCTACCTGAATACTTTTTGCTAGTTCCTGGTAAAAGATATTGAGTATTCTTGTGCTGAGATAGGACCGATCCGCTGAAAACTAAGTGATAGGCTGCCGTGCTCCTTCTAACTTCATTTATCCAATGATCTTATGATCTCTCTTGACCTTGAGTAGTTGCCATGCTGTTTTCTTAATAACTCTTAAGTAGCAAACTGTTTAGGTGATATTTTCTGGGGTTAGAAATCTGCAGAGTAAATGGCCACCAGCAGATGGACCACAGGTGTTCAGTGGGGTGATGTGATGTTCATAGGAACATGTGGCACCAGGTGCAGAAGTGAAATGCCATCATGGGGCTTTCACAGCATGTAGGTAGCAAGAGGAGGATTAGGCCACACTTTGCTACATATGACAGCCCTGAGAGTATCTAAGGTCAGAACTGGGTCAAAATGAAAGAAAAAAATGGCAAGATGAGAAAGGAATGGCAAACTGCAGCTGGTTATTGACTGATGCCTGCTAAAGAAAAGACTTCTGTTAATTCCATGGGAGGATGTGGAAGGCATGTTTTGACTCATGTGTGTGCCTCATGTTTGGAGCAGGGCTTTGACCTGGATCTATGATATGGCTAATGGAAGAGATCCTTGCCTCTGGGCCCTTGTGACTCAAAACAGCTCAGAGTATAAATGGACCTGTGGTCCATTACTTGAAGGAAAAAACATGGGCTGTTTATATGGTTACCTGAAGAGAGGTTTTAATTCCATAGCACTGAACAAGCAGCAGTTGCTTTATTCAGAATATTTCAGATTGATAGTCTGGATTTCTTGTCTCTGAATACAAAGTACACTGTTTTTTCTGAGGGCAGCAGTGAGCAATCCCACTCACCTCTGTAGCAGCTGGGGTGGACCTGAGATTCTGAATGGCATTGGCTTTGGCCATCATCAGCTGCTTGCAGCCTCCTGGGCTCGTGTGTCCCTCTGACAACTGCTTGGCTGAGTGCACGGTGAAAAGAAATACTGCTCTGGTTATTTCCTGCTGCATCCTCTCCTCATTTCTCTCCAACCATTTCTAGGTGCAGCCTTCTGTTCTTCAGTACATCAACCACGTTTGTGGTAGTTTGCTTTTTGCTCCTGTTTTGCATCAAAGAAAGGTACAAATAAGAAGAATCAGATATTGGGCTGAATACGCTCAGAAGGCTTGGATACAGGGAACAAAAGCATGAGAAGTATAGTGTGGAAAGGGTATCAAATGCCATGGGAACCGTCACTCTGCAAAGCAACTGTGGAAATTTTAATGTGCAAATTAAAATAATCAGTGACTCCATACCAAGTTATTTGACTAAAAGTGACTTTTAGGAGGTAGGGGTGGAATTTTTTGTGACTATCCAGACCTGGATGGATGCATCTCAGTTAGATTTAGAGATCAACCATATGTCTCAAACTGTAGGTGCTCAAATTCCCTTTTTTGGTGTTTGTTTTTTCTTTCACTTTTCAAAACGTTTAAAATAACAGCTAAATTTTAATGGGTTAATTCAACTCTTTACATATAGATGAGCTTGGAGTCACACATCTGTGAGCTTTGAGGAACTCCAGGTTCATGCTTTGCAGCTGAAACTCATCTTGGTTTTAAATACATTTTTGTGACAAATGCCAAAACTTCCCATGAGCAATTTCTCCCCCCTTTCCCACCCAAGTCAAACCAGAATATCACTGCAGCTTCATTATGTAGCTTTTCTTTTCTTGATTTTCCTGCATAGTAGTTTATGGCCTTTTATTAAAGGGTCATCATCCAAACGCTCTCTGAATGTAACCTGAGATAATTCCCTTTATATGTCTCCCCTGCTTGAACTGCAAAAGGTAATTAGTGCCTCTTCTGAATTGTTTGTCTTTCCTTTTTCCTTCCCCCTGCTTCAGCTTACTGCACTGACTTTTGACTTTATACAAATTACAGCTGGGTATCTGATCTAAATACTTAGTAATTTAGTTTCTGGCCTGGTAACCTTATTTTTTAGCATGTTGTATAATGGAACCTTATGGAACATGCTGATATAGGTTAATGTGAGGGGCCAGGTGTGCATGCCTGTTAATCATCTTAAATATCTATTCAGTATCTCTTGATGCTATTAACATGTTTGTCCTTCATTTAATATACAGCAGGGAGGAGGACTGAGATAAAAAATAAGAATTAACAGAGGAAGGCTGAAACTGGTATGTAACCCTGGATGTCCCTCCCAAACAAGCAATATAAAGGAAAATGGCAAACCCAAAGAACCTCTCCCAGCTGTTTGGATCTGCAGGTTACATTCAAATCCTAGAAATGGATTCTTCTGTGTATCAGACTCGTAATTTGTAGAGAAAGTTGTAGCTACAGAGGAGGCCCCATACCACCTGCAACCACAGATCTGTTGTCTTTTATTGTTTTCTAGGTTACCACACTCTGACCTTTGTATGAGTTTTTGTTCTTTCTCTACCTGTGTCACAAGTTAATACAGTCTCCATCATCCTTGTACTCGAGTGCCTTGCAGTTTGCAACATTCTTACCTTCACAGCCACCTTGTGATGTGAAGAAATGCTTATATTCCCATCTTCCCAAGGATAACAAGGTGTGTATGACACATTGGCTGGGATCACAGAGAAGATCTTATTGCTGCCTTTCATTGTCACTGTTGGCTCCTGTGTTATTTATTTACATCTGTATTTCATCTGAAATCTTCTTGGTTGTTGCCTTTAATCATGTATTCCTATTTACTCTCTTCCTCCTTTTCCCATTTCTGGGGTTTATTACCCTGTTCAAACTTGGCTTCAGCTGAACTACTCTTTGGAGCATGCACTGAGTAACGCTCTGAGAGAGAGATTGCCTGCTAAAGGGCTTCGGCAACACCTGTGCCTGTGTATTGGGTGGGATAAATGGAAGTATTCTTCTAAACTCAGGCACAAGAGGCAGTAAGAGGCACAATCGTTAAATCCAGGACCTCAGGGGGGGGTCTAAAAGCATAGTTGTGTCAATTTAATTAAACTGTGATTATCTTTCTTCTTTTTCTTTTCCTCGTCCCTTCACCCCTTATACCAGGCTTCATTATGACCATGCAAAAATTTTGGTGGGCACTGTCTTGGCTTAAATGAGGCACCTATTGATTGAGCTCTGTCACTTAGGAACAACAGTTGCTGCCAGCAGATTACCTTACCTACCATTTATTGAGAGAATCTTAATCATTGAGATTAATTATTTCATTCTATTCTTAAGTCTTTGCAAGAAATGCACATATTTCATAATCTTTTTTTATTTCACCACTTCTTTCCATCTTTATTGCTTGCTTCTAATAGCAAATATATTTTATTGTCCTCATTGCAAAGGAAATCACCCACTCTGTTTATTTTGACTCATCTTCTGTCGGATCAATCATGCTGGCAGGATGACATACGACGGCAGTGAAAGTGCAAGACATTTTTTCCAAGCCACTTCTTTGCTGTTTTGGACCTAGTTCCAAGCTTCTTAATGCCACAAAGAAAATATTATTAATATATTGTGATTCTTGGCACTTTCTGAACATGCTGGAGGTGCTGAACAAGTGACTTTTTTTCCGCATGGCATGTGGAGTTTCAGGGCTAGGTTCCCATTCCTCTACGTACATGTCAGATCAATGTAAATATGATGAAGCCAAATAATGACATGGTTTTCCATAGTTTCTCAGGATTAGGTGCTGTATGACTGCGATGAGAAACCATCTCACAATGTCTGTCTCATCTAACAAATGTTTCCAGTAGCACTGACATAAGAGAACAGGCAGAGAAGTGGCAGCGCTGAGCTCACTGGCAGACCCCTGGCACTGCTATGTTTGTGAAGACTGTGCTTCCTTATCCAGTTCCTGCTACCTCTTTAATTTGTTTAGCATACAGCAAGTCTCATTATTCTTAATAGGAGCTGTTGAGAAATGAGTATTTTTGAAAATCTGCCTGTACAAGCTTAATGAACATGCTCAAGGGAAATCAGCCATTTGGGATTTCTATTGAAATTCCTCATTGAACCCCAAAGACTTTTTTAAGCAGGAAGAACAGTTGCTTCATGCAGAAAATATGTTTTCCATGTGCCTTGCTCTTTCTTCCCGGAATCCCTTTCTCAGTTGCTATGTGAGCATATTTTCACTGTGTTTTAATATATTTTAACTGTATTTTACTGCCCATGAGCCAGTGGTAGAGTAAGAAAACTATATGTTTTTCCAAGTCAGATCTGTATGTGGTATACCACTGGTGCAACTCATGAGAGTTACTACCAAGACAGGTGCTGGAAGTACCTGTTTAACACCACAGGAAAGTACCTAACTTCTGATACCTATTCCAGCAACTGACACAGTTTTACACGGGGTTTTTTGCCATCTAGCATAGATGGCAGGTTTTTCTCCTGCTCAGGACAATGTACACTGTCCTGCTTTCCATAGAGTACATATTTTAACTCATTAGGACTCATCATGATCCATGTCATGATTTTCCTCCTTCTGCATTAATTACTGGGAGAAGGGGAAAGGAGGGTATCTTTCTCACTGTGTTCTAGCCTCAGTGAGTTTCCAATATGATGCCTAGGCAAGAAGCGTGATAGTAGAAAGTCTCCTTCTCCCATGTTGTGACTACTACTGTCCTCAGGAGGACAACCGTTTTTCTCTAGTAAAAATTTTGATACCTAGAGCAAGATCATTAGTGGCCACTGATTCTGTGAAGGTATCAAAACAGTAAAAGTGACATTGGATGCTATTGTACAACAGTAAAAATGAGGAACCCTTCCTCCCCCCTGCATTCCTCAACCAGATTTGAGCCTTCCCTGGCTGGTCTCTGCACTACGATCGCTGCGATTACCTTATTTTGATGTGGCCAAAATGATCAGAAGCGTTCAGCTAGGAAAACATCCGTCTTCTGGCTTCGTGCATGAATCACTGTCTCTGCATACCTGCCTGCAGCACCTTTCTTCAGGGCTTACCTGTCCTAATGGTGATCTCAGTGGAAGGCATGAGTCACTTCCAGTGTTTGTGAGTCACCCAGCCCAATCTGAAGACTAAGATAACAGCAACGGTGTTCTGGACGAATTAAGACATGTAATAGAAGATTCCATAATTCCATTAATTTTAAATCCATCTGTAAATTATTGTAACAGTGCAGTTGTCAGTATACTTTAGAAATGGCTTTAAGATTTTTATAGAAAAATTATTATCTATAAAATTCTGTAGACTTTTAATCTCTCTAAAGCCCTAGCTTCATTTGGGGTTGTTTGCCACCTTCTGGAGCAGACTTTCACAATGAAGAATCATATAAGGATGTTTAATTTAGTCTCTTTCCAACTTAACTTTCAGCTGAGCTCCTCCTTCCTGCTGACTGGTTTACATGATCTTGGGCTGAAGTCACTGGGCATCTTTGATTTTGATTTAAGCGGAGCTGGGATTTTAGCTTCAGACTCTTGCATCTATTTCTGATGAGAACCTTGAACCATTTGACATATAACCTCTGAATTTGGCCTGCCATTTTAGCTGTTCAAAGGGCTTTTTGTTTGCAAAGCCCAGCATATGGGCTCCCTGTTTGTTTTTTAATTCAAGCTCTCCTTGAAAAATGATAAAAAGAGATTGAAATAACAGAGCTACTTCTCTTGTTTTACTTGTAAAGCTAAGAAATGGCTAAGCAAATGTCAGCCAGGTTTAGTTCAAAATGAATAATAGCCTTCTATCTTATGTGCCAAACTTCACTTTGAATAGTAATGAACCCCTGAAACTGCTGATAGGTAGACTTTTTAACTGTTAAAAAAAAGGCGGGGGGGGAGAATAGGATTGGAAACTATTATTGTAATTCAGTGATGCTAGACACAATAGGGAGCAGCTCTGCATTGTTAATAATGAGTGACGAAATTAGATCTCCAAGTCTATAAAATCAGTTGTACCATTTGTCCTCTCCTGGGAGAAAAGGAGAGCGTGGGATAGATGTGATGGCTGCCCTGCGTCCTGGTTGCCCGGTGGACCCCTTCGTTTTGGACACGCGAAGTGCGCTAGCACATTGTGTTTCTGTTTTAGCAGATGAGTGGAAATGACGCACCAGGGTGATAGTGCCAGAAATACGGTGAAAAAAACCCCAACCTTTCTAGATAGTACTTTTTAAGCTGCTCTCATGACAGGCATTTAAAAGAGATAAGAGTACAGCCATGCTTTTCTTCTTTGCTGTTCTTGCCTGAGAAGGTAATCTTTCTCAGGAACAAATGAGGGAAACGTTTAATTACATTTCTGAGAAAGGCAGCGGAGTCAAACAATGAACTTTCTACTTTGGGGGGTGTGTGTGTGTGTGTTTGTGTGTGTGAACACTTTGGCGGGGGGAAGTCTTCTCAGTTTCCCTAGTTATTCATTACATGTCTGCAGCTTGCCTAATAGAACTCCAAGAGGCTATCAGTTCTAAAAAAACAGTCATTAGGGGATACTGATTTTTTTTTTTTCCAATCAGCTTTGCCAGTGGCTCAAAATTGTTAATGTTTATTAAAAGAAGAAAGTCAAAGCAGGAGAAGAAAATCAATCTGTGAGCTAACAGGGAAAAAAAAACCCCTGTGACTGCTAGTTCTTGGTATGCTATTAACTATTCATCAGAAGTACGCTAACAGTCTCTCTGCCTCATTCAGAATAGCTTTTGTGACAAATGTGATGTCCAGAGAAGGTCCAAAGATAATGGTAAAAATAAAGACCATTTTCTTCCAGCTAATTGCATAGTCTAGGAAACTAGGTTATAACTGTATCTAGGAATATTTTAGTGAGACAAATGCATATTTTTTAGCTGCCATGTCTAACTTTGCTGCTAGATATGCCAGAGGAAGAGATAAGAGCTATCTTTTGAATATGTTTTAATGGAACGCCTATAAGTTAGACTGCAGTCGTCGCTCAGATTAAGTTGCAGTTAAGTGTGTGTCCCCAAATGGCTTTGGTCATCCATGCCAATGCTGAGATCAGTTTAATGGGATGATTCTGACATAGTGAGGACTTGAGGACTGGCATGTTTCCAGAGCTTTATATTCTAACTGCCACATTCCTATCAGTATCAATGGATTTTGAACAATTAAAACCAACACTTGTTGATTTGAAATTCTGTTCCTGAGTATCATGGTAGATTTACAGTTTACTATATGCCGTACCAAAAGGTTATATCCAGGGCATGATGTCCATCTGTAATCATCCAGAAATACAGACGCTGGGATTTCTTCACAGCTGCAATAACATTACTGTAAGATGTAATGTGTGGGACCACTCATGTCAGCTCCATAGATCATAGATAGTCCCTGGAACAGGGTGCCAGATCAGATTCCTAATCCTGTCCCCTTAGGTCTGAGTGTGTTCAAACTTTTAGAAACCTCCCCCTGGGGAAGTCTGGGGGAGAGGGAGAGTGAAAAATAAGCCTCAAGACACTTGGTCCTCTCCTCTTTAATCCTACCACCTTCATTACTAAGCCTCTTCCAGGAGAGTTGTTGGGTACTGTGTCCCTGTCCTCGTCTTTCTTTGTGCCTTAGCTTTGCATGGTCTTCTGAAAGCTCTGTGCATTTACTTACCTGTCTAGTTTCGGCAGCTCCCTACCATCCCGTGTGTGATTACGGTACAAACAAGTTCAGGAGAAGCTCACTTAATAGATTTTTGTTTCTGTTTGATGGTTAGTTTGTTCTGAACAGAAAAAACCTAGAATCTGATTTTAAATAACATTTGCTCCCTATTGGTTTTTAGACAAATAGCAGGTTTATATTATGGGAAAAAGTCAAAGGGAAGAAAAATTGCAATTTTCCATTGTGTATGAAAATATTTTGCACAGCTTGTAGAGAAGTGACGTAGGATAACGGAAGCTGAGTACTAAGGCCAGTGAAAATGTCTGAACTTGTTTAAAATTCCAGTGCCAGAAGGTCAGGCTGTAAAACAAACACGTGCTGCCCTGTCAGGTCACTCCACAAGATTCCATGATGCTAATTTTGCTTTAAAATGCCTGTGACTGATGTGTCTTCTGTTAAATTTGCTTCTTAAAGGTCAAGCTGACACCCATCCCCTAAGTGTTGTATAATGGAATTTCTTGAATTCTGCACTGGGCAAAATATTTCGGGACAGTGAGAAAACGCCTCTTTTTACATCTTAAAATGAGGGCTGCATTCTAGACTGGACACACAGATAAAGTTTTTCCATAAGTTAGTGGGCCTTACATGTATGTTACTTAGAGCAAAATGTAATCTTCATTTGGAACTGTCTAAAACACAAAATGTTTTTAAGTACAGTGCTAGGAAACACAGACCCCCAAAGAGTGAGAAGAGGAATGACATTGCACTTATCTCCCTTCACAGTCCTAAATTAATGCCATTTTGCACAGATTCTGCCACTTTGGCTGTCTGGATTTGACCGTTTTGAGGCTTCCTGCTTGGCTGCTCCCCCACACCCAGCCATCCTTCCCCATCTCCCCCACTTTCCCCTCAGTGCAATTTGGTTCCTCCAAGCTGGCTAGCAAAGCCATTTGGGAGCTCTCTGAAATCCTGGCACAAATGACCTTTGCAGTCAGCCCTTTGCCAAGCACGAATGAACTCGTTATGGGGGTCCCAACACCATAAAGTTTCCACTATGATTTGCAGGATGAATCCAAACTTGGAAGTGGCCTCGACTTCTTTCTCATGACTATGAGATCTGATTAATTTTATGCACATGTTGCAAAGTACCAATCTTTGTTTGTCTAGAGCCTGATGTATTTAACAGCTTGGAGTATGAAGACAATGCCAGCTACATCTGCTTCTCTTAGCCACGTAGAAGATATGTAACTCTCCAATATAAGCACAGGCATGTATATGTGGAAAATATGTTCCAAATCTCTGCTAAGGGAGTAGCAGTGCCCAAAAGTTAAAGGAAAGGTCCTTTTAGCTTAAGCAGTTCTAATCAAAGCCATTCAAAGCACCCAAAAGAAACATTAGTCAATTCATTTAACTTTTACCTGAGCATTGGCAAGCGTCCATGGATCTGTCCTGAGCCCCAATGTGAATGGCTTTTGAATCTGGGAAGCAGTATGTGTTGAAGTGGTGGCTGGATCTGCAATGACAGCATGTGTTCAGCTGTGTAAGAGCAGAGCTGAATGGATGAGCAACCTAATACTTGGTTCTCCTTGCACCAGACGTGTGGGAAGGTATTTTTGTTTAAATTTACCAGTGAGAGAGGGGAAATGTCGCTGAGATTCTGGGAAGCTTCTGCCTGGGACTTGAAAGGGTGACGTTCTCTGGTAGACAAAAAGCAGAAACATCAACAGGCTCTAAAGGAATTAAATCGTCTTGGCTGGGATGGGCTAAGGTTGACAGTGTGGATTCATCTCTGCTCGATGTACTCCAGGGAAGCCAAGATGAGCACATTCCTCAGCTGGCGCAGCGTAACATCTCACTGCACAGACCGACAAGCAGATAGGGCCAGTCTTGCACTTTTTCACCTGCCTGCCCAAGGTTGAAGTGCATGTTGTTCCAGAGCTTACCAATGGGTGTGTGCGCATAGGACCCCTCTCAGGCACCACAATCATTCTGGGATAGATTCCAGCAGTTTCTCCAACAGTTTCTCCTCCTTTCCCTGTTAAACCACTACACAGGTTGGCTTTTCCTTCCTGTTGCTCCCACCAGTAGCCAAGTTACATGAACTACTGTGTGACTAAGTTTAAAATCTTTTCTGCAGGCAGGAAGGCATTTGTGATTATCTCTGACGTGGGGATATTGCTTCAGTCACTTTTTAGGAGGTCTTGAGAAATCAAGCTGGAATTTCCAAATGTTTGTTGGATGAAGAGTGATGGCCGGTGAGGTTACCGAGGACAAAGATTGCTGCACCAGGGAGCAGCTGAGGACCTAAAGGTTAAATCCCCCACTGTCTGTAGAAGACCAAGAATAAAATCCCAACAGCTATATAGTATGTCATCTTTCATAAGAGTATTGTGCAAAACAAACCACTTTCACAGCAGGGCATCCTAGACTGCATTCTTTGCTGGCAGTTGTTTCTGAGCAGGCTCTGTCTCCCTTTCCCCTGTGGAGGACAGGCTGAGGATGCTTTACGTCCTCACCTGAAAGTGAGAGATCCTTCTATTGCCATGGACTCTGACCTCTGCATTATGGTTCTGAAGGTGATGTAAAACACTCATGCTTTTGACCCAGAGACTTGAGATATTCACACCAGACTATTTGCCATGACACTTTTACAGCCCAGCTATAGGCAGCTTGCTGGTATGGATTAAATCATCATTTTTATTAGAAGTCCCCCTTTTCAGTGGTTTAAGATTTTTCCCTGAAAGGACTGTTTTGATGATACTAGTCCTCCTGCTTTAACTCTGGCCAAGAACTAATGTATGTGGAAAGTTCCAGCAAATACATTCCGATTTTTCTCCAAACTAGCTGAGTGTGAAAGGTCTGCAACAGGGAATAAGCAGCATGCAGTGTCTGGTCAGAGCACTGGACTGAACTCCTCAGGTGGGGGCAAGATGACTCCAAAGCAACATTTAATCTTCACAATCCTCAGACTTCTGGGAAACTCAAATTTAAAATCTCTTTGTGGCAACCAACTCCCATGCCTCTACAGAGTGGGGTCATCCCTGCTCTTGCGTATCTAAAGGTCTTGTGATTTCACACAGTTTGGGGTATTAACCAGCACAAAATACAGTTCATGGCTTGGTGCCTTTTACAATTTGATGTGCAGATGGTAGCTTTGAATTTCGATGCTTCTGTGAATATTAAAAAGCCTAATAACATTATTTTGTTAACATAGGATTGGATGCTTTTGATATCCTATGCTGGAACATTTTAAAAAGAGCTGGATGCTCATTAGGTTGCTGAGAGTGACTATGTTAAAGTCTTACTCCTGAAGAAGAAAAAATCAGCTTTCTAAGGCTGCAGACACATCACAGCCGGCTATGGCCTGATTACCTCCTTCCCAGATTTAGAGCAAGCCTCAAAATGCCACGGGAGGACTGATTCTGAGGAACTCAGTTTGGCTCCTGTGCAGCGTGCTGGAGCAGACAGCACACCCTGAGTGTGTCAGCTGCTTGCTGGCTGCCCGAAAGCCCCACCACCATCTTCCTCCAGCCAAGGAAACACACAGGGGGAACTGAGGGATGCGCAGAGCTGGCAGGCTTGGGCAGCCCCAAAATGCTGCACTCTGCATCCCTGGAAAGAATTTCCTTTTAAAATCAGTCAGCAAAAGTCATTGCGGGAGAGAGGGCACATAAGCGAGCAAGAGAGCACACTCATCAGAGATGGTGCATAAAGATGAACTCGGAAAGAAAAGAGTCATGAGTAGCGTCTTGATTTAGAAAGACACAGAGCCTTACCACACACAAGACTTAGATTAACCTCTACAGCGACATTAGTAACTATGTTCCTGTAATACATTATAGATTTTACTTTGGTCTGTGAATTTTGTATAATGGCTCTGTTGATTATCAAAGGCTGAATTGTTTGCCCTCTAGCATCACGATGGCATTGGTATCCCAGTACTGAGTTGATGGCCTTTTAGAAATAGCTGGGCGGATCAGATTGACTCATGGCTGTTGTTCAACTGTACCTTGGGGTTTTAGATACTGCCGCTCATCTCTGTAGCATCTGTTTGTCTGGTTTAGCCCCACTAGCACTAACACAGTCCCTAGTAGACTGTGACCTCCTGGGATATTTCCATTTGGGGTTGAATTTTCTGTTTAGCAAGACTGTGTAGATACTGTCAGACTCTGAAGGTAGCATGCGTTTATCAATACTCACTCACTCAGCCTCATGTTGAAACAACATTTTCAGATACAAAGGTCCTTCCAGACTAAAAGTGGGTACAGCCCAAAGGACTCCAACTTTATTGTTTAAGTCTGTGTTGCTCTAATTATAGCTGAACAATATATTTTACCATCTGCTGGCAGTTTTCTTACAAATTGCTAGAAAAGCTCACTTCATTCAGAAGCTTGTCGTCCAAAGTTTAGTCTAAAAGCAATTTATTTGGAAACAAATATTTCCAGATGCTTTCCTGAAATGACAAGCCAGCTTTGATTAAAAAACAAATAAATAGCTGAAACAACGGAATTAATTCTGGCTTGTGGCTAGTTCATGCCACGATGTTTCTTTCCTCTTCCAAACACCAGCAGAAGTAAACCAAGTGCACATCTCGATGTTTATATTGGCACTTCAGGCTTGGAAAGGCCTGTGAGCAGGGTAGCTGGAGATGGCTGGGGTGAGCTGGCAGAGCAGGGCTTGTCGAAGTGTGCACATTGTCAGCTGGGCAAATCCCAAAGGCATGCCTGACTTCAGTCCCCACTGACTGAAGGGAAGGTGCCAGGCTGTAAAACATCACATTCTGCCTTTAGGCTGTGCTAATGACCATAAGATAGTCACCTACTTTACTGAAAAAGGAAAAAGTTTTTTTTAATGCCCATGCTGAGGACTTCTGGTTGCCAGTGAACTCACAAGACCAGATAACCACAGTTATCAGGCTATGGCCAAGAAAATGCCTTCTTCCAAAAATGTGTATTCTTCCTTGTAGCGGCTACCTCGGCTTCCCTGAAAGCAACAGACCTGCAGCTTAGTAGCAAGACATGTTTCTGAAGAAGATGCTAGACCTAATGACAGTCTAAGAGTACTTTCCATAGTGGGCTCTGCTTTATGCATTAGTTAAGTTGCACACAAAATTTGCAACAATGGAATAAAATTCATTAACTCTCTTAATTTTTCACATGGCTGGATACTTCCCCACATCAGACAGATGACGGAAGAAGGGTAAAGCCTTTCCTCTTTCCCCTTCCTTTCCCCCTCCTCTCTCCTTCCTCTCCCCTGCTTTTCCCACTCCGCCCAGTTGCAGAGTACTCAGATCTGCTTTCCCCTTTCGTGGAAGAAGAGGGCAAAGTTTCAGCCTGTGAATTTTGCTGAATGTAAAATGAAACTCATCCATGTGTGAAGAGCAGCTATATGATATGTAAATCAGAAAATCACAGACCGTGTAGGGCAGCCTGAATTCGTTGTGGCTTTGGAGCTGGGAGGAGATTTCAGTAGCTGGGAGGAGAAGAGCAGATGACCGTTGCTCCCAAAAGGAATCTGTGTTACCGGTTTTGGCCAGGGCACGGAGGTGGTAGCCAAACTGCCGCAGAGGAGCTGGGGGCAGGCAGGAGTGGATCAAAGATTGCAGAGACAACCTGGCCAAGCCAAGGTCTTATTAGACTGTTTTGCTGAGGTTCATGGAAGTGGAAGCTCAGGAGCTGTGGCAATACCGTCACTAACCCATTTTCCTATTCTTTTTATGTGGGCTGTGGCTTGGGATTGTAGCATTATAAAGTGTTCGTATGTTTGCATGGGTAAGGGCTGGCTCAAGAAACATTTCATGTGTGAATGACTGTGATTGTATGCTGCAGTGGGGGACAGAGAGGCAATCCAAGGCAGACGTGTTTCCATATCTGGGTCAAATCTCTTGTGTAGGAACATTAATCTCTCTTTAGCTATCAAGGAAATTTGCATAAGCAAGTATCCATTTCAGAATGGTACATATTTTTAGGTTAACAAATATTCACAAACTGCAGAATATACGTGTAAGGCACACTTTAGTAAGAGGCTTAGGCGAACACTTGCCATTTGTAAATTGGGTCCTGACAGATTGTGCGAGTTGCCAGTGTCTCTAGCTTCACTTGTCATGAGATAACAAGGAATTTCACTGAATTTGGTTAAGTTAGTACTCTGAAAACAAGTGCCAACAAGTATTCATGCTTTTAACTGCTTCTCCTTCTCTCTTTCTCCTTCTTTCTGAAAACAAACCAATCCAAAAGCCCTTCTAGACATTGTGTAGCAGTGTTAACGTTTATAGGAAGCTAAGCAAGCCTCCACATTGTCTGTATACTGGATAAGTGTTAGAGTCTTGGCTACCATTCATTCGCAAGTATTTTTTTGCTGCCCTCTAAGTCCCCATAAATGCCCTAATTTTCTGAGGCCCCTGCACCCTGAGGCTTCAGCCAATGCTGAGAGCAGGTGTGCACTGCTTTGTACTTCTGAGAAGCATGACATTTATTCAGCCACCCATTTCTACAGTGGCAGATATCAGATGAGCTAATTTGTTTAACGTTTCAGACATCCAAGGTAGCTGATGACCCAGCTGTCTGGCCATCACCAACTTTGTCCTTGGAAAGGCTGTGAAGGTTGTTATGGCAGTGTGGGGAAAAGCAAGATGACTCTGCACGCAGCCAGGCTCCATATTTTGATATCCGTTTTAGAGGAGAAGATGGAAGTGGAAGTACCGTGCCTTGGGCCGCTCAGGTGTTCACAGCCAGGCGCTGCCCATGTTGCTTCTACAGTGCCTGCAGAAGAGAGAAGGAGAGGGAAAGGCCCCACATCTAAAATTTGTTTCCATAGATCTAGTTACATGGAGTGACAAGGAAATTACTTCCTCCAAAAATGTGTATCCTTCCTTGTAGTGGCCACCTTAGCTTCCCTGAAAGGAAGAGACCTGGGGCTTAGCAGCCAGGTCTGTTTCTTAAGAAGGTGCTAGAGATAATGGCGGTTTTAACAGTACTTTCACAGTGGGTCCTGCTTTATGCATTGAATTGCACACACAGTTGCAACAGTGTAATAAAATTCTTGAGCAGTCCTTCATCTCCCCACCACCACTGTTCCTAGAGACAGGGCCATCTATGTCTAGGTCCGTTGGTTGGATGTGCAGAAATACTTGCGTATAAAGGAATGTGGGATCAAATGGAAGGCAGATAGTGAAACCCCTCTGAAAAAAAGCAGTCTGACAGTGATTGGATTTGAGCTGTCTTAAAGCTCCCTGTAACTGTATTGAACAAAGGAAATGTCTCCGAGACATTTTTTGTCTGGCTCCTGATAAGATAACATTCTGCATGCTGTGTTCAAAAGGATAATGTTTTCTCCCGGGTCAGCTTTTACAGAGGGAAATAGTTACTTCCATTTTTTTCTTGGAGCGGCTCAGACGGAAGGAATGAGATTTCGGCAAGTCTGTAGAAAAGGGTGGTGTGTCTTCTAGGGGAGGATGCTAAAATGGAAAAATTTACTCCCTTGAATTGAAATGATTCCATTATCATTTGGATATGATATAACTCAGTAAATTCCTTCTGTTTTCATAATCCTGGGAATTGTTAAATTTCTCACTGTGAAGGAGAGAATTGTAAGGGTTCCCTGAAAAGCCCAGAAAGGTCTTTATAGTAAATATAAGCAAATCACAGCTTTGGGTTTTAAATTCTGACTTTTCTTTGAGGCAGGGGGAAATGGTCACCCAAGTTTTTCAGCTTTCCACTCAGGAAGAAGGAATTCTTCAGTGGGTCTAATTTTTCTAACACATCAGCTAAAGTAGGAACAATTAGTTCTGTCTTTTTTATACTGACCATTCATGATAGTTTCCCTCTTCTGATCATTGCTGCCTTTGTCACCAGAAATGTGTAGATGTGTAAGAAAGAAATTGCAATCTCCATCTACACATTACCCACCCACATGTCTTCCTTTGGGAGCCTCACGCGGTGACAACGGCTATGAGGCATGCCCATAGCAGGAACTGAGCAGGAGAAGCTCAATCTATAGAGAAGCCCCCTTCCACAGACATTTTACCTCCTGTGGGTTTGGGGTCAGCTGGCCAGAAGGCAGTGGGACCAAGCTGGCAGTGCTTAGTTTTGATCTTCAGCTTCAGGGGCTCCTCTGGTAATGCTGGTTTCACCAACAGCATCTCGTGCTGACTGCTTCTCTTATTAGTTCTTCCCACTGGGATTTCTAAGACAGCCGCTTACACCAAGCTCAAAACAATATAAAAGACTTTAGACTCGATGACAGAATGAATACCATGTACTTCTTTTAGGGGCCAAGAGTCTAAGAAGTAATCCTTCATTACTTGATACATAATTATTTTTCATTCTTTTAAAATGCAGTGAAATTCAAATCTTCAGATGAGGAGAATTTTGTAATTAAGAAGCTTTGAAGTGGAGTAGAAATGAGAAGCCAGGGAGCATAAGCATTTCAGTGCCAGCCCCCTAATAAAGAACATATGGGCAAATGATAAACTGGTTTAAGACTTCATGTAGCACTTGAACGTGGCCAACCTCTAAGCATTCTCATAAAATGCTTTTAATGGGCCAATTGGACTATTATAGAGGGGAGCGGGCGGGAGGGAGGAAGAAGTTTGGGCCAACAGTTCCTCATCAGTCCAGAAGAAAATCCAGTTTCTCCTTGTTGATTAATACTTTGGGTTTACCTATGTGAATTTTCTTCCACGCAGCAGAAGAAGCAACAGTGGTTCTCACTCTCAGTGCGTATAAGTAGTGCCAACAATTTCTGTTGCCACTTCTGGCTTCTTTTGTGTTGGTATCCGTCTCCTTAAATCAGACGCATGTTCAGAATTCCAAGCAGTATTTGCTAACACAGCCTATTACGCAAAATGCAGAAGCAGAGCTGCAAACAATATGACGGTACTAATTACTGCAAGCAGCCTTCAGTATGAGCCAACCTGCAGTCACATGTGCATGCAAATTGTCCTGGTTTTGGCTGGGATAGAATTAATATTCTTCCTGGTAGCTGATATAGTGCTGTGTGTTGGGTTTAGTATGAGAAGGATGTTGATACACACTGAAGGTTTCAGTTGTTGCTAAGTCGTGTTTCAACTAACTCAAGAACTTTTCAGCTTCTCGTGCCCAGCCAGCAAGAAGGCTGGAGGGGCACCAGAAAGTTGGGAGGGGACACAGCCAGGACAGCTGACCCAAACTGGCCAAAGGGGTGTTCCATACCATGGGACGTCATGCCCAGCTGGGTGTGTGGGGGCAGGAAGGAGCGCGGCTCGGGCAGCGGTCGGCGAGTGGTCAGCAATTGCATTGTGCATCACTTGTTTTGTGCATGCCCATCCTTTTATGAATATTGTCACTTTATTGTTGTCATTAGTGTCACTGCTAGTTCCTTCCTTTCTGTTCTGTTAAACTGTATTTATCTCAGCCCACAAGCTTTACTTTTTTTTTCGAATTCTCTCCCCCATCCCACTGGGTGGGGGGGAAGTGAGTGAGTGGCTGCGTGGTGCCTAGTTGCTGGCTGGGGTTAAACCATGACAAAATGAGACACTGTTGTGGGGTTCAATCAGTACTCCCATATACACTGCTTATTTTTGTATCGTATCTATACACAATCTATAAATGACATGAAAAATAGAAGCTAACTTTCACTTGTGGTATTGTGTCATGGAGGATATGACTGGTGCAGTAGAGAAAAATAACCAACTGGCTCTCTGACTCTGGAAACTGGCAAAGTAGATGTGATTTTCGGCTAATAAAGTGAGGCCTCTGGAATGGTAGCAGCCAAGGAAGAACTGGCAGAGACAGTACCTCCCCTGGGTCTTGAAGAGTACATCTGCCGTTGCGACTTGGGCTTGCAACCTCAGAGCTTTGCTCCTTAGCGGTAAACTTCATTACCAGTGAGTTAAAGTTATCTCACAGTGTCTCATTGTCTTCTGAAACAGCCCATTCAGCAAACCTCTTGCCTCTGGAGGGGTGGAAGAGTTAGATATTTCAGAACCAAATCTCTGAAAACCCGGAGATAACAAAACTGTACACATGTCCATTATTTTGAAGTCTACTGCTGCCCTTTCCCTGGAGCCAGCAGTAGCCAGTGATAACTTTCTGGCTACGTTCACTGGACTAGCTTGTAACTGTGGTATTAGTCAGAAGAGAGCTGTGCATGTAAGGAAGCACAGTTTAGATACGATAAGAAAAGATGTGGCCGGGCCACATTTCTGTGCCAGATGGGAGAGCCCTGCTGCCTCACCTGGCCGTGTATGAACAAATAGCCCCAGGTGCCTGTGAAGAACTCCAACATGCCTCCTCACTGTGCTGCAGAGCAGAGGTGGTGGTGGCAGCTCTCAGCAAACTACTTCTTTGGTTGCAGCAAAATGGGAAATGAGCATATGTGGCTAAGACACTATTATAGTTAGAAATTGCATTGCTTCCTTTACCTGCTCCTCCTTCTCTACGCCCTACTGTTTGACATCAAATAGAGATTATAGCTGTGCTTTGAAGAATTAAGTGTGTGTCACTCGTAACTTATCAGCCGAGAGGAATCACAGTCCTGGGCTGTATCCCAAAGCCTGGGCCGTTTTATTCCAGAGTGGTTAAAGAAACCAAAAACATGGGAGAGGTGTGTGTCTCCTTCGTCAGCTACCATTTGCAGTTACCCTCCCCTTGACCCAGCCCATTCATCTAACCTATTGACAAGTGAGATACTGTTGATGCCTTCTTGATGTCTTGATGTCTTCTGTTGCAAGCCCAAGTGATAGCACATCTTTTTTTAGGTAATCCAAAATGAGCAGTTTTCCGGGCCTAGGCTTCTGGCCCCTGCTGTGCTCTGATCTACTAAGCCGTGGCCTTTGTCCATCGAGGGGCCTCAGTGGCCTCATTACGCAGAATGTGACTATTCAGGAAATGCCTCATCTCTCATAATCTGTACCCCTGAGTTGACCATCTCACCCATTCTCTCCTCTTTTTCTCTAGTCCACTCTCCCAAATCCTTTCTTGACTCCTGTGTACTTTGATCTCCTGCCCCTTCCAGCAAACTTCCATATATCTACTTTATAATTTTTTTAATGAGTTGAGCAACTTCTGGATTTTTTGTCAGCCTTAGATCATATTTTTCCAAATAAAATGAAGCAGATGGCAGCACTGTGCTTCTTTTGTTTGTTTGTTCCACTTCCTGCCAAGAGTGAGGTCGTGGAGTGACACAGGTTGGGTGTAGGTCAGGTTCAAGAGGTTCCGTATGTCTCCTTGAGGTACTAGCTCACATGCAAAACTGGTGGGATAAATTTTAGCAGTGCAGTTTGTGCGTGTGTCAGGTAATCCATCTGTTTTATGAGTGCTGAGCAGGTGCCTCTTTAGGGAGCTGTGGCCTGGGGTTTTTGTTATAAACTCTTAATTACTCTTATCAAGTTTCCTTCACCAAAAGGACAGCATGTGACAAGCTTGGGAAGGGGTGTCAAGCCATTAGGACTGCCTGAAGAAGTTCAGAGCTGTGGTTTGATCTCAGAAAGTTCTGCTCAAACCTAACAACCTTAAAGAAAGCTCTTCTTTGTTTTTGGGAGAGGGAAGCTGTATGTGTATGTGGCTCAAAGATCACAAAAACAAACCACTTGGCATATGCCTTTCATCCCTATCACCCTAGAAGGTAAAGAAGGTTTTCAGGACAGTCTGGATAACTGTACTTTTCAGAGCTCTTAGAGAAACACCCCGGAATATCACAAAACTAGGACTTTATTCTAATTGCAATAAAATTGCATCACATAAGCCAAAAATTTGTCTGTCTTATTTTCCAGTAAGTTTGAGTGAAACCCTTTAGTTCTGTACCCTTGCTCCCCTGAACATTACGTAGTAGTTGGGTAAGCTTCATACTGGTCTGTGTGGAAGGGTAGAAACTGAAAGAACAGCTCTGGAAAGATTATTAACTGAACACTTGTTTAAAAAACTCATTTTTTTTAGAGAATTGTGGGAGATGCTAATTTTAGAAGTGCCAAGAGTTATGGGTGGGCAGCAGAAAACCATGAAGAAAAATAAACCAACAGAAAAGCATTTAATAACTAACTGACATAATGCAATGATGAATAACTTGCAAAATATGTTTAGTTTAAGCTTAGTTCTTGTTAAGAAAGTTACTATTTTAGTGATTTGGCATCTGATGAATTAGGAGAGCTCACTTGACTAACATCCTGAGCCAAGTGGCTGGCAGGTGAGAGAGATGAGACAAGCCTGCCCTCAACTACAGAGTGACTCTACATAGAAATAGTATTAGAAATGTATGTAGTTTTATTTGGCTGCTGTGCACAGCCGTGCCTTGTCGACTGTACAAACTTGGGTGAGATGGGTGTCTACAGAATTTCAGACATCATGCTCCCTGTAAGAACAAGGCCATTATCTCAATTTCTGGTACAAAGCTAAAAACAAATGGTCTAGTAAACGTCAAATGTTAGGTACCTGAGATAAGGAAATGAGGCTCAGCAACAGCTGGAACAGGTTACTTAAAGATGAGAGACCTCCAGGTTGTCCCTCCGCCACATTTGTCAAAATGCCCTTATGCAAAGCCTAAAGAACAGGTCTTCCTCCAAGGTATTGCCTATTTTAAAATAGTATCTTCTAATTTGACAGAGCTGCTTTCTGTCCTGTCTGCTGACTCTGCTGATGAGAAATGGATTTTTCCTGCTACTGATAGTCAGCCACTGTCTTGCAAACCGCTGTCTAACAAACTCTAACCAGCTCCATGTGGCAAATATGCAAAACCAGTGATGGTGCACAAGTTCTTCTGAGGCCACCACTCAGCCTGCAGCACCTCGTGACAGGTGGCCAGACAGAAGGACCTGGGTCTTGGACGGCAGTTCAGAGACCTGGCAGCATGAAGAAAGAGTGCTGCTCACAAACTTTGTTGTCTCAGAATTACAGTATCCCAGCACATTTTTTTAACAGTCGCTTTTCAATGTTGTGGCTTTGTTGCTCCTGGCCTCCTTACCAAGCCTGGTGTTTTGGTTTTGTTTCTTTTTAAAGCATATAGAGAGAATGCACCTGCAGTGCCAAGCACTAGGAAGGCTGAAAATATGGTTGGGGAGAGCCCAGCTCATGTGCATCCATGCATAAACCCCAAATGTAAAAATGATGTACTAGACAGTGTGCGTGAAATACCAGACCTCCCTCCAGGGCTGTCAGTGTGGTTCCAAGCCTGTCAATGTCTTCAGAAACCAGAGCCATCACAAATGCCCCATTAGTCAAGGGTTAGCTGGTCCCACAGCTGTCACTGTGAGTGGCCTGTCCTGGGCTCCATCTACAAAGGATTCACTTGCCAACATGAGTCTTTCATGGAGAAGGGGACAGTGGGGTGGCAGGACCATCTGCTTAGTTTCAAAGACCAAATCAGGGCCAGAAAGTAATTACAAGCGTGTTAGGGGGAAGACATAGCACAGGACCATGCTGCAAACCCCTTAAGAGAGAGTGAACCAAGCTGTGCTTCTAGCTACACTGATATTAACTGTGAAGAGCTTTATCTTCAGTGATGATTCTCTGAGGTTACACTGTCTGAAAAAGGTAAATGTAACTTCAATTTCTGCAATATTCTATAGTCACATTGATGATATTGTTTTCTGTATGCATATATAAAGCTATAAAAAACCTTCACAACAAAAATCAAATGTACAAACTTACCTTATATAGCCATGGAAATTAAAGACTGGATATTCAAAACTGGATGTAAAAAATCAGGATCATAAAACAAGCCAGACTTTCAAAAATGCTGACCCACTCACTGAAGTCAGTGGGTGAGCTTAGTACTTTTGCTTCCTCACATACACACCTCTGATTTATATACTGAAAGACATTTTCCTCAATTTCAACCTAAATCTCAATGGTTTCAGGGGGAATGTGCTCTCTTATAACACTTAATTCTAATCCTATAGCTCATAGCCCTCTTGAAGCTATGGAAAATAATAATGCAAACCACTAAATACTGGAGTTTGACTTCTCTCATGGGTGTCGTTCTCACAAAAGAAGAAAAGGAAAAAAAAAAGAAGAAAACAAAATTTTAGTGAGTAATTGTTTTGCTAAAGATTTATTTCTTGTTTCTTTGGGAAGGACCTTCCTTTCAAAAACCTAAACATTTTACTTTTTGACAAAAAATGTATAAGTTTTAAAGACATTTCATTTTAAAAGCTCTAAAAGAAAATTATTCTAGTTTTGCTGAATTCTTCATAGCAAATAAACTTTATGCTCTCATCCACATGTGCCCATTTGCCTGATATCTATAAAAGACAACAGAAGTACACGTTTATGCTGTACACTAGCGTTCTGGTGCATAAGTATTTCTGCTATCCCATATAAAATACACAATCAGGTTCTTTTGCATAACCTCCTTGGGTTTTATTGCTTGTAAGCCTGAACTGAAGACAGTAGACACCGTTTTGTGTTGTTATAAATTTTGACATTTGTCTAAGGGGGTAATTCATGTGTTGCTGTAGGACTGTTGTTTGAATTCCAGCAGGAAAAATGTCTTGTTTTGAAAGAAAGGCTTGTTTAGAATCACAAATCTCATATGAGAAGCCAGATAATAAAGCCAAAAAAGGGAACAAAAACAATTCTTACAAGGTGGACCACTAAGCTTTGAATTGCCTGATGTATGAGCTGTCAGAAATCCAAAGTTCACTATGTGCAGAGAAATGTTTTGCAAAATCCCTAAGTTAGGGCTTTCTTGGCAGGATGTATTTCCTGAGCAGCATTTTGAAAAATTTCATTGCTTACAATTGTAAAAAGCTTTCAAAATGGTGCCTTTCTGCAGGAGAAGTAGAAATGCCATGTTAGGGCCTATTTTCAACATTTTGCTTGTGCTGCTGGAATCACTATTCTTTGCCATTTCTAGAGCTAATAAAGGTGTATGTCCTTTTGGTTCAGCTGTGATATGTGAACTTCCTAAACATCTTTTTGTGCTAAAATTATTGAGTATTTAGGAAGTAGAATACAGCATCTGAAACCTTTGATGGAAGGCCATGCTAGATCCATTGCTAGAGAGGTGGATCATCAGTGCTAGTTATTCAGTATAGTAGGCTAACCTGAGTGGTGACTGACTTACAGTAATGTGAGAAACAGTTATAGCTTTTAAGGCTCCGTGTCCAAACACAATGAAGACACCTTCAGGTTTTGCTAATGCCATTTATTTGCATGGTAGGTTCAGCCCGAGCCAGGAAGATAAGTATCAAGCACTAAGAATACTTTACACCCAATCCTGTGTCTTAAATCCACTTCTGATTAGAGAAATGCTTTAACAGGATCGAGAACAT
Source organism: Sagittarius serpentarius (assembly GCA_034782735.1). NCBI lineage: Eukaryota > Metazoa > Chordata > Aves > Accipitriformes > Sagittariidae > Sagittarius > Sagittarius serpentarius. The sequence goes on along the minus strand of JAVKLA010000010.1, from coordinate 5,807,717 downwards.
GAATGACAAACATCTTTGGTCTGATTGTGCTTTTTCTGAACAAATTATGGCAGTTTCCCAAGTAAAGGAGGGTTGTGGAAGAGAGGGACTGAACTTAAGAGGTTCCAGCCCACCCCAAACCTGCACTTAGATGCAGTGTGGCCAGACCTGGTCTCTGAAGATGGTTAACCCACACTTCCCTTCACCTGCCGTAAGTCTCACAGCATCACAATCAGCTGTACACAAATGAAAAATGTGGGGAGCAGGGACTACAAAGAGAAAAGGCTCAGCTGATGCCTTTTTAAGAGGAGGGGAAGAGGTTTGATAACCCAGGAAGAGAAGTTAGGGGGGGAAGACCTGGTTATGAAGAAATGCTGCCCACCCATTACTCCTCCACTACTACTTCCTCCAAGTATGTTCTCTCAGCTACTGAGCGTGTCCTGCAGCTTCATGGTAGCTTAGCTTATGCAAGGATAAAGGTCCACAGCAAAAGCTATCTGATGCCTCTCTGGCAAACAGAAGGTGGACTTGAGAAACCTATCTTGTGGAATCCTACACTCTCCAAGATGCGTGTGATCTTTCTACTGTATTAAGAAGATTTATGTGTTCCAGCTCTTCAGTAAGTGCAAAGCTGGTTGTTAAGAAATGGGGATACAGCTGTAGTGAGTGCAAGTTAGCTCTGTGCACAGCGCATTAGCCTAGTGGCTTACTTTTGTCCCTAGCTTTGTGCAAATTCTTTAGTACAGTATGGGACTAGAAGTGATGTCTGAGCAGCAACCTCATGGTTATGTGAGCAGCTATTCCCTCTAATCCTGGGGAATACTAGATCAAGCCCTGTCTCAAAAATAAATAAACTTTCTGCATCACTCCTCCCAGCGGCATGACTGTTTCAGATCCCCTCTGCTTAGCTGGTTAGAAACCTTATTTCCCAGCTGAGATGTAGTTATGGCTTGTTTATGCTCAGTCTGAATTGAACATCTAGGGGAAATCCAGGACACATGGTATATTCAGGGCCTGAGATGGACTGTAATTGCACTGACAGAGCTGCCAAGGAGCTCTGCTCAATGGATGGAGGCGTTTGGAGAAGGGTGGTGCCCTTGCAGTTGTGAAAGAAATATTTCTACATATTATCAAAGCATAAGCCTGTAGCTCAGCTGGTCCCAGTGGATGGTGAGGGTAGGAAAGATTCTTGTCTTCTAAACCAAACTTATAAAACCTCCAAACATCTTTTGCCTCTTGAGCTCGAGTAACAATAGGCTTCGTTTTCTCAGCTTCAGCTCTGTTCACTGAAATGAGAAGTATTGGTTCCCAGGGGCGAGATCTGAAGCTAAGTGAAACAAGCTGTGTGCAATTCCTGCTTTCTGAAAAGCAGGAGGAGCTGAGACAGTACAAATGGTAAGGTTGGGTTCTTGGTAAGATTTTTTCAGAGCAGCACTGAAGGGCAAACCCCACAGCTCTAATTCAGCTAAACATCTCCAAGTCACATTCTGACCAAAAAAAGACTGAACAATTTGTCTGGGAACTACAGTTGCTTCTTCAATTCCTTTTAAAAAAAATTTCTCTAAAACATAGCATTTTCTACTGCATTTTATCTTGCCATAGCATTACTGGTTGCTAGAGAGGGTTTCACTGAGGATAAATAATATATAGTGAGTCAGTGGTGTTTGAGGATCAAGCAACACCTTGCACACACCTGTGTTTCTCCCTGAACTTGCATGTTCTTCCAGGTTTGTGAGGTTTGCATCTCTTCCACCATTCCTGCTCCAGCTCCCTGCCCTGTGCCTAAAGACTGAGAACATCCACTTAAGGCTGTTTAGGAGATTGCTATGATGGACGCGTTGAGAAGTCTTGGCTCGTCCTCCTTATGGAGCCATGTGTGTTTCATAAAAGGACAGGTTCTCTGATGGCCTCCTATGTGCTTGCAGTGGCAGTGTTGGAGGCAGTGGTTTCCCATCCTCTCCCCAACCTCTTTTGAACTGCTGTTGATGTGACGGCTGCTTCACTGTCCTTCAAGGGCTTGTGCAGCACTAAGAGAGGGCAGCAGACAAGCTTGCAGCTGGAGTGGCCCTGCGTGTGCCCAGGTGTAGCCACTGCCAGCTGGGCAAATAGTGCTCTCAAGGACACAGGAGCCAGAAGACGGTGCAGATCCCGCTCTGAAAGGTATGGCATTGCAAGGCTGAGTGATGTCTGGGGGGCAAGGGGAGTGCAGCAGAGGGGTCGTCACCCAAATTAGCTTACACTTCTGCACACGATGGGGATGTGCTATTGTGATGTCAAATATGCTCTTTACCATTTTCCAGGATGGTTCTTAGTCTCCATGTCCTGCTATATTTCTCTCTTCGTCCTGGGCAGCCAAGACAGCAGTAGCAGCTCCCTGTGTCTCTTTGAAAATGGCAGCTGGGCCAAGAAACCGGCTGTATCTTTCATGGAGGCAAATATACTTCTTGTTCTCACACTGCCCGTCTCTACAGGCATCGTTTCAGGACTTTCAGGCTGCCTGTGAGCTGGGATCCATCTGAAAGACTGTCTGTACTCAGCCCGCCGCTGCAGTGGAGCTGCCCGTTTTGGGTATTTGCAAGGTGTCCTCGGCTCTGCTGCCAGCCTCGCTCCGTTCTCAGAGAGGCTGTTAGCACTGGTGGGGCTTTCAGACTTTGAGTGTCAGTTTTAAATCCAGCTGCTTCTTCTTCAGTTTTAAATCCAGCTGTGTTCTTACTCTCCCCTGCTTCTGACCTATTCTTCACCTATCACTGAGGATGGATTTTGTTCTGCCTTGTCTGGAATGGCTGGATTTTAAGAAAAACAGGGCTGTTTTACTGTGTTTTGAGGCTCTGTGATTTTAATAATTGCTGCCCAACATCCTTGTACTTTGGGGGGGGGGGGGGAAGAGAAATGTTAGTGTTTAAATTTAAATCAAATAAATCTACAGTTGTCAAAACACACATCTGTGTTTACTGAGTATCTTACGTCTTTAGTGCAGTTTTTAAATGGCCTCTTCTTCTTCCAGTCAAGCTGCCAGGGATAATTTCAACACACATTCACAGTCCTAGTTGAAAATACTGCTGATGAAGAATGCCCCTCACAGAGCCTATGATAGATAGCAAGTTAAACTGAGTAGTTAGACTAAACTTTGTAGAGCTCAGGCGTTCCTATTCATAACGCTGCTTACTGCTTTGTTGCTTACTTGTGGAATCTTTAAAACAAAAAAATACAAAAAAACAACAAAACAAAACAAACTTGTTAGCATAGTTACTAGGCCATTGAAAATAAACGAAGCAAACTCTAAAAAATGCAGGAAGAGGTCTCGTGAGGCAAACAGTGACACAGTAACCTAACTGCTTATTCTGTATTCAAAGCGCAGCAGACATTCACAAAAAAACATTGCTGCAGCAGCAGCTTACAAGAGGGTGGAATGTTTTATAAGAGGGATCTAGAGAAAACGAGAAAGCAGTACATGACCATGCAGTGGTTAGTGATAACTGCTCGCCTCAGCTCCATGCTGAGCTTCAAAGAAAATAGTTAAGCCCTTCCAGCAAAAAGAAGCATGATTGCTGAACAAGTGTGTGCCTTGGAGCCCACTCTTCCAGTTACAGCAGGTATTTTTATGTTGTATTATTTCATTGTGAGGCTTAGAGTTGTGTGTTTGTTTCCAAGAACTGCGGTAATTGTCGTTTCAGAAGTATTTGGTCATTTTTATTAATAATTGCAACAATTACTTCATCTGCCCAATTTTTCTCTAGCCCTGTCCAGCAAAGAGGAGTGAGGGACATCCCCCCCACCTTCTTGTCTGTGTTAAAACATTTCCCTGCATCAGGGGAGGTGCAGCCTTGCAGCACTTCTGATGGAGAAGAAACTGAACCTGGTTCTCTCACACAACAGACAAATTCTCAGACTCTTGAATTACTGTTTAAAAAGGGACTGGGAACATCACCACCACTCCCACCACGTCCTCTTTTGCCTCTAGCTATGCTTAGTCAGAGTGAACCACGAGAGGGAGGGATGCGAGGGTGGTAGGTATGAGGTCTTGGTGGGATGTGAGCGTGAGCAAGGTGTTAGTCGGTCGGTGATATCAGGCAGTGGGGTGAGGCAGCTGAGGTGTTTTTCATGGCTAAAGAAATTACCTTGTCTCAGCTGAGCTGGTAAGTGATTACCTGCAAAATATGGGGTTAAATGCATGACCTCCTATCTCTTTTCTTTGCCAAGGGGGACGTGCCCATTGCCAAGACAGAACAACTGAATAAACTTCACCAAGCACCTTTTCCCTCGCCCTTTCATTGGGTTATCCTAAACTTACTCACAGACAAATACTGAAATGAGACTTATTTGCATGTAGCCTCATAAAAATTGACCTTTTGTACACAGAAATTGTTCTTCTTCTGTGTTAAGGAATTCCATTTTTAGATTTGAGATTTTTTTAAAATTCTTGTCAATATAATACCGTATAAATCTGAACTTACAGAATATACCCATGCTAAAATCAGGACAGTTATCTTTTTATTCCACATAGTTTAAAAAGAAATTTCATTCATCACAGCAGATCCCAGCTTCCTCCGCTCTGTACTTTAACTGCTAAGCCCACAGCTTTCCCCCATGCTGCTCCCTAAGTTGCAGCAGTAAAGCTATTTGTGAGGCTGGGCCATGAACTATATTGTAAATTGATTTTTAAAAAAGGCAGGGGAGTGGGGTGGGAGAAAGCAGAAAACCATGCAGCAAAACCCACTATTTTTTTGCCTCCTGGAATTACACAGAGAGTTATGTACTCCTATACAAAGTGAATGTCCCATGGGCAGTAGAGTTGTTTCAATTCAGTGACTTTTTACAACCACCCCAGACTCACTTTGCGTAGAGCACAAGAAGAAACCAGGCATTCAGGGAGTGAGGCAACAAAGAATTATGGAGGAGGTCACAAAATCTGAAATGAAATGTCATTGTGGGAAAATGATCAAAGCAGGCACCCAGGGAAGATAGATGTAGGCCGCCTAAAACAGCTGTACAATTCTTTAGGGACTCAGTGGAGTTTTCGCTGGATCTACGTTGCAATTGTTCTCATGGTTCGTGCTTTGTAAATCCATAGCTTGCTCTAACTTGTAGTGGTGTGAACTTTATGAACTTCTTCTTGGGTCATTTGGTATTTATTTTAGTAATTTAAACTTGGGTTTTCTCCCCCCAATAAAATACAATTCAAAAGCAACACTCCAGACTCTTCTACAGTACAAGTTTAATCCCATAGATCTGAAGATCAGAACTGAATAACAAACACAGAAAATATACTTGAAGAGATTAAAAGGATTAAATAAATAGCTTTCTATAGAAATCATCTTTTCTAAAACCTTGTGGAATGCGATAGAAAACCGAGGTACGGCAATATGTTTGTGACCATCAAAGGGGTGCAGTTTGAAGGGCTTAAGTGCATTCTGGGGGATTTTTTTAATGGGAAATTTGCAGGTCGCCTTCCTCTCAGTGCTGTGGTCTCCTCTGCTTTCTCCTTGTCAGCTGTTGAAGGAGTGGCTCTTGTTCACAGATCTCTAAATGTGTTTGATTTTGGTCCCTGCTCCAATTTCCCAGCTGTTACTTGAAGGCCATTTTGAGGTTTGGAGTATCTTCTCTGCCTCACTTGTTGAGCCCACAGAGGCCTCCAAGAAAACTAGGAGATTTGCCAAAGCATACAGGGTCAAAGGGAGTCCCCAAAACTGTAGCCGCCCTTGCAGAAACAGCAAGCTTGGCAACGGCAGCCTGGTAGTCCTGGGAAGCAGAGTCGTTTGTTCATCTGGAGAATCGAGAGCAGCACCATGAATCTTTTTTGCATGGGCAGGACTTGTAGCTTGTCTTGCTCATGTCAGTGTCCAAATAGCTCGGCCTGAAAAATGCAAGGCATGGCATTACACTTGCTGTTGAACCCTCCCCTCATTTCTGAGATCCTGCAAGTGCTCCTGTCCCTGCCAGAAGGTTGACTGCTTATTGGACCAAACAAAATGGAGAAAAACAGGAAGAAGAGTGCTGTGATGTTGTTCTGCAGTAAGACTTCTGATGTGTTAGACATCCAAAAACCTCAGTGGATACGCATGCCGTCTTTCAGACAGTGGTCTTACAGTGTCTTAGGGTTTGGGAGCTTTTTAAGCTAAAGGGTAAAAATAGATGGATTCAAAACAATATGAAAACAGTCACTATTCTCTTCACATTCAGTCATAGGATTAGGTAGAAGACACTGAGTGATGTCCAGCAGATGAACAATTGTTGGCCCTGTCCTAGGATCACACCCTGTGTTAATTATCAGTAGTTAGGCTGTGTTAAGTTGTGGTTACAGCAGATGTGTGTGCCATCTGAAGATGGCTGTGCTGTGTGCCCCCTTGGAATGCATTTGATGGATTATTTCAGTTTCTGCTTTTGAAACTACTAGAAAAGTGAAAACATTATTCTACCTTTCTGCCTGCTTTATCATCTAGGCAAGTTCTTGCCCAAGCGGTGCTAGTCTGTTCAATCTACCTATGGCAGTTACTAGGTGTGTGCATCTTGCACGTCATCTTCTTGCATTTATTCAAGTACAAAACACTCATGGTAACCCTTGTAACTTAGTAAACATAGAGCTTTTAGCGGTTACCACTCTACTAGTATGGAAGACCATTCACGGTCATCTTCCAGGGAGAGGTGTTTTTCCTTCCTCCTTTTAGGCAACATTTCAACTTTATCCACTGCTGTCAGCTGTATCCTATTTTTTTATGTTTATTGACTCCTCCTATAGACCAATTACCCTCTTACTCATCATTTAGCTGGGTTTTATATATATATATATACACACACACCCCTTTTTTTCCCCCCTAAGCAATACTGCAACCCTATTTGATAATTTTGGGTGGGTCTTTTGTGGTTTATAGCATGAGAAAATAGGCCATCCAAATATTGTAGTAATTGGTGTTGCAGCATTTCTTACATAAAAAAAGTGAGTTTGAGGTTCATGGAATGGCAGGCACCTTGAAGCATTCGTAACTTTAATGCATTAAGATATTTCCTAACTTAAAACCAAAATAAAATCCAACTGCTGACACCACTTGCTTCTAACTTCACTGTATCTAGCCAGATCATACTGAAATCATGCAAACCTTGTTGTGGAGCCCATGGAAAGGGAGTGAGATCACTGGAAATTCAGCCCAGATCCGGTCAGGACCTGGCCACAGTTTACTTGTTTGGTTCACAAACTCTGGAGACCTGGTTCAAATTGTGGCTGATGAACACTGTGTACTATTATCCATGTACAAATTGCCACATGAAGGGGCAATTTTTCTCTTCCTTACATGAAGCTGTTCTTTATTGAGCTCTGTGGCACCTTTTTTAGACTTCTTCTGGATGTCATTGGTGAAAATGAGAATTGTGTACAGGAAAGCTAGAAGAGAAATTAATATCTTAAGAACTGAGTAGGAAGCTCGGGCGGTAAGCTGGAAGCAACAAGGAGTGACCTGTATCACGCAAGCCTCTGGGATTAAATGTCAGGAAGTTACCTGTTCTCCTCCCGGCTCTGCCAGCTCAGACCTTTTGTTTGGAACTAATGTTGGCCCAAACTGTTCCCTTCTGTCACCGTTGATCCCAGCTCCTTCTTCCCACATTGTCCTTCCACCCCTCACATGCACACATTTGTTTTCTCAGTTGTAAACCAGTTGCAACTCAGGGGCTAGAATAAACCCCTCTTATTCTTTTGCAGTATGGTTCATCGATGCGGTTCCTGATCCCAACCCATGCATGCTTGAGTTAGGAAGAGTGACAGTATGCAGCAAGGCTGGGACCTCCCTTAGCTGGCACCAACTCCACAGTACAAGGCCCGTGGACTGGTGGTTTGAATTACCACCCACCTATGGGCCTGTTGTTTTATGTTCTGTCCCTACTTTCCCCTTCCCTAAAGCCAGAAGACCTTGCACATGACCATCCATCTCTCAGAGATGTTTGGAGGATTAAATAGCTAATACCGCTTCAGGCCAAGATTTCTCAAGCTGATACTAGGCTTTTAAAATTTACTTGGGCCTGAAGAGTCCCAAAATCAGGCTCTGAATTTCGGAAGTGTAGCATGTTTGACAGTGATTGTATTGAAATAAATAGATTTACGTACACTTCCAGAAGCCTGGACGTGATTGAAAAAACCCTACATTTCCTGATCATTTGAGCTTTCATGGATGGTATTTACTGACACTCTTTGCCCCATTTCTCAAGTTGTTTAAAGGGATGAAAGAAAAGTAGAAAAAATATCCTGCATGAGCTTTTAAACAGAGAAATATAAGCCTCCTTAAAATGGATTAGCATAATGTATTTAAAATTTCAAAGAAATACAAAGATTTTGGCATGCCACACAAAAAAAAGCAGAATTACTGTTAACACCTTTCGTCCAACTCTGAAAAGCATGCTTTATTATATGCTGTCTGCTGACGCACAAAGTATCCATCTTCAAAAGTGAACTTTTCCATCTCTACTGAGAACAGTGATCAGCACCACCCCAGCATTCTCCTTGTTCCCATACTCCTGCTTCTTACTGCATCCGAACCAAATAAAGATATTAATAAGGATTTAATGCAAGTCAAGTTAAAACCTCAGTTTTTTCTTCTTAACAGTGCATGGTTGGATTAATTTGTGAGACTATTGTCTCTTTTTCATCCTTACTACACTGTTTATCACCTGATTGAGGTGTGCTTGTATTTGCGGGCAGAGAACAAGAATGGAAAAGATAATCCTCAAGCTGCCTGAGAAATTAAGATTGCAAGATCATTCCTGTTTTCCACACAAACACTGCTATAAGAATCATGATCGAGTGTCCGGAAGTATTTGCTTTTGACAATGAGATAAAGATACTTTTCTTTCAAATAATGAAAGAAAAAATTAATTTTTTGCTTAGCAGAAAAAAGATCTACCTGACTTACCAGGCAGCGGAACAAGCCGTTTACACTTGCAGAGGAAGGGAATAGGTAGCTCACATCTTGCACTTCCATCTGCTGCCTTTACTTTGGTGAAAGGCATGTTTCAGATGAAAAAGTAGTCCAATGTTTGGTATTCTGATGCCTGGAGTACGGGAAGAGTTCAGCACATGTCTTGTCGAGAGGAGTGGGCATGAATAAAAATAATGGATAGGTCTTAAATGTCTGATTTGTATTTGTGTTATCATATTTGGGAGCATTTCTGTTATATTTATAAGCACATCCTAAAGTGGAGCAATTTTATCAAGTGTGAAAATGAGAGTCAACCACTTCAGGCAGTGCTGGAGTCATCTTAATGCAGGGCAATAATTTGCACCTTGGGAGTGCAAAAATCAGAGCCTAAAAAAAGGAGATAAAGTTTTTTTAAGATGTTCCCTTTTTAAAATGGTTGTCCTTAGTCTTTGTTCTACATCTCCTGAAAAGCAGGAAGAGCAGAGGAGCAGGAGAATAGCTAGTGTGGTCAGTAGAGGAGGAGCAGCTACATAGGGTGGGCTGGGTCTGAGGTCCCATGACGTGACATGACAGTGCCCTGGGGCTTAGCACCCTCCAGCTGTGAGTGAGATGTTCCTGCATGAGGGGAAGTAGCCAGCTGTCCTAGCCGGTCCTCAGCAGAAAATCAGAGGGACATTCACGTGTTTATTGCTATACTTCGAAAAGAAGCAGCTGGTATCGTACGTTATCTGTTTTCGTCTTGTCCTTTTCTGTTGTTCCTTAAAGTATCCTTTGTACAGCTGCCTGATATATCATTTGCAAGTGAGAAAGATTGGCTCATCTGAGCAGTGAACAGTTTATTTTCCCCAGGTTTGTAGGAAGATGCTGGAGCCAACGGTTATTAGCGACTCCTAACGTTTGAATTCATCTCCTGTTACTGCCAGTCAGAGATCAACAGAAAGATTACACAACTAAATAACTCATTTCAAGGGGATTTAAGCTCCTACATACCTCTTCCAGGCTTTAGCTGTGTCTCAGCTTCCCATTTGCAACAGGAATTCCCATCTCAAACAAATTGCAAATCTGTGATAAGTTATGAAACACCTAATTATTGTAGAGGGGAGAGGTATCTGAATACAATGCATAGCGGGGGTCTTGGAGACACAAGGTTATCTCCTTGTGTGTGTATCTACTTCTTCCTTACTGGGGATCTTGCTAGTTTTAAAAAAAAAAGAGAGAGAGAGGGAGAAAGGAGAAATTACCATGCCTGGACAGTTCATTATGCCATTAAAGTTACTAGAATTTTTGTGTGACTAACATTTTACAGATTTTATGGAAAAAACAATGCCTTTGTCATCTCCATGGTTCTAAGAATAATTTGGTGATTTAACTCCTTGGAAATATCTTTTCTTTTTCATCTGCTCATTTCCTCAGCCCTACTTTATGAGAGAGAGAGTTTTCGAAAATATTCCAAGAAATGAAGCAATACAGGACAAATGACTGAGTTTTTGGAATGTAGCGATGTATTTCTTTGGGAATGCTTGAAGCAGATGAAGTGATAGAACTGTTTCACTGTAGCTTCAGCCTGGAGAACTTGTCATTTCAGAGCAGCTGGAACATTGGCACAAGCTCCCATGTTATGTTTTTCCTTTAATCCATTCATGATTCCCCCCCAAATTATTCCATTCTTTGGCTTAAAATGAAAATAAGTAAATCCATTATGTACCTAGAAAAATATAAAGCCCTGGTCCTTGCCTTATGCAAGCCTCTATTCACATTCATAAAACTAAACTAATTTGCTCCAACTAAGAATGTAGCCTTTAATCCGTTGTCCAGCTATTAAAACAGAATAATCAAGAATTATTTATTGCCTAAGGTTCAGATGGACTTAAGTGCAAATGTACCATAAATCCTTTCTCTCTCTCTGTTTTTTTTTTTTTTTAAATCCAGCCAGAAGTCTCTATCCTTCCAAGCTTTAAATTCATCTTGTTCTCGCAGGTTAGGGTTGACAAGGAAGTTCTCTTTCCAGCTGGGAGGCATGCTCCATGCTTTCTTCCTAAATATTTTCCATGTTTTTTGGTGTGCGCTTTACACTCATTTTGTCCAAGTAAAAACAGCATGAAATAGTGTAGTCATGCAACCTGTCTGAGGTTATCGCTTCGGAGATTTCTTGCCCAGACTATGTACTGCAGGTGAGAATCTCTTATCTGAAATGAAGGACCAATATTAATTTCAGTATTTTCCTCTTCGTACCTGCATGTTCCCCACTGCTGGCTGAGGATTCAGTAGAAAGCCATGACTGTGGAGGAGACTAGAAGCCTGCAAAAAACAATGAGGACTGGGCTGCTCTTTCTCTAAAGTCTGGATCATTTTGTGGGATAGAGTTTAATACAGCTGGTGCACTGGAATTAAAGCAGAAAAGCATGAAACCATGCTCACCATTGCTTGCTATTAATGATCATGTCTGTGTCGGTGGTTTTTTGCACCTCTGCCAGTTAGCTTTTGAAGATTAACATGCCTAATGAGTTTATCTGAGGGAGGAAAGATGACAATAAGGTATCAGAGAGAACAGATCCATGGAAAAGTAATGATGATGGAAAACGTGGTGAGTGGAAGGAAAGCAATTCGTAAGAGAAAGGTATTAGAGACCTTTCCTTTCTTTTCTCTTTTTCCCTCCTGAGGGTGGGGGAGTGTGTCCTTCAAAGTTTCTGTGCACCACAGTTTTTTCCATTTCAAGGCCAAAAAGGACCATTGCAGTAAATCAGACTCATTTCCTTTGTAGTATTAGCCACAAAACTTCCCCAAATTAAGCCTTGATCAAAACCATGTGTGGAGAAGAGTGCAAAAGGAGCCATGCCATGAAAAATCAGATGTTCCTTCTAGGCAAAATATGCGTGCTTCGTGTAGCTGGCACATCCTAATGCTCAAATTTGGTGCAACTGTGGAGCCCTGCCAGAGGACCTGCCACTTCATCAGGATGGTGGCCACGTGCTGAGGCAGTGAGACAGGAGGTGGTAAGGTTAAGGCAGGGTTGGCTGGCCAGTTGAGGCAGGGTTGTCCTTTCTTCTGTGTGTGTGTGCACGGGTCTGTTTACTTTCTGTTAAGAAAAGGAAGACATAAAATTACGTCATTGTATAGATAAAGGCATGCTGTGCTTAGATCTTGGTGGTTGCATGCAGTTCTGGGCCAACCCAGCTCAAATAGGCAGCAGAACTGGAATAAATATGGACAAGTGTGTCCTGGTTTCAGCTGGAATAAAGTTAATTTTCTTCCTAGTAGTTGGTATAGTGCTGTGGTTTGGATTTAGGATGAGAAGATTGTTGATAGCACACTGATGGTTCAGTTGTTGCTAAGTCATGTTTAGACTAGGTCAAGGACTTTTCAGCTTCTCATGCCCAGCCAGCAAGAAGGCTGGAGGGGCACCAGAAAGTTGGGAGGGGATGCAGCCAGGACAGCTGACCCAAACTGGCCAAAGGGGTATTCCGTACCATGGGACGTCACGCCCAGTATATAAACTGCGGATAGTTGGCCTGGGGGACACCACAGCTCGGGGATTGGCTGGGCATCCGTCAGCAGGTGGTGAGCAATTGTATTGTGCATCACTTGTTTTGTATATTCCAGTAGTAGTAGTAGTAATAGTAGTATTTTTAGTATTATTTTCCCTTCCTTTCTGTCCTATTAAACTGTTCTTATCTCAACCCACAAGTTTTACTTTTTTTTTTCCCGATTCTCTCCCCCATCCCATCAGTTAGGGGGGAAGTGAGTGAGCGGCTGCATGCTCTTTAGTTGCTGGCTGGGGTTAAACCACAACAAAGTGTAACACAGGTTATCCCAGGTATGAGATGTCTTCAGTACAAGGAAGAGTAAATAAAGTAAGACTTTTCGGGTTTGATAAAAGAGATTATGTTGGGAAGCAGGTCTGTGAATTCATGTATGGTGCAGAGAAAATGAATGGTGGATCCCTTAACCATTTACATAGTTTAATATTTCTGTATTAAGCTAAAAAGCTTGTAGTGAAATTACAGTGCAGCAACTTTAGACAAAAGTGAAGAACATCGTCTTTTTTTTTCTTCCACAAAACCTGTGCTAATAATCTCGTAATTCATTGCCGCGGGATGTATTGAAGTCCAGAACTGTAAACAATATTTTTAAAATTATTTTACAAGTCCATGAAGGGTAGGCCTGTTAGTGATTACCAAATGCTGTGGACCAGGATGCGACCTACAGATGCCCCCTGAATCACTAATTTTCTAGTAGCTAGGAGGGCATTGTAATCACAATTACTTTGTGACAAATACGTTATACAAATATCTGTTATATTTCATGGGTCTTTTACCCTGACCTTCCACTGTTTGTACTTTTAAAACAGGACACTAGGCTGGACGGATCTTTTGGCTGAGGCAGTATGTCAGATCTTACGTTCCAGGATCCAGGAGAATTGCTCCATATACATTTCAGTGCTTTTCCACTGCTTTTCCCCCAAGAAAGAGGTGAATTTTGCTAGTTTTAAGAAAATAAGGCTGACAATCTTCTGGTTTTTCTTCCACATTTGCGTTTTCTTTCAGTGAATTAATCTGTACAATATCCTTTATTAAAAAAACAGTACTGAGTCTTAGAGACTTGATTCTAAGTAACTGCATGAAACCTGCCAGTCCCCAAGGCTCGTTAAATACTTGTTGAAAGTAGATTTTGCAAAGTTAGGAGCATACTGGGAACTTGCTTTCAAAGATGGGACTTTTCATTAAGCTTTCCTATGAAAGCTGCATCTTTCTTTGTGCTTCCTTTGGCGGCCTGAAGGATCACAGTTAAGAGAGGCCAGGTTTCAGTCCTGGAAAAGCACTGTGAACTGTTGAATTTGCAGGGTATTTTCAGATAGCAATATGCAAATAAATTTTAAGTGAGGAGAAAAATATGGACTACCTGAATAGATGAAGTACATATTTTTGGTTGCAGGCATAAACTGTATCTTGGCTTAGACCCCAGCAACTCTGTTGAACCCTCTTATTATATCTGTCTGAATAAATCCAAAGCAATGCCATGAAAATTCAGCAGTGAGTCCTTCTGAGGTAATGAGCCACTCTCAATTTAAGGAGAATTTGGCCCACCAGGTGAATGTCTCCTTTCAGCACTCAGCAGCCTGTCCAGATCTGCTTCTCCCGTTTGAGATTAAACAGTATTTCCCCTACCCTCGTTGTAGTTCTTTTAAAGTTCATGAAGTGCATGCCTGGGAAGTACACAAAAATTGCAGGCATGGACTCAAGTATCACTTCATAGGAACAAAATCCACGTCGAGGTCGCAGTTTCTCTAGCGATACTGACAGAGCACACCGAGTGAGAAAATGTGATGCGGAGGTGTGTGCAGTGCCAGCAGCTCATGCAAATTAAATACTCAGTCCCTTTTATTTCACTTGTGTCAGTGATTTCCTCAGCCAGGCTTCAGTGGTTTTAAAAGTGCAAACCTGCTGCTTTCTTCATCACTTGCAGGGCCGCTGGGACCTGCACTCAGCATGCTCTATGGGAGTCAGCAGCTGCTTAAATCAGAGAAGGCATGTGGCTGATTGAATCACCTGTCATATTGATTTATGGAGCTCGAAGGTCATTTCTTCGTGGCTTGTAAGTGATTTTCTTTGGATTAAAAATATAAAAGAAGAAATTGTAGATGACCTCTTTATTAAGAAAAATGTAAAACTAGTGAATAAAGACAGATTTATTTTTTTTTATAATTCCAGTGGAGGAAAAAAAACCTTTCTCCCATAATAGCATTCATAGTTAAAAAAAAAGGGGGAAAAGAAAGCTTCAGTCACAACTGACAATATCTTTACAATGTACTGATCTATCTAGTGGTTTCTGCCTTGGTGGTTAAGTACATTGCCACTTCTCTTCAGACTGAATTTAGGTACTTGCTGTGCAAGCTCTTGTCATAGGTTAAAAAAAAACCTGCTTACAATGCACATGTAGTTGCCTGAGCTTCTTGTTCTAGTTCTGATGTTGCCATTTACCCGGCTAGCATCAGGCTCTTCATTTCATGCTAATTTTCAGTGCATAGCTTGTGGAGAAAAATGCTGTACAAGAAAAAGAAAGAGGAACGTGTTCTGTAAGAATACAGCAGGCACACCTGAGGTACTACGGCAAGAGATCTATCGCATTTTAATGAGGAATCATTTCTTTGTCTGGAAGAATTTATCTTTTTAAGCCCTTAATTGAAAAAAAAACCAAGAAGAAAAGCTAAAGAAAACATATTTTCATTTATCTTCATTACGCTAGTCTGAGTATGTCTGGAGAAGCCTTTTTTTTCTGGCATGCTAGAAGTCATGTGCAACAGCAAAACTTGGCCTATTTTTTTTATTCTTCATAAAGACTTTTCCTCATGCCTTTCATTCCTTTCACCCATCACTCCTGAGTAGGAATGTTGTTGATCGCATGGATAAGACTGAGAGCAAAAATCCATGAAGACTCATGAGTGCTGAGTTTCACCCTTGGTCTCCAGGTATCACATGCATCAAATACTGCTTCTATTTTTGTGGAAGCAAAAAGCTTTTCAATAGTGAGGCTCCCGGTCACTGAGTAATACAGAAACCAGGGCAATGCCAAGGCTATTACCCATCAGGAATCCTCAGAATAACCAGAAATGCCCCATGGGAGATTCGGAGCTAAAATAAGTTAAAGCTCAAACTATGCAGAACAGATTTCAGAAATTCAAATCGGAGTTTGCAGAACTGCAGTCCTGGTGCAAAGTCTGTTTTTTCTGCTTTTTCACCTTGCTAATGAATCGAACATTGTTTTCTCATCAAACACCAGGAAATTTTGTTCCACAAACCTATGCAATTGCTGCCTTAGCAGCTGAGCTTGGTTTCAGTTCTGGCAAAGGAACTAGGTGGATCCACAGGAAGAACTGCAGAAATACAGAATTTATAGAACTGCTTACAGCTCTGCCACAAAACTCTGACAGCTTAAATTAAAAGTAAGGCACGGATTAACTGTACCAGCATATACCGTTAATATAGATTTATTTCTTTACCACTTTGCACTGATAAGTCAAAGCTGATAAAAAAAATGCACCCTTTCAAAAGAGCTGATTGTGATGCCTTAGTGATTACTCTGAATGACAGCCTCTGGGACCGCAAAGTCAGGCAAGGTGGATGAACTGATTTTAAATGCATAGTAATTTTTACCTTTAGAGACAACTCAAATCAATGTTTTCCTTTTTTACTTTCCAGAAATGTTCATCATAACTTTTCCATTATTTTATGTCCTTTTGAAATTTTAGGTTCCATACAGGATGAGAAACAGAAGTGCAGTAATTCTGTGAAAGAAATGGTTGTTCCAGCATTTCTGGCTTCTCAGGGAGGAAATAAGTACTATTATATTTTCCATATAAAAGAATAAACATATGCTTCCAGTTGCAGTGACCTTTCGGATTAAGCGAACAAGACAAGAGCGAAAAGCAACATCTTTGTGAGAGGGTGGATGGTGTTGGCCTGATTGCTGCTGTCTGGAACCCTGCTAAATAATTTATGCTTGTTCAAAGTGGATGTACAGTGCTACCAGATTGCAGGGGCACGTTTATGCTCACTGCACAGGAGTTCAAATGTCAACATAAGGCACCAAACCAAGGGGAGAAAAAACAAGTGGAAGGAGGGGGGGAAAAAGGAGAGGCAGGCTTTTCTTTTTTTTAAAGGCAGTCAGTGCACCAAATAGTGGCTGCCTCCTGAACTTCTACGTATGTAGGGATTCAGGAAACACAACTTTGGGTTGCTTCTTACACTCCCTGCAATAGTGATAACCTCATAACATGCAGTTGTCTTGGCAAGTTCATAGCCCATTTGCTACAAACCCAAGAGATCTGGATAGTTTGGGTAGACCTAGGCATCCAGGCGCTTATCTGAAGCACGGCTGCACTTCAGACTTGAGTTACTTTTTTAAGACGTGTTCCCTTTTTTCCTCTGCCATGCCAGATGCTGCGAGTGACTCCTAGGAGGGAGGGAAGGCCCCTCTCTCCCTCTCTGCCCACGGGAGGAGCTCACAAGGCCCTGCTGTGGTGGCAGGGCCACCAGCCGGACCTGCCGTGAGCAGCACGTGCCTCCTGGCAGTGCTTTGCCCTAGCAGGAGCCTTGCTCGAAGGGATGTGCTACACTGGTACGGGCAGTTCCATACCCTCACTGGAGGTCGCCGTGGGCCAGGGCTGTCTGGTCAACTGGCAGCTGCTCAGCCAGACCTTGACGTGTGGGATCTCAAAGCCGAAGAGAGACCGTGATATTTTTATCACAAGGGGAAGTACCGCTATAGAAGATGAAATGTCAAAGGGATGAGGATCTTGCTCAGCATTCAGCAGATTTTCAGTTTTATCTGGTTTTTTTTCCAAAATAAGCATGTCTTTAGAGGAGGAAAAAACAACGAAATGAAGTTTTCCTCATTTCCTGAGCAAAATCCAAACATCAAATAATTACAATTTGCTTTTGTTTAAATAAATAAAAAAAAAAAGTC
Source organism: Sagittarius serpentarius (assembly GCA_034782735.1). NCBI lineage: Eukaryota > Metazoa > Chordata > Aves > Accipitriformes > Sagittariidae > Sagittarius > Sagittarius serpentarius. The sequence continues at coordinate 5,790,375 of JAVKLA010000010.1, read as the reverse complement.
ATGCATACATAGTATATTTATATTGAGATATATACTTCTAATTCTTACAATTATTTTTGCCTTTTCTCACAGAGTAGTTTTGCTTTATTGTCAGTAGCCAGGGATGGCTGTTTAGCAGCCTGCGGTAATGTCTGCATAGTGCTGCAGGTCTCCTTGTTGACCTTCAGACATTTTACGTTGATAAGAAGTTACTATTTTCTTCATCTTCCAGATGAAAGATAGGTGGTGGCACAAGAAGTGTCCTTTTTTTGTGGGGTTGTTTTTTGGTTTTTTTCCTCGAAGTTGCTCAAGGAGTTGGTGCAGGGCTGAGAATGATGGCCATACAAACCATGCCCAGGAGCTCGGTTCCTCCCAAACGTGGCTGCTGTGTTTCAGCAGTGGGTGAAAGCAGAGGAGATTTGCTGCCGCTCTGAGGAAAGCCCCACAGAGACATCCTTCTGCAGCAGTCTGTGTTAGGAAGAGAAAGGTATTTGTTTAAGACATTTAAGATATCAGCACAGAAAACTTCCTTACTGGTTACTACTTTGTAGTTCAGATGAGCCTTTAACAGATATAATTTGGCTATGATATTTGCTGTTTTGAAGTACGGCTTTGTAATCAGTGACCTTAGTAGAGAGCAATACACTTTTTCCCCACATAGTAGGGTTTGAGGAGAGAGGATTGCTCTGGTTTTTGCCCTGGGAGAGCAGGCATGTGTGCAGCAGACCCAGCAGCATTTTGGAATAAGAGCCTAAAGCCTATGAATGACAAGTGCTATGTAAATCAGAGGTAGTGAAGATACGATAAGATAGGAAGTAATAAATTCTGGAAGTATGCCTGTCCACTTGTATACAAAGTTTGGTTTAGATTTATTGTAGGATTTATGCTGTGGTGTAAGAGACTGGGGCATAAAATCATTTGACAAGCAGTTCTCCAGAGAAGTGGTTTCAGTCTACGTTTGGCAAAGCCCTTATGGCCTGTGAGCTACTTCTGAGGGGATCAATGACAGGTAAATAAGAAAGCAAGGTACTGTCAATAAAGTGAAATTTCACTCATCAGAAGGCTAAAACACCACTAAAAAAAATTTAAGGGACTGCAAATCAATTTAGTTGCAAATCTTTAACCTTGGGTATTCTGCGTTAATACAGATTTGTAGGAGGGCAGCAGGTGGTGGGGAGGGTTGAGTTTTTCCAGGGCTAGACCATGGCATTTTTTCTCATCTACAGTAAATGTAAGGAGCCAGTATCTCATAAAGCCCAAGTGCAGTATCTTCCTGCTGGAGTTGTTGAACTGGAGATGAAATGGGTTGGTACTATGCAAAGGTTCCTGTTGTACCAGGATTTGGGACACCGAGATTTTATTTTTAGCACTGTGTAACTGCAGGCAAGTCACCTTCTTTTAACAAGCTTTGATTTCTTCCCTATAAAACAGAAATGATATACAGAGATACTGTGGAGCAGAGTCACCTCAAAACAGGTTTCTTTTATCCTCCAGCTCAGGAAACCAATCTTATGAAGCACTTGTCCCACAGAGAGTGGGAGGAACTCATAGCTCTCTCAAATATTCCTTATATTAGAGGTAATGGTGACTGACAGTTCTTCATGATCCATGTTGTCATTCCAGGAGCTGATACAGTAGCTGAGGCTAAGACAGCTGAACCAAATCAGCGGAAATGAATTAATGGTTTGTCAGAGCCATATCTGACAGAGCATTTGCAAGTTTAGCTTCCCGTTGCATGACCACTTTTCTGCAATGTTTTGGAGAGGCAACAGTAGCCTTGAGAATGAGCACTTCCACAGTGGAGCTGTAATTTCTATTTCTATAGTCATGTAACCTTCTCTGAAACTAAGTAAAGCCCTGCTATGGTGTTAAGTGTACTTGATTCTGATCAGAAGGGGGAGTACTCGTTTGTGTCTCAGGAGAAGAGTCTGAAGAAAATCCGTTTAGCTTTGATTGGAAAGAACAGAAATGTGCATTCAGACTATCATGTACGGATTTATTTTTTAATTATTATTCCTTGTCTTTAATTATCGTTATTAAATTTCTTCCCTTTTCTTTTCCATGCAGTTCTGCCATTAAGTGTTCAGACATGAATTCATGGAATTTGTACCACAACATATACCACCAAACTGCCTGGTGGAGCAGTAAACAACTCATGAGCGAGTTTTCTACAGTAGCTGTGGAAACCATAGGTGTTTCCCTGTGTAATTCAGCTATTTGGACTATGTAAATAGGGATGGGACGGGGCAGACTGGAAGGCACTATTCTCCCCTTGACACTCAGATTAGCAGAGACAGAACCAGTTTAGTACTAAATCATTAATTTCATTTTGCAAGAAACAAGGAACGTTGAGTTGCAAGTGTCTCTGCATTGCTGGTTTCTTCCTGGATGTTTTTGCAGTCACAATGAAGTCCATGTGCAATATAAGATAGTTGTTTTCTATGGATAAAAAACTAGTCTGGATTTCAATGGATGTTCTATGCATAGAAAAAAAAATACATGTACGCAAGGGTTAAATAAGTCATTATTACCATGTACACTGTAAGGAACTTATGTAGGAAGAAGTGTCAGGTAGTTCTCAATGCAGTGTTTTGCCAGAAAAATTTAAGTGAATTATGGAGTCAATTACAAATGCTTTGATGGCACAGGCAGCAGGAAAGTCTGACCTGTGAGATACAATGCACCCTTTAAGCTGCAGCCAAAGATCTAATTAGTACTATACCCAGCTGCTGCAACCGCAATCTGCCCTTCTGGGCCATGTAGCTTTATAAGAAGTAGCCTGGTAACCTAAAAAGTCAATATGTGGTTTCTTTCGCACTAATATGCATTTATCTCAATCACAGAGCCAAGGACCAGGAGAGGTATATATGATTCTTCCTCAGTGCAGGAGGAAATGCAGAAATCTTCTTGAGGCCCCTTCCTAACTGACTTTTCCATGATTTCCTCTGTCTATGTATGACTTCTGAAGCGAGAACAATGTTTTTGCATAAATAATTGCCCTGAATTCACCTTTGGAATGTGTCTACAGGACTAGAACTTGGCAACAGATAAGGTCATGGGTATCTTCTGCATAAGCATCTGCTTGCCAGCCTTTAGGTGGTGCTTTGGTCGTCTGTAGACTTGACTGCATTTCTATCCCTGAAGTAGGAAGCCCATGTCCTAATGTGGCACGGACTAAACATTTTACACCTAATTTAGGGAAAACAGAGGATGTCTTTGAGGAGGTAGTAGGCAGGAGTTGTTTTTTTATGTCAGTGACTCACATAAAATGCTGCTACCATTACAGTCTCACCTACTGAAATTGCTTTCCATGGTCTGGGATGAGGGATTTCCATACCATATTGTAGATTATCAGTTTTGATCCTGAAAATGGACAATAATGGTGTAGCAAGCCTATTAATAATAAATCCAACACAATCTACAGTTCATAACTAAGCTCCAGAATGACTTGCCCAATTTTAGAATGAATTCTGATAGATGTCACATCCTCATTGCACCTAGTCTAATCTTATTACGGTTGCTTAATACAACAGGAGGGAGCAGAAAGTGTGTCCTTACCTGAGCTGTTCTAGCTCAGGCTATCCAGGGGGATACTCTGCCAGCTGTGCTACAGGACTGTAGACTTGGGCAGAGGGGGTGAAATGAGAAAAATCCCAATGTTGCAGTCTAAGACATTGCTCCTGCCAGCTCTTTTCCAGGCCAGGCACCCCTGGCAAGGGCTTCAGCAGCTGGTGTGGCAGAAACAGGGCTGCAGGATCCCACATTAACAGTGTACGTTGCTCAAGGTAATCAAGCTGTTCGGTGATTGACTGAGAGGATGCTGCTGCTTTGAGAGCATGTTTGGTTTCTGTCGCCTCAGGGATTTCTACGTAGCACTGCATTGCCTTGCAGGGACAGAACCTGGTGCGGTGCTCAGCACTCTGGGGTCCCAACTCCCACTGGGCCCCCAGGAGCTTTGGTGAATATTAATAATTAATCACACTTTTGTGATATTTTTTCCCCACACACGCATCATGCCCCTCCTTCATTGGCTGCTGTAGGCGTAACCTCAGCCTCCCCGCCTCCAGCTTCCACACAATGGGTCTCTGACACTGGAGAAGACTCGTTCCAGCTGTGAGTAAGGATGAGACTGGGCTAAACATGCTTTTCCATGCAGCACAGAGGTTTATAGGGAGAGTTTTCCAGAGGAAGTGTGTCTGTTTATAAGGACCTGGAGTACACTTCAGTTTCAAGACAGTAATTCTAGACTTAAGGTTGCAGTGCTGTCCTGGACCCGCTGAAGTCTTTTGGTAATTGACTGATGTACTGTGAGAGGCTGGGATCTAACTCTGGAGACATTTGGGATGATTTCACAAACTGTGTTACTTGGAGAGGGGAGTAACTGTGATATGGGGAGCCTATTGCAACGCCTTTGGCTGGCAGCAAAGGGAAAAGGCTGGACTTAGTTTCTACAGACCTCTAGCAAAGTACTGCCCTGGGCTGTTGCCCAGAAAACTGGCTATTTTTGAATAGTAAGTCCTCCTTTTGGAGCAGAGATTACTGATTACATGAGACCCTGGCTGTTTCTCTCGCACTGTCTCCCCCATCCCACGCACACGGTGTGTTGATGTCAAGTCCCATAGCTCCATCGTGGTGCAGCCCGGATGGATTCGGCTGGGTGGAGGGAGCCCTTACCAAGTGACTGTTAACCCTGCGGTGTGAGGCTGCTCTCATCTGCTCGCTGCATCCTGGGTGAGATCCTTCAGCTAGCTGCTCCCCATTGCTGTCATTGTCAGGTGCTTTTATTCACTGCCTACCCCTGTGAGTTGTTTTCCAGTTGCCTTTATTGTGAATTGGGTGTCCCATAGCCCCAGGGACCCATAGATGCTCCTTGCTCTAGCTGGAAGACCAGAGTCTTGCTGCCTATCCCTTGTTCTGGGGTTTCTGTGCCTCTAGGCTATAAGCCTTGAAACCGTGCAGTAGCACGATTCGGCACATTCAGGAATGGCTGGCCATTTCACACCTTTTTTTGCCAGCTATTACTTGCTCAATTTTATGGTGTGGCTCCAAGACCTTTCAGACCCCACTGGTTTCTCCTCATTCTCTCCATTCTCCTCTACCAGTGGTCCCACCCTTCTTGGTGGCCACTGCTCTGCAGCTTTTGGGAGGAGGACATCCTTGCTTACTAAGCCTTAAGCCACATTCTGCTATTTTTGAGATGGCTTTCTCTGAGATATTCCCTTTTTACTTCTTGGCTGCTCTTTCCTCCCCTGTGCTGGAGAGTCCTCTGCATGCAGAGTAACTTTTGCAGGCTAGGTCCAAACTGTGTCAGTGAAAGCACTGAGGCAATTTTCCCATGTAATAAGTACACCTCACGTGATGCTTAAATCAGATTAGAACGGTGCCCAGGGTGTGTTTTTTAATAAACAGGAGAAGAAAATCCTATCCCACCCTACCACCTTTCCCTCCGGTTATAGAGTATTTCTTTTAAATTTGTCTTTCAAAACAGCTTAAAAATGGTCTTTTGGCCTGCTGATTCCCTTTCATCAAGTAGCAAGAAAACCACTCTGGTCCTTTCAATCCCGGTGAGCCTCAGTGTATCTAGTCGCAAATAAAGAATTGTCCTTTTTTAAAATATAATCTGACATCAACATCCAAGGGTTAAATTCAGCCACAGTTCAAAGCAAGGCAGATTCTTATTTAATTTCTTGGTTAAACTGTGCTGTGGGAATAGTACACTATTTGCTGTTAGTATTAGCTGCGTGGTATCCCTGGAAGTGTAAAACGGGTGTGTGGTAGAGTAAAAATGGCAGTAAGTGTCTAAAAGACCTCCAGCTGAGAACTTTTATCAGGTATCTCTGTGTTTTATTTTCTTTCTTCCATGTTAAAACTCATCTGTTGTAAACTGGCGTAATTCTATTTGGGTCATGGCGAGGATTAAAGGAAATATTCTACTTTTCTTCTTACCTACGCAGAGGAGGAGTTTCAAAGCTTTGGCCATGCTTGGCGTCCCTGTGTTTCGGATCCACCTGAAGGGCTTGGAAGGGAAAGCAGAGAGCGGACCCCGGGGAGAGCGGGGCAGGGGTTACTCGCTGGCCAGGCTGGCAGCAGGGCAGCGGGAGGACTGAGTCACAGCCCTCCATCCTCTGCCTCCCAGCCAAAAGTACCTCCCTCCCCCTCTCTTTAACATTAATACAGGCATTTTTTCTGATTCCTCAGACAGCACGGTGGAACAGCAGTCTAGCCTCAGAGGGAACATGATGTGCAGCACTTAGGCATTTCTTGCTTGCTATATTCTTCTATATTATTTTTTTATGAAGTGCTTTTAGTTTCAAGGAGCGGCTGACAAAACAAATTGCTGAGAGGAAGCCATTGCTACAGGAGCAAAGCCTATGCTTACTACAGTCTCAGCTTAAACACATTTGGTTTTGTGAGCTGGCCCATGGAGGGCTGCTTGGGGAGCCACCCTTTGGGAAGGTGGTGCTGGTGGCCCTATGCCAGAGGTGGACGTGATGCCTCAGGAAGCACCACCGTGCTAGCGTGAGGGTTTTGGCAGCAGGCAGCGTGCCCTTTGCCCGCCTGGCCTAGCCCAGCAAGGCAGGGCAGGGCCCTGACCCTGCCCTCTCTCCAAGGGAGTTTTGCTGGGTGCTAACGTACCCAGGACGTGCATGCCAGCCCCCCAAGGACAGCCTGGCTGGCTCCTGCAAGGAATAGGAAGAGGGAGAGGGGGGCAGGCTGCGGAGCCATCCCGTCTCCTGCCTTTACCCGCTCTCCCTACCTGTCTTGGAAAAGGTGCCACACAGTTGCTGAATGTTTTATTTCCCCATTGTGTGTGTGTAGCTCAAAAAAAAAGGTGTAGTTTGTGGAATCTGATGGCCAGGGAAGCAGGATTTGGAAGGTAAATAGGAGCTTAAAAGAACTTTTCCTGTTGCGAAGTGCTGAGGATGACTGGGGGTGCCCCATGAAGATGCCCCACGATGGCACCGACACCTCTGTGCCCACCTGTCCCCGCACTGTTGGGCAGCAGAGAGCCTCCACAGCACCTCCCCATCCCCACCCCAGGCTTCTCACTCATCCCCATGCCCCAGCCCTGGTTGCAAGAGACCCTCTTCATCCACACACGCCCAGCGCTCTGCTGGGGCTGCCCAAGCAGACCTGTCTCCTCTGTTAAGCTGGGGAAGGAAGAGAGAGCCAGTGGTGTCCCTTTCACATTGCTGTGAAGTACGGTCTAGGTGAGATACGTGCCGTAGTATAATGCAGGCAAGGAAAACACTCTTATTGAGCACAGGGGAAAGCCCACGCGTGATGGGAAAGCAGAAGGGAAGGGAGGAGGGATGAGTTTGGGGCAGGCGCTCAAGCTAAGGATTTCTTGGCTATTTTTATGCCTTAATTCCTATACTTAAAAATGACTCGGTTGTTCTTCCTCATATGATATAATGGCCCCATGAGAAATTTCCTAGGTTAACAAAACCTTGCGCTTGCATAACATCACTTTTGCAATATATACTTCTCCCCAGTGAGCAGCCCGGGGAGCAGAAAGGTTAAATGCTGCAATTGCCAAAGGGCTTGCCTTGATGGAGGAGCACAAAAAACCCGAAATTTCCTCTGTAAAACTCCTCTGGAGCGCAGCTCAAGATGATACAGAAAGGCGAAGGCTGACTCTGTGTTTTATGATGCTAAAAGCAAGGGTTGGCTCACGTGGGGAGTGCTTTGCCATGTGCTGGACACTCTTACGTCAGAGGAGGGCCTTATCCATGGAAGTCTTTGGGGATTCAATAGACTGGAGCGTACAGCTGCTGGCGGGATCAGGCTGGGTTGTAGGTGGACTCTCAGGAGCACGGTATCCTATGCCATGGTCCTGGATGAGACAAGCAGCCTTGTCTCAAGCTCCCTGTCCTGACCACCAAATACATTTTTCTGCTGAAATACCATCAAATAGGGACTACCTTGTCTGCACATAGCAGTGATAGCGATCTGCTGCTTTCTCTTGTGGATGGAGACATGGCCTCTCAATGCAGTAAATGATATGGGAATTACAAAGTAACTGCAAGGCTAAGCAAGAATGTTTTGTTCAAGAGGAAAAAAAAAAAAAAAAAAACAGAAAAAGCAATAAAAGGGATAGTCAGGGCTGGCAAAATTGCAGTGTGGGAAGGATGGGGGACAGAATTCAAAGAGCTTTTGGTTCATTAGCAGGCAAACATGCTGTGACAGCTCATTGTGAAACAAATGCTTTTCTCCATATGAAAATGCAGGTGTTTATTTAAAACAAAGGCTCAGGCTGAAATTACTTTCTGTGGCTGGCTGCCTAGGTATATGTGGCGTCCTCGGTAATCACTGCTTTACCTGTTCACTCAGGAGCAGGGGAATCTAACGCCCTATAAATAAATGTATGATCACTCTCTATTTGTGCAGCATGTGGCCCAATGGGGACCTGGGGCTTCTAGGGACTACTGCAGCATAAATAATAACAGTAGGATGAGTACCTTGCTGTGAGCAAGCCCGGTTTGTTTTAAATTACGTCTTTTATGGGAGTTAAGTGAATCATATTTTTTTAAATACATAATTTTGAGTGCATATGATTCCCCAACTCAAACAGTGCATCTTTTCATTGCTTTTCTCTGCAAAGGGTTGATATATTTCAAGTATTCAGTTACTCCCAAAATGATACACAGTATTCCTAGGCATGGTTTCACCTGGACTCCATTGTAAAAGATACCCAGCCACTGATTCATAACCCGGAGCCATGAAATGTGCATCCTAGGCTCTAGTTTTTGTGTCAAGAAACGCACAGATCAACTTCTGCAGCATTGTAGAAACTCAGTGGGAACGCTGAAGGTAGGATAGATATCAAGATTTGTTTTGCATGACTAAACTTCCAGATAATACTGGTTGGTTGGTTTAAAAAAGACTCAAGAAAAAAATGAGATTGGAATCTATACTTTTTTGAAACTGAGAGTGATTGTGGGGATTATCTTGATTTTATAGTGTTGAGAAGAAAAAATGTTTAATTGGGGAATTTATTTTTTTTTAACTGGATGGCATCAATGTATTTCGTTCTGTTTTTTCCATTTCTATTGGTCTTACAGGGATGAATTTTAATTTACATGTTACTATTTTATAATGGTTTATCTGTCAAATTTCTTTGAAATTGATAGCTTTGGCTATAAGAATTAATTCTGGAGTGTTCATTTTCCAAAATGCTTTCATCTTTTTGCCCCACTTCAAACTGGAAAAATGTGAAAATATCAGTATTTTCTGAGAAGCAGAAGTGTCCCAGGCCCATTATGCAAAGCCCTTAAATGTATTTTGAAGTTCAATTCAGGTTATTGGGGATTTATGCATGTGTTTAATAACCTTGTTACAGAGCTATAAAGAGAAAAGAATAGCTTCACACTGTGTCAAAAATATTGCCATAGCCCCTTTTCAAGCCCATATTTTATTATTATTATAACTATAATTTAGAAAATTATTGCAACTGTCCATTAATTATTTTCTTGGCACTAAGAGCAGGCCCTTATAGACTGGCACTTTCTCAAATGTTATTCAGTGCTACATACATATACATACATGCATGTGCATATATATATGTATATATATGTACATATCCGTGAATACATTTAATGTGTAAATTAGAAGGTGTTTTCCTGCACAGGCTTCCAGTAGTTACAACAAACACATTCATAACAGGGCTGGTTAATTTTATAAACAAGATTATACTATACTATTTTTACAGTAACACAAATTTGCCTCTGACCTACAAAGTGTCCTTTTATTATAGACTTCAGATCCACTGAATGACTGAATGTATTTACATTCAAGTGAAAATCAATAGTGTGACATTACCTGCATGATGCATACTTATAAATTGGTGGGTTTAGTCCTTTGAAAAGCTCTAACATAGGCTCAATAAAAATTCAAGACTGTGTTTCAGCATTAAAAAGAGTGGAGACCTGCCATGTGGGAATGTATGATGCCAGAAAGGCTACAAGCTGATTTAATTGACTAAAATTCCTATTGCAAATATTGTCATAAAAATAAAATCTCAGAATAAAAAAAAGTATGATATTCAGCAGAAGTATTTTTAAAATCACATGCTGGAAATGAGGCAAAGCTTCATTTTTTATTTATAAGAAGTTGTTCATCTGTGAACAGGAAAAGTAAATGTTATGACCAAATTAACTTTGCATAAATAGATGTAGCCCATTTTGTGGAGGGCATTCAGCAAGAAAATGCACTTGTTATTTCTTCGGTAGGAAAGAAGAATGTCCTGTTTATGAATGTGTCTACTGAATTAGATATTTTCACATTGTTTGGGATTGCTGCATTAATTTATAAGGCTCTAAACTTGAAGTTGGCAATAGGGTTTTCAGAAATTTCTTTGAAGACAGCCAAACTGCAGGAGATAGCTCAAAAAACATTGCCTCTGAGAGAAACATTAAAGGCACTGGGAGAAATGTATATGATAACTGCAATCAAAAGTTTCAATCCTACCATGTCCTGACAGACTGCCACTAAGCCTGTGAAGGAAGATCTCCTCATAGAAGGCCTTCTGGACTTGCGCAGTGACGTATCTAAATAAACAGAACAAGGCAATACCTTAAACACATCTCTGTATTGCAGCTCCAGATACATTAGGTCACCATGGGGAGCTGTGTAAAACACTGAAAGTGTCTTTAAACCTCTGTTGCAAGAACAACATTGCTTCAATTTGGAGCCATGAAGTAGAAATAATGACTGCATCAAAATGAATGCCTCTATTGGTTAATGAGGGACGTAATTCAGAGAATCTTTATTGTCATGCTCTACTTAATTAAAAAAAGAAGAAGAAGAAAGTGAGGCCCTTCTTTTGGCCAGCGCTGTTGAGCCAGTAAGAGCGTACCCAGGCCCCAGGAAAGCACTTGCACATGTTCATTGAAGATAATGGAATTATTCAAGTGTTCAAAGTTATGTTAAAGATACACATGTGCTTTCAAGTGTATTACTGACTTCAGGCCATAGTAATAAAAGAAATAGAATTTTGGGATAACCACAATAAAATGAATTAAAATCTTGCGCATGAATTTGAGGGGTCATGTCAGGTTGCCTAAATCTCCCCACCAATCCCTGAGCCTAATGTTTCTGGCTATTGACTGGCTGTCGGCCTCCAGGACCAAACATTAAAACTATTACAGGCCAGATCCTGCAAACACGTATTACAAGGCGGGTCTGCGCGCTTTTTATCCCTCACAGTCTTTCTGTTGATACTCGAGTTACTTGTGCTAGAGTTTAGACAAGGTCCCCCCTTTCTCTTCCTTTTTCACACTCTCCTTTGAATAGTTTAAGTTTTGTCATTCATTATTTAGAATTTTGTTTTAGGAAAGATGCAAAATTTGGGGTTGAAACATGAGGATTTGGTATCTCTTTCTTATGTTGCTTGTTTTTGTATTGTAGCACTGGAACGTGAGTGAGATCTTGAGTGCTGACCATGGTACATACGTTCAAGTTTCTCAGAGGTAACAGGGGAAAGTTACTTCTACATGACACTAATTGGCCCAAAAATGAGCTTTCTCGTTATACCCTTGGCTGATTTGATCAGACATAGCCCGCTTTGACTTGAACGAGCACCAGCTGATAGTCCTTCCCTGTGTCCTGACAAAACCGCTTCCAGTTCTGGAGGAAACCAAGACATTTGATACTGAGAGTGCCACACACCAGGCAGAGGCTTGCAGGATAATTTCTTATTTTAATTCAGCCTGTTTGGATTCTGATGAGAATCCAACTTTTATTTAATTTTCTGCAATCAAGCTGGAAGCTCTCCTAGCTTCGGCAGTATTCAAAAACGTTAATTTCTCAGGGTGGTTGCAAGCAGCTTCCAGAGCCCCCTTTCCTAAGGCAGCACTGTTGAGTGCATGAGCCTCGGAGCCAGAAGCACTCAGGTTTTTGCAGCTCTGGCAGCAGGATGGTAACCCTCAGGCTTGTCTGCTCTGGGGCTGGGGATGCGGCTGCGGAGCAGACGCACGTGTGAGCTGCTTTGAGGCCAAGGGCTTCCAGGGTCTGAGGACCACTGGCCTCAGACAAACTCTCCAAGGACCCGTGTGGGGCCCAAAGTCTTGGATTTGGTAAAAGTTCAGTGAAAAAAAAGTGTTTGTTTAAAAGCAGTGTTTTTTTCAAGACAACTTTGTTTCCCTGTAAGATTTCCAACCTGTGCCACTGAAAAACCCATTTGTGCCTTGATTTGTTATAAATTCTTGGAGCACACATCAAAAGTCTTCATGGATGGAGCTACCGTTTACTTTGAGGAGAATTTGTGTTGTGTAACTGATTATATAACTAAATGTAATTACTTCTTTCAAAGTATACACAACAAAATCTCAGCATTTTTTGCCTATCGGTAGATCTTGGTTATTAGAGTTTATATATGAATTTTCATCCATGCCAAGCATGATGTGACCAGGCCAGATGTTTTCAGACCTACTCCTAGTTGAAGAATATGTAATAGCACAATTGCAGGTCTGTGTTCCACGTAGTGAAAATCAGACAACAAGAGCACGTGAAAATTTATCTTTTTTCCTCTCTGATGTTTCTCTGAATGAATCCAAGTGTATTTGGATTCTCTTATGCCCCTTCAGCTGGGAAAACTATAAGAAACAGTGTGGAGTAGCATTAATTTCAAGACTGGAAAACATTTCTGTGTCTCTTCCCACCCCCCATGATACGGAAAGGTTATATGTATGATACAAAATCTTTGTGGTTCTGCTTTGAAAAATGAGTTAGTAACAATAACTCCATCTTTGCCCACAGATCTACCCTCTGACCTTTGAGATTCATGCTTGGATTGCTCTGATGATAAATACGTATTTCTCTTTAACAGGCTTGTCTGTTCAGGAAGTGGCAAGAGGTTTGGGATACAAAAATGTGACCCTTTTAGTGATTCTGCATCACCCCGGGAAGGAACAATGCTCCAGACACAGGACCATGTCATTCTCCCCAGTGCCTGCTTGGGGCAACACGACCCAGTCTGTCCAGTGCTCTTCCTCCTGCATGCCAAGTGCTTGGAGGTACCGCCACTTTCAGACTGTTACCTGTGCCACAGGAGAGGCAGCTCGCCCTGCTGTGGTAAGGATTGGGCTCTCAGGACCACAGACAAGTGACTGGGCTTATTTTTTTAAGGAATAACTTAACGATTCATCTTCCTAATCTGGTCTGAGCCTGCACTGTTGAAGGCCAGCTGTGGAAATGCAGGAGGTGGCTGGCTGAATATTACTTCATTGGCCTGAAAGAAACATCCGACTAGATGTTTGGTGAGAGCTTACCTTCAGAATACCTAGCAGTGAAACATTTAGCTTCTTTAAATGACAACCTTTGGATTAGTCTTTGCAAACTTAGCCCCAAATTTATTTGAAGGTAACTGATACATCACGCAAAGCGAGTATGCTGGAATGCAATAATGCAAGCTAAAGTTGGGGAGGCATGTTCATATTTGGAAGGATGCGAAAACCAGACAGAGAGCAGACACACTTAGAATTCATTATAAAGCCGGTGAGCAAGGAGTGAACAACACCATGTTGCTCGTACAGTCACTCAGGGCTTTCATTGACATTCATTATTCACTCCTGTGACTCAGAAGACAGGAAGATGCAGTCTCTCATAGAGGCAATGTCTCAAAGTGAATGTGAACTTCTGGTCGCATCCAGGTTGTTTATCAACTTACCCCTTGTCCTCCCATTCTTGAACACACACACTTCTAGATTTTCACTTTCGTACCCTATGTGCAAGTGAAAAACAAAGTATGTCTAACATAAATATATATATCATCTAAAGCATAGCAACATTAAGGCTGAAGAGCTACTATTTCAGCAAATGCAGATGTTAAAGACAAAGCCCACATCCTAATCCAGGCCCCATGCAGAAGCGGAGGTGTTCAGACCACCCAAATTTAGCCACCCAAACTGGCTGATTAAGCCAGCCAGCTAGGCTCTCCACGTTCCCTCTAGAGACAATGGAAAAACAGAGGGGGAGAGAGAGACTCGCTTCCAGGGGCAATTCAACAAGCCTGTGTCAGGCTCCTGTTCTGAATTGCCTCTAGGAGACCTTCTCTATTAAGGGAGTTTAAGGAGGCAAGCCAGGTAACTTAACCAGCTAGGCTGGGTGCCTAAATTCAGTGCTCTGAAAATACCTCTTGTTGTGCCATAGAAAACAGTATCACGTATCTTTATATCTGTACGCAGTATCCCATGAAGCCACAAAGAAGTTCATTTTCCCACTTTCCTCTAGTTTTTGTGTGTTCTCCCCTTCTTTCCAGAGTTCTTTGTCCCTCTTTCCCTTGCACCCCGAGAGACCCACAAGTTATCTGCTTAGGAGCATGGAGGTATTGTTCACACACAGTGTATGTGCCGTCTAGTAGCAGAGGACATTGGCCTTCATTCTGTTCCTTGTCTCTGTCTTTCTAACAGAACGGTATCGTGGTATCTCATAATAAAAACATTTATAGCTGTAATTGTCTGGCATGACGGGGCCGTTTGGAAATCTCCTGATCAGGCAGGAGTCTGCTGGAAGATGGTGAGTTCGTAGAACTGAAATGCACTGTTGAAATAGGTCAATTTTGTTGGTGTTTTTAAAGGAAACCAGGCAAAGCGACTAGCTGCCTGGCTCGTTGGCAGGGCAGCCAGCAGGCAGGCAGGTCCTGAAAGACTTCATCTGTTTTGCCAGAACCACCACGATGCCAGCTTGTCACCATGACACTAAACATAAAGAGTTAGCACCTCCTCAGGATTTATCACAAAGTGAAAAATCTTTTTCTGGTCAGTTCTGAGCTACCTAAAGTTGTGCATTTTTTTCTCTTCCGCCTCCTCCCCCTTCTCTACTACTAGGGAAAACCAGTTCATCTGAGGATCCGTTGTTATGGTTTGTTTTGTTTTCCCTCCCCCTTGTTCTAGTGCCTCAATTATTTCCGATCTGCATGTTTATTGTTTGGAAGCGAACTCACTTTCCTGCTCTTTCACCCGATACTTCCTTCCAGAAGGTCTATCTTTCTGGCACTTGGAGAATGTGATTTCAGCTCCAGCCTTGCCAACAGATGAGCTGCAGGCAGCTGCTGCTAACTCCACTGCTCTCAGCTTTTGCAGTACGTACTCAGACACAGCAGGGAAGGAAGGAAGCAAGCATAGACCTTGGATATCTTTTCATGCTCCAAGAATAATGTTTTGAGAGACTTTATATAAGGCTTAATCAGGTAAGGGAACGGAGGCGACAGGGACAGGGTGGTGGAGCAACAGTAGTAGTTGGCTGTGGAGCCAGAGAACAGAGTCTCCGCAGGAAAATCCCACTGGAAAGGAGTACCTGGTCATCCGGGCTGGGGAATCGGCGTCAGCCCAGTGTGTTAACAACATCCCTGTCCTGTCTGCTGCTGGCTGTGGAGTTGGTGTGCCTTGGCCACAGTAGCACGATGGAGCCATAGGGCTCAAGCAAGGCTTTGTCCTGGTCCAGTGTGACTCTGTTGACAACCAAGGCAAGCCATTATGTATTGAGTTACACTTTCCCGTGTAGCCTGAGAGAAGGAAAGCTGGCCAGGATGCCTGTATTTGTCTTGAAATCTCCACAAAATGCGTCACTTGGACATTAAGAACTCTCAAGAGATGAGGGCAGGAGATGTGGTGCCATGTTGAGTCCAAAATACACAAAAGCCCGTATTAGATACCATTTCAGTGGAACATAATCAGTGTTCCTTATCTGAAGGAAGGCAAACTATTTGCCTGCCCTTCTGCCAGGGAGCCCATCTCTCCGGCTGTTGTAAAGTATGAGGAAAATAACCTTTATTAGGAGGTTCCCAAATGTGTTTTGGGGAACCAAATTGCAAACACGCTGCCCCTGTTCCGTCTCTCATCCTGGCCTTGCTCATCTCATAATGAAATAATGTAAATGTGTGCAGGAAAAGTGTTGACAGCTGTGTATCTGTTATGCCTAGCTTGACATGCAACTTTATTGTCTGCAAGCCGTTATTTTTTGATTGTTTTCTCTCTGCCAGGAATTCAAGGCAAGAAAATCCATTTTAATCTGAATAAAATGACAGGCTACCCCAATTTAGTGGAGATCTCATCAGGTCACCCAGGTGGGTAGTGTTAGAAAATTATACAGGGACAGGTGCCCAAAATAAACCAGCTTAGGTTTCTGTGCCTTCAATGCATTTATAATGATGATGGTGATATTATATACGTGCAGAGTACCTTTCATCCAAAAGGCTCCCACACTTTGCAAACTACACACAACACATAATATATCTGTGCAACACTGAAATACTTGCATTTTTTTATAGTAGCTTTGATCTAGAAGCCTCTAAAACACCAATGGATTCTTGTTTAAAGAGGAGACCTTCCAAAAAAGAAAAAATCCTCTCTGATGTGAGATAAATTCATTGTAATCACATGCTTTCAAAGTTGTGAACCAAGTATATTTCAGCCTCCACCCCAGAAAGCATTTGAGCACACACTAAACTTGGCAAACGTGCACCACCCAGTTGACTGCAATGCATTAGCTGAAGATAAGCGTGTGCTTAAAAGGCTTCCCGGACTAAGAATAAGAAGCTGTTTCTTGAAGATTCAAACCATTAGCAAAGAGGGAGGAGAGGCAGAGAGTCTGTTCATTGGTTCTCAAATTTAAACCTATTGGCTGCTGCTGTAATTAAGGAAAAATGCAACAAATCTTGGCAGGCAAACCCGAGTTTGCTGTGCTGGCTGGAAATACTTACACTTTCATCCTGAAAAGAAATATTCTGAATGCATTAAGGCTTTTGTGTGTCACACTGCTTAAGCGATGTGAAATGGAGAGCGTGCACAGAGCCAGGGCTGGCAGCAGGTAGCTTGGTTTAAAACCTTGTGCCATTTCCCCGCCATTTCTCGATCCTGTGTTTTGGCGCAATCTGATGCATTCCAAAATCAGATTGATGTTGAGCCCTGAAGGTAAATCATCTCAGGTAGGAATGAGTTAGCAGAAGTGAATTTTAGCGGCCCCACCATCCTCCACAGCTTTGCATACATTACGAACAGGAATGGTCAGGTCTCCTGAAGGAGCTGCATCATCCCACCATAAGAGAGAGCCCGTCAGCAATGTGTCAGGCTCCTTGGGACGGGTCGCTGCCTTGTCCTCACAGCATGGGGCAGGAGTGCCTCCGCTCAGTGTAAATACAGCCTAATTTACCATATATGTGGCAAGAACTGAGACGTCTTCTTAGCCTGTGTCTGCACCTCACACCCACGATGTGACTGCAGCTTGCACAGCCACGCAGGAGCTGCCTGAGGTGGCTTAGGCAATGGTGATGGTGAAAGGGTGGCGGTGAAGTCGCTTGCCCTCTCCCGCTGCCTGCACCGGTGCGCTTGCTGCTTCCACTGATGAGCGAAACCAATTAGCGCTGGCACGCAGCACTGCAAGCCATGAAGGTGGGGTGGTGGAGCCACTGAGGAGATGCCAATAAAGTGAATTTAGCCACTGTTCATTTGAGCAGCTCTGTGTTTGCTCGCTTCTTGTAAACAGGAACCAGAGGATTTCATTCCCAGTTTTGAAGGACAAACCAGCCCCCAGATCTTTTCACTTCTGGGAGCAGGAGCGAGGAATACGTCACTGAACTAAAACTACAAGAAACTTTCAGTAAGCAATATGCAATCCCAGCCTGGGGCTTGGCTGGAGCCTCAGCCTGACGCCTCCGCTCCCACCGAAGCTGTCGTGATCCTGGAAGACGCTCCTTGGCAAGGCACTCGCATTGCACGACACCTATCATGCGATGGAAGACCGATTCAGCCAACTTAGCACAGCAGCTTCTAATGAGAAACTCCCCTCTTTGCAGCATCTGGCTGGTGGGTTCCCATGTGAAACCTAGCGTATGGCCAGCCTCTCCCCTCCCCGGTTAGTCTTCAGGTATGCCTCCCTTTAAAAAACTTTGGCCCCGTGATTTAACATTTCTGAGTGTAGGAATGGATGTAACTTCACAGCTGCACATTTTTAATAGGTTTGGATTTACAGCAAGTAGTTTTATTTGGAGAGAAATACAAAAGTAATTGGAGTTTGGCTGAGGATAGACGTGGTCTAAAGTGACTTGGATTTTCTTGTAGCACAAAGCTACCCAGCGTAAACAGATCTAAAAAAAGCCCATGAGGAACATGGACATTTTCTCTCTGAAGGCTTTTTCAGCGCCGAACTTGTAATTAAACAACAAAGGTGTACTGATCGGCTTGTGTCACCCACTTGACATACACTGATAATTCAGACTCACCCAAACACTAATACGCACAGATGTAGGAGGCTAAATTTGGAATAGCCTGAGTAGAGTTTTTTTGAATGCTTCACCAGTGCACGTCAAATAAACACTGTTGCCAGGATGTGAGTCAAGCATCATTTTTAGCAGGCAAGCTGGACTGATCAAATGTCTGAAAAAATCAAACTCGCATAGAATTATTTTATGAAGCTGCATCAGATTAAAACATTAAAGCAAATAATTGGCAAACAGTTAAATCACAAGCAGCATTTGCAACTTTTATGGCCAAACACATGGTAATGTTAAAGGCTTCAGTTTTACAGAAATGTTTATAGAAAAAGAAAAAAGGAGGGGGAAATGAAAAAAAGAATCACAGAGCCTGTACTTGAACCTAGAACATAGTGTAGGGTCTTTCACATACCTGTACAAAGTGTTAAATGATGTGTGAAAGCCCCTTAGGCCTCGTTCGCAACAGGCAAGTACTCTCAGAAGCATGAGGCATCCAAATACCATTGAAAAATAGAGGCTGTGGCAGGACTGGATGTTCTGCACCTTGCAGGTAACATGGCCAAGGAGGATGGGCATGCGCCTTTACACTGGGAACTGACCTTTCTTCCCCCCTTTTGGGTAAGGGCCGCTTCACTTTTTTCAGAAACAAGAAATGGGGTAAAATAAGTCCAAAAAACTAACTCTCACTAAAGATGTTTAAGATTAACCCTCACATGCCAATAAATGTACATACAGAAGCACTTATGATAGTCTGGGACCCAAGCTTTGCAGGCTTCATCTAGGCAATGGAAAAGCTAACTCTGAAGTTACTCACTAGCTGCAAAAATGGATGTGTAAAAATGTATATATGCCCATGTATAGGAAGTGTTTGCTGATTGGTCACAGCTCTACTACTGAACTTGATCTAGTGTTAATCTAAATCTAACTAGACAGCTTTGGGAGAAAAAAAAGAATTAAAAACTGAAGGATGCATCTTTTTGGTGAATCCATTTCTCCAGGATATAGTTTAAATTTGTTGTTCTAACTAGTTACATATTGCCATTGCTGAGCCAAGACAAACACAGAATTAAAAGTGTATTTTTAATGTTCTGTTCAAAAGAATGAGGACTGTAGAAAGTTGGCTTTTCTTGAGACTGGTACCAGCAGAAAACACTATGGCATCATGCTGATTTCATGAGTATCATTGTATTAAATTGTGAGCATCACATCTTCACTGCCAACAAAATATCCCAAAACATCTGAAAACTTGTTCTGAAGAGAATTCTTCAGAAATTGATGGCTTGTACAGATATTAAAAATCTTTCATCACTATTTTTCCTCTTCTCTTTCAAAAGCACTTACAGCTCTCTGGAAGAAATATGTAGCAGGATGGGGAAAAAAAAAAAGTGAATCCTTTCTATGATGGACGGGAGCCCTGTCTTCCACTGAGGTAATTTTAATCCAACTTGTTATATTATCTACAATTAGATCAACATCTGCAAGTTTCAAAATGGTTCTGGAGAAGCAGGATTACCTGAGAAGTCAGATGAGGCTTCAAACAGTGTTGTCCACGTTGCAAAGACATGGGGTAACCCTGCCCATGCAGGAGGTCCTTCCTCATTTTCTGCATGGAAAACAGCACTTGCCAACACGGCTCCAGAGCCTACAGACCCCTAAGTGCCTCCTCTAGTATTTGCAGCAGCATGATCTCCTGTTGAACTGTTATGCCATCCAGAGAACTTGTGGTATGTACGTGGTATCCCTTCCCTGAGAGATATCTTGCTTTGCTCTCAGGACATGGGAAGATTTTGTAGTAATTTATGGGCTTTATATTTAACATTAAATATGAATGGTATCTTTTACATTATTTAAATCTTTTATTTATCACTTTGCAGCATGTGCAAAATGTGTTTCCTCTTGTCTCCTGCTTTCTGGGGCAATACAGAATATTTCCCCAAAAGCTATGCAGCCCTGAGCCACCTGCCAGATTCCCACATATTATAGTATTTTCGGCCAGCTGCTGTGGTAGCTGTTCATGCCAAGGGCAAGAATTCCCCTGCTCCCGTTTTAGCTTTCGTGCAGCCCGGAGCCTGCTTTCAGCGGGTGCCGAACTGTGAGCGTAAGACCTGAGTAAGAGAGAGTTAAAATAAAAGGTCAGAATTCTCAGAGCCCATAACCAGTTGGTGGAGCCCAGGTATCGTGTCCTGTGCTGGGTGTCAGTGAGATGCATCCCCTTCCTCCCCTCTCTAGTGCTCTATCCCAGTCCTTCACTGGGGGCTTTCTAGGCAGAATAGCAAATATATAGGCATAGTGATCCCAGAGGAGATTTTTTGGCAGCAAGTACTGATGTGGCTGATTGGTGGGCGCTGGTGTTGTACTGCTGGCTGGGCCACTCTTAACCCCAGCTCTGCCAGGGACACACCGCTGAACTAGGTGAGTTCGAAGGTTTTCCTATTTTAAGAGCTAATGCTGGCCTTGCCATGCTTTTCTTTTCTTTTTTCTTTTTTTTTTTCTTTTTTTTACTTTACAATTGGATATCAAATAGGCTTTTATTAATATTCTTTTCTGATGCCTAGCATTTCTAAATAGTTTCCAGTTTTCTGGTGGACGCATCACTTCCTCGTCAGAGTATTCAGAGATACTTGGGAGTGTTCAGAAAACAGTAGCCTCCTTCCAAGTGACCATTTGTTTTGGGTGCCCAGTTCAAAACATATGCTGGGTATGGGGTTTTGATTCTTTGGAAATTCCTGACATTCCCCTCTGGAAGTCAGATGTCTCAGACGGGACATCCAAGATCATGGGCTGCTTTTCCGAAAAAAGTCAGGCCACAGTGCTCCAGGAATGTATTTAATCACACTCATGTCTGCAACAGAGGAGAAATACCATCACTGCCTAAAGAGCTTGTTTCTGCAGACTGCTGATACAAAGGAAGATCATAATTACTGACTCTGCAGGCACTGTCAGAAAACATTGTAAACACGCACACAGAGAAACTTCCTTCTCAAGACTGGTTTGGACCTGAGCAAAGTTATCTTTTGTGCTGAGTTAATGCAGCTCAGTGATTATTTCTACTTGGGTTCTGATCTTAGAAAAGGTACAACAGTCCAGAAAAAGATAAATCCAAGTGGAAGAGGTAGATGAACATGTCTGTGGAGAAAAAAACACTCTGATGAAGAATATGCTGTTGAAATTGCTGGGAAGAACCTCTCTGGATCCCTGCTCAGGAGGTGAAGAGGCTTATGTCTCACTGCAGGAGAGATGGAAGAAAAGGTTGTGCTCAGCCATTGAAAAAGTCCAAGTGGAGAAGAGGACATCTGGGAGCAAAAGACCTACTGCCACTTGTAGCTGGTAGCTGAAGGGGCTCTGGTGGTGTAGAGCCGGGCTCCCACCAACACAGCTGGGAGCTGTGGAGAGGAAATGCTAGAGAGGTAGTGCATTCTGGCAGAGTTTTACATACAGTTTCTTTAGCATCTCTGAATTTCACATGGTGTGGAAGGTCTGAATGCAGCCTGCGTGGGAATCCTGTACATGAAATTGTGAGGAAAAAGTGGCACATCTTACACTTACTGAAAAAAAACATTTCTGACTGCAGAATTAGAAGATTCATGGTAATAATGCTTCACTCTCTGATATCATATGTTGAGATATTCATGGGTAGCTCCTGAAGAAATATAGATTTGATAATGAATTATAATTGTATTCCCTCAGGTAGCCTTAACTTTTGAGCAGAGGCCTATGCTGCCCTTCAACTGACCTGAAAGCAGAGAAAGAGATACCACCCGCAGCTTCACTTGCTTTCTAGGATCTGTACAACAAGGACCTGGGTGGTCAGTGCCCACTGGCACTGCTCAGCAGCACCTGGCCAGCCTTATCTGCCCTGGAGGGGCGATGGGAGTTGTGGGGCAGAGTTGATCCAAGGGCATGTCCAGCTGTTCATTTATCTTGATTTTTTCAAAGCCCGAATGTCCAAGTTTCACATAATACAGTGCTGCGCAACTGCTGCCTGTTGAGGGTCTTCTCAGGTAGCATAGATTGGGCTTTTTGTGTGACACAAAAATATTAGATTCCTTTTGGCTGTGGTGAGCAGCTGATTACAGCAGTGTGTATAGTCATGGCAAAACTACAGAAAAGGATAGGATGCCTCAAGTAAAAGGGTTAACAGCCTCTTTTTAAAGTGGTTGTTGAAATGGGCAACTTCCTGCTTGCTGTTCCGAATTGTTCTGGTGGCTGATTCACTCAGAGGCTGACCTCCACTGCTCGGCTGCTGGGCAGAGGGAATTTGGGGGCATGTGGCTGTGAGAGCAGGACAGGACCCCTGTGTCATTCTTTCATTCTTGTTTTTCAGGCCTTTCCATCTCAGTAGATCTCCCTCAGCATTCTCCAGATTAAGCTCTTTGCCACATCTACAGTAGCTGTGGAGACATCCTTTCTCAGGATGCAGTGCAAGGCTAAGGAAGGTTGAGAACTTGGACTGCAAATACAAATAGTGTCTTTTTCTTCCTGGTGGGTATGTTAATCCAAACAACCTATTAAAGAGTTGAGCCAGTTCTCACATACTTAATTGTATGTCTTATTTGGGTTTTGTTTTGTTTTGTTTTTCTCTGCAAGTCTGAACAACTGGTCCTGCTCATTCTCACCTTTTTCCTGTTCGTGCTGGTCCTGGCTTTTTGCTGTGAAGCATGTCTCCCTTAGGAAGTCAGGTGCTTTAAAGGGAATTCTTCAGCAGAAGTGTAAGGGCAAAAACAGTATGGTCATTTGTCTTCATATGCAAAAAGAAATTCCAATGGCAATTCTGAAGAAATTCTTCATTTCTGACCACTTCTTCCATCTGGTATTTCCTTTTGTCCTTCCCTTCATACCTCCCCCAACTGAGCTATGATTTATTAAATACATGCCAAACCATTGTATTCTTCTTGTACAGCCAAAAAATCAGTGCATGTCCTAATGATTATCTGCCTCAAGTGTAATACTGTAGAATATTATTCGTACTACACAGGAGCAGAAAACAATCTCAGAACACCTTTGGAAGTGGGTAAATTTTTCCACCAGTTTCCACAGGCTTTGGATCAAACCCAAAAGACGTCTCTCTGCTGCAGTCATGGATCACAGTCATAACAAATTCATGGCAAACTGGGCTTGCTTCTTTGGGGAAATGTGTTTAGTCACAGAGTATATCTGAAAGGTAACACCTGCTTTCATCTTGCCAGCCTCCAAACACAGAGCATGGAGTGGTGCACAAACATGCAAAACTGCATTTTAACAGCATAAAGCAAATTTTGGATTCTGCTGTGCCCTTACTCACCTTGAGTAGGATTTCACTCCATCAACAGTATTGCTAGTTTTGACAGAACTTTTTGGGTGAGGAGCTAAAGGCTAAAACATTGTTTCTTCATCTGTGTTTTTGAATATGTATGGCAGAACCCAAACCTCATAGAAGAAACCATTAGCACAAAATTATTTAAATTGGAACAGACCTCTGGAGGTCTGTTGTTCAGTTTTAACTTTGACTTCATATTATTTTCTCAATTCCTAAAAAAACTCAGGTATCCCATTATTGGGATATACCATGCAAACTATTAAATGAAGGCATCTACAAACTGATTAATCAGAACTTACTCCCACTTGTGTTTGATGATAATTCACAGAGCCCACTCATGAGGCACCTTAGGTTGGGAACACACACACAAAAAACGCCCAGTTTCTGTCTTGATGAACTGCATCAAAATAGACCTAAGTGGACTGACTGTAATTCCCCTCCACCAGAAAGTAAGTTGAGAGTTGGGGTCCTCTAAGAAATTCCAGGTAAAATGATAATACTATAATTGCAAAAATCAGTAGTGGCTCTGTTATTGTGTCCCACATGTGGTGACAACAGAGAAAGCCCATCTCATTTGGAAACAAACAGACTTTTTAGTTAGTATTCTCTAAGTTTTAGTAAGGACAAGTGAAGACTTTTGTTGCACTGCTTAGCATGGATAATTAGAAGGCTGTTCTTGGTTACATTGGTGCAACCCAGGGCTGTCAGTGGAGTTACACTGGTATACCTGAAAAATGTTTCACCTGTTTCTTCTCAGACATACTTAAAAACGCTAAGCTCTTCAAATGGCAAGTGTAGCCCCACATCTCAGACTTCTGTTTGAGCGCTAACTTTTGCTTGCCCACTGCCAGGATTTACTCCTCTGCAGCCCAAACATTCCTGGGCAGGAAGCTTCATGTCTGCCCAGCCTGTGGTTTTTCTGATTTGTATATGAAGTACTAGAGGGACTAACTGGTTTGATGGATGAGAGGTGTCAAAGTTAGACCATATGGCCTGCTTGGTCTCTGCCTGTGTCTGCAAATGCAAGCAAAAATATGCTGGAATTTTTCTTCCTTTGGAGTTTCTTTCAGGGATCCCATTACAGAGTGTGCTTTTGCAGAGCCTATAATAACGGAGAGGCAGTTAAAATAAATCCTTGGGGTTTAAAGTTGGCAGCTAAAGCATGCCTACACAAAAGGTTGTATGTGAACTAGGCTTTCTTCTCAGGCTCAATGACATGACATTAGCTGAGGACACAGCTCTTGTAGCCTTCCTCCCACCCCAGACTTCTGACACTCCAGCCTTAGTTCAAGCAACAACGATGTCTTTGATGCCTTAGGTCAGATTTTTTTTATCATAGTTAGATCTGTCTGTCTCATGTGGATAGTGCAAGACAGCCAGAGTATGTAAAGAAGCTTATAACTAGCTGTCCAACTTCCAACGCTGATTAACTAATTTGCATCTTTTTAAGACAGAAGGAGCCTTCCTGAAATACAGCAGTGAGCAGCCCTGCCCCTAGATCTTAGGAGAGCTGCGGTGGTAGCAAGTGTGGAGGCACATCCTCAAAGATGGGAGGACAGGCTCTCTGGTAACGTACACCTTTTGCAAGAGACTGAAATCTCTGGCTCTAGAAAATGAATGTATGCAAACCCTAATGTGTTTGTTAACATAGGTTTAAGGCTTGGAAGCAATAGAATAATTTATGTATCAGAAACTGCCAAACTCTGGCTCACAATGATCTGACATTTCCCATGGGATAGTGGCACCTTTTTCTCTGTTCTGGTAGTCGTACTACAGTGAAAGAAGGGGAAATATGTATGTATATATTATTTACTTTAAATGTTAATTTAGCAGAGACTTAAACGTTTTGATTCTTACAAGAACATGTAATCTTCAAAGGCTGAGGAGATATTCAGTGCTAATATGAGGAAGGGCCCAAACATTGAGGTACGGGATGCCTGTTGAGAGACTGAGCTGAGGAGTGCTCTGCCTACTCCAGAGGTATAAAATATCTGAAAGAACACAGGGAAAATTCATCCAAGGCTGTGCCAAGCCTCTTCTGCTGTCTCCTGAGGTTGCCTTTGCTCAGATCAGAGGTGAGGGGGGCCAGAAGCAGCAGCTGGAGCTGTTAGGGCACATACCGGGTTGGTGTGGGCTGCCAGCAGGCAGGGAGAATTGGAGAGTCTGCTCCACTTCGAGCTGTGAGAGGGAAGTGTTGGGAGGGGACCTGCACCTTATCACAGGTGTTTGAATGTCATCTTTGCTGTGTTCCCCTGCCTTCTACTCACGTAAGTGTGCTGCACCTATGACAGCCTCTTCCCTGTGAAGTAAGTGCTCATGCACAGGAGGCATCTCTGGACATCCTCATGAGTTTACATAGAAAAACAGATTCTTTTATGCAACAGAAATTCAGTAAGAATATATTTATACTGGGGATCACCTTCATTAACCCTACCTGCCTACAACCTGCACACCAACTCCATAGAGGATTGAATTCCAAGAGAGAAAAGGGATATGAAAGAGAATTGCAAGTGTGTATATTAATAAGAACTGGTCAAAGTATGGAATAGTTTAGGAGAGAATATCTAATGTTTAACTACCATTTCATGCAAAATAATCCATGTTTCATGGGCTTTCCCGTGCATCCTCAGCAGTGGCTATGAACTGACCATTAAAAAGATACCACCTTAGTATAATGAACACTGTCCCACAGGGTTTTGCTTATGTGGGAGCAGGCATCACGCTGGGACAGAAGGATTAATTGAGCTCTTTAGAATTCTCTTTGGTCTGCACCAGAAATACCCAATATAATACCTCTGAGCTGATTATATTTTAAACCTCAGTTCCTCAAGCATTTGGGCTCTGTACTGTCCTCCCAAAAGGCAAATGCAAGTTCAGTACTTTTGGGGGTTTTGCTTGTATCAACTCCTTTGTTTTAATACCACTTAACTTTTACCTGGCCAATTTGGTGCTCCTTAGTGTACCAAAAAGTTGGTGTTTTCACTTGGAGGGAATGTCATTTGGGATAACACCATCCATCACTTTGGCCCTTACCCAAAAGATACAATTAAATCTCTATTAAAGCATTGGGACTCCAGAACACTGATCTTTCACAGATCATTTCATCAAAAGGCTCAAATAAGTAACTGCTTGTAAAGAGGATGAGCCAAAGCTTCTGGTGGGTATATGTGCATGTATATAAAAATGAAGTGTATGGGATTCTCATCCTTTCACAGGCAGAATTTTAAGGCTCTTCTTTTGCAAAGGGTTAAACATATAGTTAAGTTCATGTGTGTTTTAGAAAGATCTAAAATGTCTTACTTTCTATCCCACCAGGTAGAGATTCTTTCATTAGTCTTTGCTACTTTATAAATGTATTTTACTAGTTAGAGTCCAAAGGCAACAAGGGGCCCTAATGATACTTACTTTTCTGTATAAATGAGAAGCAAGATTTCCTCTGTACTTACATGTATGTACTCACATAATGAATATGTCCCCTTTCACAGTGCTTGCTTTCACAGGACATGCTCTGTGCACATAAACACATACACAGGCAGCAGTCCACAAAAGGTGGAAGCAAACACGTGTAGAGGGTAGTTTTGAGACACCAACTGTTAAAGCTGCAGCCTTTTGGGAACCTGGCAACCCTACACAACACCTGACCTGTTTTTGCGATGGAAGTTCTGCCCCGGTGCCTGAATGTGAGATTGGTGTCTGCTTTGCATAGGCAGCTTGATTATGATCACAAAAACAATGCAACATATTTACATGTGTGAGTATGTGCATCATAATGCAATTCAGAACACATACACTGCAATTTTTCTGTAAAGCTCTTGCCACATGACTGGGAGTTGATATACCCATCACAGGAACACACTAGCCATCACAACATATAGTTTCTGAGTGCTGCGCTCAGTGACAAATAAATTAAGAAAGACCTAGTCCTGGTCCCATTGTGGTTGTCATTAAAGAAATGGTTCTCCTTACTCAGAACAGGACAAATGCCAGTATCTCCTGTGACTTGTTGCTATTCAAAGGTCTTGTACTCAATGTGGGGCATCAGGAAAGTAGAAAAGAACGGAAACTTTGGAAAAAACGCCTTTAAATTTTTTTTTAGAAAACACAGGGCTGAATTGCCAACTTTGATGTCTCTTTATAAGGGATGAACCTCTGAATTTGCAGGAAGTGCATCTGTCCTCTGAGGGGAGAGGGAATCAGAACTGATGGAGATTTGTACCACCTCCATGCAACTTTGCATGTCTCCTTTCTGAAGGGCCTTGTAACTCTGCCTGTTTAAGGGCAAGCCTGCAGGTGCAGATGTAGAGAGACATCCACACTCCTAGTCAGCAGAGCGTAAGCCATTCAATGCCCTTCTGACTGCAAGCTGTCATTTTTTGTGTTCAGAGTGAATGAACTAATGTGAAGACTGCGTTGTGTTCTACCAGAGCATGTAGTCCATCTGAGGGCATTTGTTTCATGCCCTGATAAATGGCATGAGGACATGTAAAAATATTTAAGGGTACAAGAACAGCTGAGATAGTTTGGGAGTGCAATGCAGAGTGAAAGGAACCAAAATTAGTGCAGTCCAATTCATACTGGCTTGTGGGAGAGACCCCTACCCCAAACCCTGGGGACGGTTGATTGCAGTAGACCAAAACAGAACAAGGACACACTTAACAAGCCATGACTAAGGGTCCACTGGTCAGGTTTGCTCCTGGGCCTTCTTATACTCATACTTGTTTCTTAGGAAACATATCTATAGCATCCTTATCAGACCTTGTCCAAGCCACTGTGTCTTAGAGATGACACAAGCCAGGGTAATACATCAATGTCTGCACCTCAGAGCGGAGATGCACCTTCTGTCAGCCAGATGCAAAGGCGTTCAAGACACAGCATTGTCTGTTCTTTGTCTGTCCCTCCATGATGATAAGCTATGCTTGTGTGCATTGTCTCCTTGTTCAGGCTACTCTTGTGTCTGGTGTTCTCAATTCTGTGCCTTGGTTCAATTCCCAAACCAAGGTTCAAACTAATTCCTGAGCATACTCATACCTCACTGCACTGAGTATGTGCACTGGCTGTCTTTTAGGACATCTCCGAGACAGGTTAAAGACTTATTTTGAAAGCTTTCCCTTCACACATGGAAGACTATCCACCGTTAAAGCATTTCATGGTGGGCCAACCCAGGGGTAGCAGTTCTCTCTTACATTCTCTTAAGGTCTCACCGTAAGTCAGGCAAACTTTAAGATGACTTTAACACTTTTTTTTTTGAGAGTCTTGAGTTATTCAGCTTTGCAGACTCATTAAGACCTGTCAAACTCAAACTTTTCCCCTGCAAGGCTTTCAGATGTTTTGTTGTTACAGGATTTCTGGTTCATAGAATCATGGAATCATAGAATCACAGCATAGTTTGGGTTGGAAGGGACCTTTAGAGGTCATCTAGTCCAACCCCCCGGGGGGGGTGTTGTGGTTTAACCCCAGCCAGCAACTAAGTACCACGCAGCTGCTCACTCATTTCCCCCCCACACCCAGTGCGATGGGGGAGAGAATCGGAAAAAAAAAGCAAAACTTGTGAGTTAAGAAGAGTTTAATAGAACAGAAAGGAAGAAAATAATAAAGATAATAACAACAATAATAAAATGACAATAATAATAATAAAAGAATTGAAATATACAAAACAAGTGATACACAGTGCAATTGTTCACCACTTTCCAACCAATGCCCAGTTAGTACCTGAGCAGCACTCACCTCCAGGCCAAATCCCGGCAGTTTATATACTAGGCATGACGTCCCATGGTATGGAATACCCCTTTGGCCAGTTTGGGTCAGCTGTGCTGGCTGTGTCCCCTTCCCAACTTCCTGGTGCCCCTCCAGCCTTCTTGCTGGCTGGGCATGAGAAGCTGAAAAGTCCTTGAATTAGTCTAAACATGACTTAGCAACAACTGAAACCATCAGTGTGCTATCAACGTTCTTCTCATACTAAACCCAAAACACAGCACTATGTCAGCTACTAGGAAGGGAATTAACTCTATCCAAGCCAAAACCAGGACAGGGAGACAGGGACATCTTCTACTAGATCAGGTTGCTCAGAGCCCCATCCAATGTGACTTTGAATGTTTCCAGGGATGGGGCATCTACCACCTCTCTGGGCAACCTCTGCCAGTGTATCACTTCCCTCATAGTAAAAAACTGCTTCCTTGTATCTAGTCTGAATCTAACCTCTTTTAGTTTAAAACCATTACCTCGTCCTATTGGAACAGGCCCTACTAAAAAGTCTGTCCCCATCTGTCTTATAGGCCCCCTTTAAGTATTGAAAGTCCTCAATAAGGTCTCCCCGGGGCCTTCTCTTCTCCAGGCTGAACAGCCCCAACTCTCTCAGCCTTTCCTCATAGGAGAGGTGTCCCAGCCCTCTGATCATTTTTGTGGCCCTCCTCTGGAACTGCTCCAACAGGTCTTTTCTGTGCTGAGGACTCCAGAGCTCCAGGTGGGAGCTCACCAGAGCAGACTAGAGGGGCAAAACCACCTCCCTTGACCTGCTGGCCGTGCTTCTTCTGATGCAGCCCAGGATACGATTGGCTTTCTGGGCTGCAAGTGCACGTTGTCAGTTGTTTACTTCCAAACTGGAGAGCTGTCAGTCTCACTGCTGACCTTGGCACCTGAGGTGCGATTTCATCTTTGTCTTCTCTTGCCCTCCTCCCTGGAGCCACAAATCCTCTCCTTCGCTTAAAAGCTTCATGTACCTTCCCTTCCTGATGTTATGGTAGCCACTGGCAGCCAGCCTGGAGTCCAGCTTCCAAGAGCTATTCTTGCAGTCCCTTTGACTTAGGTGTGGTGCAGTGGTCCCACAGCACAGATCTCCCTCTACAGCTGTCTCCAGTCTGTCTACCCCTTTGCTCCCATTAAGGCCAGCCAGTTTCCCTCCTGCAGTATGTTTTTCTTCAGGATGCTCTGACTCCCTCCCTAATGTGTCTGGTGACTGGTACAAGCCATCTCATCCCCCAGACTACCAAGATCACTTGTAAGGGTATGGAGGAGGATGCTGCTAATCTGTCTCAGGAGCGCCTGAGTTTGACACCCCTTACCCTAACCTTACCCCATATCCTAGGCAGTCTATTCTGGGGAGGGGGTGTGTGTTGTATTTTTCTGCATTCCAGTTCAAGGAGAGGAAAGAAGCAACTTTGTTCTCTGAAAATGCTGACAGCCAGTCTTGCAACCGTAGTCCGAAAGCACTTTGTACACCGGCAGTTCTATTACTTACACACTTGATAATTGCACAGTTACATGGTTTCAGATTTCCTAATCATAACCCTTTCTGGCAACATGGACCTAAATTTTTGTCCTTGGCAGATCACTAAACCCCCACAGAAGTCAATGAAGTTGTAAATGAGACCAGCATTTGACCTACTTCCTATTATTGTTTTTATTAAGAAATTCACTTCTCAGGTATTAGGTTCATGTGAATTTCTGTATTTAAATACAGATCTAAAGAGCAGAAGAATACAAAAGTAACTTCAGGAAAAACTACTCTTTCTATGCTGCTGCAGATCTGAAGAAACACTGGATATGTGCCCAGAGATAACTTCAGACTCTCAATCAAAATTGGGTCCTAGAGCTTACGATATTACTTAAGCTTCCGTAATGAATGATGATTTGGTTACATGTTCCTTGGCAGCAAGCTAACAAGGCTGCATTAAACAAAATGTATATTAATACTGTCAATGTCTAAGTAATGGTCTTTACAGTCCACTGTCATTATGCTGAATTAGCTCTGCAGAGACAACTTGAGGAAACACATGTTCAACAAAGTAGAGTATAATGTGTGCATCTTTGGACAACATTTGTATGGTAGATACATGAAGGGAGAGTCCGTCAGTACAGTAACATACCCTCAAATAAGAACAAGAAAGTTCTTGGATCTCTAAGGCTCCTATATTGCCATTTATTTTCCATCAGTGGTATATATGTGTGTAGATCCTGGCACTATGTGTGTATAAATGAGTGTGTGTTTGTGTCTCAAAGAGAATAAAGAAAAGGGAAGTGTGAATCTCCAAAGACCCCCAGGTTTAGAAGGGGCAAATAACTGGTGGTGTGTTTTTGAGTGACCCTTGGGATCTATCACATACCACCCTTCAGGACACGTATTTCCAGTTATTTCTGATCACCCTGTTTGGTAGCTTTCATGTTCTTTCATGCTTTGCCTAAAGGGAAAAGATTATTCAACTATTAGGTCATCTTGTACAACTGCTTTTCTTTCTCAGGAGTCCTGTTTTCCAGAAAGGTACTCCAACCAAAATTGTAGCAGAGATTCCTAAAGGATGAGATACTGTTGATAAGATTACAGGCAAAGCCAGCATGACCCAACACTATGTCACACCATAACAAGAAAAAAAGGCAAATTTCTTCTGCAGTTGCTCTGTGTAGCATCTTTATAGAAATTTCCTAACAGATTAAATGGCAAAGTTTTTTCTCTGCCTTTCCAGCACTTGCATTCACACAAGTATTTTTGTACCATTAGATACCATGGCAGCAAAGCTCCAACGAAGATGGTAATTCTGAGGAAAAAAAAGAAAAAGATGTCCATTTAGATGTATGGTTTTGCCAAACAGAGGTCTGAGATAGCAAAGAACTTTTATCATCAAGTATCCTGGTTTTGGCTGGGATAGAGTTAATTGTCTTCCTAGTAGCTGCTATAGTGCTGTGTTTTGGGTTTAGTATGAGAAGAATGTTGATAGCACACTGATGGTTTCAGTTGTTGCTAAGTCATGTTTAGACTAAGTCAAGGACTTTTCAGCTTCTCATGCCCAGCCAGCAAG
>JAVKLA010000010.1:5730132-5752883 GCA_034782735.1 Sagittarius serpentarius | reverse complement strand
GAGAAGAGAAGGCTCCGGGGAGACCTTATTGTGGCCTTCCAGTACCTAAAGGGGGCCTATAAGAAAGATGGGGAAAAACTTTTCAGCAGGGCCTGTAGCGACAGGACTAGGGAAAATGGCTTTAAACTAAAAGAGGGAAGATTTAAATTGGATATAAGGAAGAAATTTTTTACAATGAGCGTGGTGAAACACTGGCCCAGGTTGCCCAGAGAGGCGGTAGAAGCCCCATCCCTGGAAACATTCCAGGCCAGGCTGGATGGGGCTCTGAGCAACCTGATTGAGTTGAAGGTGTTCCGGCTCACCGCAGGGGGGTTGGACTAGATGACCTTTGATGGTCCCTTCCAACCCAAGCCATTCTATGATTCTATGAATCTATGATGCTCTTAGTCATATGGTTTAGTTTTACCTAGTCCTGCAAGGAGCAAGGAGTTGGACTCGGTGGTACTTATGGGTCCCTTCCAACTTGAGATATTCTATGATTTGCAAAGCCCAGGACACTTCCTACTAGCTGTATGGAAACAAAGTTATTATAAAACCAAGGCATTTCCACTAGGAAAATGAATGGTGTATGGAAGGCCACACTTGC
Organism: Sagittarius serpentarius; assembly: GCA_034782735.1. NCBI lineage: Eukaryota > Metazoa > Chordata > Aves > Accipitriformes > Sagittariidae > Sagittarius > Sagittarius serpentarius. The sequence goes on along the minus strand of JAVKLA010000010.1, from coordinate 5,752,297 downwards.
TGATCTAACTCTAGTAATCATTTTAGAAAGAGCAACCCACAGCCGGTTGGGTATGAGGAAGCAATGCTGCTTGATGAGTTGGCAGCACTACTTGTGTGGTTTTTTTCCCAGCTTTGGCTGCCTGCAGATGGGTTGGCTGTGCGGCTGAATGGCCAACACGGTCTCTGACCGTGGGTGGAGCAGCCCAATAGCACAAGAGAAAGTGCACCATTGCTTACTGATTAGGGAACTGCAAAAAGGGCATTTCAACATTCCTGTTTACACATAGGGCCTCTGTAGCCTTGATAATGTTGCCAGTATTCTGGATGGCAGGACAAAGCAGAGTGAAAGGAGGAGTTCAGTATGCTGTGTGAGCTGTCTGTAGACCTAAGCTAATAGTAGCCATCAGCAGCTAAAGCAGACAGAGGTCAATGAACTTTGCTCTCTCCTCCCTTACCACTGAATCCGGAAACACAGCTTGGAACATGTTGTAATTGTCAAGTCATTGTATAGGTAGCAAATTACTGAGCACCTTAAATAAAGAGGAAAGAAAAGGGCATGTACCGTCGGAGGGTAATTTGCAAAGCATGATGGCCCGTGGGCCTACAGAAGGGCTCCACATCTTCATTAATACAGGTTATTTTTGGGGTGAGTTGCTCTGCAAGGAATTTTCCTTGAACATTCAGTAGGCTTCAACGATGTAAAAATTGGATTAGTTGTCCCCTGAGCAAGGAACGTGGCAGTGGCCAGGTCTCAAGAGGCAACCTAAACCTTAACCCATACCTAGGCGATACTCAACTCATCCAAGAGCTGTGCAGATGATGTAGTCTGGTTTCCTATGGTTTTGTCTTGCAGTGGTGTTCTCTGCTGTCTAATTAGATGGAAACTCCAGTTGTTTCCCCAGGACTAGAGAGTTCAGGACATTTGACTCTCTGCATTCAGCCAGGGTGTCCATGCTGTAGCCTTCTCAGTGGGAGAGTTCATGGGGATTTTCTCCTCACTATAGCTGCTTGCCTATTTGCCTAGCTGGAGGAACTTAAAATATCTGAGGCTGCCATGTCTTTGTTAAATTGAACTGGTTGGCCAGCAGGATCAAAGGTTACTGGGAGGAGACTGACTCAAGTTATGCATATACATAAACATACACACAGAGCGTATGATTATATTAACCTCATTGCCTTAGGAAACTAGGCTACAAGGAGCATGAAATGTAGTAGGGTTATGTGAAAAACTGTATTTTCCTTGCATAGCAAGACACTCAGTTAAGTTAGTTTGGAAAACCGGTGGTTCAGTGATATCTGAACATATACATACAGAGAGAGAAAACTATCAGCAGAAAAAAAGCGGACAAAAGAAACCCACCTTGAAAATATATACAAGTGACTACCATATTTTTTAAGCGTGGGTGCACTTGTAATACAACATACACACACAGGTGTACTGAGCAGTATGTATAATTTAAGATACGTTACTTAAAGCAAGTAGAATTGATTTTATTCTCCTTGCAAAAATAAAGAACACCATAGTCAAGATTTGTGGTGGATTTACATTTTTAAACCCACCTAGCAGAGCACTGTCCTGGCTACAGTGGACAGCAAGTCCATCCACAATGTTTTCTTTTGAAAGAAAAGGAATCCATTTCAGATGTCCAAAACACAACCATCTTGACATGGCCAAGTCAATTTGTCCTAAGCGTCCCCTTATGAATGATTATAGGCTATGTTTGGCTCTGCTCCTTGTTTCACATGGAACAAGATGCTGCGGCTGCTCCTCTAACCTATACACTGTCGTAGTGGTCACAACGTGGTTACAGCATTTCCCACTGCTCCAGAGTTGTTGTGTGGATATTAGATTAGGGCAAGATGCTGTTCCCAGTGCTCAAGTTCTGCCTCATGCCAAGGCTATTTTTGGGTGAGTTGCTCCACATGTAATTCCTCCCCAGTATTCGATAGGCTTCGATGTTGTAGGAATTAGGTTAGGTGTCAACTGAAATCTTCAGTCCTGTCTGGTGTAATTGTAAACTACTGAGGTTAAATGGCGGAAGGCAAGAATTACCTACTTAAATTCATCTTGACTTGTACAGTACTTGGTAGGCATATAATAATTCATAAGAGCAAGGATGGCAGCATTTAGTTCTGAATGATATCTATGGAGCTATTTCCTTTCTTTGAAGTCTGGGTATCAAAAGCGCTAAGTCCTTGTGCACAGCTGAGTTCATTGCAGACATTTCTGAAAGCAGCTATGAATATATTTACCTCTCCAAACTTGAGTAAGCCTCTGGTAAGTGCAAAATATTGTCAACACTGTTTTGCTTTCTCTCAGTTAATGTTCTGGTACCTGTCTTGAGCTTTATACTACCACAGAGTTGGCAAGGCACAGGCAAAGCATTTTTTCCCAGCTCCCAACCATATCATAAACTCCACAGGCTTATAAGCAGCATTTATTCTGGTGGCATTCTCTAATGCAATGAGTAGAAAGATGCCTTAACAGAAAGGAGAGCTGCATCTCTCAAAGATAAATTTAGTATAAATAATTGCTAATAGAGGGAAGATTTTACTATATTATGGGAGAAAAGTTTCAAAGGCTAACTAGCCACAGATTGCAGTTGTTCCTGTATAAAAGCTCCTTTGAACCATGCATGGCAATCTGACTCTCTGCTTGGGGATGCTGGAACTGAGCAATGATCCAGCAGTATTCCTCAGGGAACCTTTCTCGGCATGCCCTGCTCTTAGCCTCCTCTAAACCCAGCCTTCGCAGAGATGCAGTGAAAGGAATGGCATAGGGACATCACCTATAACCTGTCCTTGTAGTTGTCCTGTAACTCACCCTTCTAGTTGTCCTACAACTAAATTGAACTTTATGCAGAAGGCAAAGAAGGCTCTGTGTGGGAGATGACCAGGAGCATCTCCAGGTCCCAGGGATAAGGGACCACACTCTCCTTCCCTCTGCCCCCTTCTCCGCGTACCTGTACAGATAAATCTGTATCTCGTATTGAAAGCCACAGACTTTCGAAACTCTGTCACATAGAAATAGTGATTGGTCTTAGGAATCATGTCCTCTTAAGAAATATGGGCTCTGCTTCTTTGCCTTTTGGTGGTGCATCTACAGATCAGCTTTTCAGGCTTTTTAGTTTTATTATGTTGAGGGAAAAGGGATTTACGTCTCTTTTTCTTTCTTTCTTTCTTTCTTTCTTTGCCAGTCATTTCAATACCAGTTATTAAATTTTTCCTGCAGCACCAATGAGCATGGCATTTTCTTTAAAAATACATGAAATGGAATTCTCTGTTAAACCGAGGTAGAGGAATTAAGAAAGATACTAAATATCACAGGTTCCACAGTAGAACAAGTGTGGTCCAAACCATTATTTATAAACATGGACTAAGTGAAATATGACAAGTCCTATGAGTAGCAAAAGCACAACCTTGATAACATCCATCAGAATCAGACAGGCTTCACAGAAGGATGCCAGACAGCAATATAGAAATCAAGTAATTCCGTTATCAGATGAGAGCATCATAAGAATGCCCTCACAGAAGAGTTTCAGGGCCCTGGAGTACTGGACACCTCTGAAAAACTTCAAGGTTGCAAGAAACATAAGGAGGTATTGAAAGCAATCAGAGCATGTGTAACCAAGAAGGTGGTAGCTAGGCGATGCTTTAGAGGTCAGAACACCTTAAAGGACACGCAGCATAGCCAACCTGCAAAAGCTTGATTAGGAGAATTCTGTCTTCATATGCTACAGGCTCAAGAAACAGACCATCTTAAATCAAGACGTAATTTGTACCCTCTGAGAGTCACTTGTCTCCTTTGAATTGCAGTTTTGGATTGAACATGGAAGTTTGTACTATTTGAATGAAGTTTTTTGAATACCCATACAGCTGGCAGGTGCTGCTGCAGGATTCAAATTCTGCCATGGAGAAGAAAGACTCTCTTGAGTCTCATGGGCTCTGGTTCAGGCCCCAAAACAACTGGGCACCTCATTTGTCTGCTATCCTTTCCCAACTTGGACTTCCAGAAGAAGCCATGGTAGGCAAGTATCTCTGTCCTCCCGGAGCTGTGCAGTTCAGGGCAAGACCACCAACACTCAACAGATGCGTCTGCCTCACTGCAACCTTTTCAGCAAGAAGCCAGGTAAGGACTGAATTTCCGCAACAGGGTGAGCAGGGCTATTGGCAGGTCTTGCACAAGAGCCACAAGCCTACTTTATTCCTAATTCATATGGCTCAGCTTCTGGGAAGCAAATTATTGGTCTGTGCTGGTATGTAATCACCTTTTAATCAAGTGACCAAGGTTGCTTCTTTGTTATTTAAAAATTCAAGCCTGGTAATGAACTATAATGATTCACTGAGGGCACTTTTCAGGTAAAGGCCTCAAGTAGCACCCTTAAAATTTCACAAAACTCTTGTGAGGTAAGAATTAATGACTGGCTTTACAGATGGGTACATTTTGCTCCAGAAAGGCAAGAAGCCAATTTCATATAGGCAATTAGGTCTCTAACCCCATGGTACCCATACACTTTGGCAAGCATGGGCTGCGATGTTTTGCCCACAGTGGGTACGCAGGGTGGCTGGTGCTCAGTTGCACATGTGTTTTGCCTGCTAGCCGTCTTCTTTAGCCACTGGGCTCTTCTGCCTGGAGCGACTGAGTGCTGTGGTCAAGGTGTACTGCAGGCTACTGCATGTTTTGCGTAAGAGACAGGCTCTGGCTACAAGGCAGCCCGGCTTTTGTTTGCTTTCTTCTTCAGACTGCTTTTTCCCTGGTCTCTAGCTAATACCTAGGAGGTTATAACAACCTAGGCAGTGAACAGAGTAAAATGCAGAACTCCTAATAATAGTCACATTGGACTAAAAAATACTAGCTTTAATCCTTTGTGTGTGCGTGTCTGCATTTTCCAGCATCTATAAAACCTTATTGCTGAAGTACTAAAATACAGCAGATGTCAGTCAAGCATTTCTACGGACTTAAAGCCATGCTTCCGTAACCATCTCTTCCTCCTGGAGTGAGAGACTGGGGAATGGTAAAGCTTTCTTGTGTGTTTTATAAAGGCAGTAACCCTCGTGTGAGCTGTGTTATGCGTGAGACGAGTTCTCTGTTGAGATGTTTAGCAGGGAAAGCCTCTGTATGCAGAGGGCCAAGCCTGCTGCAGATGCCTGTGCTCTCCTGCAGTCATCCCGTCTCTTGGAGTTTGTGGACTTAGTATTGGATCTGATGTCATTTGGAAATGTTTGTTTTGTTTTTGGCAAGCGTGTTTGCTAAGTCCTTGTCACTTGACTTCTCATGAGCTAGTGCATGTGGATTGTCTACTTGCGTTCTTTGTACCATGTTCACCATCTGATTTCTTCTTATAGTGTGTTAAGCAACTCAACTAGTGATCACATTTGTGCACAGGAATGTTTGAGGGGAGCTTTATTTCTCCAGATAGAAATACTAATCCATTAATTAAATGCCTTTACAAAAAAAAACCCAGGAAATTATTTTGTGTTCAGAAGGTGTGAGTATAAGAACTATTGATGAATTTGATCACTACTTTTTTTTTTTTAACCACAGACCATTTATATTCCTATATAGAAAAAGTCAATAATATTTCCAGAGCATGTCTAATATTTCTGAAGCAGACTTAACCCTTAGAAGATTCTCCTTTCCTTATCTTTTCCTATGTGCAACGTGATGTGCTGTCTTCAGGCCCTGTTCTCGTACGTACAGATAGAGTCATCCATTCAGGGAACAGAAACCACCTTCCCGCGCTGAGTCACTCTGGCCAAATACAGAGTGCCAAACATAAAAAAAATGCAAAGGAGCCTTTGCTTCAAAGAGCTTTTGGAAATGGAATGTTTCTTAACTATTACAAACATTTGTTTAGCAATTCCAACAAATCTGTAAAATTCATTATTATATTGAGTATAGGAAAAGGAGTAGTTCCAAGAACAGATGAACTAATGAAATGTAATTTCCTATAAATTTCTGTTTTATTAAAGAAATATGTAGAAGTCCTGTAAGAGTTAAATCTATTTAATTATTCTAGTCTTTAGTGTTTGAAGAGGACGAGAAGTTCAGTGGAAATCTTTTTCATTACAGAACGTTTCTCTCTCTGTGAGGGCACTTTCTAGTCTAAAAAAACACTGTTTCTTCTCATAAACCAGGTTAAAAGGACTTTTTCTTTTTGGTAACTAGCAGTCACCAAACTAGAAGCAGTGCCTGAAGGGTTAGTAGGTGCTGCTGGAGGAGAAACTTAGGAAGATCCCATTATGTCTAACGTGTTGAAAGACAAAACAATAAAGTCAGATGGTGATAAAGTTATTTGCCTGTATATGAAATAAACTTTAAGTCTCCTATAAGTCTGCTTAGGATTGCATTACCTGGTAAAGCAGCAGTTTTAATTAGGGTCAAATGCAACCTGGTAGCTTGCAGAGTAGCTTCCTGTTTGAATATACACAATGAGAAATTAGACTGATTTGCCTGGTTATGGAATAGCCAAAAGCATGCTGAGGTGCTTGAGTTCAGGTATCGATCATTGTCGGGGTGCTTTTGGTTTTGGTTTGATTTTACGGAACTGCTATAAACAGTTTCTGAATAACTTCTGAACTTGATCCCTGCTTATGAGGTAGGGTAGGTCCAAAGTTAAACAGTACTGTTTCTGTTCACAAACAACACTGTTCACATGTGACTGAACTCGTACCTGGGCAAAAGTACGGACCAGGCAGACTAAGGGGAGCAAAGTGTTGTAAGCCTCTTCCTTCTGGGATGAGAGTAACATTCAGCTTCTGACTCTAAGCAGAACACTGCAGATGCAGTAATTTGACCAGTGCCATTCAGTCCGTACTAACTGGCTTGGCAAGGATGATTTGAAACAACCTGCATCAGAGTGGACAGGAACCCTGCGTGAAGTTTGGAGGACGGGCTCAGATCATAGAGAGCAGGAGTATCACTAGAGCTATTTCTTTTAGAGAAGGACAGTTTAACTTCACCAGTTTATAGGTGATCTAGCAAGCAAGACATGGAACAAGACTCAGTTGTGTACCACACATGAGCTGCTGTAAGACTTGAAGCTGTGAGGTGTCTCTCAGACAGTGAAGGGGTTATTGCTTGGGTAAAGCTCTCAGCAGAGCTAGCTGCAGTGCCATGTACTCAGGATAGGATATAACTGTGAGATTTGTTTCTGATAAAATAATATTAATAACCCGATATCCCGTGGGAGGAGTCTGGAAGTGCAAAAATTATGAAGTGTGGGCCCATCTGGAATGAACTATTTTCAGATTGCTTCTGAAATTGCACTTAAAATCAGGGAAATTGCTATTCTCCACAACTGGTTTTCCTTTTGTTTCCTTTCTCTTCCCAAGGTTTTAATTTCTGCATTTCCAAACATAGCAATTCAAAACTACATGGAAGAAGTCAGGCCATTCGCCGCTGTGCAAAGCGTTTAACAAGACACACTTCTGGAACCCGGCCACCAGCCGCGCTGCATTTCATCTAGCAAGGCTCCTGCTAATTACACAAGGGCTTTAAAGGAGATAGCAGTTATGATAAACAAGTAAATAAAAATCTCAGCTCTCTAGAAGGTGGGAACCGGTTGCCCTTTCTCTCCCCTGTGACTATAAACCCTCCCCTCTGACGCTAGAGAAGAGCTAGCAGCGCTGCAGGCCCAGCGGCATCCCAGCAGCTGCCAGCTGCCCCAAAGGGCTCAGCGTGCCCAGGAACATCCACGCTAGCCAACGTCGCGCAGAAGGGCTCGCTGCACTGCCTGCGCAGACCAGCACAGCTATTCGAGCCTGTGCTCCGCGAATACCGGCAGTACCATCCAGACTTCAGTCGTTAGCCTAAGGTCATCAGTGCATTTCTGTGCATGGGAGTGTCTGCATTTCATGTATCACTACGGCTTGTCTGGGGGTGTGTGTATTTGCTTGTGTGCTTGCCCTGCAATGATCCAACCTATCTTACACGTATATTTTAAAATATTTTATAAAGTGAGGGTAGATATCATTATCTAAAGGCAAGTGAAGCGCAGGGTCAGAGGTTATGCCCTTTGCTGAAGGATACAGAGCAATTCATTGGCAGAGACATGACCGGGACACCGGATTTCTGACACAAAGCCTGCAGTCTCCACTAAGCCATGTTACTTTTTTCCTCTCTGCTGTGTAGGAATCATTATCAATTGTATATTATCTAACAGGCATTCATACTGTTGTGCTTCAGAAAGCCCCAAGGCAATGGAGAGAGGAGACTGTATTTCTTTACCTAAGGACCTTCGCCACTACTGCTACTACTGACAGCAAGACTTAAGCTCAGCAACAATTTACATTGACTGAAACCTGAATGGCAAATAACAGCTAACAAGAGCATTCACGTGCATCCTTTAGCAAATGTTTGACGGAGTGACCGGCCGAGTCCGGCTGCATTCATTTCCAGTGACCAAAGCAGGTGGTCACGGACCCAATTACGACCTGGAATGCTAAATCGGAGTCTTGCAGACGACCTGATCTGACAATTAGTCCAGCCCTCTGCTTTGCTGCAGGTTTGTTTACAATGATCACTCTTTCTTGAAATGATTAGTTTTGGTTAGTATGGCAGAGCTTACTGAAGAGCAGGTTGTTTGGATGTTTGGCAACTTTCAGTGTTTGAATTTTTTCCTTCAGAATAGTTTTTTCCCCAGAACTTTTTAGTAGAACAAAAATGCAGAAAGAGGGAGTGACACTTTTTGTCCATAAGATGGTTTCTTTAGGAACAATATAAAAAGAAGCCTAGAAATAAAAATCATTCTTAACCAGTGTTTTAAAGCATTTCAACTTCAAAATTTCTGAACAGATTGGAAAGAATATTTTGGATTTTTTCTTTTAAGAAAACACAGTTTCTGGAAAAATTGAAGCAGCATGCATTATCACTATGGCCTGTTCTGCACTTCTCACAGAGAGCTAAAATTTACATGACAAATGTGCCCACCTCCAAAGTAGACTATAAACTCAGAGAACCAACCAAATAAATCACTTTTGCAAGAGACAAATACTTTCCTTTGGTCTTTTTTTAGACTGCAAGCCCCTTAGGGCAGGGATAGTCTTTATTTTATATCATCTATCAGGCCAACCCACTGCTGAAACATAAGAAGTAATAGTTTCTACCAGACTTGATTCACACCATAAAAATCAGCTTCTGCCCTCTTGTTGACACCTCTGTGTAGGACAGGAACTGAGCAGATACTCAGGCTGGATGTTGTTTCAAGTGGAGTTAGTGAGATAATACGGTGTAGACTGTGGAATTTGCTCATGAAAATAACAATCTTTTTTTATTCGTTTCTCAGCTGCCCTAATCACGTTCTCACATCTCACTGTAGATTGTAAACTGCAAGCCATATATGAAATTAAAGCAGTCAAAGAACCTAAGCGTATTTTTGTGATATATTACATGAGTTATTTTCAACACTTACTTACCTTTAGGCTGTGTAGTCACTAAACACAGTTCTGTTACAGCAAAAATACCTAAGAGGGTTCCCCCCCCTTTTTTTTTGTGTAACAAGGCCAGACAAGCTTGAAACAAACTCCATCCTTCTCGTTCCCTCTCTGCCTCCCCCCCAAAATCAGTTTCAAACATAATTCATGAGACTATAATCCGATGAGTTTGATCTCTTCTTCTGTACTAGCAGACAGGCTGGACCACTGGGCATACCCAACAGTGCAGAGCAGAAAATGGGCTTTCTGTCTTGCTGTGTGCTCTGCTTCTCTACAGCAAAACAGTACATGCCCAGAAGTCTTCAAAGATAAAATGCCATCACCTTTCTTTCTCTGTCATGGTAAATTATTTGGGGGAATCTGCTGCTTGGGGTGAAGGAAGGTCAGGCAACAAGTGTTAATGGTCCTGAGTATCCTTGTCTTTTGTGAGACTCTGCTAGGATCTCTGGAAGCCGTATGTGTGCCTATGGAGGCTGGTCTCTTTTCTTAGTGCTGTTCAAAACTGCAATGCCTCTGCACGTGGATGGACTTATGGACAGGTTCGATAAGCACTTAGGGGAGCACATTCCCTAAATAACTTGTCAGCACCTTGTTCCTGCAAGTTGTTGGAAAATAAGATCAAGAGCTTGTCCTACAGCTGTGTAAATCAACAGGGCTGTGTTAACTTGGGCAAGCCTGAATGTAAACTGAAGTCCTCAGCACCAGTTTCCTTATTTTGTTCTTTGTTACGCAGTGTTTTCCTAGTATCGTGCATACACTGTAGGAAGCAGAGATTTACATATTCAGTATTGCTAAGATAGTGCTCCACATTAAAGGCCAGATTCCAAAGCTTTTACTCATGGTGAGTAGGTCCCTCCTCCATGAGTAATGCCTTGGAGATGAGAAAAGCTCCTAGTGAAATGAAGTGTTACTTAACACAGGGTCAGCCTTTAGAGCCTTCCCCCAGAACATTAGGGACAAATATTGTCTCTTCCCCTCCTGTACCTCTGGGTCAATCCGATCCCACACATACAGATCCTGGGTAGGTTTGTGTCACGTGGGAGTGATTTACGCAGCCAAGAGCCAGAAACACGTGGGCGGCAGCCTGGTATTGGAGCTGAATCAGGGGAACTCAACCCAAATTATCGCCCACTTCTAATGGATATCTCGGGGATCTTGCAGTCCCTAGACCCTTGTCACTGCACAAGTATTTTCCATAGCTGGACAGAGCATGTGTCTCACTCCACGAGCGCAGGGAGAGAGCAGCTCCTGAGCTGACACCGGGGAAAATCCTTCTCTGCTGTTCAAAACTAGCTCTGGTGGTGGCAGATGAGGGCCATTCCCTCCCCAGAGGAAGAAGAGCTGTTCTGTGTACGTAAACGCCTGCAAAGCTGGGGAAGAGTGCCTAAGGGCTTCCACTTTTGCCTGCCAGTATTAATTCAGTGCAGCGGGAGAGCAGCTGTACTATGTCAAACTAAAATCAACGCTTCTACGACACCTCTCCTTCCCTGTCCTACCCAACCCCAATGGCTGCTGTGGTGTTAGACCTTTCCTGAGACAATGATTGCACTTGTGTCCCTGTATTTAACAGCCCTCAACAAACTTGAACTCTTTCATGAATTGCTGACGTACATCACAACATCCTGCGGCCATGAGCTCCACAGCAAAGCTGGGCGCGGAGGGGAAAAGCACAGCTTTGGTAAAATAATGTTGTTGTCAAGTGTGGGCTATGGGGACTGCAGGAGATGGCCGGTGACCTCTGCTCTTCTTGGGCAAGTTTTGGCAGCACATTTTTCCCAATATCCTGGCCCCGTTCCCAACAAGACTTCTGCCTGTAGCAATGCTGTTGCTATTTGGGTGGGAGGTAGTTATCTGTGTTAGACCCAGAGTTATGAAGACATTGCAGTATTTAATTCTTAAACCTAAAGAAAAGATCTGTGCTGTGTTGAATATGAAGTCTGATCTGCCAGCTTTGAGCAGAGGCATATTGGTGAAACATTGGAAGAGAGCTTGCAGGACTTGTTATACTTGTTCTATGAATAAGACAAGGCTCTCTATTTCCCAGACTGTTGTTCTGACAAACTTTACAGGCACTAAAATAAACAAATGCCTTTCCTAGAGAAATGCTGCTATTAAAAATGCTCAGGCTGGATTTTTGTTTTAAAATGGAAAGCAAGCAAATACATCATTCCACTCCGATTACCAACAGCAGTGAATTATTTGTCTGCTTCGGACCTGCCTATCGGCACATACGCAACCATCATACAGCAAAAGCCATCTGAGTTCATTGCCCTCTTTCACACTCGGCTCTGAGTAAGCATAAGCGGGCTCCACATCACGGGCTAAAGGGGAGGGCTGAAGCATCTATACCAGCTGAAACCATGGGGTTTGCTGCTCACAGCCTCTGTTCCCCCCATCTGCCCCACGCATACAGACAAATGGCCTCCCCCAAGCTTTTACCCTAGTTTTAATCCCTCCTAGAAAATGAAGTGTCAGATGTCCATATTAATGTAGTGGTTAACCAGCCTGTGGTAAGAACTCTTTGCTGGACTGGCTTGATTTATACAGCTCTCATCACCGCACCAGTAATTAAGAGTGAACTGAGCAGCAATGCCAATGCTGTATCTCATCAACTTTGCCATCTTTATATTTCAGGGACGAAGCTTCACTTAAGAAGTGAGAGTGCAGCTGTTCCCTTAAACAGCAAACACCCTCTTGGATACACCAAACCAAAATCATGGTGAAAGGTCAAGATTTTAAGAATATTTAGCATTCCTAAAGCCTGCCCTGGCTGTAAAGCACCATGTAGTTATTCTTAAAGTGTTATTCTTAAAAATTATTCAGCTATTTGTGCTACTTGTTATCCGCATTTTACAGAGGGAAGGTTGGGCTCAGACAGACTTACAGCTTACAAAGCCCTGGCTCCTACTTCAGCATTTAATTTTTCAGGCCACACAGAGAAATTTACCTCCTTTGGGAAAGACTTTTTTCCTTCTTGCACTTGTCAGCTGCACAGGTCTCCCAGAAAGGCAGTAACATGCTCCCACTTGTGTTTTTGAGATTTTTTCATGGTAATTCTTATTTTCCCTTGCCACCTTCTCTCTACTCGGATAAGCCTGGTGTTCATGTATGGTCAACCTTCTGGTTCTTGAGAAACTGCAGATGAAATGCGACCTCCTTGGTTTCCTTTCCCGAGGGAAGACCGTGCGAGCCAGCGGCCGACTCTGTAGGGAAGCCCTCTGACTTCTGTGTGGGCTTGTTCAAGTAGGTCTGACTTCTGTCGCACTTTATGTTAGCTTCAGGGGTGAGATGCAGAGATAAAAACAAAGGTCAGGAGCAGATCTGTGAATGACAAGCATCAGGATTGTGGAGAGCGTATGCCTCTCCCATTAGCCATAACAACTTCAAGTAACCTTGGACCACACTGATGTCCTGATATAGTCTCTTTAAACTTAAAAAAAACCACCTTGAGAGAGCATTCAGACGTACTGCAGTGTGCTCCAATTCAAACAAGGTCATGGAGTTGCACTCTCTAAACCTGTCATTATTCCTGAGGCGCTAGCAAGGACTTCAAGGGCACATTTCAGCTGTTTCACGTCAGGCAATCGCAGCTTCTTGCCAGCTCCCGATTTTTGAGCCTGGAAGCAAGATTCATGCAGTCACTCCTTCTATTGGTCCCCATCCCCATTAACTAATTTTAACCAAATTCCATGGAAGAGCGAGGACCTCACAAGCCTTGTGAAACCTGGCAGTAGGTAGAGACAAGAGGTTGCAGCCTCAGCAGCTCTCTGTTCTGTCGCCATCAGCCCACATGGCCAATTAACATACATACATCTCCATACCAGCTGCCTCTTATCCAGCTGGTGTTGGAGGGCACAAGAGGGTATTGCACATGACAGGCAACAAAGGGAGAAAGCAAAACCATTTGTAGAAAACCAGTCTCCAGTAGTTCCACTGCTGCGAGCCCCAGCCCTTTGTTTTCTTTCTGCTGCAACCTTACAGAAAACAGGCAAGATTTTAAACCGCTCATCCATTTGCAGACTCGTCTGCAATTGCCACAAGATCCTCCTCTCAAATTAATAGATTGGGCAAGGTGCATAATGAAAAAGCACTCGCTCACCCAAATAAACCAGAAAAGCCAAAGTATCGGTTTGCATGAGCAAGCGCTTGCTGGGTGAACAAGGACTAGGCAATGTAGCATGAATACACGAAGAAAGAAGAGTATTGAAGTTTAAATTGATAAAACCTCGAGGAAGCTTGAGTCATTGGTGATAAATTTCTGTCTTCAGAGGAAATTAGTTTTAAAGGAAAAGGAGCTGGTTTAAAATATATTTAAAGTATCAAATTGCATGTATTTATGGCAAACTCGCTTTCCCACTCCCACAGACTGGGAATAGAAGTTGTGGTCCTCACTTGCCTCTTTGAAAACTGCAGCATCAGTTCTTTTACAGTCAAATAAGCAGTGAGGTCAGGAAGGAAGCAGATCTGGAGAAGTTAAATGCTCTTGTGCTGGGTCTCATTTTTTAAATGACTGGGTCTCTAGTTCTGCAGAAATGGCTGGGAAAGGAAGTAATGCATAAAATCAAATGACAAGGAGCTTGTCGTTTGGGGAGCTGCTTATGAAGATGCGGTGACGGAGAATGTGAAGTAGCCTACCCAATCTGACCGATTTTAGAAAAAAAAATGGCAGGAGACAGGTCGCTTTATCCTCATATATCCCTGGGCTATTTTATGGTATGCTTTCTATTATACCAGGATATTGTGTTCTTACCAGTGGTGCAGGATATCACACACTGGTAGCTGGGGGGTCTGATGAAGGTGGGAGTGTGCACACGGAATTGATTAGAGGTTTGCATCCTCTCGGCGGCAGGTCACATGGGGATTTTAAGGTCTGAACCTGAGTTTGGAGAAGAGGAAGCTGCAGAGACAGCTATATCTTAATTACCTCTGGAAGGTTTACTGAAATGCTCAGAGAATTGCTCATCTGTCTGAACAGAAAGGGACCACTGCCATTAAAGCTGCTGGGAGCTCAAGAAGTAAATACCAGGGAGTTGAGAACAAACAGATATCCTGAGGTGTGCTGGGGACGACATTATAAATAGGAAGGAAGAAAAAGCTCAGAGCATTCAAGTGACTGTTCTCAACCCCTTTCTGTAGCCATGTTTTGACAGCACCTAAAACGTGATGTCGGCCCGTGATTATCTGGTCTGTGGATTAACTAACTTTTCCTCGATGCAGTAGCGGCACTCAGTTCCTGAGGGTGCAATGGCCAGCCCTGGCTTCTGCCCTGCCTGCCCGCTGTTGTGTGCCGCTGGGCCGGCTCTCTGCAGAGCTGCCTGTTTTCAGCCTGTTCTTTTCGCTACAGGTCTTATGTATGTTTCGTATTATCCATGGTTTTACTCCATCTAGCTTATCTTGCCATATCGCTGGGTAATGGGAAGTGCTTGGCATTCTCATCCCACTGCCATTTTCATATTGAGCGGTTTTCTAGGTAACCTGTGAAAGACTGGGTTTGTTTATGTTCTGGGTTTGGGGTCAGCCCAGTCTGGAAACCTCAAAGACTGCAGCTGGGCTCCACATCCCATCTTGCCTTCTGAAGACTAAAACTTCTGTAGGAACTCAAATATTTTATTGTTGTTTCTTTTTTCTAGAAAGAGCAGATTGCAGTCAAGGGTACTTGCAAAGGGAAAGGGAAATAAGGACAAGTGTAAACAAAATCCATTTGTAAAAGCATTTTGGTATGGATTGGGAGTGTGCTTTTGAAGGTGATTCTCTTCGTGCTGTGGTCTTGGGGTGCACAACCCGCGTTTCTTCCAGATGGAGCTAAACTGAAAGATGCACTCCAGGGGCACACATAGCACACCCCAACCAGTAATGGACAGTCAGTCCATAGGATCACTTGAGAGGCAGTCTGAACTAAAATGCCTAGAAACACATGTGGTGAGGATGTCAGGTCCTCTGTACCAGCTGTTTTGCTTTACACATCCAATCCTCCAGTGTCACGTTACTTGCTCAAATCTCAGTTTTCAATGTCGTACCTTGCTACATTGGCCGAACTGCCGTAAGGCCTTTCTCAGGGGCATTTACATTAGCTCCTCCTCATTAGAAAACAAGGATGACATTGCTGTCAGGCACTGTGTGACAGTGACGGGTCTCCAGAACCTGTTCTTTTGCTCAGTCACATTTGGTGATGGTCTCCAGCATGCTGCAGAAAACATCTACTTGTGAAGGATTTTGGAACTTAACGGTATGATAAAGGGAAAAAGGCAACTGGCTGCCTGGCTACGTCCTATGGGATTTGTTTCAGCACAGTTGCAATATCTCTGGGATACAGGTTAGATCAATCATATTGAATTGCCCAGCATTTGCCACATATGTCTTTATTATTTAGCTATGCCGTGCTGAACAAAATGTGATAGAATTTTTTCTTTAAGCCTTATGACTCATTTTGCTTTAAATAAAAATGACCATCTACTCTGTGGTTAAAATGCTTTGGGGACATGACCTCAAAGTATATGACAGAAAAGTCCTTTTCCCATTCTCTTCAGTGACAGCTTTGCTATTGGGCCAAGTTTTCATGTGGAAAATGCAAGGTAATGATTTCAATGGCATATTTCTGGAGTCACAGAGAAGCAACAAGCAATGAAGTGACTATAATTGATAGGGTACTTACTGTCTTACAGGGCTGGGAGAAAAGAACTTTGCTTTTTTTGGCTAGAAAGGGAAATTTGCCTACTGAGGTGCTCTAGTTATTGGATATGTGCATGCTGAGATGAGTAAGGAACAGAACTGCTGACTTGGAAATACTGGGAAATAGGTGTGACCATGTCCATGTTGGTCAATTATTCAGGGAGTGCTCCCTGCGCATTGTGCTAGACCATCTGCGCTGTTCAATTATACGAACAGTCCCAGGCTGGGCTGGCTAGTTTTCTCCCAAACACGGTTTGAGAGGTAGCAGAGGCCAAGGATTGCTCCTGGTAGGTAGTTTGGATGCAACCACACCTGTCTGGAGGCTGAGCGAGTTTAGCATTTTGATGGACACAAGCTACTCTGTGGCAATTCATTTACATGCTGGAGAATGGTCCTGAAAATGTTGAATTTACTTGTATAGTCAGCCTCTGTGTGCCTTTGTTCTAATTTGAGTAAGACATGGGAGTTCGTGTAGAAAAGTGAGTTAAGGCAGAGATACCTCCATAATGCAAAATAAGGCGTGGAGATAAGGGAAGGCTGACTTCTTTTGGTTTTGCTAGCCCAAAAAAGGACTGGTAGCTGCAATTGCTTAGGGGAATCATGGTGTTGCAATCTCTTATCATTCCTATCTGTGTCCGCTTTGGATGCAAACAGCAGGAGATGGCTGAATCTGAAGAAACCCCCAGTTAGCCGCACCCTTGATGCAACTCACATTCTTTGTGTGTTGACTCAGTGTTATCAGCTTTCCTCACTCTCTCTTTGCCATAGATTTCACAGCACTACAAACACCTAAGGAGACAGTATTTTGAGCAGCCGATCGCTATATTTGCAAGTGGTATTGAACTTTGGGTGGGAGCTGGGCAGAGGTAGATCAAAGGATCTTACTGGGAAGGGAAGGGATGGGACAGGATAAGCACAACCAGCCCCAGCCAGCCATCACACCTGAGCTCAGCTTCATGGCGCTTTTACTCTTCCTTGAAGTTCAGGGCACAAGGCTTGTGCCTTGTTGTCCCCCTTTCTTTGTCACTGTGGATGTACGTGGGCTATGACAGCCTATGCAGTGGGTCAGGAGTTAGGTGAGCCAGGGTATAAAGCTCCTTCTTTGCTTGTGCAGAACGGACAGTGAGAGTAATGCAATTAGCGGTTTTAGTGTTCATAATCAGACACCTACCATTACTAGTCACCCATCTGGAATAACTGTACGGTGCGATCTGGTGACGTTAGCTCTACTTCTACTGACATCCAGTTTATTGACAGCATGTTCAAATCGTATTTGCTGCAGTCATACAGAAATGTGTGAGTTCTGGTTGAGCGAAAGAGTGTATGTAGCACAGTAATATCAGTGTAAGTCACCCTAACAAAGTACAGAAATAAGGCAGAAGCTTGTTTCTATGTAGAAAGCTACTGCACTGTTTGGTAACAAAGATTTTGGATATAACATACCTCATTCCATCACAGTATCAGGCCTTGTGTCCTCACCCATACAAATGGTAAAACTTACTTAAGTAAGAACATAGCAAGAAATGCCTAGCTTCAGGACTTGTTAAAATATGTGAAAAACCACAGTAGTCCCTACACGATGTTACAAAACCCAAAGTGATGGATGCTTTTAAGGTGGAAATTTATTCTACCCTTTGAAACGATCTATTAGATGGCAATGGAGATGCCATATTCCCCAGCAGTTCAGTAGAGATTTTGCAAAATGGGAAATAATAATTATATGGGAATTAAAACTGCATTGAACTTTTGTCAATATAGTGTAGTTATTCCCACGATACCCTGATAACATTGTTCAGTTTATGTTATGAATTGTAATGTTTATCTTCAATACTGAAAGAATTTGCTATACTCTTTTTTCGTTTCTTGTAATTATTTTAGATGTTAATAAAAATGCACAAAGAATTTTTTTTTTTCTGCTTTATACTGGACAAAAATTGGGAGTCTTTTCAAAGAGAAGCCATAATTCAGAGAATAGGTAGCTAGCACTTTCTCCTGTGCAATGGGTGGCAATAAGATCTTTGGGTATTAAAACCCACTACAGCTGCACAGTTTTATATTTACTTTTTTGTTGCCTACTTTCATTAGTGAATAAGCTAATGCTGCAAATCCCTGTCAGAGCTTAAAATATTTTAAAAGTCTGTTTCTGAGTTAAGTGAAGCTTCCCTGGAAAATGCAACATGGAACCCAGTGACTGAGATGACAGATAAAACCTGGACATGAAAAAAATAAAGAAAGTAGGAACCTTCCTGAGATAACACCATGGTCACATATTGAAATACTGACTGTGCAGTTTACTATAATTGAGGTTTAATTCCTGCACCCATGTGTGTGTTGGTCTTGTCCCTTCTAAGTGCTGTTATACAAACAAACAAACAATGTTAAAAGGAGAGAGAGAGAGAGAGAGAGAATCTTGAGTGTGTAAAAATACATATATTTTCATCAGGGACGCTCTTTAGAAGCAACATGATCCGAGGAGGCTTAAATTCAATGTTTAGAATAAACAGCTCTTGAGTGATAACCCTAGCTCTGCCACTAACACTCTGCCCAAGGCAAATTATTTTACATCTATGAAATGGAAATGATAGCTACTAACCTGCTTTACAGGAGATTTGCGAAGATAAATTAGTTAATGTTTGTGCAATGTTTTCAACATGCAAAGTGCCATAAAGCTCCATGAATTATTACCTCAGCCCTTGCCTTACAACCTCAGCGAGGAGTCACAGAATACAAACTACACTGCAAACTACAATGTCCACAAACTCAAACACCATGCAAATGAAATCTGAGCAAGCTGGACTGTAAAACCTGGCTAATTCAAGTGCTACTTAATTTCTTGTCTTCCAGTAAAAAGCCCGCCCTTTAAAATCACTTTTGCAGCACACAGGGAAGAGCTGCGTTGCCATCGAGGAACAGTTGCTGATGAATCTTTTTGGAGGGGCAAAAGGTGACCCATTTTTCGGTGGCTAATGAAAACCAACACATTTTTTTGTTCCATTCAAGGAAAGGACCCAGCAGCAGGGATTTCTTTACTCTTGAAAGGATTTTGAGAGCCTATTCTGCTTTGAGGGAATGTGGAAGAGATAGGAGAATTAATGCTGCTTTTTGCACTGATAGGGAAATCAGTTATTCGTCCTCTTATAGTTACTTCTCTTCACATGTGGCAAAATAATCAGCTCAGCGGCGTAGGCAAGCGGTGGTGAGCAATTGCAGTTCAGTTCTGCAATCCAGCAGTATCTTCGTATGAAGGAACTACCAGCTTACATGGACTTTATTTCATAGGTCAGCATGTTTATGCTTAATATATAGAAGGCAGGAGATAGATACATACATACTATAAAGCGAGTCAAAAGAAAGCTGAAGCAAGATGTTGCATTTAGTGTGATATTCTCACTGTGAGCTATCAATTTAAAAACTGGTGGTCAAAAGGCTGGCCTTTGTCCCATGACCTTTGATCCGTGCACACCCGCAGCTGGTAATAAAAGTTTTGCAATATGAATATTGCACGTCCTTAGCAAAATTAATTTAGTTACGTTAGCTTCAAAGGAGCTGTACCAAAGGCAGTCACTGGGTATGTGACCAGCTGTTGGGGGAAAATGTCATGTTTGAATTCAAACTGTTTAAGAAGTTGTTCTGTTGTCTAAAACAGGCCTGAAAGCCCTGCCTGTGATCATAAGTGTCTCAGACCTCAGTCTTAGAGTCTCTTTATGTATCTCACGACCTTGGCAAGTAGAGCACAGATGCCATGAAAGTAACACACTTGAGCTCAAAAAGGTGGGAGGACGGAATTCACGGCAGCTTGCTGCGCAGCCCCCTCAGCGGTACTGTGCTGCCAGCAGCAGATGAGGGTCTCCTGTAGTGGATACCTGCAGTGTGGGAAAGAAAATTTAAGGGGGAATTTGCCTAGTCTTCCCTTGCCCATCATGTCAGGAATGAAGGAGGAGTTCATTTAGGGTCAAATACTTGGGGTTAATGTGCATTTATGTAAGGACAGTACGTGATGGGAGGTTAAGCAAGTATGAAATGTTCCTGCTCAGTATAGCAGGTAGCATCACAGTTGCACAAAAAAATTCTGCAAAGCATTTGTTCTTTAGCATGTTAGGACAGGACTGGAACAAGTTTCTCCACTGAATTCATATGCAAAACATATTTTCATTTTTTCCTGTGTTTAGTTTGTTTTTCAATCGTCACTTTGAATCCCTTCTTCTTCCAGATTTTAAAAACTCCATTGCCTTCCTAGTGGTAGCTTGATGCTCAACATGCATGTCTAGGGGCACATGTTTTTTATTATTTGTCTACAGAACTGATTTGAGGTTCATTTCTCAGTCGCCTTAACTGTGCTTCCTTTCTCATAATGCAAACTGCAATCATTAGTGCGTGCTGAAGATGCTCCCTAGAAGTTGGTCTTTTTTTCCTGGGCCTGTCATTTTTAAAGGTCCTCCTATTTGTCTAAATAAATGAAAATGCAACATACACACATAATTTTTATGAAGTTGCACTATATGAGCATCTTTGACACAAATTGCATTAATATTGTATTGTAAGCCCAGATTCTGCTTAGTTACAGCCATGAAACAAATCATGAGTAGAATTCCTGTTACTAATCTTTCACATTATTTACAAAATATAATCAAACCAGAATGTCAGCTACAGCATACAAAAGCTGACTTGTAACTCAGTTCACCTTAATAAATGATTACAGGCATGGCAGGATGATACCTGGTAAAAGGCATGTGGCCAGGCATTGGCTTATGTGCTAGGATAAGTCAATGGGGTGGTGGTTTTCTCTGCCTGTTTAGGACAGTAACTAGCTAAACTATCAGAAAAAGATTGTACAGAGGAAGTTGACTGGTAGGAGACAAGTAATCCATCTCTCAGAGGAACATGCATCACAGAGGAAAGTCAAGATAGACTCAGTGGCTATTTTGCAATCTATTGTGTTCCAGCACCCTGTGATAGACACAGGCATTTAGCACGTAATCTCCCAAACCTCATGTCATTCTGGACTTCGGTTCTGGAGTTCCCAATTAATCATAACAGTTCTAAGGCTTCATATCCTACTGACTGTGTGACCCAAGTCTTCACAATAGCTTTATGAAGAAATTACCACCAGCATTTAACAAGTTTGAATGTTGAATCATGATTTACTCAGAGAGATCCCAGCCCAGACAAGTGACACTTCTATGTCCTATTGAGTGACAAGACGGTGCTTCCTCCCACTTTCCGGAGGAGCAGCCTGTTAAAAAAAAAAAAAGACTGTAACCATAGGCGTATTTTACTGAATACTGAAGAGCTTGGGTTTGCCTCTCGGGGTGGGAAAGATGCTGGGGGAAGTAGCACCATGCATGTACTCTTTTGCTTAACGGCTGTGGATGTCCCTGGAGCACCTCAAGAACACTTGTATTATCGTGTGTTTATTAAGTTGCTACGTGGAACAAGGAGCACTTTCTCACTGCCAGCACAGGGGAATAGAAACCGTATTGCACCGATATGGACCCTGTTATCCTTGTGCTAAAACATGCATAGAAACAGTGCAGTTCTATGTCACACCCCCACCCCCACACACCTGGCCTTGCAAGCATTGGGTGTAAAATGACCAGAACGAGAACAGGATTGTTTGCGGGGACGCTGATTTGGGGGGGGGGGGGGGGAGCAAAGCGGGGGCCAGAGCCCCGGAGATGCGTTCCTGAGGGAGCGGATTTAACCTCCAGAGCCGCTTCGCGGTTGCTGCTCCCCGCTAAAGCGCCTCAGCCCTCCCTTGCCCGCGCTCCCCTCCCTGGGGGTCGCGGGGACCCTCCGGGCAGGGCGGGAGAGAGCTTCTGCTGCGAAACACCGCGGGGAACCCGCGCCGCTGCACAGCCGCTGTGGGTCGTGTCCCCCCCCCCGGGGGGCCGGGCCTCCCCCCGGGAGGGAACACGGCGTGGGGGGGGGCGGAGGCTGTGCCGGGGCCACGCCGCCCATGCACGCTCACGCCTTTGGCAGCTGCCGGGCAGAAGGCACCGCTTTGCACCCCTAACCGCCCCTAACCTCCCTCCCCCCCGCCCCCCCTCCCCCCGCTTTCCCGCAGGTACAATCCGGATTGT
>JAVKLA010000010.1:5600504-5728661 GCA_034782735.1 Sagittarius serpentarius | reverse complement strand
CTCCGGCTCGGGTTGTCTGGTGGGGCTGGCGGCTTGGGGGTTGTTTTGGGGTTGGGGTTGGGTTTTGTGTTGGTTTTTTGTTTTGGTTTTTTTTGAGAGAAACTGGTTTAGAGGGTGAGAAAACGTTTCTGGCTGGTCAGATCCGTCGTTTCTTTTTCTCTGTGTGTGGTGTTCTCTTTTGTGAGTTTGGAGAGCAGGCCCCGGCTGCTGTTCCAGGCAGAGTGCAGTCCTCTTTATCTTGGAAATCTGCCAGCCAGCCAGGAAAAAAATGTAGATTTGGGTGGTGTGGATTGTTGGTTTGGTTTTTTTTTTTTTTCCCTTTCTTTCTTTCTTTTTAAAGAAAAAGCGGGACGAGAGAATTAATAGTTTTTAGAAGGGCTGATGCATAGCGTAAAGCAACCGAGTTAGTCGTTCGTGACTGTGGACAGTAAAACCACCCTGAAAGGGAGAAACACCCCATCCAAAAGAACTAGTTGCACAACCTTTAAAAAGTGGAGAGATTCTCTTGTTCCACAAATCAAGTTCATACCTGTTGTTGATGTAACATGGGCAGTTTTTCTTTCCTGGTTTTCTTTATCTTCTCTTCTTTTTTTTTCCTCACCCTTTGAAAATGATGAGAAGCAAGGTGATTCCATCTGCTGTACTTGCGTTAAAAGTCTTTTGAGATGCAGTCTCAGGTGCACATGCCCTTTAGAGTATATAAAGTGTGAGGAGAAATACCTTGTTTATAGTGCTTAATTCTGTGTCTCATAAACTTAGGAGGGTGCCAGTTATTTGAGGATTACTAAATAATCAACAGCTAAGTGATAAACCCAAGAGATTATTCTCGGTATGTTCCGTTCGCAAGTAACTGTTCCTCTGACGAGAGCTGGAGGCTCAGAGGCAGAGGTGAAGGCAGAAGAATTTCTTCAAGAATCAAGAAGCAAGAATCAGTTGATTGGTCTTTGTTAGTTTCTCCCCATGCTTAAGGATAAGCAAGAAAATAAGTCAGGGGTACAAAATGAAGCAGCTTTTGAGAATAGGGAGATACTGGTGTGAAGCAACAAGTCCAACAGGTAATAGAGCATCGGTGTACGTTGAGGACCTGCCTCCTTGGTCAAGGGATAGGGCCTAGCATCAGCATTCAGAGTAATTCTGGAAGTAAATGTGCCGTAATAAATATATGCAACACTCTTAAGACCAAATTCTGTGGATTTTAAAGTTCAAATCATGTATGAAATTACACTTTTTAAAATTTCAACCTGATTTGTTCTATTACCAAAAAGAAGAGATGTCTCAAAAAAAATGAAGTACCTGGGCAAATGTTTTTGTTAGGAGAATGTCAGAATCAGCCTATCAAATCTGATCAACGTAAGGTTTAAATGGAATTTTAAATGTAATTGTGTCTTTTCCCAAACTTTTAGAATGAGTTTTTTGAATGTGGATAAGAGAAAAGTGGTTTAGTTATAACCCTGTAGTCATTAAGATACAAAAAAACCCCAAACCCTAATGGTGCATATTCCAGAACCAAAGAGCGCTGCTGGAAACTGAAGTAGGCTTGCAGGGATCGATACCTGCCTCTCTCTCTGTCTACCTGCTCAGATGTTGACCCACATTAACCACAGTGGAACTAAGCCGGATTTCCAGTAACGTACCCCGGATGGCCTGCTCGATGGTACCTGAGATAAATACCTTTGACAGCTGGTGTGCCACTCGCGCAGGATGCATTTGACCCATGTCCATTTTGTGTGGCAATGCTCGGTGACAGCGCTACAGTGAAGCAGACTGCTTTTTGTTGCTGTGCATTGGTTTTATATCTCTAGTTTTGATCTGTAGCTGCCGCTCTTGTGGGATGGGAGCGTGCTGCTCTGTGTTGGGAGCGTGCATGCAAGCATGCTGTGCTGGGCTGCTCGGTAGCTGCCGAAGTCAGCTGCGATGGCCTTCTGTACCTGTTGTCTGACATTGCTTTCCGAAAAACAAAGGGAAACTTAAATTCCTTAAGGATGTTGAAGTATTCATTTTCATGTGAAATGAAAAAGCTCCATCTGATACCCTGTGCAGTGTTTATGCGCGGGCTACGTGTGTACTGCTGTTAGGTATCGCTGCCCTTTACATTGTTCTGTAGTTTCTGCACTGTATATTATTCCATACTTGCGACAGATGTATACAAGTAGGCTTAATCTTTGTGGATTGTGTAGGGCTTGATCTGGGTACGTGCAGCCATCCAGTGCCTTTTCAGATGCCCTCCCTGGCGTAACTGGCTGCGGCTCCGCAGGAGCAGAGATCTCTCACACGAGATCCCTGTGAAGCGTGCCTGCTGGTGGGGGCTGTCGCGGGGGCGAGCGCGGGGGCCTCCCAGGAGCAGGCAGCTGCCTGCGCATCCGCTGAGGAGTCGGCGGTGTCCTCTGCCTGCCTGGTGCCAGGCACCAGGTTGCAGGTGAAGGACGTCTCGTGCTCCTGTTACAGTACTGGGCTTGCTGGCACGCTGTTCTGTCATTCCTGTATTTGTATTGTTTACTGATGCAGGTGGAGTTTTCTGTCTGGAGACAGGAGCGTGTGTGTGTATATATGTATTTGGTTATTATCTAAGGTCTTGTCTGTGTACCCTTTTTTTTTTTTTTTTTGTTCTTCCTTGGTAAATGACTGAACTTTTTTGGGTTTGGAAACTATAATAAATCTGTGCAGCCTTGGCAGTGAATGCAGCTAGAGATACGGAAATTTAGATACTGATATGGTCCAATTTGGTGAGATAATATAATTAAATAAGTAGTCTTGAGTATAGACCTGCTCTGACTCCAGTGCCTCAGTGTGTGAATGTTTAAGAACAAACCCCAGATCCCATCATTAAGGGCAATTTCTGACAAGCAGGGAAGGGAAGGGAAAGTGCCAGCAGTCAGCTCCTTAATTTGGGCAATCTGCAAAATACAGTGACTGTGTGCAAAATGCTACAAAAGAGATCGGCCTCTCAGCAAAGTGTGTGTGTGTGGTGAGCAGACTACACGCTGAAGTTACAGTAAATACAAATGTGTTATTTCTTGCATCAAGAGTATATTAAGAGAGTTGCAGATAAATAAGAAATCAAGATCAATGCCCTGGAGACTTTACAACCAGAGTAGTCCATTGTAATTTATTTGTTAATTTATAGAGGGATACTTTCAGGGAGTGTCGTACAATGCCATTATGGTCCTCAGGGCTGACTTTTGCATTTGAGTATCCATGTATCACTGAAATCACTGGGATATGCTAGCTTTAGCAGCAAGATAGCTGACTAGCCAAACCAGTTCCTTCAGAAAGTGTCCTTATCTTCCTTGAGCACAAACTGCCTTTGCTTAATAGCTCTTCCGAAACAAGCCTAGTGAAAGGTTTACTTCATTTTAGGGAGGATGACAGTACCTTCATGGAATGGTTTTGCATAGAAACTGTTGATGTTGCTACAAACTCCTGGATTAGTCCAAGTTTCAGTAGTATGTGTGCATCAGAGGGTACAGTCACCCTGTGTGTGTGAGTGGAGTATCCCAGAAAGAACTAACATGCATTCAAAATCAGCAGTCAGCATGTTATATTATAAGCATTGGCGTTTACAGGTATGAGAACTCGTTTCAAATCTCATATTGGATGGATCTGTATTGCAAGGGGGCTTGTGTAATGCAAATGTGGTTGTACTGTCAGAGAAATGCTTTAACTTGTAGAACTTTAATTGGGGGAGCCAGAATTGGCTGTACCCACAAAAGCATCCTCTGGCCAGTCTACTTAGGAGCACTTGCTGGGGTGACCTGGCTGACCAACCTTTATAATTTAGACTAGTCGAAACTGGGCTCAGGTCTATCTAATTCTGTAAAAAAGATGACCTGCTAGTTAGAGTAGTAGTTATTTTGGAAATGCGTGAATTGCATTAGGCGTCTTCTGTTTGTGTTTATAATTTCTCAAAACCCCGTTCTGCTGTACTGCTCTTCTTGAGCATCTGCTAGGGAAAAATAAAATCCTGTCGGTCGGGGCCTAGCTGGCACAGGAATCGCACTCAACCCAGCTAGGATTTTGCTAGTTTTAGCAGAAAGGGAGCGTTATGAGGAAAGGCAGCAGAGCTTTTATTTGCTGCTCAGTGGCAGGCACGTTCTCGCTTTTCGTTTCCCGTATTTGCTCTGTAGCAGTTGTAGAAGGTGTATAGCCTCCGATGAATACTCAATACTTATTGCTGTGACGGTGATAGTCACCTGCCCTGCTCTTGCCTAGAGGTTAGCTTGAGCAACAAGTCTTGCTGTAAGTGCAGTGGGAGGAGTTAGTGTAGAATTTGCCTCTCCGGGTCCTAAGCAGTGCTTCACCCAGCGCCTGTGATGGGGGCGATGACCAGGAGCTGTGTGGCACTGACATCTACGGCAGGAGAGCAGGAATCACGACGAGCAATTAGCGGACGGGCCCTCACCTCTGGGATGCACCCTTCAAATGAGGCCGATGCAATGCCACATGTCCCCTGGTCCGGGTGACGAGGGTGGGATAGAAGCTGTGTTGGATGTGACCCATCAGAAGTCCTCTGTTCCTGAGAAGCGCTGCCGTTCGTACCTGTTGGCTCTGGAGAGCTCGTGAAATGCGTGAGGACACAGGGAGCCAGCACTACGGATTTATCAGCAGCATGTAGGTGTGGGTAGAAAGTGCTCAGGTGAATTTTTTGCCAGGAATTAATGGTACGCAGTGCGGGAATCCACTGCTTGAGGTTTTGCGTGGACTCTGACATTTGTTGTTCAGGTTGGTACAGTACGTGCCGACCCTGAAATACGTGTCGATTTGACATTCTGCTGTGCCTCTTCCCTTCCAGGAACGCTTTGTGAGTAGGTGCGGTATGAGATCTAGTATTGTTTCTGCCCATTCTGGTTTTTGATGTGTTACCTCTTGGCTTCCAGCTACAGCAAATGGGACTGTAATACTTTTTTTAGGACTGAATTCTGCTGACCTAACAGTATTGAGTAATAGCGTATTTTTTTTTCTTCAGAAATAGTTACAGAACATTTGGCGTGAATATGGGCAGCAGAAGTCATTCCTAAAGGAAATGTGTAAAAAAAGATGTACTTCTCTGTACAGAGAAGTTGTACCAAAATAAATGTCTGTTCCTGCTGAAGCAAGGTTGTTATTTATTAAGATCTATGACATGCCTTTGTAGTTTGTCTTACAGGGAGAATACGTAGGTGTCAGTCTTGTGCTCTCTGTGCTTAATGTTATTGAGGGTTGCTCACAAGGAAGAAGCGTGAGAAACCCACTTGTGAGAGTGTGTGTTTGAACAGGAAAGCTTTCTGATGACCAGAGTGAAAAGACGAGGCCGTGTGGGTTGGCCATTGAGCTCAGAAGTACACGTCCTACCACACTGCACCTTTTACATTTTTTTTAAAGAACAGAGGGCATTGCTAGGAGAGAGCAGCGCTGGATTTATGTAGCCAGTAAAGGCGTGTGAGCTTTCATTTTGAAGTTTTAATGCAAAGTTGTTTTGCCTGTTGACAGATCCGTGCAAGGCAGATGTAAGGTTCCTCCTCCTGCCAGCATGCCTTCTCCTGCCCAACGCATCTGCGTACATGAAAGTAAACATCTACGTGTTCGCATGCATGTCCTACTACTAGAGTGCATCAAATCATGGGTGGGTTTTGTTTGTTTCAGTGGTTAAAGAGAGAGGAAAAAAAAAAACACAACCTGGAAAAAAAGAGTAACTTCCAGTCAAATGAAACAAATGCCAGGGTGGTTCTACTGAAGTGAACAGGGAAAAAAACCCACACCACCAAAAAAACCTGTTTTAAGATAATGTGGAAGATTAAATTTGACCTGAGACCGTTTCTTTTCTTTTTTAGTTGTGTAAGAAGGAAAATGAAATGCTGTTTGAAATGAAAATTTGCAGGTTTATTTTGAAAATACCAGAACACCACTTGATTTTCTTATGTCTCCCTCCCACTCAAGTTTTTTTGGCCAAGGCATGTTTGCTGAGTTTGACTCAAATTAATGAACTAACTTCAATTTGCTTCTTCCCCCCCTGAAAAACTTAAGGTTTTGGGGGTGGGGTAAACTGGCATTTATATACACATAAATAGCTCCTCTCCGATCTGATCTGGGTGAATGTTAAGTGGAGAGATAAACGCAGTCCAAAATGCTTGTGATCACTTTTTCCCATTTTCATCAAATGAAGTAAAAGTAATGAAATACTGAAAACAAATAAATAAATAAATGACTTTTAAGAAAAGCTTGGTATCCTTTACATGCCTAGCCTACGTGTGTTTGGTGCCTTCACCGTCCCTTGCTAACCTCTGGCCGGAGGAGGAGCTGGAGGCTTGCAGCCTCCTTGCTGGAGGTGCAGAAGCAGGCCGGCTGGGGCTTGGGGCAGGCGGGGTGAACGCTGCCGAGCAGTAGCAATGCCCCAAGGGCCGGCGGCGCTTCTGTGCGGGTTGAAAGCCGCCTTCTCTGTCTAGCGGTTACCGCTCCGTGGTTCCTTTACCTTGCAAAGGTGCCGCGTGAAGGGTGCGTAGGGTCGCCTCCCCAGGTGTACTCTTCAGCTCCCTGGAAAAGTGGTGGGCTTGCCAGCCCCCTCCATCCCAAGCCAAAAAAAAAAAAAAAATAAAAAATGCAGGACCAGCAAAGGCGGTTTTGCCAGAATTGCTCTGCCGGGGTAGTCGGCTCCTCCTGGGGCACGGGGGCCAGTGGGGCTGGGCGAGTCGGCGGGGACCGTGTCAGGCAGGATGTTTTCCGGGGAAGATGTGGAAGGAAGGAGGAGAGGATATAAACCAGCTGTCTTGATGACAGGATAGTAGTATTTTAGCTCTGGCTTTTATGAGAAGAAAATTATCAGTTTGTGGGCATGGGGTTTGTGTGCTTTTGGTAATCAAAACGCAGTGGCATAATCCCTGCCTTCTCGTCACCAGATTCAGCTGTAAACATGAAGATAACCAGAAGAGCCCTGGAAGTCAGCCGCTCTTGGCGCTGGGGCACTGCAAGCTCATGCAGCGCTTCTCCTAGGTAGGGAAAAGTATTATTTTACCTATCAGGAGCCACGGGATCGGAGCCACGGAGGCTTTGAATGGTTGCCTGAGGCAACACAGCTGGCCGCTGGCAAAGTTGCCTCCTAGGATTTTGGCCTCTCGCCCCATGCCCAAGCCAATGATAAACACTGCCTGGCGTTGAAGATAACCAACATCCTATTCGAGGCTTATTCGCAAGCTTTGAAACGATGTCTCGCGCAGAGCATCGTTTCTGCTCCTTCCTGAAGGCCCTTCTGTGTGTCCTTCCCTGGGGACGTGTCCCTTGGTGGAGGCTGGCCGTAGCCTGGGATGAGGTGACCTTCGGTGGCATGCGTCTGGCTTGGCTCCTTGCGACCGGGGCGTGCTCATTCCCCGCCTGCGGAAGGGCTCAGCGTGCCTGGCCCCTTGCTCCACCACCCGGGGGGAAGCCCCGGCACCTCCTGAAATAACAGCGGGATGAGACAGTAGCTGCAAATCAAGGTTGGGTGTAAACAGCTGTAAAGTCTGTATTGTTTCCTAAATTATGCTTTCTACATAGCTGCAGCACAGTTATGATGGCAGTTTTCATATTTGCGAGGCCTAACTTAAAAAAACAAACAAACAAAAGACTATAGCTGCTTCTGTCTGGGAATATGTATTCACACCCCCCATTAAGATCTGAGGGACATATGTGCACTTCTGAAAGCTGGATTTGATTCACATCTGAGGTAGTAAATGTTTCTTCTTGAGAGCTGTGTACTGAAATTCTGCAAAGTGCAATTAGGGCTGCATATGCAGTTCCCTATTGCTAAGCAATTATCTGATCTTGGAAATACCAATTTTTTCCATTGCATTAATTAATACCTGGCATTGTAATTAATCGAGTCTCTTTTTAAAAAAAAAAAAATTCCTAAGTTCAGAATGCCTTTGTAGAACAGTCGTGTTTTCTGAAGTTCACTCAGGAGGTAAGACTAAGGAAGGAGGCAGGGTTCAGGGAAGCAGCTTGTTTTAGCAGTTGGGTCGGTTATTTCAACAATGCCTGTAGCAAAGAAGTAAGAGGCTGTTTGCACAAATCAGTAACTAGTTCCCATGATTCAAGTTCATTCAAGTCATTTGAATGAATAAATGACTTCTAGTAAATGAGACAACCTCTGCAATTAGGATGGCATGCTGCATATTTCATGTTATTTATTATGTGGTTTTCAATAGATATGATTAAGTTGGGTTACACTTGGAATGCTAGGTAGCATTTCAACACAAGCCACTTAACCAAAGCTTACATTAAAATGAGATACACATTTGTTTTGTACAGGTGGCATTGTGCCGTATCTTCAGCACTTGTGTTTTCGTATTTATTTTCCACAAGCAGATGCTTCACAGGGAAAAGGAGTCACCTTGCCAAGTGCACCTCCGTTTTCTTTAATTGTAGTGGGGAATTCTCAAGC
Organism: Sagittarius serpentarius; assembly: GCA_034782735.1. Classification (NCBI taxonomy): domain Eukaryota; kingdom Metazoa; phylum Chordata; class Aves; order Accipitriformes; family Sagittariidae; genus Sagittarius; species Sagittarius serpentarius. The sequence goes on along the minus strand of JAVKLA010000010.1, from coordinate 5,720,272 downwards.
AGGTGCTTACCAAACATTTACAATTTGCTGCCGTCTTAGCTTTCGTTAGTGTCTTCCTGGGCCATCAACTCCAATGGATGTGGCATAACCAGAGATGCGGAAAACTGCTTTTCTCAGATGTGCTCATGGATTATGTGCCATCTTTGGGAAGTGCTTCATGGTTCACCTGCAACTTCTGCTGAAGGGTTTGGACTTGTGACAAGAGCATCGTAATTCAGTGTAGAAGACAGCGAAGAAAAGGTCTTCTTGGCCTTTGTTTCCTAATGTTGTTATTTTATAGTTTGTCTTAATTTTAAGCAGCTTTGTTATGCAATCAAAAAATCCCATGTGGTTTTGGCATTGTGAAAGTGGTATTTAAAAAAAATATGGTCACTTTACTACTCTGTCATAACTGGTTATACCACGTACAAAGTAATGTTGATTAATTTAAGAAAATACATCCTGAGCTATCAAAGACAATAAGCAGCTCTGGCTGATGGTGCGCTCTGGGGATACGGAGAATAGGTAAGATTTGGGGACCTGCTGGCCAGATGATCATCTGCTCTATTCAAGAGAAAATTTTGCTATCGTGTTTCTTTCCAAGTTTTTCACTTAATATAATATAAAAGATACGTAAGACACTAGGGATACCTATTTGATAAAAGAGCCTTTCAAAATAATGAAGATACCAGATCTTCACTGCCAGATAAAAATACCATTTTGCATATGTGATCACCATTTCTTCTGCAAGTGGAAGTTACCAGTTCTTCTACCTGAAGGTGTTGGTGGTAAACTTTGCAGAAACTATGACTTTGGAAGCTGGGGAAAAAAAAAATATCCTTCTTCATTCCCTTTAATCATTGGGAAGGGAAAGCTGCGGTTAGAGCAGATGTGACTAATGTTTGACAAGCTTGCTTCTCGTGTTAAATCTGAAGGTACAGAGATCATGTACTGGGCATGTGAAGACAAGGAAACCTTCCCCCACAAAGAAGTGGTGGGGAGATGTCCCCAAGTCCCTGAGTGAGACCCCATCACTGGCACGACATTGCTGGGAACTGCTGAACAGAAAGTGCCTGTAGTCAAAAGCTGTTGTATGTGTGGAGTGTTTTTTCCCCTCTCCATTTTTATTGCAGCCTGTTTCTCATGAATGGAAACTTGACATTCTCACTTGTTGAACAGGATTCAATTTGTTTTGCTGCTCTTCAGACAAGTTTTGCACGAAGTCCATGCCTTCCTGCCTCCCTGTTAAAAACAAACAGAAAACCCCAAGCGAAAAACCGATGAAACCAGAACAAAACAAACCAATTTTTTGGAAACAGAAGTGTTAGTTGGCAAAATCCTGACTCTGGAAGCTGCTTTGTCACAGCTAGACCATAATTGAAGCTGTTGGGTCTCCGCATGAACATGGGTTTTGCACCACAGAGCAGTGTGTAGGACACAGGGCCCTTGGTGTTTGCTGAGAGTTGGGAAGTGGTGGAAGTGTGACTTCGTTTTCAGAGCCAGCCTAAGGCAGGGAAGTCACTCCCTGAAAAACAAGCTGTCAGAAAACCTAGTAACAGCCCTATCTCCCTTTCCTCAGGTACTGGTCCAGGTCTTTCGCAGTGGAGACCTGTGCTGTTGTGAACAGAAGATGAATTATGCCTAGGAAGAGCGTATGTCCCTCTTCAGATTCAATATTTGAATTCTGACTGGTATCTGATTGCTCACAGTGAGACTGTCCTTACCAAGGCACAACGGCTGGCAGGGCACTGATCACCCATACAAGTGGGCCGTTTAGTGTTTGGCTTTCTAATGAAAACCTTTCTAGCTGGTCCTTGTGTACTCCTACGTGTTGGGGACAGAGCACAGACTTCCATTTGAAGTTTCACTTGTGGAGCAGAGGAAAGTCAACATTAGAATTGAGCTGGTGTCTTTGTGCAGCAGGCTGAATGAAGTGCACGAGGCTTGCAAGGTGTTATCAGCTCCATGCTATGCCTTTACTGTCATGGCTGTAGCATCTAGATAGGCATTGATGCCATTATCACTTCCCCAGAATTAATGGCAGAAGTTCATTCTTCGAGAGCAGGAGCAGGGACAAGTATTTCACAGCAGATCCAGAAAGGGAAACGCAATTTATATTTATGTTGCATGCTCAGCTTCCACCTACCTGGAAAGGAGGATAAGTAGTTGAGTTGCAGCAGTTTTGATTCAGTTTAAAAGGAAAAATGTGATCCCTTCCACTTGTAATTCTTAATTTGACCACTGGCAATGAGCATATCTGCAGTAGGAGGTGAAGTCAGAACTTCAGCGTCTTCAGTTATCTGTTAGGATCTGATCATTTTTTAAAACGTCTGTGTTAAGATACATGCCCAATTAATGGATCAATTTGATATCTGTCTTCTTGTTCGGGCTTTGAAAGGATTATCATTGAAATGCTCTCTCGTTTCCATCTGGTCTTCAAAAAGTAATTAAGTGTTGAGCAACGGTATTGTCAGTCTGTTTCCTACCTAATAAGCTCTGCAAGGTGCTCTTGTTAATGATTTTATTATTTCAGAGCTGCTCTTGTTCTCTCTTTCCCTCCTTAATGAGGCAGATCCCCTAGGCAGCATCACTTTATCACAGTTGTCTGTGGTAGATGAACTAATCCAGCACCATGGAAGTTTGTGTTCATCAGTGTGTAAGGTGTTGCCGTCAGTATGTGTGGATAATTCTCCCTGATGCTTAAAAGATTTGTCAAGAAAGAACAGACCCTTTTTCTAAATGAGGGTCATCTTGATTTGAACAGCAGCAGCCTGGTTGCATCAATGAGCACATGGTATTCAGTGAATTAAGAGTAAAAAGAGCTAATTAACACCTTCTCTGTTTCCTTTGTGTCTGGTCATTAGTTACTATGAACCAAATTAATTCATGATAGCATACGGCATGGAAGGTGCCGGTGCCAGTGCCAAGCTCAGGTCAAGAACTGAATTCTTTGAGGTTCTGGAGAGAAATGTTCCCTTTTTTATTGTATCGCCTGTTTCCTGGAGCTGCCTCCATCTATCATGGAATTTAATATGTATATGCTTGTATGCTCAGCTAACGTCTGTATTTTGTATTTCATCGCATGAAGAGAAAATCTGAATTGGCTGTGGGCACTTGGGCTATTTTCTCCTGGTTTAATACGGTACCGATTGGATCCTGTCTATGAACTAAACTCAAATACTGTTTGAAAGATTCAGATAATTTCAGAAATAGCAAACATATGACTTCTGAGTAAACAGACTAGTTCTAATAGACAGGATTAGAAAATGGATTGTTCTGGGCCAGCACTGTACTATTGAGAGTGATGATATCGTACTGGTAATTGCACTGTTGGGCTTAATGGCCCATAAACTTTGATAAAAGCTTTTGTAAAATTGTCAGCAATAATTCCCTCCATTGTTAGATTGCCAATGAACGTCTTCAGCCCCTGGAATAAATTGCTACCATCAATTGTGTTTATGTAATTATGTAAAATAAGACTTTCACTCTGAAAGTGTAATAACTCAAATAAAAAAAAAAAAAGTCAGCTGAAAATTAATGGGTCAGGTCCACAATTGCTGTGACTACCCAGAACTCTCTCACCTGGGTTGGGCTGGGGTGAGTTTACACCTGAAGCTGTAGTCCCATGTGCGGAGAAAAGGCGCCTTTTCATTACCTCTGCCAAGCACTCGCTAGGCCAGCAGAAATGGGCAATGTCATTGCGAGTTTTGCATGAAAATTGAAAAACAGTTGAAGTTTCCTATAGTTCTATTCTGTCTGTTAGTTTTCTCTGTGGTTTTTTTTAGCATGACAGTTATTAGAATGTGAACATTAAAAAGGTGTAATTACTTTCACAGGCATTAATATGCCATTCTAAAATAAATGCAGAAGCACTTAAATTTTGTCCATAGCTTACAAGCTGTGCCCATGTATGGTCCCTTTCAAATTGTTTTCACAGCTACTAACTTCCTACCTTTCCTTTTTTTCCCCTTCATCCCTTCCATGTGATTGGTTAAATAACAAATTATCAGCCACAGTGTGATGCAAAATGGGCTATAATCCAAAGCGGGAAGAAAAGGAAGTTCTCTTGTAAGAAAATAAATAGCACAGGGTATTTAACAGTGCATTAAGCAACATAGCTGTTAGACTGCACTGATAATACAGTGATGAGAGCAGGAAAATACTCTATATGTCATTAGTTTAGTCAGGCGGTGAATTGCTCTGGCTCTGATATTGTTGGTGATATTCAACATATCTAATGCAGATCCACTGATAAGGCAAAGCATAGTGAAGAGCTGAGCATGGACTTTCCACCTCTGCAGCATGGGATGCAAAGGCGAAGCTGTCTTGCCTGCCTGCAGGTGGAGTTTCGTTTTTATACTCTAGGGAGGAGAGGAACAGAAATGTTCCTGTTGCTAAACAGGCACAGGGTCTGTCCTCTAGAGTTATCGCTTCCCTGTGTTTATTTGTTTAATTTTCTTTAGGGGGTGGCGGTGGAGGTAGGAACGTATCCTGGGGGAGTATGTTCTCCCATTCTCCACCTATGCAGCTTCAGGAGTGCTTTACCCCAGAAAAATATAATTCTCGAACTAATGATCTTGACTGGCCCCACTATCTGTGATGAAATTGCTTGCTCCATCTCTACCTTCCTGATTTGTTTGGCAGCGGGTGAGAAAGTGGAATTCAAAGAGGGCCTCGAAGATAGTCTGGCTCCCCAGCTTCAGAGCGTGTGACTTTGGAGAAAACCACGGCAGCTACATGCAGGGGAGTTTATGGAAAAGGTAAAATTACGGAGAGCTGGAGGAGAAAGAAGAAAATCTGGAACTCTTGCTTCTCAATTACCGTAACGCTGCAGCAGGGACACGCATCTTCTATTGAGGCTTGATCCAGCAAACCTTAGGCATAATATCCCTTTGAAGTCTATGGATATTTTGCCTGCCAGGACTGCAGGATCAGGTTTTTTATTACTTTATTTGCCTAAGAAAACTCTTCTCATCTAGTTTAAAGGAAAAAACTGATAGAGAATACCACACTCTGTTATATGAAGACTATGCCAGAAAGTAATTCTCTTGAAACAGAAGGTAAGATTATAAATTATAATCACATCACAAGGTTCTGTGGTGTCAGTTTTATAACTTGAAATTAGTCTTTTTCCCAGGTATGCTTAAAAGTAAGTCTAGTAAGTACATATTCTGGTAATTGTCCTTCTACTTTCTTTTCCTAAAAGGTTGTTTCTAGGTATGCTTTTGGATGGGATTCATATGAGTGAATTCTTTAGGTCGTGTAAAGTGGTGTGGCTTTAGCATTGATTTCTGCCAGCCAAAGCGGTGATCTGATAACCATCAGCAAAAAGGCAATGTCTCTAAACTTGCTGGAATGAACTTGATGGAGTTGAGTGGCATTTCATTTGCACGCTGGATGTGTTGGGGCCAAAGCTTATACATGGGAGTTCTTAAAAAGAAGAGTGTGTGTGCATGTGTATACACCTCTCTCTCTCTCTTCTCAGTGTCTCTCTCTATTATTTACTATAGCCCTGAGACAATATGTTAATATGCAGTTCTTAGTTTATAGAGGCCTCTAGCACTCTTGCTTTATACTGAAGGAAAAAAATGGTGTTACCACAGCAACTGCTATACCACCCGGCACTGAAGCAGCTCCCATCTATGTAGCACTTAGAAAAGTACAGTAGACAGATTTTTAAAGTGCACGTAGCTAAAGTGAGAGTAGGAACTTAACACTTGTGAATGCTACAGTAAAAGGAGAGCATGAATTTGTTCAGAAGTTGAGAAAAGTTCTTAAGGGAAATAATTAGCAATAGCTCTGATTCAGCAAGCTGCTTTGGCAGATGCGTTATTTCAAGTCTGTGTGTGATCTCTTTGAAATCGGTGGAGTTGCATGTAGGCCTAGAGTTTGTACAGGTTCAAGAACCTTGTTTTACAGGGGACGAAAATTACATTGTTTGAGGGAGCGATGGTTTTGAGAGGCTCAAGTGGTGACACTTCCATACGGTGTGACTGGTGAGGGCAGATACTTGGCGTTTCTCAACAATGAGCCGCTGAAGATGATTGAAATGGAAGTAATGAGCAACTGGAAGTATAAGAAGTTTTGATTTCTGGGTGTGAGTTTTGGACAAGGTTTCATATTACATTTGTGCATCACCTGTATTTGATAGCAAGGAAATGGTGTTGAGGTGTGTGCATATAATGATGTTTTGCTGTCTATTAAACTTTAATAAATAGACTTGCTGCCTATTTATAATGTGGTACATTATAAATATTTCTGTACAATAAAATGTAATTGTTGTAGGGGAGGCAAGAGGCCTAGGAAAGACTAGGAAAGGTTTTAAGCTAGTCTGGACTCAGTAAGAGTATACCTTGTCATTGAAAACCTAGTGGTGTAAGGTCAATATCCTATTTAGGAGTTTTCCTTTTAAGACACTGTGGTATAGGAAGACCTGTGCTAATGAATTTACTACATTTCTTTGTATTCTTAATCCTTATCAGCTCTTAGAAAGAGCTGAATATCTGTGTATTAATAAAACCATGTGCTTAGAACAAGCATACTTGGAATTATGAGGAATTACTTATTACTCTCAGTAGCACTGTGTTTGCAAGATTATTATTGATTGCTGTTCTCTTGTTGACTTTTCCCCCACAGCTCCTGTTTTCATCAGATTGCATAAAACAAAAGCGCAAATGCAGTTTTCTAATTCTTGAAATAAAACCCAGGAAAACGCTATGCATGTATGCTGGTCTATTTCCCTGTTGACAGGAATTTCTGGACGGCACCTCTAGTCTTTGAGTTTTGAAGTCACCATGTGGACAAAAATCTGCATAGGTGCTAATCCAAAACTGTGTAAAAATGAGTCCTGTGGTTTGCAGCCTGAATTTTAGTCTCCTCTACTACTGTTCACCAGTGAGCTATTGCTAGTTGTGAGATAAATGAAGTGTGGGGCTGGAGGGAGCAACTCTTCTAGTGGTGCCTCTGCTCTGGCAGGGTTACCATCCTTTCCCTGGTACGGTCCGGGGCTGGTCCTCACGATCTGCCTACGGACAGGCAGTGCTGGGGATCTTGCGTCCTTCTTCCCCATGAGGGTCCTTAGATGGATAACGTAGGAGGGAGCATTGCAGAAGTTTGTCTCATCTGCTATAGCTGGATGTTCAGAGCTGAACCCAAGTCGGGGTGAAGCCAAGGTGCCACTAAAATGCCTGCGAAAATTCACAAGTTCTGCATGAAAGCTGTTTTGGGTTGGAAGGCAGCCGGCCCTTTCCCCTCCTAGACTGAGTCAGGTAGGCATGAACACTTAAAAGATCACTTTTGGGTGATTTATGAACCTCTACTTTTTGCGCCTTCACTGTGTTATAACCACCACTACTTGAGCTGACATTCCTTCTCTGTAATTCCCATTCTGATTTTCCTCACAGATACTCTCCCTTGATAAGTATCTTTGTTGTCACTCGTACCTTAGGATGGCAGAGCAGGTTTATACTCTATAACCCATCTTACGGCCTCAGTACATTTTGTTCAAACAAATGCGAAAAGCACTTTGAAGTTCACGAAGTTAAAGGCAGTGGCAGTGGCTGTATCCTGGGACTGGAAACTTTGCATGGGGCATCTTTGCTGCCCAAGGATAAGGAAAGCTGAGCGAGGTGGTCCCCAAGAAGTCTCTTCAGTAACTGAATTTAGTTCTGGTACAAATATGCCAGGGGGCTCCAGTGCGTGAAAGATTTTCCATGCATGTTGCAGTACTGTATTAAATGAATAGATTTTTAGTGAAGGTGTTCAGACATGTAACGTGTGATAATTTGCCTGAAACATAACAAAAAAGTGAATTTGTAGTCAAAAGTAGAATTTTTAACGACATACTGTTGTTTGTATTCAGTGTTTTGAATGCACTGCAGCAATAGTTAGGCAGGCAGTGATTTATCTCAGAAATGTACATACACCTTTAAAAATGCAACCTGTCTGCCTGGTATCTAATTAACCACTGACCTCTGATGATAAACTCAATGTTACTTGAGGAATGCTTTCCAGCATTAGCAGGATTTTAAAAAGCTGCTTTAGATGTATATTAAAAATGCTTTTGGAGATGGAGAGACAGAAAAGCTTAGAAGTCTGATGACGGTTTATCTGAAAGGAGTTCCAAGGGGCACAGGAACTGGGTTCCCTATTCGTAATTGTTTAACCCGGCAGGGAATTTATTTGGAGACCTTAATGGGACAGTCTGTTTTAAAACTCAAAATTAAAGGCAGCGAGATTTTTCCAGTACATGACGTTCAGGGTCTTTCTTAAAGGATGCAGTGGTAGCTAGGGCTGATATCTGAAGATGTTTTCTCCATAACTCGCAACCCATGCACAAAGCGAAAGTGAGTGACTGATGTCAGGGGGAGAAGCTTCCCAAGGCTTAGAAAGTTATTTCATAGGCTCCATATTTCATTGCACCAAATTTATTTATAGTGCTTGGTGCTCCTTTTTTAAAATGCACGTGTTCCCTTTCTGGGTTTCCTGATTGTATGTGATGCGGTACACTAAAAAGAGAGAGCTTGCTTTAGCTATGGACTAAGTTAAACACCAGAGGCTTTTGAAAGTCATGTAAGAAAGTCTTTAGTTTGACAGCGTATTTTCATTTATAGGGAGGAATAGCAAACATTTACCTGTGCAGCAGGCAGCTGTTATCTAAAGCTAACAGTACCTTTACGTGTGCAGGTATGGAAGGGGAGAGTGTAAGTATCTGCAGCATTGTGGTACGAAAACAGGAGGTGACATTCTGCCCTCAGGTAAATCTTCCACAGCCCTGTCGAAGTGCTGAGGTACGGTACTAAGGACTGAAAGGAGACCTGGGTCTGCAGCCAGGAAAAGCAGTGCTGAAAAGCAGGGATGCAAGTCTTTCAGGTTTGCTCCCAGTCTGGGCTGCCTGGCATAAAGGGCTTCTGGCAAAAAAAAAGTGGTTTGTCCTTTATGAATCTAAGCCCTTGTAAAGAAGTTCCATGCAGTGCTCTTTCAATTACTTTTTGTTGTTTTGGGTAGTTATTTCAGGCCGCTGTGTAACTGCAATGAAGAATTCTGCATGGAAATAATAACTAATCTGTTGCAGATAAAGCAAGGGATTTTGGTTTAGTGTCTCAGAGTAAGTGCTGGAAGAAGTACGGCCAAGAAAAAAATGCAGCAAAGAGGAGCTAAAATTACCTGAATTCAAGTATCAAATCTTCAGCAGGCTCTGGGTTTTGGGGAGGGGTGGGGGTTGCTTTTGGTTTTCTTTGCGTGTGTTGGACTGACTGTTTAGGGATCAGAATAACGGATTTCCCATGAGATAGGCAAAAGAGGATTATAAACTCCGAATCTGTGTATTATAATTGTCTGCACTGTTATATAGATTTGATATGGTCTAAGCCCCGCCCCACCCCTAACCCCAAGTAATTGTATGTAATCAAGAAATTACATGCTTCGATACAGGGCGCACAGACTAAAGAAATTACACTTTTTTTTCCTCCGGGCATTTCCTTAGCTGTCAAGCAAAGGGTGGGCGAAGACACAGCAAGATGTAAATGCTGGGGTCTTAAAAAGTGTCTGTGTGCATGTGTGGAAATTGCCACAAAATCCGATGGTTTGGGGAAATGTGTCCATTGGTAACTGCCTCTGACTTTCCAAGGAGCAGGTAGGCACCAGCCTGCACCAGCCGCTGCACCAAGCGCTGCATGGGGGCTGCTGCTGGGTGGGAGATGCTCCCATGGGAGCCCCTCTCCAGGGATGCTGGGGAGGAAGGGCTCTGCCTGCCCCGCGGTTCCCGGCACCGCTGGCAGCCTTGCATGCTCGCCCAGCTGCACGTTCGCTCTTTGGCCACGGCTTGGCGGCTGGAGTGGTTCGAATCTTCTTGATAAGCCGGAAGGTTGTGTTTGGGTTAGGCGTGATTCACGGTGTTAAAACTCGGCTCAGTGAGGGATTGCTTAACCTCTTCCTTACGGTCCTCTTAATTTATCCATCGATAGCATTTTCTTGCAAAGTCTGTCAGGGTTTGTAAGTTCTGGAGCAATAGAAAACAAAAAGGGGAAGAAAGAAAAAAAAATAAAAAGAAAATCAATTAAGCTTTGAACTACATGTTGTCTACAAACTGCCATTAGCTATGACTGTGTATTTAGTAGTTCATAGGTTTGGGATATTCTGCTTTCATTAATATTGAGAATTAATCTGCACTGTGTTTTTCTGCAGCATTAGCAGCAATCCTTCTGCTGAATACAAATTAGATTTTTTGCTGCAGTCCAAATTCAACTATGGGTAGAGGTTTAAAGAAGATATTTATGGGACACCTGCATGGAGTAGTGGGTTCTGTTTCGGGTGTTTGGAAGGGTGGTATTTGTTTGTTGTTGTTGTTGTTGTTCTGGTTTTTTTTTTTTTTGAAGTGACACTACTTTCTGCAGCATGCCAGGATAGCAGGTGGGATATTTACATCTCCTTTCTTGCTTTCTTTTTTTAAAGTGTTTGATCCCATAGAGGCTCAGGAGTTCATAGCTTCTTTCCATCAAAAGAGATTTGGTCCTTTTATACACTGGCAAAATCTCAGGACAATAGTCGATTAGCACATCTTACATGATTTCTGAAGACAAAAGGACTTTGTAAGCAAAAACTAGCCCTGCAATATGTGGGAAGCCTGGAAAAGGTGCTGAACGACTTCTGCACTTCAGTAATGTGTTACGAGGATACTTGCAAACTGGCCGGATCGAGCCCTGAAGAAGTGGGGTGGAGACTTCTCCCTGGCCAAGGAACCCAATGCCAATCTTGGGCGTGTTGTGTTTGCTTCTCCCAAGCTGAGATAAGCATAGTCCTTTGCCCAGCCACTTGCCTGTTGCCCTCGCCAGAAGCTTTTGGGTGGCTGAGCGCATGCAGGGCTGATCTGCGCCTCTGGACGAAGCTCCGAAGGAAGGAAAAGCAGGTTATAGCTGGGTGGTTTGGGCTTGCTTTGCCCCAGGCAGCAGTGCCAGTTAATTCGCCGTCCCCAGAGTATTAGTGCCTTTTTCTTTGGGGTGAGGAGTGGAGAAGAGCGCATGTGATGGCTGTCCATCCTGTGATTTGATTCAAAAGGTGCTCCCTCCCCACAATTTTTATTTATTTTTAATTGATTTTTGTTTAATTACATGCATTGGACAGGCAAGACAAAATCCCCTTGATCTTCATAGCGTTTTGAAAATGAAAGACAGAGAAAATGTTTGTTCTTCAAACTTTGTTTTCCATCTCGGTCCTGGGCCCCATTTTATTGGCAATTTAAATCCATTAGAAAGAGAAACAAGTCTCCACAGATCCTGTTATGTACCACAGCTTCCCATCTAAATTTGAAGCGTAATCATGCACAAACATTGACTTGACCACTATTGCTAGTGGCCTTCATGTTAAGTGGACAGTTAAAAGCTTAATGACCCCTTTGAAACCAAGTGCTTGCTTTCTGCCACATATTGACAATACAGTGCAGGGCCAACAATTGAATTTTTTTTCTTCTCAGTGATTTTTAGAAAACATTTCAACTGCTGGCACGGTTTGTCCAGTCCATTTCCCATGTTCGTTAAGATCGAGCTGTTTCGACAGGGCACATGGCCATGTGCCATCAAAGCCTAGCTGGTTCATGTAGCATCCTCGGGATTTCTTCTCAAATTTGGTGAACGCTCATTAACTTGCTTTCACAGTCATTATGGCAAGAAGAGAAGTTGCCAGTTGGGTGAGAAATTTATATGACGCAGAGGAAAATCCCTCAGGCCTGGGACCTACATAGCATTGAGTATTTTCTTTGGTGAACCTAGTCACCAGGAGGTCTGCTTGTGGTGATGTCTGAGAAGTAAAGGCAGGGAGGCCTTAACACTGTTGCCCCTTGACTTTGCCCATAGTGGGCTTTTTGTTCTATGGCTTAAGGGTGGAGAGGGCAAAAATTGCTAAGTACCTGGTTTCTGAGTATCTGTCACAAATGAAAAAGTAGCGCATAGAGGTCTAAAATTCAAGTGATCAAAAAAGTAGCTGTTTTGAGGTTTGGTAATGGAACAAATTGCTGGAAGTTTTGGGATGAAGTACATAGGGATGCTCACTTTTTATGGCACTTAGCAGCAGTTTATCTCCTTAGCACAGGCAAGTATGGCACAGACCAGATGTTCCATGCTTTTTACATGAGATTGGCACTTTAATGCTTTTAGTCTTCTGCTTCTACCAGACAAATGTCTGCATCACCCACTGGCACCAACTGAAGCCTTGGGCTGTTGGTTGAACATCTCCAGCTAAACACTGAGGAACCTGAACAAAAGCAAGTGAAGCTTTTGCACGTTGCTGTTCGTAGTTTCTCATCCTATTATGAATTAAATTAATTTAACTAAAAAAGGCAGCTGGTAAAACCAAGAACACACTGAACTTGGCATTGGTTTTCTTATGCAAGTCTGGGACTCATAAATGACTTGGACATGGGATGAAGCACCTTCAGCGAGAGCCCCTGGCCGCTGCCCAGGACAGCTGCAGGGACGCTGCAGCCTCCTCTGCCAAACAAGGGTGCTGCAATACGCAGCCACTCCTGAGTGTAGGGGGTCTTCCCTGCTAGCTGCCCTCTTCCATGGAAAAACATACTCCCAAAAGCAAAGACAGAGAGCTGTGCTCCTCCTGGGACGAGCCTGGGGGGTCAGATAACATCTTTCGAGATGCCACCCTGCAGCCAAGAGATTGAATAAGCATTTAGATACGTCAGCCGGCTCTCTCTGGGACATTTAATGGTTGCAGCATTCCGTGTTCCCCAAAGTTGTGTACGTGTAACCAAAGGCAAAGGGGCGCTTCTGTAGGCAGCAGACTCTGCTGCAAAATCTTGCTTTGTTCATCCTTCGTGGTGTTAAGGGAAACAGTGCTTCCAGATCAAGCGCAGCACTGCGCTGTGTCTCCGGCAGATCTTTCTGCCTCTTGCTGAAATGTTTTCATGCCTCTTCTTCTGGAGGAGCAGTAGGCAAAGTTGAAGGAATCCTTAGGAAAGGCGGGGAGTGTTATTGGGTCTTTGGCAGACCTGTAACCAAGGAGGTTTCTGATGTCTCGGTTCTACCTTTGGAAAGCTTGTTGTCACGTTATGTAAAAGGAGCTCTGCTTACGAAAGAGTAACTTGCTGCCCTTGGTTTATGGAAAGGTACAGTGGGTCCGTACCCTTGGGTGGTTGATTCTAAGACCAGTAGAGCTACGGTTTCTTTAAAGTCCTAAATTAAAGGGTAACTTTTTTTTTTTTTCATCTTAAGCTGTGCAGTTTGGCTGTTTGCAGTATTCCAGAGAGGCAGAAAAATTAGTTGGCTTTCCCACAATAAATCCTTGACCTTCCCCACCATTTAAGCATTAGCAGATTCCCTGCACTGTATATGGGGGTGGAGAAAGGAGCTGTGGAGTTACACGCACGTACTGACACACACACACATGTTTGTTAGTAGCTTCTAGCAAGCACTTGGCCTGCAATCTCAAGGCAATGTTTGGGGTTTTGTTTCCTCCTCCGCACAATACTGGACATAAAACAGTTATGTTGCAAAACGATACTCTACAAATTATGTCAAAACTGTCACTCTGTACAACTCGCATCACGTTCCCTGGGGGAGACATGTAACGTTTGTTGGTGTGCGTCTGCGCATCCTCCTGTGCCCAGCCCAAAGGGCTCTTGTGGTGCTTGGCTGCTTCCTTCGAGCTCTTGGTGTTTGTACACTGATCTGTCATCTGGTGACAGTTGCAGAACTTGAAACCTGATCTGTGCGTGATGCTGATCACCAAGATGTAGCGTGAAATGGAGCTTTCCCCTGTACGTTTCCGTGAGTCTCAGACTTCAGCAGCTTGTAAGCTTTATCTAAGCTGATGGATGCGAAAGGGGTGCTGAGCGCTGTAGGTGTAGGGCAGGGAGAGGGGCAGGGAGGATGGTTTCAGGGCTGCACACATCTGTTACCTTGGTGCCATCCTCACGACAGAGCAGCGGGGGCTTTCTGACACTTCAGATTTTTTTCAGTTCAGTTGCTCGATCCTGGCTCTTGTTTTGTACATTACCATAGTTTCACATTTCACTGTAAATTATTCACTTGCTGTGCCAGAAATAGGAAGTTTGGAGAAAATACCGAGCCAGCCGTGAGTAGGTTAAGGAAAGATGAGGAAATACTTGTGTCGGAGGTGATTAGCTCCATGGGTTACGGCTCCCATTCAGATGGAGCAGATGAGCCTTGCATGGCACGTTGGAGCCAAGCGTGAAAATAGCGGGTATGAGTCGCAACCATGGCAGATCCCAAGCCGTTACCTTTGAGAATAAACCAGACAAAACGGCATCTGTACGCTTCTAATGGCTGGAAGACCTTATAAATTACAGAACACGTTTAAAACAGAGTAAAAATATACGGCGTATTACAAATCCAGAGAACTATTGCTAGTTACCGGTTTTGCTAGGCTAAGGTTACATCCCAGGATGGAAAATATGAGGCTTTCCTTTGCCTGCATGTTCTGCAATAACATTTTATCAGCAGGCAAACTCTCATTAAATACACCCCATCGGCTGAGCTCAGGCTGCCAATTTTTGAGTGGAAACATTGTATTAACTTGGCTGTTCTCTGCAGGATATTACTCTTGGAAAATTATAACAAAGTGAACAATCCCCAAATCAGCATTTTTCATTTATAGCAGGCCATAATTTACAGTACGGTATGGATCTACGCCTGCCTGGAGAATTCCCTGTCTGCCAGGGCAGGGAACAGCATGCATTTCTGTATTTGCCCAAAGAAAGCATTTGTCTCAAATGTACACGGCAGTTTGGATCCACATGGCCTCTGCGTTTCGCTGTATGTTACATGTAATGACTCATTATCGACCGTCTAATCCCAGACTGCACATCCTTTTTAGGACCACAGTTTATCTCCTTCATGCGAACGACATACGCTTCCCGGTGCCAGAAGTAAAGGACATGGTTGTGTCCGTCAACCCTGCAATAACTTATTTGAGGGGAAGACTTTACAAGGGAAAGGAAAAGAATTTCTTCAAATGCTAAATAAAAATCCAGCACCAAAGTTTTTAAACAGGAGTTTTAGGTCGCTCAACTAAGATGACTAAGCAAGCCATCTCCTTGAGCTTTAGAAATTTAATACTTGTAGCATCTATAATCGTTTACTTAACTGGATAAAGACAATGCAGTGGTTTCATTTAAATTTCGGAAGCTTAAGGAAGCAATGTCCTGGATGTCTGTGAAATGAGTAGGAAATTTTGCTATCACAGGAAAGGGAGAAGAAACCATGGTGTTTTTTTTTTCCCCTGTAAAGTTTTCTTTGTCAAAGTTAAGCTCTTTACTGCATGTTCATAGGTACAGTCCTCTCAGTAGTTGTTCCCTTTGGTTTGCATAACACTTTGTATCAGCAAACGAAAACACAATTCAAGCTATTCACTTTGGCAGTTTCTTTTTAACAAGGGACTGCAAATACTAAATTGTAGCATGCTGGAAAAGTTCTGAGTCATGGGGGGGGGAACCAGCCCCTAGTGTCCACAGAGGTGAGGAGGTTGTTGGTGCATTTCTGTATGTATTTACTTACGTGTATCCATGGAAATGTATGTATATGTCTATTCATATTTTCACATATCTGCTGCATAGAAACCTTGATTCTTTAAAAACATTACCAATGGGTTTTTTTCAAGTGGCCTTAGTCTAACTCGATATCAGTGATTTCACGGCAATGGGAGGAGAGCTATTCCACTGCCAGTACTTCTGAGAGTGCCGGCCTTAGATACACAGTCTGTGGATATTGTTGTGTGTTAAAAAATAAAACAAAATAAAATTTACTTGGGGAAGTATAGGTTTTTTTCCCATCCAAAACACTCTGTTTTTCTTTCCTGCTGGAGCATTTTGCAGAGGCTAGATGGCAAAGTATGCTTGCCTTAATAACATTAGAGATGGGGAGAAGAGGGCAGATGCGGTCTGCATTAGCATTGTTCATTCCCATCAACTCCAGTACGGCCTCTCCCTTTCATATTCAATTTCATTTGACTTAATATTCTGCTTCAAAAGAGGGCAATTAAAGAAAGGGTATGCGCTTTGTGCCAGCATCTTTGAAGGCAACCATGAGACTCCATTCCCAGAGGATGAAAGATAATTTCCAAGGAGGCCTAAAATTTCTAATGCGTAAACAAAGTAGAGTGGATGGTTTTACTAAATGGCTGTATTTATTAATAATTGTATTAACTGCCTCTTATGGGTCTACACCTGTTGATTTTTTTGCATTATTGTTCTGGTAACTAGCTCAGTCTTTTCAATACCAGGGAGGTGTAGCGAGTGATGGCTGGTGGTGTTTCTGCCTACCTCATGCTACTGCCTGGAGAACAGGATGGAAGTGAAGCTGCCAGTTCTTTTTTTTTTTTTTTTCCCTGATTTTTTTTTAAGAAAGAAGGCAGCAGGAATAGTTAGATCTACCCTGCACCCTGGCAAGTGATGAAATTGTATGGAGTGACCTTTTGGGGACACCGGGAAGTCACGTTACTTTCATTACTGTCCTGTGGTTGTGCCATTAGAGTGAAAGGACCTCTTCAGCAGTTTTATTTTTCTCTTTTTACATTAAAGTACATTCACCAAGACTAGGTTCTCCATTCCAAATTTGTTATTAAGCATCAGCATATTTGATGCCTTTGTGGGTGGGCTCATAAAAACCTGATCTTGCTTCATGTTCTTTGCATAATGAAGAAGAAGAAGTAAAAACACCTCTGGGGGATCGTGGTAATTGAAATGTAATTCCCAGGTATTTAAGCATATTAATGTCTTTAAAGACAAGGCCAGAAACTGATGGGAACGTCCAAGGACTTTGTACATATTTGGGGGGGGGGGGGGAAGTTCATAGCCTTTACAAATTATTTTATTTTTTTTTTAAATCCAATCTTCTCATTATTTCTTGAAAACATAATGCGAACTCCTGGATTAAATAGGCAGGAGCAGCATGTAAAATATTGATTTTGATTTTCAGCCCTACCACTCACTGAAGGAAAAGTAGACGCTTCCTGTGCGGTTGTGCTTCTGTTGAAATTCACTTTCAGCTCCGTGGAGCTGAGAAGAGGTGCCTTTCCGTGCTTCACGGGTGAAAGTGCAGGGACCTGAGAGGCCCATGCCAGAGCTCACCCCCTTAAGCTCATGGGCTATTCACAGTTATGCTCTGCAAAGGTTGTTCGTGCCTCTTAAAGATACATGGGATTACTAAGTGAAGATAAAGCTGGGAACTAGGATGGTGTAACCTGTTAGCCTGATCTGAGCCTGCTGTGCAAAGAGAGGGAGTAGGAAGCTGAGGGAGGAGACAGAGAGGTGACTAAATGGAAAGCAGATCTTGCTGCTTTTCAGCTGAAAGATATCCCTACTTTTCACCTTCCAAAAGAGGAGGTATGTTGTTTTCGTTAGTCACTGGGTTCAAAACCTAAGCCTTGTCTGTAATGAAATGTAAACAAAATAAATAAATAATGAGAGAGAACAGTTGTTTCCCTAAGGCTAATTTGAGGAGGTTGATTCATCATCTTTCAAACATGCAGTGATACAATTCAAAATAGCCCCCCCGAGCAGTTTAATACTAGAAATTATTCTGTAGTTAGTAGAATACGTATGCAAAATCTTGAAACTTGCTTGCAGCACCCAATTTTAACCTTTCTGGGGAACTTTTCTCTGCCCAGTAAAAGTGCTTTATGAAACTGAATTTCTTCATACACTCCTTTTCAGTCCTAATCCTGCATTTGCAACACCAAGCTCTGCTTCGCCAAGCACAGTTCGGACCACAGGTCAAGTTCAGACGCATGCTCCTAAATCAGGCTGGACTGGTTGAAGGAGCTGCCTCTGCCTAACGCTGCCAAGCCCACCAGCAGGTCTGCAGCAGGAAAAGTGCCCTCATTTCTGGGGTGTGAATCTAACAGCTGCATTTAAATCGCCAATGAGCTAACTCCAAACTGGGTACAGCTGGCATCCGCGTAAGAAAAGCAAGAGCTCAGAAAGCCTAGGGAGGCAATTCAGGTTCTTTAGGATGGAGATGTTCGCTCTCAGCACAAACCCTGAAGTCTTACAGTAGGCTGTGTGAGTTAGAAGTGATTGGCAGTGTTGACTTCTGTAGTGTTGACAGTTTCCTCCTGGAGTAGCAGTAGGATTAACAGAGCATCAAGGCACAATTAAGCTGAAATGATCAGTCTCAGCACATAGGGTATGCAACTAACAGTCAGAAGGCTGCATGGGCAAGGGCTTTTGTTCTGATCTGGAAGAAATGGCCATGCTGATATGCAGAATTAGGTTTTAATGAGAAATCAGGATGTGCTGTGTGTGGTGCCACACCTGAAAAGCATAATCTGACTTTTAGAGCTGAACTGAGATTGAGTGGGTGATGTTGAAGAGAGTTTGCTTTTATATAAATCTCTGGGAAGTGGCAGGATGGAGGAACTTCTTACATGCCATCATTGTATGACTCATGTTTGCGGTGGATCTCTGTCCTTTGTTTGACAGAGAAGTCATTTGCTATACTCACTGGCCCGCAGGACTGTGTCTGTTAGCAGCTTTAAAAGCACGTGGGATTCCTGGATCATGTAATTATAGATGGGATTTAAGGTGCTTCATTTCTGCCAGGAGAGAGGCAGAACATTACAACTGCAAAGCTACTAGACAGTTCTAAATGTGTATTGGCTGCTTTGCCTTTATGGGTCTTCTGGCCCACCCTTCAAAAAGGAAAATTGTTTTTATACCCCTGGTTTTGAAGTTGTTAATGGTTTCTTGGTGTCCTAGTGAGTTCTTAGGATTCTCCTGATCTTCTGTGTGGAAGCTGGATGCTTGCCAGCTGCACGGGTTGGCATGAGCCATTCCCACAGGGCTCTTGCTGAAGCATCAGGTATGTCAAGGCTGTTCTAACCTGTTGCTGGGGTGTCTCCAAGTTCTTGTAGATAACGTTGTTGAATTCCATATGTTTGTCTTTGGGGAGAGATTTCTGGGTCCCTTCCCACATTTCAAATTGGTACTTGCCTGCATACGGTTAAATGCCCATGGCCAACACTGCAGACTGTTGAATCCTTTCTGCTTAAGACACATGGAGGTCTGATGCTCAGGCCTTGGTTGGGGGAGTAAAGCTGTATGTTCTGCTTGCGTAGCCTCATTCTTCAGCGTTTGGAAGAGCAAAGGGTTTTGGGGGGTGGTGGTGTCTTTTTGGTGTTTGGTTTGTTTGTTTTAAATGCTGTTCCATGGGCAGCCGATGTGGAATATGGGATCTGTTAGACATCTCTCATACTAGCACTGCTTTTCTATCAGGGAGTTATCTTTAGGGTTTTCAAAATGTCTGCCCTGGGGTCACAGACTCCCTCTAAGGCTGCTTGTGAAGAAAACTGCTGTAACCAATCTTCGATGAATGGGAGGCAATGAAGTCAGGAGAGAGACTGGGATTGCTACTGGCTTTTCCTGCCTTTCCCTGGAAAACGTACATGTTGTAGAAGAAGCATCGGTCCTCTTGTGCTGAGGTGGTAGATCTGATGAGTAACTTGCTACCTGGCAAGATCATTACGTGCAATTAGGAGCTGTAGTGCTACTGAGACGAACGCTGATTGTCCTGCTTTGTACAGGTAATTGTATCGTGTTTTCTGTTTCAGCTGAGTATTTTTTTAAGGTGTGTTGTTCCTGCATGTCAACCTGTTTCTGTTCCTTTAGTCCCTTCCAGGTGACAGCGTGCTCTGTTTGCATTACCACGCAAGCATGAACTTTCCGTAGTCCCAATCTTTGGCTTAAGCATGGAGTGCCGGCTTGACTCTGTGGACTTTGTAGTTTGAACTAAAAGCCAGAAAACAAAAAAGGCTTCAGACGTTGTGGTGGAAGAACATTTTAGTGGAGACATTTCAGCCCAGCCAGTCATTTACTCGTCTAAATTCAGTGGTTGCACTTAGGCCGTGTGGGAGGGACATTGCAATCCCGTACTGTAGAGAGGAAGTACAAATAAGGGATATTGCCCCAGAAAGAAATTTAGCTTATTTTCACAGTGAAACTGTATATGTGCATGCTGTTGACCCTGTGGCCCTGATACCAGTGGAGGATGCAACTTTGCCTGTTAATTTCTGCAGAACTTTGGTTAAGTTCCCGTGCTTAGTTTTAAAATTAAATGATAAAACTGTGAAGAAGTGTTTCTGCAGCGGCTTTATGTCCTGTAGTCTTTGCTCCTTTTGCATGCAGAGATCTAACATCCATTCTGCTTCACCTGCACTTTGGTGAAGCTTTGGGTTTTTAAACAATCGTCAGGTTTGTTTAACATACATGTTTTCTGGAAGCATTTAAAGTAAGATAGTGTATTTTCAGTGTCTTAAGAGATGGAAGGAGAGGTGGAAGTTAGAAGTATGGAATTAGTAGGAGACTGAACAGACCCTTTTACATTGAAGCCATGCTGTACCTAGCAAATGGCTACAGGTAGGAATGACAGATTCATTAAAGCTAAAATGGAAAAACTTGTATATTATTTAAAAAAAAAAAGTAGAAGCTATGATGGACATGTAGAGCAGACACTTCTTTTAATGAAGAGCTCAGTCTGTTTCATGTAGAAGTCTGGAGTGACTTTTCATCAGAGCTGTGCATGCCAGGCCATGTCTGAGCAGGAATATTTTCTCTCAGTTAATAAACATTTGTTCTTTCCCCGGGGTGCTAAACAACCCTGTTGTTCTGTTCTGCCGTGTGGAACACCTCAGTGAGCTTTACAAAGGAGGCAAAAAAAAAAAATTCAAGTTGGCTGCGCAGAGCTCCTCGTGTTTATATTAAAAGCTGGAACACACTCCCCCTCTTCTGCCTTGAACTTCATGACTGGTGAAACTACTCCCTGCCCTCTCTGACGAGCTTCAAGTTGGGACAGTTTCCCTGCAGCAGTAGCAGCCCCGGCCGCCAAGGTTTCGGCTCTGGGATGGATCACCTGCAGGGACAGCGGCGGCGGGAGCCAGCGTTCCCTTCGGCGACAAAGTGGCCGGAGTAAAGGGTAGCGCCCGCAGCCTCCGTGGAGGAGAAGGGTCTCCAGATGGAGCCCCTGGGCTCGCCAGCCCCTGTATTTACATTACATGGGGTTGCGTCTCGCCAGCAAGTGCTCGCCTTGATGGAAGAGCTGTACCGGTGTAAGCGAAGGGGTGAATGTAAACTCATGTTACTCAGTGTAACTTCATGTGTGGCCAAATCCACTCCAAAAAGTCAAAGCAGATTAGGAAAGCGGAAAGCTGTCTGTTTAATGGCGAGCAGATACTTCTGAAGAGCACAATATGTGGGTGGTGGCGTAGCAGAAGAGCAGTGCATGTGTGCGAAGCTGAGCAAGAATTAAGTCTGTATTAAAGCAGCCCTGCCGCTTAGAACCTACGTACTTTCATATTTATTTCATGGCACTTGGGAAGGGCTGCTTCTGTTACTGCGAACATGGCACTGAGACAGCTGATACCACATACCGTGTTTTTATAATTTTGTAGCAGCACAATTTTCTCGCAAAATGTTTTCTACCGGAAAGAAAAGAGCAGGAGAAATGATGCTACACGCCTGTTACTAATGCACCAACGTTTTTATTTTTTTTTTCCTAATACACTCGTGCCTTGCATGCCTTTTAAATGTGGCATGCAGTTTAACATCTGTTGGGGACTTGTATTTGTTTGTTTTCAGAGAATACAAATTGGTTTGATCCTCACTTTTAATTCGGGAGGAAGTTTTAAAAAATCACTGTTACACAAAACCCAACCAAAATGGTAAAGTTAATGAACTTTATATACAGCAGAGGCATAAAATGGAGAGCTATTCATACGCTTCTGAAAATTAGTGAATCATGTCCACTTAAAGTAAACTGAATTGTATCATCTGCCCTGGCCTCTGAGTAGCAGAGATTTAACACTTTGTTGCAGTAATTCATGTTCAGAACATCAGATAACAGCAGATGTCACAGAACAGATAAAACCAGTTCTGTTGAGGGTTCAGCTTTTAATTGTGAGATAGCAATTATTCAAGGGTTATTCAAGAAAATCTAAGAATGATGCAGTACAGCTTGGATTCTCATCAGACCCGAAAGGCCCAATTCGTTTCCCTGGCAAAGCTATCAAGCCCCAAATCAGAATTTCAATCAAAACCGTGGCCACTGCAGGATGTTAAATGGCTGGTTGAGCCCTCTGCATTTCTTTTGCAGCAGTTAGCAGAGGCGATAAGCCTGTCAGAGCTGTATTGCCCTTCCCAGCCTCAGAAGCAGCAGTTTTTTAGTGATTCACAGCTTGGAAGAGAAGCCCCGAGGCTTCCCAGCAGGGTTTGAGAGCTGCATTCCCCAGCCCACAACCATTTCTTGACCTCTCTGGGAGACTCAGTTGCACAGGAATTGGGGTAGAAGGTTTGGTGGTTTTTTTGCTTTAGTGTATTTGCAGTGTATCTGGAAGCATTTGTAATCTAGCAGGGATTTTCGTGGTTGTGCCCCAAGCTGGAGCAGGGTGGCTGCAGAAAGCTGTTTCAGCCATCTGATGTCAAGTAGTTGTGCAGTGGGAGGATTCCTCCCTCCCACCTTCAGCACTCCCTTAGGAAGTTCACTTTGGGAATTCTGTTAATGTATTTCGCCAAGAGGACCACACTTATTTTAAAAACATCCTTATTGAATTTTTTTATACTTTTTTTGTAAATTTTATTTAATCTTCATTGCAGCTTCTTCTGAAATAAGATTGAGGTTTAAACGTTTGCCTTTGCTCCATCCCCGAGTTAAACATCACTAAAGTCCACGCCACGGGTCAAATGTTCAGCCATTAAGCAGAACATAAGCTAATTGCTGTACTGATTAAACAGCAGTTGTCACCACACACCCCCCCCCCCAAGTGAATTACTGCCTGGGAGATACTCTTGTCAAGCGATAATAAAAAAACCTCTGAGACAGTGGAGGTAAATTGGTATGCATGGGTATAATTAAATATAGTTATTATGGAATCTGTAACAGGATCAGACTTGAATTTGTAATTTTACTAGAGTGTGGTTTTTTTCTTAGTGGAGCTTTTTCAGTATTTTCCTCAAACCACACGAATTTTATTACTACAGATCAGTTTTGCAAATACCATGTTTTCTTGTTTGTTTTAAAGCCGATGAAATGAAACACGTAGCTGCATGTTCACACGTGCAAAAGTTTGAACTGAAGAAGCCCAGAACGTGTTTGTTTGCAGTTGCACACATTCCTAAGCCAAAAACTCTGGCCTGTGGTTCATAAATACCCCTTGGATCTCTCAGGATAAAAGATACTAGGTAAACAGAATTATTTTTATAATTGCTCTGCAGTGTAGCAAAAGCCATTATCTTCTAATCCTAAACAAGGGAATGTACTTAGAAAAGCCCAAAACAATCCCTTTCAAACCTTTTGCTTTCTTCTTTGCTGTGTTGCTGCAGAGCAGCTCCATCAGCACTCCTGGAGAGCTCTTTTCTCTTTTGAGGAGCTTGAAACCCTGCCTGAAGAAGTTGTTATTCAGGACTCAAGGTGGTCACCTTCCCTGTAGTTACATGCTCGCAACAGCATTAAATTCACACTGCTTTTCCACAGTTTCCTTCTCAGGTCGGAGGAAGCGCTGGCAGCAGTGCTGGCGTAGGCTTTGCTCCTCTGCCACCTTTCCCATCCTGGTGTATCCAAGCCCTCCTCCATCACCACTGTGCTTTGAAATGAACTGCTGCGGTGGCCCAAGTCAAAAATCCTCCCTTACCAAGACAAACGGGCTGGCCCTGTGCAGCTCCCCAAGGGTTGGCTTGGCATGGCTGGGAGGAGCGAAGCCGGGTGAGGACCGGAGCAAGCAGGCTGGCAGAGGTGTGCAAGCACTCCTCTAAGCCAGTGTTTGCTGCCAGTGCCCCTCTAGCGCAGAGCTAGAGCCTCAGTAATGTACTATTTGAAAAAAAGAAATGCGGGTAAGCTCTTTCCGTCGCAAACGTGGCAGTGGGTAAGTGCTCTCTCTGATGCCCAGACCCCAGGGAGATGCACCCTTTCTACTTGTGTCTCCCTGCAGCTGTCCTGCTGCTGCAGCCTGCCTTGGGCCAGGGGTTCTGCTCTCAGGCCCCTGGGTTTTTGTGGTGCTGAGTGGCGCAGGGACTGCTGGGCTATGCCTCGTGCTTGCTAAACGCCTGAGCCGGCTTTGAGCTCCCTCCTGCCCTGTGAGCATGTGGGGAGCAGGAGGGAAGTACCAGGGATTTGCGGTGCTCCTGAGGAGGTATTGCTGCATAGGCTGTACCAGTCGGAGCTTCAGGCCATGTGTCCGACAAACTCTGGTTCAGTAACCCACCTTGAGTGTCAAAGGAGAGGTGTCCGTATGTGCGTAGTGCTTGCATCAGAGGGTAACACCGCATCCGTAATTCGGGACAGCTTTGCTGTTCCAGCAGTCTTTGGACAGTGACTGGTTTTATACAATAGTGTGGTGTAGTACCATGTCCAGGGGCAGGACAGTGAGGTAAGAGCCTGTCTCACGCTATTTTATTTTATTTTATTTTATTTTATTTTAATGACTAGAGGAAGAAAAACTATAGAATATTTTTAAAGACAGTATTTGGAAACTGTAAGCTTTTCCAGTCTACCGAGCTGTGTTTCCGAAAGAGAACTGCATATTGGCAGAGACTTTTGAGGCTGAAAGAGGCTTGAGTGACAGGCTCTGAACCAGGAGAGCAAAAGACGTGAATTCTTAGCATTTTGATAACAGGTCTCTTCCCTTGACATTCCTTTGACACAGTCCACCTTGCTATGGAATTCAAATTCTGCTGAATCCTTCTGTGAATAGGAATGTAACATCTCTTTGGGAGTCCCCAGGTTGTCCAAGGCAATAACAAATATTTGGTGCTCTTACAGTGTCAAACATTAGCAAAGGGTCATTCTTCAAACATTACGCACTTGCTTTGCTTTAAGCATTGCTTTAAGCATGTGAAGAATCCCACTGAAACTGAGCTGGTGTATAAGTGTTTGCAGGACAGGTCCTTTATTCATCCCTGGAGGCATGGCCCTGTATCACTAAGAAGTTTCTTCCTGCAATAGGGGTCAAGAGACAGGCCCAGGCCTTCCCTTTTCAAAGCATACACCGATGCTTTTAGCTTTCCAGTATTTGTTTTTTGATAAATATCACTGTATTGCAACAGTACGTTATAGTCAATGTTATGCATTTGACAGCTGTGTCAAGTTTTATTTAGAATTTCTTTAAAACCCTTGAACTCATTACCACAGTGTTTACATGGGTTCAGAGAGCAAGCAGGGGAAATCTGTAGATGAAATATCTATCAAGTGCCATTCAATACAACTATATCCCCTGGTTCCAGGATTTGTTCAGCAGCAGGCTGATAGACAAAAAAAAATAATCGTGAGAGGTATCTTTTGTTCTTGGCTGCTGTCCTGGCTGCTTTCCTTTGCTGCTGCTACTACTGGAGCAGGGGACAAGATGGAGAGGCTTATGATCCAAATGATCAGAAGGCTCTTACGGTCCTGAGATGCTGAGCTTGATTTATTTGAATTCTGCACAGGTTAATGGGGTTTTGAATGGTGTAGGATTTGAAGGAGAAAAGAAACAATAGAAGCATCCTTGGTGATGAACCCAGTACTGAATAAAATTGGCCTGGCCTGTTCTTCTCCATGAGTAGTTACCAACCCAGTTTTAGCATGGTAGTTTGTTCAAACACAGGCGGTTTCCTACTCTAAGTGATATTGTGGACATCAGGCTGGTATACAGCAGGGTGATTTGACATCAGGAAATGGGTGATCAAAGCAAAGATTTTGAGGACTGGTAAATCTTGGTGATGAATTTCAGACAGTTTCCTTTTACCCTCTAGCAATTTCCAGGAAAAGAACTTGGGCTCAGTTGTCCGTCCTTGAGCATTGCCCCATACAGCAATCTTTACATTTTTAAACACAATTTTGGATTTTTAAAAAGGAAGCTCAGTCCAAACATGTGAATGCTGTTCTGAAGTTTCTACCGCCAGCCTGACATCTATATTGTGCTTTTCTTATTCTTATTTGCTTTTCTTATTCTGCTGATCTGTAAAGCCTTTGAAACAATTAGTCCATTTTAAGATGTTTTATGGTTAACCAGGACATGGCTGAATCGGCTAGAGGCTATTAACCTCCCGTCCTTCAACTGGCTGAATGCGATTCCTGCCGATTTGCTGGTGCTGGCTAATGCAGTCTCCTGACCCCTGGATGCTTCTCATAGCTGCCATAAATGGCTTTGTAAAGTAGCTCCCTGAAGTTATTGATATTCCCAGGAACAAAAATTCCTGAACCAGTTTCAGTTTTCCTCTAGACAGGCATGTTCAGATGGGCAGAAGACCCTGTTGTTGTTTCTGTGCTCTTTGCCTTTTAGCATTCACTGGTTGGAGCTCTAGGAGACCATTTGTAAGATGATCATGATGCCTTTTCCAGCTAAAGTCACTTTCTTGGATGAAGATCTCTACTTTCCACACACTAAAAAAAATCTCCAGGAGTGCTCATATGCTGCTTGTTCACTTCAAATGTCTCCACTCATTTTTGAATGAGTGTTAATCGCTCAGAGGAGCCAGGCAAATTGCCACTGTCTAGTTTGCAAAATTCAGCAAATGCCTTGAAGAACCAGCAGTGCTGATTCAGAGAGAATGCCCTGTTTGACATCTAGGAACCTTCTCCGAATTGGAAGTAGACCCTGTGTTTTGCTTGTATAGCTATAGTGAACCACAGATTCATTCAGTTAATGGCGATAATAACTGATGATGCAGATGCTGTGGAAATCCTGTGGATTTCAGCAGCACCAAAGCATCTGTGCTAAAGCTGTATTCACTGAAAACCAAGCTTTAGTCATAAAATTAACTTCCCTTTCAATAGTATAGAAATGGAGTGTCTCATGGAAGTATTATCTGTTTATTTACTAACAGTATCCTGCCTGTAAATGCTTAAAGAACAGTTAAAAGTGCAAAACGCAGCTGCTTCTTAAGGCTTTTCTGGGGAGGCTTTGAATAACCTCAGCTAACACTTGATTTGAAGAAAGCAAGTCAATGCATGGGTGTGACTTTTGGGATCAGGCCCAGGGCTTAGTAAGTCAGCCATCTCCAGTATATTAATGAGTATTTACTTTAATATAAGGAAATAATACATCTGTGGCATACTCTTTATCTGTGTAACAACTTTTTTTTTTCTTAAAGCATTTGATAAAGATGTAACTAATACAGCTCCAGAAGCCTGTGAGAAGCCTAAAGTGAGACTTGGAAGCTCTGTTACGGTCAGATGAATGTTACACAGATTTTGTATGCTGCCTCTGGTGCCTCTTCCAAAAGCTTCATCTTCTTTCCTTTAAACAAAGTTCACAAACACTTGTTGATTCTATAGTGGTGGCATATGTAACTGATGTTTGTTTGTGTGATGAATGTGGTAGGAAAATCTGATGTGCTGGACAAGACATAATTGTGTAGTGGTGTGTTTTACCTGTTAACATATGTACTTATGGGCACCTAAAAGCCAGAGCAAAGAGCGCATGAAGCATTCAGACACACGGTGTGTGTCTGGAGGCATGGTACCCCTTGGTAAGAGGTAGGAGGCAGTCAGGTTTGGTCATCAACAACAGAAATGTCTGGTTTGTATAATGGCAGTGGAAGAATGTTATTGATGACTTGTGCAATCCAAATGCATGACGTCGAGGCAGCTGCAGGGCTTTTGTTGTTCTGTGTCCTGATTCCAGTCTTGAGTACATGCCAGTTACATTTGGTCACGGGAAGTGTTCCTGGATGCACATGATCTCCATGTGACAAAAATGCCTCTTTTCTCAGAGGTCGGAGAGCATCTCCTTTGCTTCAGCACAGGAGGGCTGCCTGACCTGCTTTTCCACTGGCCTCCAAAATGGCAAATGTCAGATAAACATCCCTTGGAGAAGGCTTCACTATTTTAGCCAGTGTTTGGGGGATGCAGGTTTTCTGTAGTTTCCATTGTCTCCCTAGGCTTTTTGGAGAGGAGTCCTTGTTTTTCTAGAATGCATTCCCAGGAACTGTCAAAAAAGCACAGTGGTCTCTGGTTATCAAGAGCTTTCAGATACTGGTTCATGCTGCGGCTGATCAGTTAATCTCAAGGACACTTGTTCAAGGCATTTCAACACGCTGATGGTATCTGCTAAGTTCATCAAGAACAAAATAAATAATGTTAAGTGAATAAGGGCTGATTTATTACTGCAGGAATACATTTGAGGCATTAATACCCTTTAGTCTGAAAGCTGTCCTTCCTAATAGATATGAGGTTGGATTTTCACAGTTGTATCCCCAAACCAGTGAATCCATTTCATGGATCCACCTCACAATTCATCAGAATGGGAAAATTGTTTACCTGAATGGGAATTAATCTCCAGTGTAGACGGTAATGAGTGTGAGAGAAAGCTGGCATTCACACACAAGTAAGAGGTTTCCAAACCAGAGCAGCAGAGGAATGCAAGTCAAGATCAGGGTGTCATTGTGTAGTGACACAGCATTGCTGCATGTGGTGGAACAGATGCAGTTTGACTCTTAACAGTAGGCACTTGGACATGCAGCAGTGGCAGTGGCTGGTGATACAGCAGGATAAGCGTCTGCCAGGAACAGACTCAAGTCATCTGAGCCTCTCTGGTGCATCAGTGCTCCTGGTGACTTAATGTCATGATGGCGTCACTAGCGTCCCTGCTTGGTTTTAACCTCGTGGTTCAGTCAGTGGCTGGATGAAACGGCGTTCGCAGTCATTAGATAGCAATTATCGTGCTTAACCTTACTCCAAAGCAGCAAAAGTAAACCTTTCTCTCAATCTGTCTTTTGTCTGATTGTGATGACTAATATTTTTATCGCTATTTGACTTTCTGGGAAGTGTGTTTTTGAGAAAGGCTGTTTATGAAAGTGAAAAGGTGTGTACCCAGAGTCGTGCCTGGTGCGAGTGGGCAGATTTTGAAACCATTAAGCGTGACTTGATCAGATGTGCAGATGAGAACCTCTGTATATCTTTAATAAACACTGACTAGTGCAGCGTGGTCTGTGTGGTTTTCTCACTGAATTAAGCAAAATGCAGTGCTCTTGCATTTTTCTAAAAATTCCATGAATGGACCTGGAAAAAGATGTCTAAGAGGAGGCCTGTGAGGGAAGAAGGCACATTAGTCGGCGGACTTATCCTGAACCAAGGTACCATGAGGAACTAGTCAAACTGAGTTCCTTTTCTGATTTATGTACTGTTTGGTCAGCCAAGGTATCTCTTCCTTCCTCTCCCAGTCTCTGTAGCTATCTTTCCCTCTAATATGTGCTTTTTCTCTGTGGGAGCATCAACTAAAGTACCATAGATTAAGATATTTTTGTCTTGATGAAACGCACTATTAAATCTCCAGACATTTTGCAGTGAAAGTGTTTTTTGTAATTACTTGTCTTGAAGAGCCACTGAGGAGTGAAGAATATAGGGAATCACTTGGAAATGCAATTGTATGGCAAAATATTTCTTTCTTTTGCTAATCTTCATCTTTTAAAGTATTGGCACATTAGCACATGCTCAGTTCTGTACTAGATACAATGGACAAGCTCTTAGCGCTGTTTGAGCAAGGTACAAATCTCAGTTCTAACGCACTGATGTGTTTTGTCCTTGCCAACAAGATAAATACAAGCAATTTTTGTTCTAATGCTACTGAGCAAATAGTGCTGTCTAACTGTAAATTGCTTTAAGGGGGAATCAATAAGGTGCATCCACTTTTAATAGCCCATTTGCCAGTGTTTTTTAAAATCTATATATAAAGTTTGGGCATGGATGATCATTGTTCATTTTACTTCACAGTATATTGTGTATAACTAATGCAACAATTCAAGGGCACAGTAGAGAAGGTCATGAGTTTTTTAAAAGAAAATGACAACAGAGTACGCCAAAAGAAAGTTTATTGGTTTTACGGTGTTTTGTAATTAATCTTAATAGAGATTTACTCTGTATGAAATAGCCTTTCTTTTATTGAATTGTTATGTAGTGGCTTTTACCTCTGAGGATCCATAGAGCATCTTCTTTCTGTCCTTCTTTTATAAGTGAAGCTTAGAGGAGAATGAGGGATCTGGTCATGCTGCTTCCTTCTTGGTAACTACGTATTTTTCCCTCTCCTCCATTTCACTGTACCACTTTATTACATGTATTTCCATGGCAAATACAAAAGATTTTTCAGACTTGATTTTTTTATCTTAGGTTTCTTTTATAACTAGCCGCATCCAACAATTGCTCCCAGACAGTACCCCAAGAGTGCTGTCGTTTCACCCCTATAAATTCTTATGGGCACATAGAAGTCTCACTGGACCGAGCTCCTCCTATTGGTGGTTTTGTTTTGTTTTGTTTTAGTGGAACTCACCATTGACTTTGATACCCTATCGTAAGCAAGAATTTCTACTTAAAACTTGATTTTCTATCTGCAGTGCTGAGAGGGAATGCTCTGGAGACACTTCTCTGCAGGGTGGACAGTGCTTGGCTGTTCTCAATTTACACGTGCTTGAATTTTGTGTTTCCAAAAATATAGTTTTCATCTATACTGACTAAAGTTTTTTCTAATATCTGGGGGGTTTTGGAATCTAATGAAAAGGCATCTGATTTGTGTGTTTTCTGTTCTATTTTTTTTATAAGATCTGTTTTTCTCAGAAAAAAATTTGCAATGGGATTTGTGCCTGTGTCCCAAAGCAGATGGATGCAGTTAGATAAGGGAACAGCTTTCCCGAGGACCTGGTGCTGGGTTGTTTTGAGCACATCACTCCGTCTCATGCTCAGAAGAGGAGGGCCACTGATCTGTAGGGGTATGTGTTGGCACCTCTGTCTCTCACGAAGTATGAGGGTACATTCCACGGTGGCCAGTGTGAATGAAAGGGCGAAGGCCTCTTACCTTTCCTCCTTTCTGTTTAATCCTTGCCTTTGCTTACAGCCCTGTTTGTGTTTATGAGCACTGTACTTCAGAACAGATGTGATGGTCTTGACCAATTTCACCAGCACATTAGAAACAAACAGATTTTTTTCTACAACATCTGTGTTGCGCATGTGTTTTCTATTTCATTCCTCCCTTTCTTTCAAATGTTTTTATTATAAACCGGGTGATGAAAGATTCCTTTTTTGAGCCTGTTTTCAGAGCTGGGTACCTTTCGTAGAGTATCCCAGGGCACTAAATCACTTTGTGCTATGTGATCGTAACCTCAAATTAGGGCACTAGGGTAACGTGGAGGGCTGATTGCCTTAGTCCTAAAATGTGGGGGAGAAATATAAACGATAAGTTTTTGTTTTTAAGGAAGAGGCTATTGTAAAGAAGTTGTGGACAAGACTTCCATCTAAAGCAAGGTCATAACCTCCAAAATCCATATTAGAAGGACTATAATGCAGGCAACACAGTGGGACTATTCTGTCCACACAGAAGGTTTCGGTTGATACGCATGTAGCTGTTAAGAAGTGTTATTTTCAGTCTTTAACCCTGAAAGCTTGTACCCAAAGCTGACTGGTGTAAAAGCAGACTCTTAGATGGCTTCCTATCAAGTGGTGAAGAAATGGTTGCCTTTATATGAATAAGGAATATGGCCACCTCAGCCAGGTAGGGGCTCAGGCAGCTTTGGTGACACTCCCTAAAGGAGACCTGGTAGCATTTGGCCATTTATTGAAAGGAAATTAGAACATTATGTTGCAGAGTTGCCAAAAGATGGTTACAGATTTCCTTTTCCATAATGTTTAATTTGAAGAGATTTCAGAAGAAGGATCTGGAGAGACGTCCTCTAAATAACGGTGTTTGTCGTCTATGACTTTCTCACAGAGTTGGTAGTGCTCCATGGTTACCATCAAAATTCATGGCAGGAGTAGCAGTGGGAAAGTCCTCTTGCTGCTTGCAGCCATGCTAGAACTAGCCTTCACAATGTGTGCTCTTTCTTTGGTGTTTAATGTTGGATTATATTTGTTTTGTTTTCCGTTCTGCTGTCAGTTCACTCTTATCCTACATGTCTCCGCAAATGGATGTTGCTTGTCACGTGGCACTCTTAACGGTCTTTTGTGTTGTGCTGCCTCCTTCTACTTTTTGGAACAATGTATTGAGATGACCTTGAATTGCCAAGTCTTGTGGGAACTTTGTTATTAAACTGTGGCCCATATTCTCCCTTTAGGGGCTGAATGAAAAAAAACAAAACCAGATGGGGTCAATTTACACATGAATAAAAAATTAAGAAATAAATGAACAGGAAATAACCACCATGCTTATATTGCTTTTGCTCATTTCCGATTCTCTTCCCTTCACTATTACTCCCCTGTGATGTCAAGTCTGCTTGGAGTTATTTGGGTTTGGGGCTTTATTCCCCCCTGCCATGTCCTCTCTGTTAAAGTTGCTGACTTTTGAGTCACTCTAGGTACAGCTACGTATATAGACCATGCTACCTCCCTTTGCAGATGGATAGACAAGGTGTTTTGGACAGTCCTTGTAAAAAGACGAGGGAGGTAGTCTGCAGCAGAAGGGAGGACTATTATACAAAAACTCCTGAGATTCACTTCCATTGTCAAGCGCTTGCTGGTCTGTTCCTACCTGGGTCTCTCAGCTGTCGCTGTAATATTGCTGCCCCTGGGGAGCTGAACCTTGTAACCAGCACTGTCAGCTGGATTGTCAGAAAAGAAATGGGGGGAAAAAAACCTGATATATAAATTACATAAAAGAGCAGGGAGAAATCACAGGTTGGAAAACGCTTTACCCTAATTACTATCTTGATTTTTCTATAACACTCTCTTCTTGTAATGGTTTTAACCTCTGGTCTACAGTTTGCTTCC
This sequence comes from Sagittarius serpentarius, assembly GCA_034782735.1. NCBI lineage: Eukaryota > Metazoa > Chordata > Aves > Accipitriformes > Sagittariidae > Sagittarius > Sagittarius serpentarius. Next base: position 5,687,615 of record JAVKLA010000010.1, on the reverse strand, counting down.
TGCCAATGTCTGCCAGCAGGCTAAATGCACACTTGTCTTGGAAAATGAGGATAAACCAACCAGTTTAGGATTAACTCCATTTTGCTTTTAGCACTTTCTGCTCAAGGAGAACCTCATAGTGCCTGAAAACATCTGAAGTTCATGCTAAAGCTCAGCTAACAACTTGAAGATTTTACTACTAAATTTAAGTGGGGCTTAAATCTTTTCAGGTAACCTGTGAGTTTTTAAGCCCAAAATTCCAAATGAAACAAGTAATTTTTATGTTATCTTAAATGCCTTTGTGATGATGGTTTGCAGGTCATCAGGTTTCTTAATCATAGTGCCACCAAAGGAACTTCGCTTAGTGCTTTAAGGTAAAATGATAAAACCCTTTAGGCCAGCAGTTCAGAAATACAAGGAGAAAAAAGGGAAATTAATACCAAGATTGATGTCTTTATTGTAGTTCTTGTAACTAGGGAGACGTGCTGTAATAACAGAGGATCCTTTCATAGAATACAAGGTATTCCCAAACATTTACAAGACTGTGCATGTAAGTGCATTTTCATTTTCCAATGAAGAGACACATCTGGACCAAAAACCTGGATCAACCTTTGCAGTTTAGGCTCATCTTGTAAAATTATAGTTGTAGGAGGTGAAAAGCCTGGCTCTAGCTCTTGTCCATTTGCTGCAGGCGTTCTTCAGCAGTGAGGTTGCATTTGCAATTTGAAGACAGTTGGGTTTGGGGGACAGAGGGGGTTCTCCCAAGCTAAGTTTGCAAAATCCTCTCTGTTCTTCTGTGTATCTGCAGTAATCTACTTTTTAAAAACACGTACTTCCACTTCCTTGAGTCTAAACATCTTCTTTTAAAGATCCCTCAAAGAAATGACTGAGAATGTTTAAGAAACAGAAAAATCTAGTTGACGTTTGTCTTGTGCCTTAGCTTTGAGACCCAGCAGTACGCAGATTACTAGGTACGGTTTTATTAAACAGAATTGTTTAAGAGTTTGATGTGAAGAGGGAGATGTGAATGACCTTACTCCACCAGCTGAAATAGAAGGCTCTTGAGTGCCTACAAGAAAGTTTCTCTTCCTTAGCAAGACATTTTGCATGCTCATTAATTTTTCCAGAGCCCATTGGACCAGAAACCGCACTGGCATAGCGGAGTCAGGTCTGAAAACACTGCAAGTGTGTTAGGGACACAGAGCCCTGGCTGGAGCATGTGCCACGCTCCTCTGGTTCTGTGCAGGGACATGCCATGCTGGTCCCACCCAGCCCCATGGTGGAGGGCTTGTGGCACCTGCAAAACGCCCTGTGACTGCTGCACACTCAGGTCCAGGAGAGGTATCATAGGTGGCATGTCCTGGCATTGTCAGGAAGGACTTTTGTCAGGGCATCTTCCTTTAGCTGTGCACAAGCTCTCAGCCTCAGGCTGTCCTCCTCAAGGAGGAGCCTCATGCTTTTCTTAAGCCTTTTGGCAGGCTGGAGAAGTCATGGTTTTTGTGAGAGGCTTTTGTGAGGCATGACTGGAAGGGCAGGGATCAGGTACGTCATTAAATAGCGGCCAAGTCTGATGGGCAGTTCGATCTATATTGTGTAGACACCTCGCCCCAGCTTACTATCTTTTGCTGTGTAGGCTTCGTGATGAGGTAAATCCCCCTTCGTTGTTCCTTGCACATCCGATCTCAAGACTGTTATAAAAATGAAAAAAAAAAGAAAAGAAAAGCTGAATCATGTAATTCAGTACTGGTTGGCTTTGTGCCTGATCAGATACCAGCTGTTCTTCTACAGCTGGTGTGAAGGTGGTGTAAAGGCACCAAGTCAAAATAAATGTCCGATCATAGGCCTCAGCTAACCCGTCAGAAATGCTGTCATGTGCCTGTGGCTGATCTGAACCTCTCATGTCCTCCTGTAGGACGCTCACCACGGGCAACTGAGGAGCCACAGATTTCCTACCCTCTTGTTCAAACCAAAGAGGGAGGCAAGAGGGTGTCAGCGTGACCCACCGTGGCTCCAGCAGCAATTTCTTGAGGGGAAACCAGCCATTCAACATGAAGGGAAGGGCCCTGACCCGCTCCAGCTCCCCCGTCTGTGGCCCCCACAGGTTTGGCACTCACTCCATGCCTTCTGTGGGATACCACTAGTGGACAGTCCTCAATCCTCTAGTGTACTTCTAGCCCAACATCAGCCTCCTTATATGAAACCAATAATACATCGTTTCAGTGTTAGCAACAACTCATTTTTCCTTGTTGAACATCTGGCTTTGGCATCTCTTCTTCTTTAATGTATCGAGGATAGGTATGCTGTGGTTCTGGAAGGAAAAATAAGCTGCTGGAAGACTCTGCCTGGTTCATGAGCTGTAAGGCAGTGAAATTTTGTGGCAAGTCAGTTCTTGAGTGAAGGCTAAATAGCGAGACCTGGGTGGGGTTCGCCTCTGCCTTCAGAAGTAATCTGAATTTTCTGTGAAGCGCCAAAGCAATTTTCAGTTCTTTGATGAAAGAACCAGCCGGTTCTTGACAGTCTTGACTCTTCCTGTGGAAAATGAATCCAGCATTCGCATTGTTTAAAAAAAAACACAAAACAAACAAAAAAAACCTGAGTTAGGGTTTGTTCCAGAGGTCGTTACACCGTTTTGCGATGTGAAGTATCTGGGTTTGGTAAAATAAACAACACCAGTGCCAACAAGAAGAGGGGAAGAGAGGAGCCATTTGCCCTTCTGCTTCCCGCTCGTGACCTTGCCTCCTGCCCCGACGAGGTTTCTGTCAGGCATTGTTCCCAGCTGGAAATGTGCCTGCGATGCACTGATGGGTGCTGTGGCTTTCCTCCGGCACCAATGTGTGCAGTCATAAAGCTGTCAGCTTAGGTCAGCCCTCTTCATTACTCCTTCCAGTATTTTATCTGCACTAACTTGGACTTCAAAACAAAATAGAAAACTGTCTCTGCAATCTGGATGATGAATATAGAGTTGCTATCTTCATCTGTGAACCGAAGAAGAAGAAGAAACAGCAAGGCTTGCCTGAAAATCGCTCATCAGGAATGAGTGAAAATATCAAATTCTGGGAAAAAAAACCAAGGGAAAGCGGAGCTCCTTACGCCCATGTGATGGTCTGCTTCGCCTGTATGGTACATATAATTTTGGCTCTTTAAGCTACAGAAACTGAAGCTGCTGTGAATTAAAGCCCAGGTGTCTGCCTCCAAGTCTTGCTCCGGATAGGAAGGAAACGTAAACTGAGAGTGTGTCAGCGTTCAGGTCTAGGTCCATGAGCCCCTGCCAGCAGAGCCAGGGCCAGGACAAGCACAGGGAGGAGATAGGAGCATGCTGAATTGCTTCAGGGGTTTGCTAAATGAGTGCATGTCTGTGGTCTCTGCCACAGAGCAACCAAAGTGTGAAACATCTCAGTGAGATACTGTCCACCTGAAGATTTTTTTCCCTATTTTTTAGAGAACTGCGAACCAAGAAAGTTAAAATCCATGGGTTTTAACCGTGGCTCTTAGTTGATGACATACTATTCAACTGCAGTTCAGCCTAATGGTATGAAAAGCAAAGACAAATCAAAAGCAAAGTTAAAGAGATGAAAAGGAGACCTGCAGTACTAATTTTTTTTTTTTCCCCAGCCCGTGAGCTGAGAAGACTGTAGGGGTAGGGGTAGGGGCTGGGTGGGGATCCATCTTGCTCACAGGCCAGAGCCACATCTCCTTTTAAGGACTCTGTTGTATGTGAAGTGCTTTAATAAATGGTGGGAGTTCTCTACTGGAAAAGACAAAAAAAAATTAAGGTTACTTGTACAGTTGAAAAGTAACATATTTTTCTGCTTTATTTAAGGGAAGTTCATACCAAGTGTTCAGTCTTCATTTAACTGATTATTTCCATATGGACTGACTTTCTGTGCTTAACTAGCGTTAATCCAGCTGAAACCTAAGCAAGTCTTAATTCTTGTACTTACCACTGCAGAAAATGCACCTCTCTTTGCATGCACATTAGTTGCATGTTAGTGCAGCGTCTGTAGCGTTTTTGGAGGAATTGCTATAACTGTGCTTAAGAGCAAGTTAGTGCATTGACTACTGGGCTGTTGCAGTGGAGTGGGGTCAGTACCAAAGAGGAGCCCTTCCAGCATCCCAGCAAAATTCTCTGTAACCTGTTGATTGTTTAAAGATGTTTCCTTTTTTCTGTATTTAGGGTACTAATGAAATTTAAACTAAACTAGGAAATTAATAGAAATATTTACAGTGCAGTTGAAATAATTTGTGGTGTTAATACAAAAGTAAACATTCCCAAGAAAGGATTGGAAAGCAGGATTATATTTTAAAAAGAAATAGCCAGCATATTCTTTTTGTCCCATCTCCCAATCTGTCACTTGTGTTTGTCTCTCCCAAATGCCGCAGGCTCTTTGCATGTTTATTTAGATTAAATAAAACATACAGCTCTATATCTTTTTCAGATTGGTTCAGAGGACATAACTGGCTCAATCTGTAAAGCATAAATGAAAAATAGAAATATTTTAACAAGTGAGCAGCTGCTGCATTTTCACTTCTTACTGCGTGCGCTATTCTTGAAGGGAATGGGAAGGGAAATTGGGCTGGAGGGGAAGCATGCAGGAGAGATGGTATGTAAAGAGAGACTGAGAAAATGCATTAAAATGACACATCTTGAGAGAATCTGTTTGAACAGTGGAGATTTACAAAGTTTTGTCCTACTCCATGGCAACCTGGGTACACAGATCAAACATGTCATCGGAGTAAGATTGGGCAGGTAAGCCTTGTGCCAAAAAATGAGAGAGGGAGCGATGTGAGGGGGCGAGTGAAGCTGAAAGACTTGTGTGACCTCTGCTTGCTGAACGTCAGCAGCAGGCCTGATGGAGGAGGTAAGAGGATTCGATGCCCATCGTGGGCTGCCATTAGCTACAGCTGGAGATTTGACTTCATTTTTAGAAGAGCACACAGTTACTGATTCTGGGCTTTTTGCCAAAACCTTTATTTACGAGCCCTGTAACACTGGATTAAGGAAAAATACATGTTTATTTGCTTTGCTTTGCTTTAGAGATGGGGCTTGCTCCTCCATTTCCTATGGTCTGCCATGTATGACCAGAACAAATTACTCCATGTTGACTTGCTGCTTGTTTTCCAACATGTCCTAAGATCTGCCTTTCGATTTTGGGGCTTCTTTTCATTTATTTTTGCTCATGTGTCTTGACTTGTTTATGCTGTGATAGCGCTGAACACCCCAACTGTTGACATAGTCTGTTATGTCAGAAGTTGAAATAGAAGTGTTCATGTAAATTTGCTGCTTTAAGACCTTTTTGAGCAACACCAGAAGTCTCAGATCATTTCTAATACATCTTGATTGACAGGGCCTCCCTTGAATGCAAATTACAGTGTGAGATCACACTGAGACACCACAGATTTCTCATGGCAGCTTAGCGCATTCTCAGCTCAATGTAATTTTTGAGCTTGTACCACTCAATATATGCCATTATCTTAGCTCAGTGGGTCTATCTCAATTGACAGATTAATGACAAATTGTCTGGTTTTGTTCAATTTCATAGTTGAGTTTAGGAATTTTAAAAAAAAAAGAGCTGACTTCTTAAAACAGTCTTTATCGAAGCTTAATGTCCCCTGCAGCTAGGGAATGTACATGAACTGAAATCGGAAAGCACGCCTTTCCATGACTTTATTGGAGTTAGTGGATTTGTGCAGCTGAAACAAGAATTTGATGCATGAAATTCTGCCTGTGTAGAACAGGGTCTCCACTATCTGCAAGTGAGACAGTCAGGAGGCAAGCTCCTGTCATGTTGATTTCTGGGGTGGGTTACCAGTGGTCCCAGGCATGATTGGAGTCCCCTTAGAGAAGGTACTGTATAGGTGGATGATGAAGTACAGCCCTGAAGATCCTGTTCTAGGTCAACCCATGGAAGTGCCTGTGAGGAAAGTAGGGATGAGACATACTTTATTCCAGTAGGGCCCATAGTCCTAGAGCAAGTGAGACAGCCGCGTTTAGTTTCAGAGTCAACTTCCCAGGGTGAACGTTGGAAGTGTATTCTCCTCTCTGCTCTTCTTCCTCTGGCCCACTGCATGTTGTTCAGATTGACTTAGTTTGAAGTGACCCAATAGCTAGGTCAGTCCTGTTTTACTTGACAATTTGGTTTCTGGCAGGAGATGGCTGCCTGTATTGTATTAGAGCTCCAGTCAGCTGGAAATGAAGCCAGTCATAAACAGGAGCGTGAGTTCTCCATGTGCGATCCAAAAAAGAGGGGAGAGGGGAACAATACGGGAAAGTTAGGGGACAGAAGGGGACATCCTTCTGCTGTTACTTTAACCTCTGTTGATATTCCTGAAAAATAAGTGCTTTTAACTATATTCTTCTGCTTATTATCCTTGCTCCATTTGTGTGCATTTCTGTCCTCTACCAAAACATGTTTGAAAATGATAGCTGGTCATGAGCTCCTCTCAAAGCTTTTCATTAGGTGCCATCAATACCTGACCCTATCTAAATTCCAAGGGTAAAAATACCTGAAGCAACATTACTGCTTTAAAGTATTAAGTAATTAATTACCTGTAGCAACTCACTGTTTGCCCTAACAGAAGGCAGAGGAGAAGCAAGCTGGGCACCACGAGGGCATCACAATTACTTTACCAACTTCTCCAGCCCCTTCAGCTGCGCAGTGCTAGTGCTATGAGAGAGAATATTTGTCTGCTCAGGGAGGGCCAATTCAAGTGGAAATTGTCTTCATTTGTTCGGTTTGTTTTGTGGATTTCTTTTCTTTCTTCTTGAAAGCATCATTAATTCAAATAAATGATGAGAAAGAGCAAAAGATGGTTCCACCCTTCTCTGAGAGAAACTGAGGTTTTCGGTTTGTGAGAGACACAACATTTTTGCAACTCCAGAGACTAGGGCAGTTTTTAGGCAGTGAGCAGTAAACAGGTGGTGGATGTTAAATAAAGAGAGCAAGGAGGGAGCCTGTGGTTAAAGGATGGGGTGAGGCTGGGACACTTCTTCCAGGTTCTGAAAGTGGGCTATCATTGTTTAGTCTATGCTGTGTCCAAGAGGCTAGGTCATTCTTGTGTGACAGACCAGCTGCTGAGCTCCTTCAAGTAGCAAAGTTAGCAACATAAATCCAGAATATTAAGGGTTTGTAAGAACAGTGCCTTGTTTATGTAAGTTTTTGTACTCTTTTTCATACACTTTGTTCAAAGTTCTCTTGGGCAGAGGATCAGCAGGGTGTTTGCTACTGCTTTCATAGCAGGCTCGCTTCTCGGGAATGAGTGACATCATCTTTTTAGAGTTATGCTGCACTTCTGAGCAGTTAATTTTTAGCTGAATGAGCCTAAGAGGAGGCGAGAGCACCAGAAGTTGATACAGTTTCCAAAAAGAAGTACTTCCCTTACTGTGCGGTTCCTCAGAAAAACTTTGCTTTTTTTTCCAAGACCTTTTTCAATAGTTCATCTATCCAAGAAATGAAACCAATCCTTTATTTTTTTAATCAAAGACAGCATCTTTTGAATTCTTTTGAGCTTTGGTTAGCTTCCCTGGGATTTATGGTGGCTTGAGTATTACAAATGGTAGGAACGTTTCAAAAGAATGGATAATTTGATCCCCTTTATTTAATACTTGACCAGGAAGGATGCCTTACTGTCCGTGCCACTGTTGGCTCCACCCTCTTGCATGGTTGGGGAACTGTCCAGCATCTCCCTGCAGCTGGAGAGGTACTGGGGCCAACCTAGGGATGGGCCGAAATCGATAGTCCTCTTAACAGTGACCATGAAAACCAATTATTGTGTCTGCCTCTTCCTGTTCTTGAGAACGGATGGGTTGGGAGACAGCACACACAAGTTCATCTCCATAAGAAAATCCTCTAAGCTGGTCCCAGCTGCTGGTTTCGCCAGTGCCCATTGAAATTGCAGCCGGGGCAGGCTCATCCCCACAGATGAAAACTCGAGGGTGACTCAGGTTTGGGGAGGAAAGTGAGGGGCGTGGAGCTGATTGACTCAGCGGCATGGCTAGTATCGGTGTAGTGGACAGAGATACCTATCGGCCACTCCATGGCCTGGTATGACTGAGTGGTAACACTGGAGGGTGATGGAGGCAACCATGATCCATCATTGCTTGTGTTCTTCATAGGAATTGTAGTCATTGCTAAAAGAAATTCATGGGACTCTGAGTATGTAGATTAGCTTTGAATTACTCCGTGTCCTCTGCACACTATGTAGTTAACCCTGCACTGTAATGTGTTACCGGAGTCCTTTCCTCTTGTACTTCCTTCAGTGAATGCAGAAAACTGTTGAGCTTTTAATACCAATACTTGCAACGAAAGACAGCATGCAAATACATTTGCATGTGTATTTAAGTGTGTTTTCTGGAGCGTGTTTTTTGAGGGTAAACATTGTTTAATAGTTGGTACTGGTCAAAGCCAAATAGAAGATCCTGTATGTACTTGCAAACCCTTTTTTTTTTTTCCCATTGTCAGCACTGTCAACTGATGACACTTGACATTTTCTTTAAAGCCCAGTGTCCTGGAAGCAAGTGATTAAATGACAAAGTGATTTAAAAAAAGCCTCACAAACCCAAACAAGCCCACCCAAAATGCTAGGTTTAGTCTTCCTGCTTGTAGAGAATGTTTTGAAATAAGACATCAAGGCTTCCTAGGGCTTAAAATGTAAATAAATACAGCTATCTCCACATTTATTACCATACATTTATTTTTATAAAACTCCTTTCTGGAAGCCTGCTTACTTTTATGATTTCTGTAAAGATCTAGGTGGCTGTAGTACTTTATTCAAAGATGTAGGGGTTTTCTTCTTATTAAGCCTATCTTGTATTAATAATACATGTATGTATAATTCCAAAGTGTTTCTTAATCCATATAATAGCTGCAGGTTTCTTCTTAATAGGTTTGAAATTTCCTCGTTTGAATTTATGTTTATTTAATTATAGTTGGATTAGGCACAGGAGTGTGTATTGTGGAGCGGCCTTGAAGGCCAGATTTTTGTCATATTTGGTGGTGGTAGCCAAGCACGTTGGTGAACCGAGCCCGAGCACAATCTCCAGAATTGGTTATTTCAACTTTATAGGGTGTGCAAGCTCCTCTGTAGACTCACTTTTGTGTTGTGTTGCCTGGCTCCAAGTTTCTCCCAGATTGCTCATGGCTTGATGTTTCTATCAGCCCTGAATATAAGCTCTGATTCCCTGTTATGCTCAGAAGAAGGTAAGCACACCAAGACGGAGATGGCTGGGAAGGGGGATTGTTACTGAGGGAGTTCAGCCTGGTATTGGACTTTTTTTTCCCCTGTTTTTTGGCCAGCTCCAGCACCACATAGATGAGAGCAGAGTTTGGCAGCCGTTCGGGGCTAATGTGCCAGACTGTATTTTCCTTTCCCAAATTAAGCATGCTGGTAGCGTGTCTGCGAGAGGTAGTGGCTCCTGGCTCCTAGCTCTTGCTGAGTTTGGAAATTGCTGGAAGCCAGGAGCTGTTGCGTGCCAGTCAAAACTGGCCTTTGTACCGCAGCGTGCCAGCTTGGTTTAGAGCATCCTGGAAATGATGGAGAGCCCTGTGAGAAGGCTCATTTTTAAGATGTTTTACTTTGCCTCCCTGTGCTCAGACTTTTCCTCCTCCGTTCCCTGTGAACTTTTAAATAATTCCTGTATTTGCTCACTTAAAGGTAGTATACTTTTCTCTGTCCAGATTTTTGCCTCTGAAATGAGGGTACAGACACGATGTTATCTGTGTCTCAGCCCACCCAACTGGCTAGTCGATGAGCGAGAGCCACAGCTTCTGCTAGGTCTGATAGCAGGCTGGCTCGCTTTCTGCAAGATGCTGAAGAGATACTTTACTCCCAGCCATTTCCAAATCCAGGTCCTGGGTCTTTCTAATTCTGATGTGCATATACTTTCCAGCCTTTTTAAAACTTGTGGTCTCCAAAAAAGCTTTTTGTAGCAGAGGTGCAAGCTTCAGAAGTATTCTCCAGACTGCTGAGGCTTCATCTAACTGACCTTTCCTCCCACCCCTGTGGAGGGATGCCTGCAGGCTGTGATGCACAAACCCTTGCTGAACCGAGGGTAGCAGCTCAGCAACTGGTGCAGCTGCTTCTGGCATTCCTGGGTGCTTAGAGATAAACAGTGGTGGTGGTATCTTAATCCTAGTCATCAGCCCAAACCTCTAATTACTTTGGCTCTGAGCTATGCCCCTTCACTTCTTCTGTCTCTGTTAAACCCGTGGCAACTCGAAGCCGCTTGGCGAATGCTAATGCTCTCCTCTTATAATACAGGACACATGTTCAGATTTACGGTGCTGTGTCGCTTGTGGTGCTCAGGCCAGTTGCGAATGCTGTGCCTGGCTGATGAAACGTGTTTCAGGCTCTGCTGCCTTGCTGGTTACATGGTGTAGCTAAAAATTTTTCTGTTTTTTTCTTTGCCTTTTGCTTTCAATTTACCACTGCCGTGGTATAGATGTATGTCATTGATCTGCAGCTGGTTTCCTTTTATTCAAATTAGGTGTATAAATGAGAAGCGGTAGTAAGTGTAGTAGTGAGATCACATGAATTCTCCCAGCATGGGAGCTCCCAGAGCACTTCTCAGGTTAACAAAGCAAAGTTGCTAAGTCCAGTTGCTATTTTTGTAAGGATTCGTCCATCCGTTCCCATGTTCTGCCCTCAAGCCCTCTGAAATTTAGTCCAAGCAGAAGCTACCTCTGATGTTCTGGGTTATCTTTTTCCACACAGACTTGGTCAGTCTCTTCCGTAGCCATCCACAAATAAACACAGGAATCAAATTCTGCTCGATTTACAAGTAGGTCGACCTCATTGATTTCAGTGGGACTGCAGCAGACATAAGTCAGCGGAATATCAGCTCTGTGTTTTGCTAAGTTGTTGGCAGAAGGCGGATTTGTACAAGCTCACCAGAGCAGAGACTGTCCTTACATGAGAAAAATAACACTTAGTACAACGGTCCCTAATTCCTAATTCAGTTTTCTCTGAGGTGCAGCAATAACAAATATGCTAGCCCGGGTTACCAGCACTTAAAAGGATAACCTCATCCCTGTTTCTTCACCCAGATGTAAGGGGGAGATATATTTAGAATAAAGCCATTTCCCCCACTATCACCACATACAAACAAAGCTCTGCAGTTGTAGAAATACTTGAGGCAACATGTGCAACTCATTCCCACTGGGTTTGGTAACTGAGGAGGAGCACGGTGGGAACAGCTTGGAAGAGTAACTTCAAAGACTACTTAAGGACAGTAGGGCCTTTGCAGTGGGAGCCCTACTGCAAACTTTGGCTTTTATAAGACCATTCTGACACTTGCAGTCTGAAGGAAAGAGAATCAGCAGGTAGAAAGGGGTGAAAAAAAAAAAATAAAAGACTTTCCTTACTTTTCATTCCCCTGTGTGCCCAAGTTTCCATACTATGCTCCTGTAGACTAAGTCACCAAAAAATGAACAGGCTGTGGAAATTCACAAGGTATAATTCACAGTACTTCCATGCTTAGCCCTGTGAGACAGCCTTAGAGATGCCCTCTGTGAGCTTGATAGCTGCTGAATATGCTTTGGGAGCCTGTAACAATCATGTGAGCCCTAAAACCAGCCTTTTTCTTCTCTGAGGCATCCTCACAGGCAAGGGCAGCACAACTATCTCAGATGCAGATGGGTGTTCTTTTGCAAACAGGCGGCAGGTATTTGCACTGGCACCTCTTAAACAACTTGGGCAGCACCAAAACGTTGGTACAAGCCCGAAATATTCCCTGTGGGCGGAGGATTAAACAGGGACATACTGGGCTTCTTGATTTCTTCCCATACATCTTCCCAAAACATTAGTTGAAAATAGTAATCGATTATTTTTTTCCCCTGTTTATACCTCCCCAGAAGAACTGTGCACAGAAAGCATATAGATTAGACCTCCCATCCAAGTAGCATCCAGGTAGGTGCATTCCACACCCACCCACCATCATGTTGGCAACCCTCCAAATCAGTGCTTATTCTGCGATTTTCTTCAAGGCGAGCGCTCCCTGGTATTACATGTAGTATCTCTGTGTGTGAGGAGCTGAATGAGCGAGAGGAGATTAGGTCGTGGACTTTCAGAAATACCCTCACATGCTTCAGCTCCCCTGCCTCGAAACTGCGAAATGCACTTTACCATTGGAGTCTGCTCCTCCCAGCACAGTTCAGCTTCAAGCAGTAAGCGCTGGGTTAAACTCCCTGCAAATGTATCCACTGTCAAAAGCAGCTTTTGCCAGCTGAAAAGACCATTAAATGAGGCGCTTGGGGCTTTCAAACGCCTATGTTCTCAATACGCCGCTGCGTAGCCTCTCTTCAAAAGGCTGTAAGCGTATTACATGCTAATCCCAATTAAATTCAAAATATCCCTGGGTGTTTACCACTGTTACCCTCTCTTTTTCATTCTTAATTGCATTGTAGCTGAATAACTCTGTATCCACATTGGATTATTCATGAATAGCATATTGAGTTGTACTCTTTTTCGTTTCGCAACAGGGATCTGTTGTTATAGGATTGGTGTAGTCTGAAGCAAGAAACTAATCTATGCGTTTCAAGTCATTAATCTTGTCTTGAACCAAATAATAAGTCTTGTTTGGTTGTTGTTTTTTTTCTATAGGTATGTGGTTTCCCAGTGAGGTGTACAGCTTGTAGAATAAGAACATGGTAAACAAGATCTATGACCAGTCAATATTGATTTTGGAGATTATTTGAACATCTACTTATGTACATTATATGCTTGCATACGCTGATGCTTTGTGAGGGAAACATAAGACTATGTAAAACAGCGCCAAGTTCTTTGGCTGCAATAACACTGAAGTACAGTGTGGGGGGCAGAATGTGGCGGGGAGGAAACCCACCTATTTTTGCGTGTTTTGTTAAACCTCTAGACCACAAGTTCATCCCTGAGCCACGTTACCACTGGCTGTTGGGCTTCTGCAAAATGAACGGTGGCTGCCCTTGGGGTGGTGGTTGGCACTGCTGGCTACAGCTGCCGCGCAGAGGCAGAGGAGCAGTCCTCGTTGCCGAAGGCAGGTCCTCCTGGGGGAGCTAGCTGGCGTAGCTTCTGCTACATCCCTTCCTTGCAGTTCTTCCGGAGATAAACCGAATTTCAGTTTCTCCAGCTATTGTAATCTGTCAGGTGCTACATGGGGTTTTTATCTTTCTTTTTTTTTTTTAAAAAAGCCAGCTTGCTCGTGTTCTTTTAAGCTTTAAGGAAATATTCTGAAGTTTGTTTTATCATTTTTTTTTACCCTATGCAATGGGGAGTAGGTGCGAATACTGCCAGTACTGAAAATAAATACTGCGGGTATTTTCATCATGTGTTCACGCAAACGTGTCTCCCAGCAATTTTAATGAGCGGCACATGTTGGACAAGAAGAATATGCGTGTATGCAAGTGTGGGGCAGGCTTTGAGGAATAAAAAGAGCTGCTTTTGGGGTTAGTAATATTAAAACTGATCAGCTTTGCTTTTTGTTTATGGGAAGAATAGCCTTTTCTCGTAAACAGGATGGAAATTGAAACTCCAAGAACCTTGCAAGTCATGGTGCATTTTGGGGTTTGAGGGGGATTTTAGAGGAGGAGGATGGTTTTGTTTATTTCTTGACTTTTAAGTCCTCTGAGAGGTCAGGTCTTGGATGCAGCAAAACCTGCAGAACGGATCTGCTTTCTGACCTGGGCACCTTCCCGTACTGTCATGAGATTTACTTGAGCCCATGCAGAGTGGCCACTGGTGGGTAGTGCTGTGGAGAGGCTCTCAAGACAGGTTTTGCCCCTTTTCCCTTTTGGTTTGAGGGGCAGGGGCATATTGGTCCTGACCTGCTCCAAAGTAAATACAGTACAATTAAAAGGACAAGGCCACACGTGCTGGCTCACACTGCCATGCGTAACTGCGCACCTGGGATGCCCAAGCTGCCGAACTCTTAGGGACATGGCATGCTCGGTGGAGGATGGAGGGCCTATGTGAGTCAAAGCTGCTTCAGCTGAGACTGAGGATTGGAAGAAAGGTATTGAGCAGGTTTGTGAGGTTAAGGTACACTGACTGTGTGCATAGATGTAAAATAAAAAGTTCGTGTCAGTGGTTTATTTGGATTCTGTTGACTTTTTTCTCTGAATGTTTAGCACTTAATCTAGATTTTTCTGTTTTTTCTTATCATCATCATCTCCATTAGCTAAATCTCTTTCTGAAATGTTTCTTGTTGCTTTTCTTTTTAAAAGGACTTTGAAATGAATGGAAGTTGTTTTCTCTTTCCCCTTTTGCCAACCATGGCTGTGTTCCCCCTGTCTGACTGGACGAAACCTTTGCTTCCTACCCAAGCTGACCCTGGGTAACCCTGCTGCAGCTGCTCACACGAAAAGCCTGGGATTTTCTCAGTGCAAGCTGAAAGGCACATGCAGGAAAACTTAATTTTTTTTTTTTTTTTTTTGCTGACTAACAAAAACCCACTGGGGAACTGGAAGATTTCCCATTTGGTTTAATTATGGAGGTCTAATGAATTGCAAAAGTTAAAGAGGAGGAAGAGTCCTTTAAATGAATCTCAACTCTGATTTTTTAAATTGGGGCGTTTCTGTAGCTTAAGCTAGCAGGAAGAGAGGAGACTCTTCAGTGAGAAATGTTGAAAGGCATATAAATGGATATTACTCTACTAAGTTTTAAATCAAAATTAATCAGAAGCACCCAGAGGAGAGCTTTTTATATGGAACAGAGCCTTAGTTAAATAACCTCCATTACTTTATTCAAAATGTTTGTAAGTACAGTATATGAGTTGACATAGACAGTAGAGTAGAAGATACAGGCGGTGAATGAAATGCCAATGTAATTTGTCATATACATGTATTTAGGAAACTGCTTCCAGGACTGTTTTCCTTATCCACAAAGCTGACTTAGGGAATACTTACTCTGCCCCTCATTCATAGCCACCTACTGTAATTTCCCACCTCCACCCTGTGCCTGTACAGGTGTTTGTAGGGCTGTGCTGGAAATCAGGTCTCTGGTCATTTGGTCAGAGTAGTTAATTTGCGTGTAAAATAAGAATAATGAGAATAAGAATGTTTTTCTTTTGGGAGTTTGGGGAGAAGCTGGGGGATAGCCCAGTGCATTTTTCTTACCTGCTAGGGAAAATTATTGTAGATCTACAACCAAAGCGGGAAATCCTGCCATGCCATGGGTGACACATGGGATGTTAAATCCCATCAGCTGCCCCCAAAATAAGCAAGAACCGAAAGCCTTGGATCCCTTGCAGAACCTGACAATGAGATGGTAGGGTATGGGCTGGAATTGAGGGAAGGTTTGCTGGTGGTAACCAAGTGCTTTCTCTCCTCTGGGAGCTCAACACGGCTCCTTTCTCCCTGCTTCTTGCTCCCCTACGCTCCTCGTATATACAAACATAGGCATATAACCTGCACTGCCGCTTTCTCTCCACATGCAAAGAGTACCGAGCTGAGCATACCAACAAAATAAGGACAGCCAGACGAAATACAGATTTTTTTTCTCCCCCCCCTCCCCCCCCCCCGCTTTGGTGTAGCTGCTGCATATACTGCTGCTGGATGGAAGGATTTGAA
This sequence comes from Sagittarius serpentarius, assembly GCA_034782735.1. Classification (NCBI taxonomy): domain Eukaryota; kingdom Metazoa; phylum Chordata; class Aves; order Accipitriformes; family Sagittariidae; genus Sagittarius; species Sagittarius serpentarius. The sequence goes on along the minus strand of JAVKLA010000010.1, from coordinate 5,672,097 downwards.
TGTCCCAGTATCCTGTGACCTACTTAGCGAATTGGAGTAGCTTATGGTTGCAGTTCATTAGAGAAAGGGATTTTAATATCTAGAAGAACATGATGACTAATACAATGGAATTTATATAACAGCAGTCATATGTATTTGCAATACATGACTCTTGTCTGTACACCGGTGTTTCTATGAAAGCGTGTAGTATGGCCTGCTCTCTCAATTTTGAGTACCCTCAACAGCACTTAGTGTTTATCCAGTATCTTCTGCTTTCTGAGGAGATACAGGTCAATTTATGCATTGATACATCTTTTTAGAAACACAGCCAGCAGCCTTTGATGTTAAGTGTATGATGCCTACGGAGAAAGCTCATCTCTAATTGAGTTAGTTTTGTAAAAAGAGCTGTAGTTCAACTGGCTGCTCTGAAAACGTGCCATTTGCCCTTGATAATTTCATGGTTACTGTGGTACCCATAGCAGTTCCTGTAAAGAGCATTGAATATAGCTAGATGATATGACAGTAAAATTAATAAAAGGCAAACTGCAGGGTTTTCAGAAGGGCTGACTATATGTATTGCATTTCTGGCAGAGCTTACCATAAACTCCGCAGGTCTGCTTTGCCATGCAGACTGCCAGCTAATGCCCTCTCTTGCTGAGAGCATGTTAGATCCAAATTTTCTTCTGTTTTTACTTTGCTTCGTTGCTAGCAACAATTTCAACAGTGTTGAAAGAAGAAAGTGCTTAGAGAGGAGTTTGTTAGAACAAAGCCAAGTAATCCCTCTTAGGCTTTGACTGTCATGAGTTTAGCCCTTGTGCCGCTTGTCCACATTGCACCCTTGGTGGGTTTGTTCTCATGCAAATACTTTGAGTGTTATTTTTGGCATCTTTGTTGCATTTTTATTCAAAACAAATAAACAAAAGCCTCTGCTGCACACCAGAATAGTCTCATCTTTGATCTTGGTCATAGTTGAGAAGCACAAGGGGGAAGGAAACAGAGAATTGATGAGAATGATGCGTTTTCCTTGCGTGTATTATTTGGTATTATTCCTGTCTCTGGTATGAAGGAATGCCGGTTCAGGCTGCAGCAGCTTTCTGTTTTCCAGGCAGGGCCTCGTGTATGCCGACACCTGCTTTTGTTTCAGATCGTTTTAGCTCCACCGTTCCCGCTTTCCTTCCCCCTCCTTCAGAGGAGGCAAAGGTCAGACAGAATCGCCCTTCCCCTTCACTCGGATTAAAATCTCTCAGCCTATTAGTTCACAGGGCCTCTTTCCAAATCCTTAAAAGGGTTATTGGCAGAGCCTCAGCTGGTGCAAATCAGCACAGTACCGTTGCTTCTCGGTGGCCCTCTGCCAGGCTCTGCCAGCTGAAGGGCTGGCTGAGGAGCCCGAGTGATTTCTTATACCTCATTTCACCTTACTTTTGGTTCCGAAAAAGGGTTTAAATCACAATGGAAAAACTCCTGGAAGAAGAGGTGTCCTAAGAATGGGTCTGTTCCCTGCTGTATGTAACTCATGGCCTTTTCTTAAGGAGAGCTAGCCCAGAGGCATTGCTGCGGCGAAAGCTAAGCGAGGCGGCAGCAGCAGCAAACAACAGCAACTCAACTGCCAGGCTTCTGGCTCTTTGGCCATATGTGGGGGATCAAGCATTTTGCTGCTAACTTGCTCTTGTCCTGTTAGATGCATTAAAAAGGAAGAAAAAAACCAAGCAAACAAAAAAACCCCCTTCTTACCTTGGGTTTAGATACACTGAGGGAATGATTTATACTCTTGTCCAAATTGAGCTGGGGTTACCCTCTGCCTTTGATGCCCTGGCTGCCCCTGGGGCTTTGCGGTCCCTGTCCCGGGGGTGTCGGAGGTGGTGAGCATTGGGTTTCCAGCCCCTGCGTCTGGCCTGATCCATTACGTGGTACTCATCGGTCAGCAGGCTACCGCCAGGCATCGGCCAGCCCGGCTGGCTCCGCTGCGAGGCGGGCTCACAGGGAGGAAGGGCAAAGAGACCGGCGGGGCTTTAGTATAATAAACCATCCCGGTGAAGCCTTCCAGAGGATGGTGAGTGAGAGCCCGTCGCGGCTGTCTTTCCCACAGGAAAGAAGAAGAGGGGATACTAACCACCTTCGAGTAATGTGTTTAACAGATCACAGGAGCCCATGCTGCTGACAACTGCAATTGCCGTTCTGGAATCAATACAGTCTCAGAAGTTTGGAGTCGCATGACAAATCACTGGTGAATGAAAATCTCTCCTAGATAAAGTGATACATTTTCAAGCGAGCACTGGGTTTAGGAAGAAAAATAGCGGTGAACAAAATCCCCCCGTGCTGCTTTGACAGCCTCCTCCTGTTCCCAGCAAATTACAACCTGGCAGACGTTACGAAAGCATTGAATGAAAGTCTAGCTGTTCTCTGCTATCATCTTAACAGAACCAGGGTTTAGGGTTGTTTGGAGCTGAAGGTGCTACGAGGCTCCACATCCGGTGCCTGCTACATAGATGTCGAAAGCAGGCTCTAAGTTCCAGGTTGCTATTAAATTCTGTGCTATTCATAAGCAAAAGTGAACCACGCACATAGAAGTGAAATGTTATTTTAATTACTCCAGCTCTGGTAGTTGGATCAATAGCCCGTCTTTCTGGATTTTCTTGTGAACGGGCTCATTTTGCACCACAGAATGGTTCTGCTCCCTCGAAGTCTTCTGTTGTCATTTGCCTTTATGGTCTTCCTGGTATTATTCACTTCCAAGCTCTTTGGAGAAAACCTCTGTGACTGTGAGTCATAGTATATATGATGTGTTTTCACTTTACTCTGTCCCTACAAGTTGACTGCAAGCAGCAGCAGGACAGCTGAAGGAAGAACTCGTAACTGTCTCCCATGTTTGCAGAGCTCCCTCCTTCCCCTTTGTATGTATAAAAACTAACAAGGGTGGGGGGGTGTGGGGGGGATGATCACAGTGACACCAAATAAACTCCTTTAATTGACTCAGACTTTCCGTGCCACTCAACATAAACACAGTGGGAGCAGAGATTTGCTGGCCCTTAAGTTCAGCGAGGCTGCGTGGTGGGGAAATCCCACAAGGTGTGGAGATTTTTCTTTTGGGGAGTCAAAGTTTACGGAGCTGTGAGTACCTCCCGATGCCACAGGAAGAGCTCCAGACAAGGGAGGCTGAGGAACATAAAACTCATCGGTCTGGCTCCATACATGACATAGGTTTTGGAAAACAGTTTTAGTTTAAATGTAGCAGGCAGTCAACTTTGCAAAGTCTGGGCTTAAATTTTAGCCTTACTGAATTTTACAGTTGAATAGGACTGGGATATCATCCTTTGAACCAAACATAAAAATCTTTAGCCAAAGAATATTTTTAAATGCTTCCATGAGGACTTTCCCAGAAAGAGTAACAGCTGAATGGGGACCTCTTTTCTTTATTCCAGGTTTTACATTGGCATAAGGTACTAGAAGACTTCATAGTGCCATTGAATATGTCATTGGGGATATAGGAATCAACTAGGGATCCATATTTTAAAACAATAACCTTTAGTCCTGAAGCACAAACCATCGCTGCATTAGAATGCAGTGTGTTACAGTGCAAGAGCTTTAAATGGGAAAAATATTTATAATCTGGTCTTCGCAAGGGGACAGGTTTTGACCTTTATATCGATAGGAGGAATTTTTTATTCTAAGCTCCATTTCAGGGTTGCTGGTTGACATTTGGATGGCATCCAGAGCACATGCAGGTGGCTGCTGCCTGTGTGTTTAATAGTAAATGTATATAGCATCCCACCTGCATCACCAGAAACCCATCTGTAATAGAAGGAGTATTTTAAATATCCATTCTGATCTCTTAATAGTAAATGCTCAGCAGCTCATCTACCATGATGCGTAGCAGAGATGATAAATTACATTAGCAAAAAACCTCAGTGAGACAACTCCGAATTTTTCCCTTCATGGATGCTGAAAATTGTTTCTGCTTCCAAAAAGCCTCCAAAGCTTCATACACAAAGGATTTAAGTGATAGTGACTTCATTTCTCCACCTAAATCTGCTTCCAGGGATGTTAGTGCCAGTTCATTTGCCTTTGTCTTTACCCTATCTGTGCTTGGCCAAATGCCATGTCTTTTCCACATCCTGTCAGACAATTTGATAATAGAAGTGATGATCATTCAATGCCTAACTAGCATTTGATGTAGGTTGTGCACCCTGGTATAAATCCCTACCAAAGAAGGCTTTTAAAAAAAAAAAATCCTGAAAATTGTGTCTGGTTGGCTTTCTTCCAAGAGTTGGTAGATTTGTTTAAATGTTTTTGTAAGTCAAAATGTAGAAGTTTGAAGAACTTGGTAGTAATTTAGAATGTCTATGCTAGCACACAGGCTAATATGACTGCAAAATCAGGCCATCCTAAAAGTAACGACAGGCAAAGCAGCCATCGTGAACTCTAATGGAGGAGAAAGTGAGGCCATGCGTTTCATTTGACAAAACCTTTCCTGATGTTACCTGCTAAGAGCATCCTCATTCCCCACCTGCCCTTACCTTGTGCTAATAAGTACCGCCCCCTCACTTGTACCTGCCATGTTGTGTAACATTAGAGAATTTAAAAATAGCCTGGCAATTAAAATGGTTTGGGTTTGGTGTGGGGGTTTTGGGGGTTTTTTTTTTGAGAGCCAGACCTGTTAATCCGGTTCACAGAACACAGGTGCTGAAATAGTTGTGCTGGTACAATGGAGGGGGTGGCAGACAGACAACGTTGTGGGGACAGGCAGGGACAGAGGAGCAGCAGGACAGCAGCGAGCGGGGACATATGGCCGGTGAAGAATTCACTTGGAAAGCCACAGCCTTAGCACATCCTCATTTTCTGCCTCTGTTCCTTCTCCATGGTGGTCCTCCGTTCTCTTTATGAAGACCTCTCGCCATCCCTTCTGGGGCTACACGTCTGAGCATTTGCCTCTTTCTAGACTCTGTGCAGGCTGATCTTGGGGGGTGATCTCTTTTCAGATCCTCCCCAGGCTGCTTACCTACGGAGCATCTGAGGAGAGCTATTTCTAGAACCACCATACCCATTTTCATACAAATTAGCCATCAGCCTGGGACTCGTGATGAATCTCAAGCAGACTTCTCTTTGTCCTGTTGGATGGGTTTGAAAAGAGAATTTATGGGTTTTGAAGTTAGTGCAGCGAATTAGCAGCCGCTTGTCCAGTTTCTGGTGGATAATATTGTCGTGTTGCAACAGGTTTGCGCTGGAGTCAAGAGGCACTGGTACGCAACCAGGCTTCGGTGATGCACAAATCCTTCCCGGGCACTTGTTTGTCTGTAAGTGTGTGTATCGTGATGAGTGAAAACCCCCTTTCTCCCCTCCCCTTCCTGAGCCCCCTCCTTTGTAGCTCGAATGCCCCCAGAGCATGTTGAATTAGCATTGAATTTCTGGTATGCAAGCAGAAAGTTCTGAACAAAATACAACTCTACCGTAGGTAGCCTCTGCTCACTTTGTTGCATGTGTTGACGAGAGTGTGGGAAAACAGATGGACCGAGCTTTACCAAATGCAATTTGGAAAGCATGTAAGCATGTAGGAACGGGCGGCATAGGCAGCTATTAATACTTTAAACACTGGAGTTGTAGTTAAATAAGACAACTTTTTTTTTTTTTTTAAACAAATGCCAAGGGTTTTTTTCATATACCACTAATTGTTAGAACACACTTAAAAGGTGTTTAACTCGCTCCAGCCACTTCATAATGACATCTTTTCTACTACAAAAACTGGAGGGAATGAGGCAGACTTGCCCACACAAGCTCTTTTTAATTTACTACTCTGTAGTTTGTTTTTTTGCTTCGAGATCTCATCAGTCTTTCACATGACTCGCAGTTTGTGTGCTCTGTTGCAGTTATGGGCCACCACCGCGCTGATAGGGGTTTGCATGGTTCTCTAGCAATTTGTTAACTTTTTGTAGCTGAGCCTGTTTAACAAGACGAAATGAGATTTCTGTCCCACAGTTCCCCCTCACCAGCATGCCAGTGCTCGGGCAGGTCTCGCCAGAGGTTGATGAGGTTTTTAGGTCAGCTGGTTTTTTTCACAAACCCTCAGCCGTGGAGGAGAAGAGGTATGTCTCTGCAGCGAAGCCGGTCATCTCTGTAATAAAGTATTACTAACACTTCCCAGCTATGATCAATGAGCGCTTTGCAAATATTAGAGAATCCAATTTTGATTCGACTCTTCCATGCCTGGCTCTGCAAAGATATAGGGAGAGTGATTTACTTACCTAGTGCCATGCAAGAGGTGTGTGATGGGGCCCCGGCTGGAGCACAGAGGTAATGTTTCCTCATCCAGATCATTAACTATAGCATTTTAGCTACCCTTCTTCTGAGGCTGCTTAGAAAGAGGTGTTTCTTAGCTGTGAGAACAGTAAGAGGTCCTATTGGCACAGGATGAAAGCAGTGTTTGTGCAGATTAAAGTGTTGGGCATGGAAAAAAAGTAATGCTTTGAGTTGGGCTAGGGATAAGAACAGGCTTGGAGAAAGAAGTGGAGAAGACGGTCCTTGAAGGGCTGGAGGTAACCATGCTCTGGCACGCTAAAAAAAAAAAAATTAAAAAAATCCTGCTTTTTATGTTGTGCAGTATCGTTCTGTGGCAGAATTGGAAATGCTGGATGGGGCTATGGCTTTCCTGTGTTTTAGACTTCAAGTGTCTTGTTTAACATTCTGGTCGACACCAAGTGGCTTCAGTGGGAGAGCATTACAGTGGTGAAAATAAACAAACCCCATAATCTCAGCCCAGCAACACCAGAGTCTTCATGTGGGCTAGCGGTGATAAAACAGTGGAAGAGCGTGAGAACTGATGTCTGATGGAGAACGGATCAGGCCTTGAAGGGGGCATTCCAAGTGCCACATTGCCACTGTGTTGAACAAGCAGTCAGTAGATGTGTGGACTACCTCTTTGGCAAAGCTAATGGTCTTACCTCGTCATAGCCGACAAACCGTTACGTTCCATGTGGTTTGTGAAAGCAGTTGTCTCCTTTAGAATCAGTAGCCGGAAGAGTTTCGTACCAGGAAAGATTTACATGGAGGGTGAGTTCCACCCACACTCCCTAAAATGTTTTGGGGGGTGTTAGGAGCCCACTGTGCCCCAGTGGCTGCCTTCTTGTCCTGGAGGAGAAGAGGAGTTTCACATGCTACTGACAGTGATGGACACAGAGAGGGGTTTTTGACATGGGCAGGCATCAAAAGAAAAGCAGCCTTGCAAATTCTTCCTGCCTCGTATTCTTGCTATTTAATCAGGCATCCTTATCGTTTACACTCAGTAATCTGGAAAATGTATTTTTATTCAGCTTTACAAGGTATGAACTGTCCCCCAAGGGATTCTGGGCACTTACATCTTTCATTGAAACTCTCAGATGTATTAGTGTACATTATTTATCAGTAAGTGGGTCTGTGGAATTTTGTTGTTTTGTTTTGTTTTGTTTGTTGGGTTTTTTTAATGCTGTTTGCTAGAAGTAGATGTGCAAGGCACAATTGTTTAAGCTTTTTTTAGAGGCTCAGTTTGATACTAAGGAGCAGAAGCATTTCAGACTTGTGCTCAGCAATTTATAAACATTGCTCTGTGCTCACAGGAAGCCCCAGCAGAGAATGAATAAAAGGACTGTGGTGACCTTCTGCAGCCCTTCCCCTTGTGATTTCATATTCAGAAACTTATTTCACATTTTACATTTCTGTCCTGTTTCTTATATTTCCTTTTCCATCATTCTGGTAATAGTATCACTTGGTGAAAAACTGGGATTGGGATTCAGCTTCATTTGGTAGAATTACCCAGGTAAAACGACAGTGATCCCCGTGAAAGAGGATACCTTGCCACTGCTTCAGGGAGCTGAGGGCAGGAAAAGGAAATGTGCTGGTCAGGTAGCTTGAAACAAGAAACTAGAGTAAAACTTAAGATTTATTTCTTTCATTCATGCATTTTTGGCCAAGTTCCTTAGTTATACAGACTAATAGGACTCGATGGATTACATTCTTATCATTTAAATGAGCATAGAGGTAAATGCATTCAACCAGAAAAATTTTATTACTGGCCAGTTCAAACCCGTTTTCCCTTTTAAAGTTACTTAACTTTGACAGGGTATTGTCAAGGGTACTCCTCTTAGTGCACTTAAAAGAAATTTCATTCTAAGTAATATGGATGCAAAGCTGCACAAAACCCCCCACCTTACTGACGTGCTGCTCCCACAAGCGAGCATCCCTTGCTCGGGGAGGTCTAATAAAAAGGGAACATGGGAAGTCTCTGTCTTTTTTTGTTTTTCTTACACTGAAATGCTTGCATCAAGAAGGTGTGAGTCTTGCTGCAAAGAATGTTTCTTTCTGAGGTTATTTTTTCCAAATTTGCTTATGCCTTCTATTTGTGGTGACGCTCTCAATTTAAAACACCTAGTGCAGTCATGATGGGAGTATTTCTTCCAGGCTTGAATAAATGGACAGCCACCATCAAGGTAACCCTTTCTGATAATCATTTACCATGTGGTAACAGACACCAACCCTTGCACTGTGCTTGGCCATGGTAAATGATTTCATCTTTATGGAGGATTTCCAACAGGTCCTTCTTCACAGAAGAGAGTCAGGTATGATACGTGGTAACAGCACACACAAAAGTCAAAGTTAGCGCTTAGGCAGATTTGATATTTAATTGCAACTTCTCAGCCAAGACTGTGACAACTGATTTCTAGTGTGTTTACTGGTCTGGACCCATCGTTTTTAGGGCAGTTGCTTTCTCACAGCAGCCCTGATGAGTTCTGAGTACCCCTAAAGGCTTCAGTAGCAGCACAGGTCCCTGCTTTTCAGTATGCTGCTGGAGCCCGTAAGTGAGGCTTCGCCACCGTCAGGTGGACGCAGGACTTGGTAGAACAATCTTGTTCCTTGGAAGACTTTACCAGCCAGCTCTTGGAGGGAAACACACCACAGGCCAAAGACCAAAGCCAATGTGCTGTGTTGGCTTGGTGCTATTCACCTTCACGGGGATGGGTCTCACCGCTCTCCTGGGCACCTCATGAATGCGCTTGCAGGGTCCGGTCCTGCCTGTACCACTGAGATACCACAAGAGGAGCATTTAACAACTGTTGTAGCAGTTTAACACTACAACATATGCTAGCCAAGTGCTAGATGCCAGTTGGCGTCCTGCAGCTCACGCAAGCACTTCTGGCTCTATTTAACCCCCACCACAGGTCTGTGACATATCAGCAACTGCCTCATCATAGGTACCCTACAAGGTCTTCCAAACCACAGGCCATGTTGAGGCTTAATTCAAACCTACGGGACGCAGTGACAGGGCTTCTCACCAGCAAGCCTCGGCTTCCTTTCTTTCCTCACCTATTTTGCGTGTAACGGCTTTGTTTTCTCTGGAAAGGTTTATTTTCCCTGTTGAGCACCCCGTCGAGGTCAGTCATTAGGGCTTGGAGGAGTGTGTCAGACCTTGAGTCATATCCGACAGACACCATCCTCGTCTCTTGTTTGGTTGCTCATTTTAGGAGCTTTTGGAATTGCTTTCTCTTTGTTCAGGCTTGAAAGATGTCTGTCTTTTTCGTACGTGAACCCTGTTGTTTATTTAATGACAGCCTTTCTGGGAAGAAAAAAAATTAAACAGCCACTAACCAGAAAAAAAATTGTTTATGATCACAAGGGCTCCTGAAATGACTCTTTGGTGTTTCTAGGAGGATGCTGAAACTGGAGGAAACGAGCTTAGAATTTTCTTCAAGTCACTTAAAAGTAAACTAACATCACTTTTTCCAGTCCTGCAGAATGACTTTTCTACCTCTTAAGGTTTTGGATGAGCTCACGGCTGGTGAATGTTTTATGTTGGAGGCTTACTAAAATTCAAATGCAAAATTTGCTTTCACTCCGTTTTTTCTGGTTTTCCCTCTGGATGTTCATTTTCTCATTCAGGGGCAGGTATTTCAGGAGGAACAATTTAGGGGAATATTAGAAAGGAGTTGTGAAAAATTAAATCATGATTATTTGCACCAGAAATCTGTTGAAACATTATTTTCATATCATCTGCCACAAGCTCAGTTTTACATTTCAGCAGCCTGCTCTTCTCTTGCTCTCTCACACTCTCTCACCTTTCTGGTGCCTTCATGTGGTCTCCTGGATCTAGAGCTTCTTTCCCTTCCTCTACGGTTCTGGTTTTTAAACACACACCCTGCTCAAGTAAGAAGCAACAAATTAAGGCCACCAGACCAAAACTGGGGTGTTTAAGGGTTTGGTCTTTTCTTTTTGTTTGTTGTTTTTTTGTTTGTGATGTGTGTGTCTGTGTTAGCCACCTATTTTCTGTTCAGTTCCGATCACACGATCAGAGGTCTTTGTCCGTAGAGGCTGTCCCCTTAGCTCCAGTTACAGACCAGTACTTTCCAGTTTGACATTCCTGTTCAGCAGCCAACCCAGTGGCCAACCTGATGCTGCTCAAACCAGAGGAGCAGTTGTTGGGGTGTGAGAAGTCCTGCGCAGATCCAGCCTACCCTTTCTCCACCAAAGAGATGGTTGCTCTCGGTGGGATTTTATATTGAATGCTGCGAGAAGAAAGGCTTTGAAGTGCAGTAGTGGGGCAGGAATGGGAGATGCCTGTAAAGAAAATACAGAGTAGTGGGGGATCTGGGGAAGAACTGAAAACTTCTGCGTAAGTGGGTGGTTTAGACAAGAGCATGGACACAGGAGTGTGGAAAATACAGCTCTCGTCTGCCTGTGGTAGCAGGGAGCGCTAGGTAGAAAGTTCTCATTTGGTACAAAAGCTGGTGAGTGGGTTTGGGGAGGCGAGTAGTATCGCCTGAGAGGCAGCGCAGTGAGGTGGTCTTAGTTGCTGCATTTTGTAGCAACGTTTGTGTAGATGGAGCAAGCTGAGCAGCCAGAGTGGGAGCTCACAGAAGATGAGTGCTTGATGGAGCAGGAGGAGGTGGAGAGGAAAGGAGGACTTTGTAACAATTTGGGAGAGGAAGATCAGCTGGGACTCCAGATCTACGCACACCATCTTCCAAATGTGGTGTTGAGTGATCTACTTCTCACTGCTCTCGCCTTAAAAGAGAACAGTGAATACAAACAGCACAAGTTAGTGTTTTTGTGACAGTCTGGAGCATCTGGTTTGAGCCTGAGGAATTGTAATTATACATCACTGGTGTAGATGCTTTCCGAGTGAGTCTAACAGATTTAGCACACCGACCTTACCATATATGCAAGCAGAAATGTTAACAACAGTGAATATCCTTGACTGAGGTGACTTAAGTGAGCAAAAACCTTTTCAGAGTTCTGAAAGAATGAAATGTCTTTGTGCAGAGAGGTGATGTATTGGAGGGAAGGAGAAGGCTACAGGAAGGAGCAGAGTTTTTGCACTTGCCAGCCAGTTGTTTCAGTATAAAATCTGGGGAGGAGGAGCTAACCCTTCATAAAGCGTGCATATTTTGAATTGCCTACTGTTAAAAAAATTGTTATATTTCCTCACAAAGCCATTTTCTTTCCTCCTGTTTTTTACCTTTTCGTTCTTTTAATTACCAGGGAAGCTCCTGTCGTTGCTGATTGCTCTTGTCGCTGCTACCCAGGTGCGGAGATGCCGCCGGGGAGCTGCGGGCGGCTGTTCGTTCCCTGCCGGCGCTGCCGGGGTGCCGCTGGCAGCGTGGCGGGGTGCGTCGCCTTGCAGCCTGAGCGGCTGGCAGCCGGTGCCCAGCGCCTGTGCAAAATGTGGGGGGTTTACGTCCCACAATAGAAACTTAAAAGTTTGGGGGTTTGGGGTTTTTTTTTTTTGCATGAAAAGAGGGTCCTCCTGGCCTTGGCTAAGTATATAGTGTGGTTTTTAAGTAGGGGGGGGAAAGAACAAATAAAAAAATAGTAAAAAGAAAAGAGAGAAAGAAGGAAGGAAACGAGCAGAGTTTTCAGTTGACATATCAAGCACTTATCCTTGTGTTTCCTTTCCTTCAAGCAGGAACAAGAACTGTCTCTGTTTTTTCTAGGCCATTCAGGAAGTCTTAGAGAGCAATAATAGCCCTGTTATCTAATGGTCAAAGTTTATTTAGGCTTTCACTGCTTCCCCTGCCCACTTGAACCCTTCCCCTCACCCCCCCCCCATCCCCCCGCAATTTGCTGGGCTACTCTAGTCTGAGCTCAATTTGACAGCCAAATGGGGGAGGGAAGCTGTTGCTTGCATGTCATTTCCATTACACTCACGCATATTTTCATCTGGAAACTTTTTTTTTCCCCCCTAAAGACATCTATAACAACAGGAAAAAAACAACCTATGGCAATAAAGCATCCCGTTTATCTTCTTGGCAGAGCTTCGGGGACTCACCTGCATGAGAGACCCGCAAAGCGTTACGTGCATGTTTAATCCAGCAGCACTGATAATTTTGTGCAATGTTGGTTAAAGAAGTCTTCACCAGTAGGGCTGCCCAGAAGCTATAGGTATTAAATGCTTATTTTGCATCGGTATATTTCATGAACAGGCGAATCAGAGAAGAGCACTGTATTAATCATTGCAGAAACCCTTATCTTTTCTTTCCTTTCCTCTACTTTGAAGCATGCTGGCAATATCGTGATAAATGTAGATTAGGCAGTGGATGATAAACCCCAAAGGGTGTTTTGGTTGTTGTGTTTGCTTAGAAGTTGTCATTCAAGTGATTCTGATGCTCGGAAGTAACAGTACATTGGGAAAAGAGCTGATGTGAACTGTGCCGTACAGTAATACACACAGTGACACTGCACTGAGGGGAAAAAGCAAACATTCAATTATTTTGCCAACTTCTCTTCAGACTCCACTTATTGAACTGGCAGGATGCATGGATCTGAGACAGCAAAGGCCAAGTCAGTAGTAATTTGAAGCTGCTTAGCCCTCAGGCCTTCGCCTTTTCTAAAGAGCGCAGCAGGCAGGTTTGGCTCTGAAGGTTGAGGGGATATTGTATGCAGTATTGTATGCAATATCATATACAGTACTGAGAAGAACCTCTAGGTTTCTTTTTCATGAGTGGGGCTTAAAATCTGACATCACTGATCTGATTTTGATCATTTTCTCATTATCCATTTTATATCTTCACGCACCAAGGAGGTGCGCCTTGGCCAGCAGATGATGCTCACCTTCCAGTGGGCAGCTCTCAGACAAGGTTATTCCTTTCCCAAGCTAACTCCCCTGTTGCAGGCAGCAAGCAGATCAAACACATACGTGGCTAATCACATCAAATGAAGAAAATTTCAGTGTAGCTTCTAAGTGAATTGCCAGGTCTTTTTAACTTTTAAAAAAAATCTGAGGGTGTTATTTTGTTAAGGTAATGCTACATTATAGAGCAAATTATAGTACAGTGGAACACCTATAGGCATGTGACACTTACAGTAGACTTGAGCAAGTGCATTATGGTGTGAGCTACCCCTGTGATTACCACATCAATTGGCACTTGAAAGAAATCTTCCCTTATGTGACATACGTGAAAGAAAAGATCCACTCCACTCCTTTATGGTAAATCAGAGTCTTTGCAGAGCTACAGTTTCAACTCCTCTTCTGAAACGCTGACGTTTATTGCTGTATTTGGTTTATCTGTGAAAGGACTATTTGGCAAGTCAAATATTTAAAGGCTTCTAGTTCTTCTTTCTCCTTCTACAGAGCCAGTGAGTTGTTTGCAAGTTTAAATTGCATTTCTGAGTGCTCTCTATTAAAAAAAAAAAGGCATGGGATTGTAGCATCTCTTTTGCAGCGTTTCTATTAAAGGTAGTAATCACCCTGTGGTATTAATCAAGCCAAAGAATGAGATGTGTGCTAAGAAAAAACTTCACAGGAATTATCCTTTATATGTTTGGTCCTTCTCAGTTTTTGCTGAAGGTGGTTAGGACTGAGATTATTGACTGCAAAGTTTCACCAAGGGTTTTTCTCCTGGATTTCCGTGTCCTGGCACCAAAGTGGGACCACTGTATCCAAACCGGCAGGCTGGTGGAGGTCTTGGGGTGGGCACAGGTACGGTCCCAGCAAAAGGGGGTGCTGGTGCAAGGCTGCTGTAGGCTGGTCCATCCTCTGCTGTTGATGGCCAGCCGTGATGCCAGTCAGCAGCCTGCTTGTGCAAATGCACACTCACTGGCTTCCACTGGTGTGTGCTGGGTTTAGCCTCATCCCAGTGACGCTGGCTGGTCTGGGGTGTGGGTGCTGGCAGGACTTCGTGGATTGTTCCCTCTTTGTCCTGGCTGGGTTTGGAGCAGAAAATATGAATACATATCCTCCATAAAAGCAAGCATATAAGTCGATAATATATATTCTGCACTCCAAGCACACAGCTCCCGAGTGATCTCAAGGCGCTCTGTGAACGTGTGCATCTGCAGCCGATAGCTGCATGCAGAAATTGTGTGTGACTGCCCCACCTGCTCTCTGCCCACTTAACGCAGCCCCCAAGCCGCCAGCACCAGCCGCCCGCGGTTGTTGGCCCGGCCCATCCCCATGGGGTTTGCGCTGCCCCCTCGCTCCTGGGGCCGCCCGGGCGGCCGGGAGCCTTTGGTTCCTGCTCCGCTCCAGCAGCAAACTGGGGGCTTGGTGGGGGGGTATTAGAGTCAGTGCAAAGGAGGACTGAAAAGCTCCTCCTTTCCTTAATCTACTATTTAAAAGGTATCAGTGGGATATTATTCATATGTTATTTATATTATGGGATATTATTTATTTATAGAAAAGGTGCTTTAGAAGTTTGCCAAATTTGCAGGTTTAGCCTAACTACTGCCTTCTGCGGGTGCGGTTGGAGTAGGTTTTTAACATGTACTAACGGAGGAGTATGAAAGCTATTGCCAATAATGTATTGTGAATCCTGAAGAAGGTTTTCTGGAGATTATGGAGCACAGTAATTGGGGGGGGGGTAGGACTTGAGACTTCCTTAGCATCCCCTTTGGGATAACCTGTGGCTTTGGTTCAGCTATTCAAATATAACAGAGGTTATACGTCACCAACCTGTAGGCGAGCCGCTGGAAAAATTGTTGTGCGTGGGGCAAATCACAGGATCTGCTTTTTATCAGGAACTTTTTTTTGTGCTGCTTATTGTAGAAGAAGAAAGAAAAGGCAGTAAATTATCCATGTTAAGGCAAACGGGAAGGAGAAAAGAGTTATGTGATCTTTGAACCCCAGATTTACATTCACGCTGTACAATTGATTTCTGTTGTTCTGAAAGTGGGTTCGGGATGAGCAGTGGCACATTTTGGTCTGTAAAGGCATTGCGAATACATGAGTGCGCGCGCACACACACACACAGACACACACAGACACACACACACACACACCCCCCATCCCCCCCCAGCTCTTACTGAACATATATGCTGTTGTGCCAACCATGCAAGCCGGAAAAGATCTAATAGACAAATAGCATTTATTCTTTGGGGTTTTAAGCTAAAACGCCCAAAATAAAGTTAGTGACTGCTATCGTAGTTCAACAAGAATTAGATTAATATTTGCTTAAAATGTTTTGAAGGGGCTTTGTAGAAGATGACCAGCAAGGGGTGAAAAAGAGCCCTCTCCCCTCCCCATGTGTGCTGCAAGTGAGTCTGGAGTATGTTTGTGACCAGGAAGAAGCTTATGCTGGGCCCCAGTGGGGTCTTCTTCCGGGCTCTGTTCCTGAAGGAGAGGGACTAGGCAGCACCGCTCCCGGGGTGGCCTGTCTCCTCATCATTGCTGTGCCCAAAACCCGAGTGAGTTGCTGGGCACTTGGGCATGTGGGAGGAGACTTTGTTCACCTTAAGGCAGCTTTAATGGTCTTAAAAAGATATGTGTAAGCCATCTGCTAACTAAACTCTTAGTGAAAACATTTTGGAGGCTAGGACAGATGTGAGGGCATGCAGAAAGAGCCTTCCTGGATTTGCAGGATGTGAGAAATGGTTCTTGAACCTCCTCTTTCTCCTCTAGAGCTTCCAAAACCATCTGAACCACCAGTAGTAGAACCACTACAGTCACAATTGCCAGTATGTTACTGTTAGAGCTGGCCTTGGCTTTTCTTAAGTGCATCTAGTCGCCATAGTGAATCCTCTTGTGTTCCTAAGTCATGCCTTAGGACTCTAATAGATGTCCTCTATGCATACCCAAGGAGAATAAGGTGAGAGGCGTATTTTAGCAATCAAATGCAAACCCTGTTATTTATTAAATATGTTTCTCAAGTTAACCAGAGAACATGCTGTCCACAACGCTCCCAGAGATGCCGCATACTGAATAACTTTCCACATTGCAAGAGGAAAACATAATTCCTCAGGCTGCGTCCCAGGGGATGATGTCTGGTGATAACATTTATTCCTTTGGAACTTTTGTTTCTCTGCAGATGGCAGTTGCCATTGACGGGAAAACATATATTGGTACGGTATCAAACTGCACACCCACTTAGGACATAACTCATCCCGTCTATTACACAAGAATATTGTTAAGTTTCAGATGTCTCCTGGAAACGGCAGCCTTTAGACTTCAGGGAAGGTTTGGATTAATTTTGCTTGAACCAGATGCAATGATGAAATGATACAAAATTCATGTATTCTTTTAGCTGTGGTCAAGTGATATTAACCACAGCCATCTCCTAAGCATGAATTCTCAGCTCATTGTGTAGAGAACATAATTAAATTTCTTAAATGAATTAAGACTTGTAATGTAAGTAGTGTTGAGCTGCAAGCAAGAAGTTCTAGTCCAGGGTAAAAACCCTGGGATATAATCAGTGTAGTCCTGTATGCTATATTGAATATTAAAAAGGCAGGTTAAATAAAATGTGTGCTGCTGCTTTTTAGTAGAGTACGTGTCTTGTGCGTTTGTTTCATAGCTGGTACAGTTAGAAGAGCATTGACAAATGTTTACTTTTGTCCATCTGCTCAGAGCATTTAAAAAAAAACACCTAAAATTAAAATTTTCGTGGAAATAACTCATCAGATAGAAACTCTACATTATCTAATGTTTGCTTAATACAAATAAAACAACTTTATTTACAAGGTGGCCTGGGTGACATTTGCCAGCACAGAACCCTTTCTGATGAACTGGGTGTTATTACACTTTCCATATCAGTCTTTTATTTTCATTTTATGGCCATCAGAGTCTCATCTCACAGCAAGTGCATCTAAGCTGCAGTCCAAGAATCCAAGACGTCTGATATACAGAGCAGAAAATGGTTCTGTGCTTTAACAAGCTGATGGGAATTTAATTGTTGAGTCTAATCTTGTCCTTGGTTTAAGCAAACAGGAGATAAACCTGCAAAGCAAGGGCACAAATGGACACTTAAAAGTTTCCAAGGTGATAAACACTCTCTACTTTCTTTGGTATCAGAGGGAGCTCTGAGGCCAGAGCTTACAAACTTTATCACCTATACTTCATTTCATTTACTCGCTGATGCTCAGAGGACTATTTATAGCTTCCAAGTCAGGTGAATAAGAGCTTTCACAGCTGAGAAGTAGAACATAAATTGCTTAAATAGTCCCTGAAAATTTGTTCAGTGTAATTCCCTTTTCTTTCGTAACCTGGTTCTCTTTTCTCATCCATCAGCCAATTACAAGTTTCTCCAAATTGTTTGTATGTTGAGGATTTTTCTTCACTTCCTTAACAGAAGAACAGACTTATATTTTGAAATAAGATCTGAGATCAGTTATTCATATTTTTTCTGTTGTCTACTTTGATTGCATATGTAACAGCCAGCATAACACAAATTGCAACCCTTTTGACCATGCAATTACCTGAACAATCATACATTTACATGTTACAGTGGTGTTCCTTTGATTCTCTCAGCTGTGAGCAGGATTGCCATCGCTTGCCATAGTTGCACTATCTTTTCTTAGTGTATTTATTATCTATTATGTGCCTGTGTAATGTGCTTTGGCATGTGCGTCGCAAAAATAGTCCTTTTTTAGAAGTCCCACTGCATGTGTAACCGTGCAAGGACCATCACGAGGATGCTGTACTTTGGATGATTTTGCTGATACAATGCGTTAAGTTACTTATTGTTCATATGCATGCTTGCCTTGGCTTTGCTGATGCTTAGTATGAGGGTCGTTTCAGGAGCATGACATTATCCCCTCCCAGACAATAAACCCCTCACTGACCAAATGTCCCTGAAGAGCAGGATGGATGGACGGACAGACCAGTGAAAGAGTGCTGCACGTGCCAGTTGTAGGGAAATTCTTCTCATGCCCCTAGAAAACCAGGCTTTCATCTTAGTGGGTTTTCCCCTACATGGTTAATGAGATTAACATTTTTTCCCTTTCTTTAATTAAAATTCCACCTACTTACATGGGGCCTGGTTCTAAAGTGTTACTGAAGTGAATGGACAGGCTCCTGCTGATGCATGGGATCTGACAGAGCCCGTCAGCAGAGCCAGCGGCAGGAGAGCGTCCGATGTTGGATGTGCTTCTCGGCATTTGGGGGACAGCGGTATCTGAGGGAGGGCTCCCACCCAGGCATCTGGCCTTCTGATGGCTCTTAACTTTTGTGTTTTCTCTCCTCCCCCTCCGTGTATCAAACCGTCAAGGACAACACTGGGCTCTCCCAGCCCCTGAAGGAGTGGATGGGGAGTAACGCCTTCTGTCTGCCTCCAGCTGGGCCGTGCAGCTGGAGAGACTTTGAAGCCAGTGGAATTTCTTTTCTTTTAAGTTAGTCTATCTGGAAAAGGGCTGGAATTTTAGGAAAGTGAAATGCATCTCATTAAGCGTGAGATTAAAACTTTTTTTTAAAACATTAAAAGAATCTTTTGGTGTCTGGTCTTTATTAAAAATGCTTTGTTTGAGTCTATGTTTTATTAAAAAAAATTATATTAGTGTGTGCAGTATCTTGGAATTACATGCATACTTTTCATTTGGGGAGTTGTATTCATTTGCCTCCAAAATTTCTGTGGATATGTTCATGCAGAAAAAGAAGCATCAAGGAAGGAGCACCTTCTCTTCCTAGAGTGCTACCCTTAGCTAAGGCTTACCAGATGTGCACTGTTAGTAGCGGAACTAATAGAGACAGAAAATGTTGGTCTGACAGCCACCCAAATAGGGTGTTTAGGTTTTTATTTTAATGCAAGTTGAAATGCTTTTCCTTTTTACTGCCTTTGGCTGGTATTTCTGCTGCTGTGCTTCTTTGCTTATACGGTTAGGGGGATTTGTTGTTTATGTGGTTTGGGTTTCTTATCTGTAAACCAGCAGCAGAACTTAGTACATTCCTTCGTAGATTTTTCAGGCTAAAAGTGACTCAACATAGAATCATAGAATGGCTTGGGTTGGAAGGGACCTTAAAGATCATATAGTTCAAGCCCCCTGCCGTGGGCAGGGTTGCCACCCGCTAGATCAGGCTCATCACCCAGAATAACACAGACCATTTAATCGCATCCAGTTACTCCTGAAAGTGTGGCTTCTTGGATTTTGTCTTTCCCGTCTCAAATGTTACTTTTGAGCACCAAGGACTCTATAAGTGGTGGAATTAAAGGAGCTGCTTCTCTGTTGATGTTCCATGTGTCTCCTGCATATGGTACCTCATCACAGTAACCCCAGTTGACCTGCCTGTTGGGTTCTCATGACCTCCTTTTCCACCACTGCTGGCCACCCCTTCCATGAACTGTAGCTTGCAGCTGGGAAGGAGTTGGTTTGTTCAACTTGGCCAGGGATGGAGGAATGGAAGAGCCAACTTTATGCTGGTGCCCAGGGAGAGAGAGGTTAAAGTTTTGACCCACAGTGCGCCAAGGTCAATGGAAGGTTTTTCTGTTTTGGCTCCCTAGAGCATTTATTTGCTAAATAAGGGGGCTGAGGAGAGAATTGAAGGACTGTCACGTGAAGCTGTGCTTTTTTTTAAGCCCCTAAGTTTAGAAGTTTTGTTATTACAGTAATAGAAGAAGCTGTATATGAGGTCACGTGCAGCAAGGCTTGCACTCCTGTTTGGTCTGCATGAGTGACTTTGAGTGGAGACTGGTTCCTCCCTTGTCTTCGCTGCTTTTTTCTTGTTCTGGGCAAGATAAAGGCAAGTAAACAAAAACATCCCATTGTTCAGTGTTCTGTGGTTTTGAGAAACTTACTGGCCGAGTGCTCAGATGGAGATGCTGAGGGCTGCTGCTTTCAGGTGCGCCTTTGCATCCCTTGGACTCTGTGACTGACGTTTTTGGAAATGGGCACCTTGGAAAATTGAAATAAAGGTGCCTCAGGTTGGGTGCCTAAAAAAGGAAATCTCCCAGATGGTGATTGCAGTTGAAAATTTAAGCTGTATCATTTATAAATAGAGGAGATAGAAGCAGGAAGCTTACAGCCAAGGATCTAGGAAAGAGCTCCAGGCTTAATTGTCTTTGGCTTTTCCAAACCCATGCAAATCAGAGTATGTGTGTTTAACCATGTTCCTGGAAAGAAAACTTTGTCACAGTTGAAAAAGTGGTTTCTTGCTTTTATTTTTCTTCTGGACAATTCTGTTAAAAGCAAATAAACAAAAATGTCAGCTACTCAGGTTTTTATATTAATATCAGGTCTTCTTTATTTAAGATTTTTCTCTAAATGCCATTATTTGATACACTGGAAATCTGAAACAGCAAGAAAATCCATGGGCAAATAACCAGCTCTTTTTCATATTTATCTAGCAACTTTGATTTTTTTTTTAGCCTTTTGCGCCCTTTGGTGGGTTTGTATTTGCAGAGGACAGTGCAAAGAACAGTCAATATTTATTCTAGTCAACTGATAAATAACTGGGTGATTCAGGGAAACTTAGTCAGAATACCCTTGTCACGGTCATTGCTGACGTCTGAGGCAAGAAGTTTATTGCTCATTAGGTTTTTGGAGGAGTCTGTAATAAAACCCCTAAACATAGTGAGAGCTCCTGATGTAGGGGCTGGGCGCATAGTACATATGGAGTGAGTCTGCGATTGCAGAAATGGAGGGAAGGGATCAGAGGTTCACAATTAAGCATAACCCCCCAGAACTTCCACTCACCAGAAAGGAGTCGTTGTTTATAAACTCCTCTGCTTTACAAGGACTGGGCACATAATTAACATCCTAGCTTTTTAATTCTTTATCTAAAAGGCTCCCTCTCCCCTTCGTATGGGTTGTTCTTTGTGAAGTCACGCGAGCAGTAAAGGTGGCGTATTTCGTATTTTCACGTAGTGCACCCTTTACAAAAGGAAGTTTGGGAAATATTAGCAGAGCTTTTCTTTTAAACTAGCTGAAGCTCTTCAGTCAAGCTTTAACTGTTCCCTTGCCACCACCACAATCTCTCCCAGCCCTTTCCAGTTGTCACCAACAGCCAGTACAGTACAGTCTGCTGGAGAAGCTGTTGCTGTCTGAAAAGTCTCCTGCTCTGAAGCTGCTTTGATTTCAACCAGCTGAGCTTCTAGCCTTTGTAGACCAAATGTTAGAAAGCCAAACAGGGCTCTGAAAATGCAGAAAAAATAATTATCATGTAAGCTTTTCAGCTGTGTATTGAAACAATATAATACAGTGCTAGAAGCTGGAATGGCCTCATTAGAATAGATCCATGTTTGAAATAAAGCTGCTAACAACTTTGGTGTGTTAAGTTAAAGATGTGTGCCATATGGTGTATGTTTAGTGTTTCTCTTCTCTAACAATATTTGTGGTCCATACATTGAAAAAATAAATCTGTAGCTTTTTAGTACAAAGCGCTCTAGTTAATATTTTTATTTGTGGTATATTGCTCAACTTCTAAATAGCTCTGTGTTTGGCAGAGGGAAACATGATCCTGTTATTAAAAAGTAGTTCTGGTCCACTCAGATTGATAAGCACCTATTTGTAAAAATCTGGTTGAAATGCTCTTGTGATATTTTTGGAAAGTTTTTCCGTATCTGCAGTAGAGAAGAAAATCGTGATACCCAAAATGACATCTCATTGCCTTCATGAGAGCAAACAATGATTCTGGTGGCCACACCTTCTTCTCTGTCCTATTTATTACCTTCGCATGTTCTTGATAAATGTAAACCTCAAGATCTGGCATGGGTTGTGTGGGGAGGTGTTTTGTTTTTAATAAAACTGTGCAAGGCTACTGAGTGCTGTTAACAGAGCTCATATCTCACCTTGCCTCACAGATGAGGGCCATTCAGATGGCATCCCACACTCAGATCCAGTCTACTATAAGTTTCCAACCTGCTTGTGAATAATTTTGGAGATGTTCATGTGCTCTTGGGCACCAGGGTCTTTCTGCCCCTGTTAGGTGCGAATGCTACCATACAAATTGGTGAATGTCCTCAGAGTTGGTGCAGAGGTGTGGCTGCATCCTTCCACTGAAATGTTTGAGATCTTAAATCTGTCAGGCATAACATGCCTCTGTTTAATGTAAATTGAGTTTAAATAACTTAAGAGCAGAGTTTCTTCACCAACAGGGCGACCAACGTTCCTATCTGGAGAGGGTTTATAGTCAGAGGAGTAAGTTGTGCAGGCTTTTGCCCACATGCAGCTCAGTCAAGGGGAAGCGTTGCTGCGGGATTAAAATCGGCGGCTTCCTGACAGAGGCCATTATGGGGAGGCAGGAGGCTGATGTGGAGAGGCTGTCTAGGGAGCTGGGGACGGCGGTTTTCAAGAAGGAGACCTGTGGTATAGGGAGAAAATCCCCCAGGGAAGGAGAGAAATGGGAATAGTTTTCAGTCTTGGTTTGGTCTCTTTATGCTTGAATTCTGAATGAAAACTTAATGATTTAAAAGGTTTGGCCTCCAACTTCTAGGGAATAATAGGCTAGGGCTGTTAGAAAAGCAAAACATATGTATTTCCTAACGTATGCCAGAGCTTCTCATCTGTGGTCCTTCAGAGGAAACATTACTTTCTGCAGTGGAGGGAGAGACTGGTGCTGCTTGTTTCCCATTCCTCATCACGCGAGTGTGCTCATTTCTCCTTCCAGCTCTAAGCCTTAGGAACAACACTGAAATTTTATCCAAATGCATTTCTAACGAGTACAGAAACGTTCCTGGAAAATCACTTGCTGCCTATAAAACGTCACCTGACTTAATTCATCTGGTGAGGCATTTTCCTAAAGGTTAACGAATACACTCGCTCTCAAAGATGGATTTGGCAGTGGATTCAAAACTCCCAAGAGGTGACGAGAAGGAAGAGGACTCAACTGGTTCCTGAGAGGTGGCAAGAAGGAAGAGGATCCCCAATTGCCTTTCTCAACGATCCCTTCAGTGTTGCTCTTGCATTGGCTCTCTGACATGATCGTGGGGACCACGGTTGCGAGCTACAGCTAAACGAAGTTTATTAGGGCACAGCAGGTCCTTTCTCTTTCCAGGTCTTCTTTGGCTTTCACACTGATGCATCGGGCACACGTGAAGGTTCTTGTTCCCTGTATGAACTGGGGGAGTTTGTTTTGTGGTTGAACTGATGATTTGCATGGGGATTTGGAGGGGTTGCTCTGTTTTCTTCAAAGCTAAAATTCGCTGTGTAGCTTGCACAAGGCTCTGCAGCATTTAAGTGCCGTTGAAACCCTCAGGTTAGGCTTCTAGCATGCCTTGTACAAGACTGGCTTGTGGCTTATCCTACAAACAGAGTAGGGGCAAGGAGTTCGGTTAGATTTTAGGGTAGGTCGCATGTGTGTCCTGGCCCTTAAATGCTCCTCTTCCCTCTGGGTGGCGAGGAGAAGCTACCCTGGAGTCCTTCTGCCAGCCTCTTTGCTATTCATTCCCCGTAATTATGCAGCTGAGCTACAAAGCTTCCATCATTTTCCTATACAAATATTTGGCTAATTATATTGTCTCGGTTGTAATGCCTAAGTCAAAGCCTTATGCTGTCCTTTTTCATAGCTGTAGAATAACAGCAAGGAAAACCAATCCCCGCCACCTGGAAGCTGATCAGTGGAGTCTGAGCTGTCAGAGGTAAAATAAGAGGATGCATTCTCTTTGGTTTCCTGGAAATACACCTTTTTTCTTGGCATCCAGCAGTCTTTGTACTCAGTACATACTATGTTTCTAGCCGTTTCTCTCCTTCCCTCTTGAGGCAACTGCTCATGATGTTTCTCTTTGCCACATTTTTTTGGACTTGTGTGACAAGGAAGAAGGAAAAACTGCCATATAAGAGTTTTTTTCCGGAGAGAGGCAGTAGTACGCACATCTGGTTTATTATGGTACTGTTTAGAAGGAGGAAATCAGGGGGTGTGGAGTGAGGTTTTGTTTGTGTTGCTTTTTCCTTTGGCTTTTCCTACCACACGCAGGCTCAACCGCTGCCACTTGAATTGACCAGGCGCTTTCAGATTGTCCTTACACTGCTAATGCGGTCAGTGTTCAGCAGCTGCATTCCTAGCTACTGCAGCAGGGGAAAGCCTGGAGCCTTTTTTGTCCCTGAATTGTCGTGGAGGGAAGTCCAAGAGCATGGTCCCCCCATGTTCCAACATGATACCAAGGTGCAAAATTACTGAGGTATTGGGATATGCCTAATTTCTGCTGGTTGGCAGGAAACAAAATGAGACCGGGGCTTCCGCCTGCGGCAGTATGCACCCTGTGGAGTCAGTGCCAGGATCCATCATCCCTGCTGCACTTACAAAGCCCAGAGGAGCGCTGGGGATAGGAGAGTGTCCGGGTGCCCGTGAACCAAAGAGATTTCTTCCCTTACCAGCACACCCCCTGCCTGACCTGAGGCACTAATGTGGGCACGCTCTTCAGATGTTGTTGGTGTTTGTTGTCTAATACCGCTGGCTTGCTTTCAAAGGTCAGGCTTTATGAAAAGCCACGGGGCACATGTTAGGTTTAATGGTGTGATGTTCAAATAAGGACAGGCTGGTCCAGAGGCTTCTACATGGACTTAAGCGTAGGTCTCACTTTTTCCAGTGAGGTTACCACGTGACTTCACAAGATACTGCTCCTTATGCTTAAAGCACTGTGGATGCTTCAGCCCTTTCTTGAAGCATCAGGCACGTTATCACTGCTGTTATTGAAGCCTAATGCATTAATACAGCAATCACTTCCCCAGCTCAATCAAGCCTGGTTAAGAACTGTGTGTACTGACCTTACCCTCTATTTTTTGGGGGAGCGTCAGACCTCACAGCTTCTGGTGCTGGTTTGCTTGGAGAGCCCTGTTACGCTCTACCTGTAGTGCATGCAATTAAGCAGAAGTTCTCCCAAGTTGAAGGTTCCAAGCAGCAAAGAAGCCTTCTTGCCTAATAAATCCTGGAGACTCATCTGGCCGGAAAATTTCTCAATAATGTCTCCTTTAATTGTAAATTGAATTTTGATTACTTCAAGAACTTTGTATAGATGTACATTTCCATTTGTGAGTCATAACATCATGGTCATGAGACTATGCAATCTCAGCTGGGTTTTGCACACAGGCACTGTGTTTGGTTGTACAGATGTTTTCAGCAAACAGTTATATCAGAGATATCTTGTAAGAACATTTGTTGTAATTTGTCTATCTGGATGACGGGGGTTTTTTTTTGCTTCCCAGCAAGATAAAAGAAGAGCTGATTTGATGCATGAAAGGAATGTTGGTCCTAAATCAATTGTTTATTATTTTCTCCAGGCCAGTGTGCGAGAGAAAATGCATTGGGTTAACAGCAGTTGACTGATCTGCAGTCTGCTTTTCTTCAGCATCCTCCAAGTCTCTGAACTTTGATCCAGTTCTTCTTATTGAAAAAAAGATAACACCTGTCTCATAGAATTGAGCTTTTTGGCTCTTCTGGTGAAGGGCTGAAGAAGAACAGGACATTTTTGTTTATAGTTAACATTTTGTTGCTCTTATACTTCATCAGTACTACTGAATGAAGTATATAGTATCGTGAAAGAGTGTAGGGGATTTGCTGCAGCAATAGACATATTTACATAGAAAATAGGGAGAAAAACCAGCTATGTGTGAGGATTTCATGGATGTTCTTTAAGATTACTACTTTACATTTATTTTCTGTTTGTAGTCTGTTTTTAGGATAACTGCTTTAAGAACAGATGTGTAAGTATGTGAGTTTTGTGCTAAGCCGTTACGAAGAAGGCAACTTAGGAAAACAATACGAAGCTGAAACTCATAACAAAGGTACATACTAGATGTACTTCTTACAACCAGCTGCTTTATAAGCAGAATTATTGGACTGTCTATGAATGCATTTTTCCAGATTAATAGTATTAGAAGCTCAGGAAAGATGCTTAGCTTCTCTATGTGGGTGTAACTTTGTTGCTCAGCATAGTGCCTAATTCTGCTCTTCTGAAGTCGCTGGGATCTTGGCTGTATGTGAGATTAAGGGCAGCTATGAAGCTGTTGTGTGTATATTTAAATACATGTCTGATGAGACTCTTCGAAGTTAATTCTGCCCTTGTTATTTGGCATGAGAGAACCGGTTATGCTCAGTATTGTAATTCACTCATCGCAATAAAAGAGTCAAAATGGCATGCCACTATCTGTAGAGGCCCAACTTCAAGGGAACTCATATTTACTGTTTTCTTTTGCTGGGTGCTAAGTCATGACAAACTCAGGCGAGCATGTAGCATATAATATCAGTTCAGTCTAGTCTGCAAATAACATTAGCAGGGCCGGAAAAGATTGGTTTCTTTGATGGCAGTTTTGGTTGTTTGGTTCTTGAATAGGCATAGTGGCTTTTGTAGCTTAGGAGGCCTTTTCCATGATGATGGCTCTATAGCTCAAACTTTGAGAAAGGATGGAACCTTTGAAGAATTTTTTTGTGCATGCAGATTTTCAAAATATTTTAATATTAAAGACTTTTCTCCTTCTTTTGCAATTGTATTGTTTGTGAAGAAGTAAGATTATCATAAATTTTTGGCAAAGGAGTTCTCTGGGGGAAACTGCTTACAATTGAAGTATAAGCAGATCTTCAACTCCAAAGTTCACTAGTGTGTCTGGGATCCAAAAGAGGTACAGATCTCATTCTGGGCAGATTCTGCTATTTAGGATAATTAAATTGATAACAGCAGTCTCATTGATTTGGGATTTTAATAGAATCTTTAAGTGTTTTTAATAATCTTTAACAATAAAAATGTGCAACAGCTGGAAGTGTACTGTAGGTCCTTTTTAACTTACGTGATCTCAAAATACAAAGTGTATTTGGAGAACACAAAGAGGCACACTCTTGTCCTCATACTACAACATCTTACCCTTTTGCTATCCCTATTCCTATATGCTTTTTCTTGTTTCTTGTCTTTATATTAAACCCAGATGGATTTAAGAGTATTAACATAAAAGTCCTATCCAGCCTAGGAAAGCAAACGTATTAGAAAGCCTGGTGTATGTATTATCACTTTCAGTGCCTTCCAAAAGGTTATTTGATAGTGAGTGGGGGGAAAAAGAGAGAATGGATTTTTATTGTCCTGTATTTTTCATTAAGTTTAGGCAGAAAAGATTTCAGCTGAATTTCTAATATACAGGACAGAGGAGAATACTGTGAAGATTCTCTGGGTACTGCAGAGTGAAGTGAAAGGCAGGAGAATGGTAGAGGCAACTTCTGGTTTTCCTTGCAAATCAAAGGTCGCGTTTACCAACTTGGAAATGCTTTGGAAACATAAATGATTGCCTGTCCATCAATTCTAGGGCCATTTTGGGAGGCTTTTTAATAGGCTATGTAGTCTACTGCCTACAAGTCATTTTTGCATGCCAACAGGATGTGAACTTGCTTTTCAAATGTGTATTTTAAACAGTGCCAGAAATGTACTTTTTTTGTATAGTAATATGAGTGATAGGAAAGAGTGTGTGTTTCTGGTTTTGAAGGTAACCATTGCAACCCTGCTAGAAATATTGCTTCTCTGCCCAAACTCTGAAATTTCAAGCAGATTTTCCAGCAACTTGTGGGCTGATCATCTCACTTGGACACTAGGCAGATGTGGCCATTTTGATGCTGTGCCCCTTCCAGAAGCAGAGATCTGCCAGAACCTTGGTTCAGGCAGGTCAAACGCGCAGAGCCTGGGAGAGGATGCCCAGCTGGCAAGTCTGGAAAGGGCTTCTCTTCCTGGTCTAGCAGAAACTGGAGCCTGTTGACCTTCAGGCTCTGGTTTGAGCCTGTCTAGTAGCAGAGTGGATGCTGTGAAGAGACTTGAGTACCATGATTGGGGGAAGGATTTGAATCATTCAGCTTGTTGCTAATTTTCTAAATTTATGATGCTGTTCTTTTATAACTGATGATACACACTAAGAATGACCATAAACGGATGACAACAATGTTAGTTTGAGAATCAGTTTGACAGCTTTTCAGGATTTCTCTTCAGTGGTTAGGCACTGAAGCCTCACTGACAGAAGGCAACGTGCCGTATTTGCTCATGTAATGGTAGCCAGCATATAAAGGCTGTCCAGCAGGTGACCTGTCCCTCAAGACCAGGAGAAATGGATGCATTTGGATTTATCTCAGCTTTAGATGAGATGTCTGCAGTGGCTGCTCCCTAGAGTTTGAAGAGGAGGGAAAGGAAAGGATCGGAGGAGTTGGAGCCGTGGTGTGAAGAGGTGCCATGGTCCCAAGGTATCTCCTCCCAAGCCCTGCGCAGAAGCGTGTCTCCTTCCAACTCATCTGAGCCCTGGGGCATGACCCTGGCTCTAAGCCGAGGACTTGGTAGGTTTCTAAAACAGGCCGTATCCTTTCTGGTTGAGCAGTTTAACTGAATTAACAATAGCTGTGTGGAGGATAGCTCCAGCAGCTGTACTTTAAAGAAATTTGGGATCCTATAGCCCAAGCTCTTTGATGCAGACTGTGTTTGTATTTTTTGTTTAGATACCTCATTATAGGGGTTCTGGTTTTTATTTGTACTATTCTGAGGACACCATGATGAAAAGCTGGAAGTATAAACACATCTGGAACTGGGATTCCTTGGGGTCCTTGAGTCAACCTGTTAGAAAACAGGAGAAAAAAAAATCTTGACTGATGACTTAGAAGAAGATTTAAAGCCTGCAGTGCAACACCTCCACGCTTTTCTGGTACCCAACCACATTCAATTCATTTCATCGGGATTTTAATTTCTTAAGCAGTAGCAAGTATTCAGCTCTTCGTTTTTCTAGGCAGAGAATAAAATCAGATGCTCGACTTAGGTATTGAAGCCCAATTTCTGTATTCACATTCATCATCTGAAAGATAATTTGAGCTTAGCCACAAGCATTTTGCATCTGCATTGGCTTTTTACAAAGACAGATAACACAATTACCCACAATCAATTTTTCTTATTAAGACAGAGGAGAGAGCAAGTTCATTTCTCACTAGTGTAATTCCGAGATTTTCTTTTAACAGTAAAAGGAGCCAGGCTGAAAGCATAGGAATATTTACCTCAGAAAATGAAATTCATATCACCTCAGTGGGAAAATGAGCTTTGATTCATGAGAGAAAGAGGAAAAAATTCATGCAGGTATTTGCTTCTTTGTAAGTCATACAGGGCTGCAGTGGGTTTTTTTTTCTGTTGGCTAATTGAATGCAATCTTTTAATAACACACTGAACAGTGATTTCTCTCTAATGAGGTGAAACATTGTAAGATGGACTTTCAGTCACCTCAAAGTCCAGCATGTTGCCATTGGAAATTATCATTGCAAATACTAGGTAAAGAGCTCCTGTTGGGCTGATCCCTGCTCTGTTAGTCCTTCTGAGCAAGCCACAGCCAAAACCTTGCTCACTTTAACCCATGCTCAGAGGTGGGATGTGAGCAGGCTTCATCAGGGACAGAAAGCAGTATCAGGAGGAATAGAAGCATCTTTATAGCCTAGTTCTCTCGGTTTCCGCCACCTGAGAAGACAGTATTGTTTAATGCTCTGCCCAGCAGTGTCCAAACAGTATTTTATTGTACCAAATGGACCTTGGCCAGAATTTGGAAAACAACTAAGAAGCTATGATCAACCATATCCAACATCTTAATATAGCAAGGGCAGTTTCTGTAGGAGAGAGAGCACAGGCACAGTAGAAGATACAGCCTTGCATTTAAAGCTTTGGCTATTAAGACATGACTGTGAAAAACTAGTTTATTCCTCTCTGCCTGAATAGTGCAGATCAGCTGGAAGAAATAAAAAGGTGGAAGGTAGACCTGTTCCACCAGCGATAAAAGTCTATCAGTCAGTTTGGTGGAAGAATCTCTTCTCTGCCATAACTGTCCTCCGTGTGGGGAGGACTGGGGATTTTTTTCTGAAACATCTGGTTCACTCAAGGCAAGGGAAGATCTCATTGTTTACACAGAGCGGTTCATATTGCGAACACAGACACTTTAAAATAGTAGCTCTCTCTTTTGGTATTTTGTTCATGGAAAGGCTTGCTTTCTGGCATGAAATAAAAGGGAAAACTGTGAGAAGCAGCTAATTATTGAAAGAATATTAATAGAGGAATGACAGCTTGGACAACCCCCACCCCCCTAGGCTAGGTTGCTAAACTGAAAAAATGGAGCTGAATGTCTTTATTTGAAGTGTATTATCATTGCTAGTGAGTCACAAACTCCTATAGAGTTAAAACAGTACAAATCCTGTTATTTCAGGTGGTTGTGTAAACTGCTTAGTTTCTGTGTAATTCTGCCACTCCTGGTAAACACAAGGCAGAGAGGAGAATGGGAATAACCACCCCTTGTACTCAAACCTTCCTCGGTGAAATTCTGCTTTTATTTGAGGAGAGCTAGCATGAGTGGTTTTGTTAGGAAAAAAGGTACAAAATAAAGTCACCTTTTTCCCCCCCTTGTGCCCACCAGACAGATCTGTGAGGCCCTGAAGCAAGTCATTGGCAGGCAGGACAGACTGTTTGGGACCTAAGAAAAATATTTAAAGGCTGTGTAAATATACAGAGCATCAGTGCAAAAACCCCTTCCGGTAACTAGATGCTGACTTTCTGTTCACTCCACAAAAGACTGAAAATGAGGCATCTGCCTGAATCAGAAAAAGAAGCAGCAGTGGAGACAGCTTGCTCTCCCCTTCCCTGCAATACCCTCCCATATAAATTAAAATGCGCTCACTAGGTCGCCGTCACAGCTTCGGCTGCCACCAAATTCCCATCCTGTGTCGCTGTGGGCAGCTGTGTTGGATTTAGGCTGAAAGGCCGGGCCCTGCAAGGCCTGGCAGG
Organism: Sagittarius serpentarius; assembly: GCA_034782735.1. Taxonomy (NCBI): domain Eukaryota; kingdom Metazoa; phylum Chordata; class Aves; order Accipitriformes; family Sagittariidae; genus Sagittarius; species Sagittarius serpentarius. The sequence continues at coordinate 5,641,255 of JAVKLA010000010.1, read as the reverse complement.
CAATCCCTGCTGCAGAGAGCTGCAGGTGCTGCACAGAGGTTTGCCCTTTGCAATTAATGGGTCGTGAATAATTTGCATTTTTAAAGGTATTTTCATTAATATGACACATGTCATTGCAAACATATTCATGTGCTGGTGCCAACAGTGAGCTCTGATAATTTTCTAAAAGGAAAGGAAAAGTTGCTAAAAATTTGTAAATTTTTAGAAGCAGTTTCCGCCCCCCCTCCAAATTCCAAGAACAGATTTCTCACTTCTTGGTTTCAATAACTTTTCATCCATAAAATAACTTTCAAATGCCAAAAGGATGGAGAAACAAGGTAGGCTTATGCCAATACTGAGAAGGAAAAAAAAAAAGATTAATCTTGTCACAGCTCATGCAAAGCCTCTTCTGTGTGCAGAGATGGGCTCAGCTGTCTATCTTTGACAGACAAATAAAGCAGGTGATCTCAGATCACTTTAAAAAGGAAGGTGGGGTTATTAGTTGTTCTCTTCTTTACAAGTAATAAGCTGCAAAGCAAGAAGGGGCAGGTACAAAAAAAATAATTGGGAGCTCTTGCTTTTTCCCAGATGAGTCAGTCTTCCTGAGAACACTACCTTTGCCATTTATGCAGGTGATTAAGAAAAAGAGTGGAGTTTTAAAGAAACACTCTCAAGTTCACGTGTGGATCAACTGTACTTTGAAACCAGCTTCTCACTGCCCTTGCTCATGTACCCTAATGCAGTTTTTGCTTTGCAAAGAAGCTTAAGTTACCTATTTTTTTAAGGCAGTCCCAGAATTGATCCATAAAATGTGGATCTGGATAAGCGCTGCCTTGCACGTTTTACGCTATGTGCAGAGACCCTGTCACCAGGAGCATTTGAGCATCCGTAGGCAGAACCCCTCCGGGGTTCTTGCCAGCGCTGCGGGCAAGAACACGACATAAAACGTCAGGCTGAATTGCTGGTAGTTTGAACGGGGTATTTTCCCATGGCAGGCAATTCAGGGAGATGTGTTTGCTTTGGGGCACAGGTAACTGCATTTATTGTTCCTGTTACTTACCATATGCTGTGGACTGTGTTCTGCCCTGTGTCTTTATCTCTGCAAGTCAGAGGACAGCATTAAGTGAGGGCAGAACTTCATTTAATAACGTCAAGCACGTGGCCTCTGGCACCCCCCTCATGCTGTCATTCAGAGCGATTATTAAGGATATTAGTCTATACGGAGTGTTTTGCAAAGTATTTCAGCTTTCATTGTTGCAGTACTGGAAATTAAAACGGGAACTGTACCATACTCCGCAGGAAAATTCACATTATACCCAGTGTAATGTCAGCTACACATTGCGTACATTGGAGCCCCTTTGACAATTAGCTGCCTTGATCAGCTATGGAAATCAGCCCCACATGCTATGATTTTCTTTGTTTCTGAGTGTCGTGGTTTAACCCCAGCCAGCGACTCAGCACCACGCAGCTGCTCACTTACTCCCCAGTAAGCTGCTCACTTACTCACCCAGTGGGGTGGGGGAGAGAATTGGAAAAAAATAAAGCTCGTGGGTTGAGATAAAAACAGTTTAATAGAACAGAAAGGAAGAAACTAACAATACAAATAACAAGAAAAATGACAATAATAATAAAAGGATTGGAATACACAAGACAAGTGATGCACAGTGCAATTGCTCACCACTTGCTGACCGACGTCCCAGCCAAGCACCCCCTCTCCCCTCCACCTCACCGGGCATGACGTCCCATGGTATGGAATACCCCTTTGGCCAATTTGGGTCAGCTGTCCCAGCTGTGTCCCATCCCAGCTTGCTTATGCCCCTCCAGCCTTCTTGCTGGCTGGGCACAAGAAGCTGGAAAGTCCTTGACTTAGTCTAAACACGACTGAGCAACAGCCGAAAACATCAGGGTGTTATCTACATTCTTCTCATACTGAACTGAAAACACAGCACTGTAGCAGCTATTAGGAAGACAATTAACTCTGTCCCAGCCGAAACCAGGACACTGAGGGAGAACAGAGATGGGTGGTGAGTCTGTACAAGAACTCTGTAGGATTTCTGCGCTGTTACTCTCTTCTTGCCCTGCTTGGTGCATCCGCGTCCTGGCTGGTACCAACCTGGCGAGAAGGGACGTCAGGGTGCTGGAGATGGAGGTGGTGGAGGTGTTGGTGTCCCCAGGGGCACCTGAATGGCTCCAGCACGTATTTCGGAGAGGCCTGAAGAAGCAATAACTTGCACTGACTTCAGACTTTCTCAGGCTCTGGCATCAAGTGGACCAAAGTGACCTGTGTTTCTTCATAGTAAACCAATGTGTCGTGCCAAATCCTATGAGTAATTCCCATTTGGCCTCACATTGGCTGCCTGTGAGCTGTACATGAATGGTACCAGCAGCAGAAAATCTTGGGTAATACCTGACACGTAGCTCTCTTGTCCCTTGCTGGGAGTAATTCTGATTTGTAATGAGATGCAATATATTTATTGAGGATGGGTTTTGTCCTATCAAATTCCCAATGCCTCCCCGGGTAGCAGCCAGCAGCAGCAGAGCAGGACTGTATCTGCGGGTGGGAAAGCCAAGGCCATCCTGTGTCCCAGCTGGCTTTGTTACCCTGCTTTCCTCTCATCCCCCGAAATGTAAAAAGCAGACTTGAGCGGGTGACAGATCTGGTGAAGAGTCTCTCCCCTGAGTGGGTGCCTGGACATTGCTCCTGTGTGTAATGTTTCGCTGCTTGCGGTTTGGATTTTTCTGTTTACAGCCCAGAAGCTGACTCAGTGGCCGTGCAAATCCAGGCCCGAGTTAGCGTGTGCTGACGAGCAGCTGACTGCACCTACTCCGGCTGTTCGCTGCCCCCCTCCCCTCTCTCTTCCCAAATATTAAGTACGTAACTCAGTATGTGAATTTGATGATGATGATGATGATGATGATGATGATGATGATGATGATGATGATGATGATGATGATTATTATTATTATTATTATTATTATTGATTTAACGCATCTGGAGGACGCACTGTATTACAGCAGAATGCTGACTTCTCTGCTCAGCTGGTCTGTGGCTTGGGATGGCAGGGCAGGAGCTCCTACAGCCCACAGTAACCTTGATTTCAGCCAGCCATCATGCTCGGGCGAGTTTCGTCTTGCTCCGTGATGCTTACCTGGCCTTTTGTCATGGCAGCTGAGGCCCAGCCCTGCCTGTCAGGAGCCTGACTATGCCATGAACTGCCAGACGGCAGGCAGGAGGGCTCTCGGCACCCTGCAGCGGCTGAGAAACCTCCCGACATGGCCTTTTGGGGCTGAAAATGGAAATCCAGCGGAGCGGAGTGAGCTGGGTTTGCTTGGCTTGCTGCAGAGGGGCTTTAGTGGCTCCGAGTAAATGTGAGCTATTATAAGAAAGCCAGGGCTGTAACGAAGGATAAAACCCAAGCGTTTTAGTAATTGGAGAAGTACTTGCAACGATTCTTTCTTTCTTTTTTTAACAATACCCACTCAGCATGACCGGTGTGTTGTTCAGAAAATAGTGATCCCGCTTTGCTCTGGGGAACGCCCTTACTGCCTGACGCTCAGCCAGGCCCAGCAGTGCTGCCGGAGGCATGGGCAACTTGCACTGCTTCGCACGGGAGCTGATGGAGACGTCATGGGCCAATGCGGATCCTCTGGGATCCAGCTCCTGGTTGTGCTCCCCGAGCAGAAATGTCACCTCTCCTCTCTGCAACTCACTTGGTGTCCACACACCGGGAGACTGGGGTGCTACTTCTCACCTCCTTGCCATCACAGGTGACCCCAGCACCTCTTTTCCCTACGGCTCCCAGTAAGAGAACCATTGACTGCTAAAAGTAAAATGCATCCTAAAACATGACTGTCTTGATTTTTGCATATTTTTTCTGTTATTATTTGTGGTGGGGTTCCTTTATTTATTTTTCATTCAGCTCGCGGCACTAAATAATCTAGGGGGTTTTTTCTGCCTTTTTTTTCTTGGTCTGTTCACAAGGGAGTTTTTACTCATGGCTCCGGGAAATTGGCACTTCAGTAATGCCTAGCACTTTATAATATCAAACATTGTCAGAGATTCACTATTAGTGGTCACAGAGGAGATTAAACACCTCCCGGAAGTGGATAAATACATGTAGACATCTAAATAAAGCGATAAGGCACAAGGCCCCACCCATTAACAAACAATAGCTCCGCTGTTAGTTATTAAATTTACTCTGGGTAAATTTACCCTGAGCATGTCACAGCCCTGATTTTCAGCTTACAAATGGTTTTGGATGACACAGATAACAAGGCAAAAGGAGTTTGCTTTTGAGGGTTTCTGGATGATGACGTCAAGCACTGGGAAAGGAAACAGTGTTGGCTCTGGGATGGGCACGAGGATGCAGGAGAGATGCCCCCAGGCCCATGACCAACCCGCCTGGGTTGCAGCCCGTGGGCATGCTCCTCACCGCACAGTAAACTCATGCCTTCCTCACTCCTGGGCTTCGTTTTGCTAAAACAAGACCTTTCTTCTTTTTGCCTTTTTCTCTTTGCTATACTGAGAGAGGTTGGGGGAGAGCAACCTTGTGGTTCACTGCTTTCTGGCTGTTTGTTTGGAAGAAAGCAGACTGCAGAGGGTAGATGTTTAAAAGAAAAGAAAAAGCTGAATCTTAGTGGGGAAACGCCAAGTGAAAAGATGAAATCAAGAAGAGCCCAGGATGAAGAAACGTGTAGAGAAAGCTTTGGATGTGTTAGCAACAGACTGACAGTGACTGATCACAAGAAGAACAGCTCTGCTATTGATGACAGCAATATTTGTCTTTGCAGACTTTTGGCTCTTCAATCTTGTGTCCTAGTTTGGGAGGGGGAGTGATGCGTATCAAAACAAATGATGAACCAAGATTCGCAACATCATCATTTCTCCCTCTTGCTTTTGAGATGTTGATGCTCGTCTGGCCTTCAGAGTAGCAGATGTTAGGACAGAGTTTATACTTTCTGGTGTGATTGTTTCCCTGCATGGTGCTGCCCAACTGTGAGTGGTACCCGAGTACATGATAAACTACAGGATAGCTTACGTTGTGGGCAGTTTTAACCCTTTTTTGACTCATCTGAGCATCCCTTTTGAGGAGGAAAGCAAAGTTTAGAAATCACTGGTAGCTGGCCGCACTCCGCTCACTCCCCTGCCCCCATCATGTACCCTGGATGCACGTCCTGATAATTGCATAAGCAGCCCTGTAGGATATCGTCCCTTTCCCCCAGCACTTAAACCAGGGCTCTGAGAGCTCTGCAAAAACAAGAAGGATTTCATTTCGATGGTGAAGACAGATGCTCTCACTTTCATCCAGGAGAGAACGTAGTCCCAGATGCCTTCGGTGGGGATAAGAGTGGACACGCAGGCTGCGGAGTGCAGGAAGATACGACTGCCAAAGAAGTTGTTTTGACTGCGGCAGAGAAAATAAAATGTGAAAGCCATTAAGGAAATATGAGGGGGAATTCAATGCTGCTGCCCTCTTAGAGGAGAACTTCTTACTGGAAGGACCATTTAATCAAAACTCCAGACCGACCAATTATCTAAGTTAGCAAAGTTACTCTCCTTTCTGCCATAGCTTCACTGCTACAATGTATGTGCACATTCGTCTTGAATTTAAAGAGTTTTTATAATGCTTTGTGGCAATGAGACTAACATGCTAAGACTAGTTTGTCTTCTTGCTCATAACTTTTAAAAGTATGATGAATTTGGATTTAATTAACTGGATGGTCTTTAAACTGTTATTACTCAGTGCTGTCCATGAGAGAGATGTAAATCTGGAATAATTTTGCCCCAATCAGTGGCATTGCTTCTGTTTTGATGTGGATGTAACTGAGAGGAAAATCTGATTGTCCCTGAGAAAGCCATCATCTGCTGGTTTAAAAGGAAGGCTGGAAGCTCAGTGGGTTATGGAGAATATTATTAATGATCTGTTGTGCAAATCTCACATTTGCTTTATTAAGAGGTAAAGCAAGGTTAATTCAGTTAACAAAAAGGACTTTTTATTGTGTAATTTTTTTCAGTTCATTGAATTTGATGTGGATTTTCAGAAAGCACAAAAAGAAAAGCTCTGATTCTGGCAAGTCTGGGGCATGTGGTTCATTTTATGCATGTACATGAGCTTTCCTCCTCCCTCAGGGCAGAGAGTATCTTCAAATGCACATTTTTTCACATTCCCCTCCTAACGCAGCTTGATCCTACAGATAAATCACTACTCACAGTTTATGTTATCACTGTGGAAAAGTTTGTGAAATCACAGATTTGGCAGCATGGTTTCACAAACATCCTTGAATAGGAGAGCACCGTCTGGGAAAAGTGAAACGTTTTATTACAAGTTGAGCTCTCAGTTTAGATGTCTGCAGTATCTGCTGAAACACCTCCGCCCCCTGAGAAAGATGGGAGTAAGACTGATCTGCCAGCACTTAACAGTATCATCTTAAAATCTCTTTTACATCTTTTATTTCAGCTGTAGCCTGGGCTACTTTGGGCACCGTTAGTATAAAAGTTGGGTTTACCTCTTTTAATTTCTGGCCATTTTTAGATATGGAGAGAAAAGAGTATTAACTGCGCATGAGAGCGGTGTCTGAGAGCAGTAAGGCTGTCTCACAGGTATAGCCCTGCGGGTCTGACCCGGAGACACCGCGAGGGGGACAAAAGCCATCACCCCCGTTGTTAGAGCAAGCGGAGGTGCCAGCAAGAGCTTAGTAAAGGATGCAGAAGTTGTTGGTTGGATGCAACGTCTGTTACGCTCCAGAAATATTTTGTCATTTGCTGCTCAGAAGCAGCCAGCAGGAAAGAAAAAAATGAAAACTGGTCAGTAGCATCTCAGTGAATTTTAAAATGTTTCTGTCAACAAGTCTCAAAACCAGCTTTTTTTCTCCCGGAAACGTGGAAGTGGATAACATACCACTGTGCAAATAATTCTTTTTAAGAAAGCCAATAATGAATAGAACATTACGGTTCTGGTCCTTCACTTATCTCCCTCTAATTTGCAACCAGCAATAATGAACAAATTAGTGTGTGTGGAAATAGAGCCTTATTGCTCCCCGTGACTTCTCTGACCTTGCCTGAGGCAACATTTGCATTTGGCTTACTGAATAAGTTTTGTTTTTCTGACAAATATTTGGTTTGTTTGGGGAAAAAAAAAACCCATCAGGTTGACTGTGGTTAATAGACAAACCGTGACAGGTAAGTAAACAGAGCTTTACAAACAAGGTGTATGGGAGGCGGCACTGAGTATTTTCTGAGGCATTGCAGACAGGTAATTTATCAGGTACAGCTCATAGAGACTCAGTGACACAAATATGACTGACTGGGTTTTGTTTCTGGTTTTTTTTTTTTAAATTCATATTGTCCCTTAAAAATTAACTTGGATTTAAAAGACCAGCCTTCCTTATTTCTCTGCAAAGGGTGTGAACGCCAGAAAGTTGCATTGATTAAGAAGGAAATGAATCAGAGGTTAACTCCAAATTGTGTCAGGTTGGATTTTGCCACCGTGAAATGTGTTGTATAATACTAGAGACACACAGGATGTTTGTGTACAGTAAAAGGTGCATGGCCAGGAGAGTATCTGTAGGGAAGTAATTCTTGATGGAATTTCACAAGCTTAAGTCTTCACCGAGAGGAAAGTATCATCTCCAGTTTTCCCATCATTCCCCAATCACAGCATACCCAGGTCCAGCTCCTGTTATGTGTAGTTTAGAGGGAATAATAAATACTTTCTTTAAAAAGCAAGCAATTTAATCTGTCATCAGGCAATCACAATTTGACATGCCTATGCAATAAAATGAGGATCCCATATTTTCAAGGAATGAAGAAAGCCACACAGCTATAGAACCTTTATTCTGCCTTTGGGACCACACTCTGCTTCAGAAGTGTTTTGAAGGAGAGGAAAATTAAAGTTAGTAAATAAGTAAATGGAAAATAGTCAAAAGCTTTAGTTGCGCTAGCAAAGATTAGTCCTACCAGGTTGTCTTTCCTGTTGACATGGTTCGGTTTTCGCTTTTGTTTTATTTTAGGGAGATAATTACTTATTTGGACTTTAGTAACCCAAGTAAAATAATGAAATGGTGGAAGTTACTACTTTTCTTGAAGGAGGTGAAGTTTAGTAGAAGAGTTTAAATTTGAATGAAGAGCTGATTAAAGGGGACACAACAGATTGTATCAGAAAAGCTCTGGAGACAGATGTCTACTGGGTATCCTTAAGGACTGTTCTTGGGACATGTCTAATTAAATATTTTCATTAAGGATCTTGGCGCAGGACGTAAGTTTGTCCCAGAGACCTTTCACAACAGAGAGCTCAGAGATACTGAGAAGGAAAAGGAAGGTCTGGATGGCATTTTAGTAGAACTGGAGGATGCTAAGAAATGGAATAAAAGTTAGATAAAGTTGTGCAGAACCCAGAGGTACATACTGACTCCGCTTTAAGCTGGAAGAAGAGTGGAGCCCTTATGTATATGCAGAAAATAAGGGTACACTGTGCAGAATGTCCCGGTAAGGATAAAGCATTAATAACATTTTCATTGCACGGCTGAGTCCTCTCCAGGAATACTCTGTACAGTTCTGGTCCCCAGCTTAATGAAGGTGGCTAATAACTAGAAGAGATATAATAAAGGAAAATACATTGTTTTATGAGACAGGTCTAAGTGAGTCTGCCTAGTTAAATACATTAATCTGGGACTTAGTATATGCATTAGAAAGGATAATACCAGACTGGGGAACAAGCTACTTTAATGTAAAGAACAATGCTAGCGTAATTTATACAAATAGTCTGAAAGGTAAAGCCCAAGTTTAGGCTGAACATTTAGAAGCAAATTTCATAAATGTCAGAGGGATGAATATCTGGAGCAACCTCCCAAGAAGCAGGGAGGGCTCCGCTGCCTCGCTGGAGCTCCGTGTGTCTCCAGAGGGGTGGTGGCATGGCACAGCTGAGCATTACACGGGGAACCTGTAGGAACATTATATGACCCTATAGGTTCCAGTGGATAAGTAAATTGCTTACAGCTACCACTGATGTAATTCATTCCTATTAATCTGCTATTTGTTTCTAAATTAATAAATCACAGGCAAGTTAGGTCTCATTGTACCTCGGATGTTTGTAGTGAAATATGATTTGTGTTTTGTCTCTGTTGAAATCTTTGGGTTTCTGCAAAAAAGGAGCGCGGTATCTTACGCAGAGGAGTTGAATAATTCTCTGTGTTTGCTTAGCTCTCCCCCTTGACTGCCAAGAGTTTAGCAACAGCTCATGTCGACAAGCCCTTTGAAAGCAACTGTGTCTATTGCTTCCTTTTCCCCAGCGTGGGCGATTCAGTAGCACCCAGTCGGTAGGAGCTGTAAGCCTGGGGGGTGATGTGAGGTTTCTGCCCTTGCAGAGGCAGGGATTGAACCCTGCCAGCGCGGAATTGGTGGGGCTCGTGTATATTTGCAGTACAGTTGGACTTGATACTTGTTTGTCCTATGGCTGGCATAACGATGGGTGATCTCTTCCACCATCTGCAGCGCTTTGCATATACTATCGCTATTACAGTCCCCTTACAGGGGAAATAGCTCGATAGCTGTCCATGACCACTTAAAGTGCACATTCATTAAGGCACTCCATGTTAATGTAAGGCGGAGAGAGGAAGTGTCAAATTTTTAATCCCTTGTGAGTGAATTACTTTGAGAAATACCTCAGAGTCTTCAGGAATATTTGTAAGATTGTGAAATTGAAATATTTCCTGCAATTAGAAGGTACGCAGAAAGCATATGTTATATGTCAAGACCATATCATAAGCTTACACTGTAACTTTTGACCTCTTAGCCCTCTTGAGCAAGAGATTCCCAGGCTATTAAACTGTCATTATTGCTCTGTCATGCATTTGTAGCATGTGTTCATCTCATAGTAAATATCTCATCTTGTAACAGAACTAAAGAAAATCCTGTGCTTTCCTCAAAAAAACCCCAAACAAACAAACAAACAAAAACCTTTTCTTTTTTCTTAATCAAGGCAGGAGCATGACCCTAGAGGAAAGAAACACTGGCTGAAGAATTCAAGCTTTGTTTTGAGTCATGGTATTGTGCCATAGAGGATAAAGTACATTTTTAAGTCACTGATGAATATGCTGACTACTTATATTTAGGGACACACTGTTGCATACTAGTGCTAAGGAATAATTATTGCAGCAACTTGGGTGTTTGTTGTAGGGGAACATAAACACACACACACGTAATTCCCCCCCCTCCTTTTCTTCCATGCAATTGGTGAACAAGGAAAGAAGCTTTTCATGTCATAGCGAGGAAATAGTTACAGCGTCTGGGTTATGTGGTGATAAACTCCTGGGGAAATCGAGACAGCATGGGTTTTCACTCACTCGCAGCCATGTATGTGTTAGTATCATATATAGTTATAAAATATATTGAGTCTGTGTTCTTTCTGAAGCTGTTCCAGAGCCCTTCCTAGCCCGCTGTGTCTTCAACATCAGGATTTTCATTATATAATTAGAGGGGTGTTTATGCATCTGATCTGGAACTTTAATTGCTCTGTATAAGTTAAAGCTGATGACATGCATTTGTTGAAAAGAAGAGAGAAAGAAATGACAGCGGCTCCGTGGGGAGACTCGTGTAAGCGTGTGCATGATTGGGAGCGTCTGCTTGCTAAGGGGTCTGCACATTAGCACCCGAGACTTTCTGGGGGACGGGTATGCACCGTGCACGCTCGGGGAGAGCTCGGAAATCAGTGTGCATTGCTTATACTGCCTGTCTGCCCCCGCGCAGCCCTGAGGAACATCTGCCCAGGCTGCTGGAGCACGGCTTTGGGTGAGCAGCACTGTGCTGAGAGCTGTATGACCCACCTGAGCCTGGGCCGAGGTGGGACCCACCAGGGAAGGGGCCCGGCCCTTCAGGGTGTGCTGTCTGCCTCCCAAAACTGGGCTGCTGGTTGCTGCGAATTGTTAGTGCCAGGGTCAAGTGAGGTTTTGTGCATTCAGAAGATGTCAGCTTCTTTATGTGGGTCAGGACATGAAGCTTCATGCTAGGAATGGGAGGCAGGATTCGGATATAGTTACTGTGCTGTTTCCTTTTTGGCATTGGGTTATTATGGTGAGACAGAAACTTTTTTCCCCCTTTAAGAACTGCAGTCCTTAAGAGAAAAAAAAAATACATATATATCAGCTCAAGAGGGTCTAAATAGCTTGTTCACCTATTGCTGATTTCCACTGTTGCAAAGTGAAGAGTCACCTTGCCTCTGCAGTCTGCTCATGCATGTGTTTCCTGAACAAATGGATTAAAATGGGATAAAGAGCATTTATCACTACCTGGCAAAGACAAAGTGCCTAACAATGCCATTTTGACAATAAAACATGCTTTCTGTCTGGCCAACGGAACTCCACAGGAATAGAGCTACCATGGTGGGAGTGGGACTGCCATGGTGCGGCAATGGTACCTCTGCAGCCATGTGCCTTCATGGGGAGTATTGATGGGGTCAGCGAGCAGGAATGCAGGGCTTGTGATGGTTAAATGGAGTGGAGCTGACGTTCTAGCTACTAGGTTGTTTATTCCCCACATTTACTTTTCTATTTTTAATCATAATTAGGCATGTGCATTCTCTTTGTCTATGAAATGAGAATTTATACTTCCCTTCCAAGTCCAAGAATTGCAAGTTTAGTCTCACTTTTAAGTACTTCAGGTAGACTTACAGTGGCTTCAAGAAGACACTTAATATATTACATATATAAAAAAATACACACATATGTGTGCATATGCAGTGCTGGGGGGGGTGGGGAAGGCAGCGGAAGGGGTTGCTTTGAAGGAGTTCACAGTACATTTGGAATGGGATTATGCATACCAGTGGTTTCCAGCATTGCCCAATATGCAGGCACCTACAGTATTTCTAAGGGAGATGGAGTACAGACCTCTGTCTAGCGAGTGTAAGCCTGCTTTTCATTATTTACCTTTCATGGGCATGAAAATAGTCCAGGGACTCCCAGGGAGATGCAGAGCACAGGTTGAAAATCACTGGCAAGGAAGCACTTTAAATGATGCCTTGGAATGAATGAGGTAATACACTTTTGTAGTAATAACCACAGAGGTCTAATAGCATCCCTCTACTAAAATACAGGCAAAAAATAAGTTTCCAGTGCTCCGTCTCCATCTGAGAGATGTGCATATTTATTCACTGCTTCTGAAATCCTGTTGCATTTCCGTAAGTTTTCACATAATGACCATGGTAAAAAGCTTTCCATCAAGAGATGGCCTTCCAGTTCTGTGGTACAGGGTTTGATTACTTATAGCCAAGTTTGGATCTAAAAAAGAGCTTAAAACCAAAAAGAATGGAGTAAGGCTTTAAGGCAGAAGTTTCAAAGCAGCAATATTGCTTCAGCAACGTCATCTTTACATGGCCACTGATCTAGGCCAACGCAGATTTCCCACCCTATGAATTTTTTATTCTTGAAGTGTAAAACATACTTTACCTTGCTGATTTTTACCTTGCCAAATTTTGAAATAAACGCAATTAAATGGAAAAAGAAGAGCAGACAGTTTTGCATGCTTGAAGACACGCGTTACTAGGAGCAGGTAAGAATGTGTTTGCCATTTACGAGCATCCCTACAGTTATGGGTAGGATTAACTCCTCCTGAGAATGCAAGCTCAATTCTCAGGTTTCAGAGAGCCACTATTTTGCTGTGTCCCACTGTCCTGCAGCACATCAGTCACATCATGTGTGTCCTGCAGCACATCAGTCGTGTCATGTGAAGTGCACTTGCAAGGGTTGTGGGACTCCTCTTTGGAACCGTCGGCTCCAGCATGCAGAGAGGAAAACACCACCCTAAAAACCACATTGGATTTACTATTGGACCCACATTTTCTTTTATGGATTGTGTTAGTAGCACGTTATCTGGAATAGATGCACAGTGGTAGAGCTTTTCCCCACAAGGGTAAACTGTATTGCCATTTATTGGGAGAGTTCAGTAGAGTATAGCAGAAACTTTCCATAGACTGTTTTTGAGACTTTTAATGGAAACTTATTTTGGCAAAGCCCTGAAAGCACTCAATAATTTTCGTTATGAGATCCGAGAGCTAAAACACAAAACCCTTCTATTGGAGGCTGCTTTGTAAAAGCAAACCTGGTGACAGCAGAGATCCCGTAACTGTATAACATATTCAGATCACAAGCTAAGTTTTCCCATGGGTTTTCTTAACTCCTGTACCAGAACCTTTTGGGAGCTTATAAGCTGAGTGAGGATGTAATGCATCTAGCAGCAGCTGGTTTCTGTCTCTTTTAAGCCCATCTTTCTTTTTTTTTTTCTTTTACCGCTGTTATTTTTAAGGCTGTGTTGCGTTCTGCTTAATAAAGAGGAGACCGCTTCAAGGTACTGCAGCCCAGTGCAACTAACTGAAGTCATTTTGGAGCGAGACAAGTTCTTGAAACGCCCTCATGGAGCGCTGATACCAACACAGTAATTTGGTGTTTGAGGAAAAATTTGCACTTCGTTCCTTCAGAAGGTTTCTTCACGGAGGCATTTGCAAGTAGGCTTGCAAACTTCACTTCTCGGTGGCAGAATTTCCATCCTTGTTTGAGCAGTACTGATCCATCTCAAAGAGGGGATTTTCAAAAGCCGGTGCTGATGGCCACCTCTCACTGGTGTGCCGTATGATTTGCGTGCTGAACTCCTATTCCTGCTTTGGAAAATCTCTGCCTAAATGTTTTGCCATTGAAGGTTTTGTAATGCAGACCTTTGTTTCTAGTTTTGGGAAGAGGATTGTTCCGCTTTATTTTTCCAAGATTGACCATACAATCTAATGTAGCACCACAGTCTCACATTCAACACTGAAAAATTTATTTCCTAGCCACGGAAGAAATAGCTTGATTTGTTCAAGATGAGTATTTAGTTCCAGGTTTTGGGAGGTGAAGACGAAGGCAACACAAAGCTGGTAAAACACAAAGCTGCTCTGTTCTCGGGGCTGGTAGCATTTCATTGCCTGCAGCTAGGTTATTTACTGGGCTCACAAGAGCTGCTGCAGCTCCTCCATGAAGCGATAGATAGTGATGGAAGACTGGCGAATGCATCAAAGGCAGCCAAACAGACCTACAGCTTTAAAAACTTGCTAGGTGTCATTTTTCCCAGATAAGGTGGCTCTGGTTTTAGTAAGGCTTATCAGAAGATATTTAACGCAGGGAGCAGCTTCACAATGGGGTAAGAGAGTTGGCTGTGTGACGTGCGTATTTGCTCAGAAGGCAACTATTTTGCAATTTTGGAAACTTTCTGGGATGCAGTGGTCAAAGCCAGATCCTTCCGAAGTTAATGTCATATTGTGGAAAACTAAGAGTGATTTTTTTTTTTTTCAACTGAGGTTCATAAGTGCCTGCCTTGCATCATTTTTTTTCTCTGGTATTTTTAGTACTCGGTAAAAGTCCTTGAAATCTTAAAGATTCAAGCATGCAAATTCTTAGAGTGGTGGACCTCAGATCTTAACATTGCTTGCCTTTAATGGCTTCCCAGCTTGCTACTCCACCAATTCTTTCTTTCTTTGAATTTCCACGTAAGAAACGGGCTAGAGAAAAATGTGGCACCTCCACGTGATGTACCAGAAATATGACAATGTGATTTTAATTCTCCTGCTAAAGAAACTTCTCACAACAAAAAACCGAAGGCAAGGGAATGCCAGGGACACGAAATGCAGTGGGTTTCCTAGGCGGGTGCAGTTGTGTTTTGGAAGGCGGGAGGCATCCTAGCAGTGTTTGGGTGATTAGCGTGTACAGAGTGCATGTGCTTGGCCCACGAGCAGGGACCATCCTCCTGCAACACTGCCGAGATGCCCCACGGCAGTAATCCCACTGCTGGAGCTTACACTGGGGTGTTCCCGGCTCTGCTCCTCTCTGTTTTCTTCTAGGAAAAAAACAAATGCCTCTCGCTTTGTGGAGGACGGGACTACGAGCAGTTCTGCTGCTCCCTGGCACACCGTCGGCGCACGCAGGGGAAGGATGGGTGTGCAGCAGGACTTGCACACCCGCTCTCACCATCCTGTTGCCCGCGGGCAGGCGATCACTTCGCCGCCCGGGGACCCAAACTTGTGTACAGCAGTGAGTTTCCGAAATGCTGTAATATAGTAAAAGGCAAAAGTTGATTATTTTAGTCAGAGAGTGGGAAAAAAGAAGAAAAAACCTCCAAAGCCAACAGATTACCAAAAAACCTCCATCCACCAGAGTACTTGAGTGCAATCTTTTGCAGAAGAAACATTGCAGGGACAGGGGAGCAGATGGGAACAGGAGTGAATGAGATCAGTTTTACAGTCAGGCTTTCATGTCTCTACGTGCATTTTGCTGCACTAGTAAAAAGGGTTTTTCCCCCCCCTCAAGACATCTTTGGCAAAGATAAGCACAGTCCAACTGACTGCTACCGATAACATTTTTACATTCTGTGCTGGACCTTAGGCTGCAGCTAATTTATCAGCTTTTTGTATACAAGAGGACGTTTATTCCCCCCCTTCGCTGAACTAATGCAGCAGTTTCTTTCTGGCAACTTTTTCTACAGGGAGTGGAATGTGTTAAAGCGGGTTTGTGACATTTATGTAAGGGTGGATTTTTTTTTTTTTAATCCTTATCTGCACGTCGTCTTCTGGGTTTTTTTATTTGCACGTAGGGTATTTTTCCTGTGTTTGAGAAAGCTGCACAGTGTTTTGCCGGCCTCGTTGCTTAGAACAGGTCCATGAGGAAGACAAAACTGGTACCGTCTGTCAAACTTTGGGGACAAAAGAGCTGCAGAATCAAACTTAGCAGCTGCAGTCGTCTTCATAATGACTTTAAACCACTTCCAACTAAACAGCCACAAATTCTGAGTATATATGAAATAATGATTTGACCTAAAAAGACTGATACAGGATGACATATAGACTCTTGACAAATTTTCAGGAAAGAAAAAAAATTCCTTTACCTGTTTGTTAATATGTTTCTTTTATTACTCTTTTCAAAGGCAAGAGGTAAATAAGGGGTCCTCAGAAGTCTGCCACAGTAACAGTTGCTTTACAGGCTTTTGTGCAGCTCATTGCATGTACGGGCCTCAAATACTTTACGCAGAAACAGAAATGTGTCTATGAAAGAACTGGAGAAAAAGAAGCAGGAGAAAGTAGAAGGGCTGTTTTGGCAAGGTCAGAGAGAACTAAAACTTGTGCCTGGGCTCTATTCTGTAACCAATCAAAATGAAAGATAAACCCCGTCGTCTCATTTTTTGGGACCTGTGCGAATGGGTGTTATGATGATACAAGTCTGGGAGTGTGAGCAGAGGCTCATCCAGTATAACACTATATTTCTGGAGTTCAGATTGCAGAATTTCTGGGCTCAGTACTAAGCCATAGAGCAGTTGCTTTGCTGAAGAGGGTGAAAGAGCGTGAGGAAGGCTGCCTGCCTTCCAGCTCAGCTTGCATGGCAGGGGTTAACCGTGGAAATCAAGAGATGGAGAGGGAACATTTTCAGAGTTTGAACAGTTGTGTAACGTACCATAATTGTGCATTTCAAGTACCTTTTAAAATGTTCAGACTTGTTTACATTTCTTCACAGAACTAAACTCTGGCATTAAATGTGGCTGAGATTCCCTACTGCTAAATAAGACCAACTCTAAAAGCAGTCCACTTGCTGTAACATGCAACATTTATAGTACCAACGACTAAATTCAATGTTTTTTCTTCCCAGACTTTTGAAGATAAATTGGTCTCCGTCTTCAAAACTTACCCAGGTGCTGTTAAATCACTTTGTGGCTTTTTAGCGGCGCTTTCAAAAGTAATTGTAGTTCTCCTCCTTCCAGAAAAAAGGGCGGTAGAAAGTCTTATTTACCTCATTTATTGAATTTCACACAGTTAAATTAGTGAAATAAGAGCTTGATTCAGATCCCATTGGTTTCAATAGCAGTCTTTCCATTGAGTTTTAGTCAAGGCTTAAATGAAGATCAGAAGATGACCCAGAGCTCATTTGCATTTAATATGCTCTTCAGCTATTCCTTTTAAACTTAAATATTATTGGAGGCTTTTCAAACCCAGCAGCGTGTATTAACTTGCTTGCATGTCAACATGTGCAAATACCCAAATTTCGACTGGAAGCCCTAATGTAAGAGTTAACCATAGCATTCATTCCCATGAATGTATAGTAGCTGGAGACAAGCTTTTAAAGCTTTTTATCGGCTTTTGCTTCTTCTTTGTAGTTAGTCGACAGGGCGTTTGCTACGTTAGTACAGATAACTTAACAGTACCTTTATTGTCTGAAGCAGTAAATATTGTTTATCTTAGACCTGTCTACAGTTTTTGTCTTGTTTTAGCCTCACTTGAGAAGGTGATCTCATTCCGAAGGGACAAGATGTCTTCTGGGGAATTTTGGGGCATAGATCCTTCTTTCTGTAGCTTTCCAACTTGAATCTGTAGGAGGTTGGAATTTGCTATAGTTTCTTGCTATAGACCAGCTTCAGAGGAAGCATCGTGCAGTGATGCAACTATACGGGCCTTGATGCAGCATCCACTGTGGTTGCTGGCAGCACTTGCCGTGATTTCAGTGGGCAGAACCACACACAGAAGTGGATGGGGTTATCGTGGAGGTGGGCACGCGTAGTTCAAGGCAGTGAACAAAACTTGCACGGTTGCTGTTGTGTTTTCAGCAGTTCTCCAGATATACTGCAGTCTCTAGAGATGTCGGTCTAATCACCTGGGAGAGCTGTGTATATGTGTGTATGTGTATGTATGTATTGGTAAGAAAATAAGAACGTGTTGCATTTGTAATAGCAAGCTTTTAGTCTTCTACTTGGAATCAGATGCAAGTGGTTTCTCTTGCCCTTTTTGAGTCAGTGTGTGAGTGCTTACATAGAATTTACACCTCAAGGGGTTTAGCAGTACATGTATGAGCACCACGCTTATTTCTACATAAGACTTGATTTAATATAAATAAAGAAAAACATGTGATTTCTTTTCACTGGAAGGCACAAATGAAAATACGCAATTGCAGTGTCCTAAGAAATCCCATGTGGTAAAATGTTCACAGCATAGTTTAATGCTTTTAACTCTCATTTCTCAAATTAACTCATTTTGAAACAATTTTAAACAATTCAGTGCTGATGTAACTAGAAACCGGTCCCACATTTTCATGGGCACACATCTTCAGTTTCTTTTTATTGTGCTATAAAATCCTGCTGTTCCGTAGATGTTGCCAGAACAAACAACAATGAAGAATGTAGTTTTTTTAGACCACAGAGCAGAGGCTTACATATCTGTTGTCATCCACTTGTTTTCCCAAATATACCGGCGTATACCTTGAGATGCCACACCCCTGCCACACACGTCTCACCAGATTAAAGGCTCGGTGAGCCATGCCTGTTGTCGGAGGTCTCTTGGCTGCTTGCTGCTGTGCTCTACGCAGGCTTTTTACACCACTTACAGCAACACAATAATACAAAATTCACCATGGATGCCAAGAACCGTTGTGTTTCTCCGAGCTGTTTCCCAGGGCCTGAATCTCGCGTGGACGGGACTGTGTGACGGCCCTTCTCACGCTCCAGAGCTCTGCCCAGTGGATGCATACAGCTTTTTTGTGATGGGTGTGGTAGCTATGCCGGTGCGTGAAGCTGGAGGGTAGGAGGGCTGCAGCCATGGACTGTTAGCCAGAGGCTGTGCTACCTGGTGGGCCCATCCGTGGGGGAAGCCATCGGAGGGCATGGGACCCGCTGGGACTGACACCGAGGTCTTTTACACCTTGCATGGTCTTCTTTGGGGTTGTCTTCCACAGTGCAAGACAAGCTTACTTTGGTCAGTACACGGGTTTCACACAGCATAAAGATCACTGTCCTGAAACACAGGCATGGGTAATGCTTTCTCTTGGAGGACCCTGCGCAAGTGGGATGGCAATACTTCCATCTGGTCTTATCAAACAGACCACCGGTGCTGCCTTCCGCACCGACCCCCCTGCCCCCGATTTCCTCCACAGTGGTTCCCAATGTCTTGCTCCTCCCCATAGGACTTGGTGGAGTTTTCCCTGTGCTGTACATCGCTTGGAAGTCTAAGCTGCGGCTGGCGTGTTTCAACTTGAAAAGCCGCATTTTGCACCTCAGAGCATTCACCTGCAGTTGCTCTGCTGTACACAGGGAAGCAAAGGCCTAAAAATGGCAAGCTATGCATGAACTCATCGCTTTGCTCATCCTGGTCTTGATAGATTTGTAGGGCCAAGCTCGTCACCGTGCTCCACCGGGCTCACATGGAGAAACTTCGGGGAGGGACCTCAAAGTTGATGTTGACTTCAAGTAACACAGTCAGTGTGGCCTGAGTTTCTATAAAGGTGGTTAAAAAGTGGGGGGGGGGAGGTGCCTGTTTGGTTTTCTGTACAAAATTTTTAAGTGGTGTGTATAAAATTTATAAACTGTTTGTTATCATGTGTGTATATATATATATATGTGCGTGTATGTTTGCATAGCGGTCAATAGATATGAAGTTTCCTTATTCTTGGGTTTTCCTCAGTAATAAATCATTGGTACAGGTCATTATTTGAGTTCGTTGGTGATTGCATTTGCGATAGACCCGGCCATTAAACTTGAGCAACAGCTCAGCAGAGAAAGCCCCACACAAGCTCTGGGTTTCCCTTGTAGCAGCCTCCCCAAAGGGTGCTGGTGGGGGTAACAACCCCGCAGCAGCACCCCAGCCGCCAGTGAGGACATATTGGGGAGCTTGACTTTCCCGCCATCGCTCTCAATAAATAGCTTGCAAAACTCAAGGCAAAGTCATACTGCACTAGCCGTTGGCCGTTTGGCGGGGACGTGGCTGAAATGCAGCTCGGAGGAGGGTTGAAGCGCGGGTGGAGCATCCCGGTGCCCTTGGGAGCGGGAGCTGGGCCCAGCGGCACCTGCTTTGCCAGGAGCGGGGAGCACTCTAGTGCAGAGGCTGCCGATACCCGGCGTGCCGGGGCACCGCCGGCGACTAATGCCAGCTCCTGCCTCCCTGCGCAGCGCCCAGCGGCTGCGGTTTTCTGTTGCGTCAAGTGATGCGCTGGTCACCTCTTATTATCCCCAAGTCCTTTTCAGGGTGATTGCATCTCAGCACCCCATTTTCTGTCTAGTATGTGTTCTGCAGTCTTTGATGTAAGAGCTTGCATTTGGCTATAGTTCAAATAATGTTGTTCAGAGGGCTTATTTTCCTAAATTATACAAACCAGCCTGTGCAGGTCCCTCTTTGTTATTTAGAACCCTGACAATGTTTGTGTCATCTGCAGGCATCCTTAGCAGTGATTTGACGATCTTCTTACGGATGACTGACAAAGCCATCAGGTTATCCTTCAGTACCCTGCTAGAAACACTCCCTCAAAAAATTACAATTTATTATTCACCTTTAGAACTTTTCCCTAACTGTAGAAAATTGGTGACAATTCCCATTTCTTTGCAATTCTGCTGGTACTTAGAGAAAAGCTTGTTTTGTGCTGTCGCCCTCCCACAGTTACATTCTAAGTCATTTGGAGGGGAAAGCTCACACTCGGGGCTAACCCACCATGTCATTGTAGTTGCTCCAAATTTACACCGGCATCTGGAAGAGAAGAGTTTAATCTCCCACCCTGTTCACATTGAAGCCAGGGGAAAGACTGATTTCAGCACATCCCAGTCTGGCCTTAATCTGGAGGATTAATGAAGATACATGCTGAATTAAGTAATGTCAACAGAGAAGAAAAACAGAAATAATACTAAATGATATTGGGGGGAAAAAAAACCCTCCTAGGGAATTATTGAGGCTGAATCCCTTGTTGTCAGAAATGCTCTACCTTCGGAGACGTCTTCATTCGGGAGCAAGTTGGTTTGTATTTAATTATTTATTTTTTCAGGTAAAGGCACTCGCCAGCAATCAGGCCATCCAACTGTCACGCTGTCTCCACCCCTTGCAATTCGGGACATGACTTTTGCCATCAGAGGGAAGGTCTCCACTCCGGTTAGGCCAGAGCAAGGGAAACTTAAAATTAGATTTAACTGGAAAAGTTGCTTTTGTCAAGTAAATAGAAATAAGTAACCATCTGGGAAAGCTTTCCCTTAAGGCATATTCTTTTCTCCATTATGGAGTTAGTTTTGGGTCACTTTTGCAATTACAGTTTCCGTCTAAGTATTTTTGAGAGCTCTGTCGTCGTTTTTTCCCAGCGTGTCTAAAAGTCGGAGTTAATCTCAGTAACTGCATGACTCTAAACCACACTGTTGGAGGAGGGACGTCGTACATCCACACGAGGCTATTTTTCACGATGTTTTAAAGTATAGTATTTGAATATGTGCAAAAACAATTATCCTCTGTGGCAGCATTTCCAGTGCCCGAATGCTGCTGTCATTAACCTGAAACTGGACTTTTTAGGTGTCGTATGCGTTTGCAACCACTGTTCTCAAGGCAAAACATCTGCCTGCGTCCGAGCACTGTTTATACTCCTCACCTGTTTTCTAGCTTTTCCTTTGCTTTTCGTAACTTCCCACAGCACATCGCAGCATATTTGGTTTTCTTTTTGTATCATGTGGACTTTCCTCCCTCTTGAAATTCTTACTTGGTGTGTAAAACACACTAAACCCGGTAATACTGAAATTTCTCCATCACATCTCTCTCTAGTGTTGAGCAACTGGTGAATATAAGAAATGTTTCTATTTAAACGGTTAATCTCATGTAACGTAATGTTGCTTTCTTTTTCCAACCTCGACATTTCATACCCTGTTTTCTTTAGGGAAAGCATTGCATGTTTCTTCCTCTTTCTATCAGAAATTAGGTTAGTCATGATGACAAATGTCCTGTCTGCTCTGGTACTTCCTTGTAAGCTTAAATGCGCAGGGCATGGCCAGGATCCCCCGTGTGCTGTGCAGGGCTGCCCGGGAGGTGTGAGGGGCAGGGGTTTGGGATGGTGTGGTTGTCCGTACAGACCCATGTCAAGCAGTATTTCTTACCAAATGATTCCAGTTCACTTGAAAGGATTTTTTCCCCACGCTCTAGTTAAGGTGAATTGGTTGTGGGCAGCACTGATGGTGGGACATCAAGTGCCATTATCTCCCTTGGCCTTCAGAGGCAGCTTTGTGTCTGGACCAAGTGCCCGGGAAGGTACTGCTTTTCCATGAAATACCTAAAAAAAATCAAAAGTGGAATTACTGCTAATGAGTGAGGAGAGAGGAATATTTGTAAATGTGCTGGCAGACTAAACAAGTATCTCTTGTCTGCAAGTTTTGCGTTATTGTCAATAATGGCTGGAAAACATGCAGGAAAAGTATATAAACCTATTACGCCAGGGCGTATAGAGTTATAAGTGATATATGAAGCATGGAAATGGACTTGCATGTCTCTGAAATTGCCTTTGCGAGTTATTGTTTTGCTGCGTCTGTCAGAGCTGCAGGGAGACTAACACAGGCTAAGCGTGGACAGAAACAGCTGATGATTTGGGGATTGGTGATAATTTGGTTTCAAAGCATTCTCCAGGGTTTTTCTCAAGTCTGGGACGAATATGCGTGACAGGATTGGGGCTTTAGTAATCCGAGATTTTCTGGGGAAAAGATGAAAACAGATTTCACTTGTATCAGGGCAATTGCTGCAGGGACCACTTTGTTTAATCTGAGCTTGTATGGATTTGGGAGAATATAGTCGCTTAGCGTTACAGCTGGATAGATGCTTTCGGTTTCCCTACCGTCACTTGTGGAAAATGCTCCTTAGAAATGCTTTGGTTTCACTCCACTTTTTTGGGCTCCACAAGAAAGTAAAGGCCAAGGAGCAGAGGGTTGCAGAGGGTAAACCTGTTTGCATCACCCAGAAATATTCCTTTAAGGCCAACTTTGAGGCAGAGAAGGGGAGAAAGCATGTCTGTGGACAGGGAGAGGATTTTAGTATCCAGGGCAGCCAACCCTGCACTTTTCATAAGCACTAAAATTCAGCAAGTTTGCATCTATCAGTAGTACAGTGTGCCTCTTTCTTCAGCTCTTTGATTGCTGCTGTCTTGTACAGCACCTGACATTTTGGCTCATTTTAGCAATACCTGCATTTTTTTCAGGCTGTCTGTTGAGGTAATACTGTAACTGATTCAAGATCAACGTCGCTTTGGCATTTAGGAAGTGCAGCATGTGTGCTAAGAGCAATATCACATAGAAATAAAAAGCTTTGCGGTGGTAATCCCACGCTGCTGCCTTGCAGACTTTTTGGGTTGTCTCCACGTCGCAGGGGTGGTGGCTGGGGCTCTGGGGGTCCGGCGGGTCGCCCGGGCTGGGGCAGGAGAGTCCCCTGCTCCCAACAGGCAGGCCCGCTCTCAGCGCTGCAGCAGACGGCGGCCTCCTGGGACGTCCTCTCTGTGTCAAAACTTTCCAGGCTGGCTGTATTTTTATTATATTAACATCACAGATAAGAGCAAAGCTTTCGTCTTTTAGGGATCAGCCCATGAAGTTCAGATCTGGATCTCAGCTTTTCTGCTCCTCAGGGACATTCTCATCCTGAATTTTCGTCAGGAAACTTCTCTGGGTTTTTTTACTCTCCTTTTTAGCTAAAACATGCTGCAGCCACGTGTAAGTGTGCACATGGGACATACATTATGCGGTACATACTACCACAGCCCCCAGTAGTACCACACAAGTATCCATACCCATTGCTGACTCCTAAACCTAGATAGTGCTGGCTTTGCTATGCATTGAAACAGAAGTGTATAATGAATGTATGTGGCATCAAAATCTGTCCTTTGGAGGACAAATAGGTCAAGCTCAATAGAGGTTAAATCATAATATAATTCATCCATCCACTCATGCATGCACGTCCCACTTAAAACTCGGCAGAGCGAGGCGAGCACCACATTGTGCTTTTCCCTCTGGCCAGGATAGCATTCACGCTGTAGTATTATATACAAATAATTATAGCCTGTATCTTTTCAGAACAGTTTCCGTAAGCGAAGAAATTGCAGGAATGGTATTGTTCATCCCATGCAAGCAGGCTGTTCTCTTTTCTTTCAAAATAGTCTATTTGGAAAATTATTCAGCAACTTTGCCTGAGTTCAGTGAAGCTGCTGCAGGGGTTTTAGCTTGTTTTGTTTGATTTGCTCAGCATATACTGCTTATGACCCAGGTTCTCATTTGGTAAATACTTCTGTGATGAAGTTCACTTTTTGGATGTACTTAGATCTCTTTGCAGCAAACAAGGATTTGGCCCTGTATCTCTTCGAGCAAACAAAAAATTGTACATGAAGGGGAAAGCTCCTGTAGGGTAGTCTGACTGATGCTAGCCATATACTGTTGAGATCTTAACAGAAGCAACCCATTTTCTTTTCCTCTCTGGATCTTAACCAACATCTCACCTACATCTGTTTCCTGTGCAGAGGATGTGATGAGCCTGATGGAGGGGACAAGTGTTTTTGCATGTGGCTTAAGACACCTTTGGTAGAGAGCCATCAAAGCTTTCTTTACTCACAGAACAGGGGAAGAAAGTACGTCCTGGAGGAACAACCTGAAGCCTCTTCAGAGCTCGTTACGTCTGGGTTTCCCTCTGCAGCTTCACAAGCTGGCAAGCTCCTTCTTGTGGGTATTTGCTCCTGCCCCCTTGCTGTCCTCAGAGCAGTTTCCAATGCAGCAGTTCATGGGGCACCAGAGTGAACCAAATTGGCAAGCTTTCCTGAGCTAAAAATACCCTCTGTCTGTTTATTTATTGTTCTGCATTATTTGTATCTTGAATCAACTCTTTGGCATGGTTCACTGTACGGCCCCATAGGACAGCGAGAAGGAGAAACAGAAGAGTAACCATGTCCGCTTGCTGTATCAGCCCTGACCTAGTAAGCAGTGAAAAAAGTCTGTGTTTCTCAGGATGGCCGAGCTAAGTTCAGAGCTCCAGCACTTGTCCGATCCCAAGGGAAGCACGTTCGAGTGGGTGCAGTTTCTCCTAGGGCTTGTTTCAGTGAGCTGGACTGTGCAGTCCAACCAGTGCCAAGCTGTGTAGGGTCAATGGTGGGTAAGGGTGGCCAGGATGCCGCCAGCAGAGAAGGCTTCTCCTGCCACCCTTTCTTCGGTTCAGTCATAGCATAAACACTGCAGCTTTTGCATAGGGCCTGTCTCAAGTACCGGTGCAGATCTTTGCTGTTAACACCGGAGATGCAGCGAGAGCATCAGGCCATTTGTGGACCCCGAAGACCGTAACAGGCTGACTTACAGGTCATCATTTCAGTGAGCACTCTAAACTGCACCTGCTCCCGCATTGCATTTGAGTGCATTTCAAAATCACACCCATTTTAGAGATCATATCTGAGATGCCTGAACTGAGCATCCGAGCTGAGGTTTTGAACCATCTGAAAATCTTTTATGACTGGCTTTTTCCTTGGTTGGAGAATAACATTGCTTAAAATTCAAGACAACCTCTGGGAGGACTCTGACATTTCCAATCAGTTCAAAGCCTCTTCAGCCCCGGTCCTAGCAACAACACATTTTTGAGGGCAGTCCAGCATACAACGTTTCTAACTTTATGCCTTCAAAATGTGACCACTCCACAGAATAAGACCCCTCCTGTGACTCTGGCTGATAATTTATCGTCCTTGTACTTGAGGCAGAAGATGGCAAATGCAGATTTTGAGCATGAACACATTGGAACAGTTAAGTTTGAAACTGGAACAGAAAATCCTGCTTAGAAATGTCTTGTCTGTTACAGAAATTCAAGATAAATGTAAAAAGGGTCATTTTCTACACTTGAGGTTCATGTAGTAACAAGCAGCTTAGTTGATGTAATCACAGCCCCTGTTAAACCGTCCACATTTCCTAGCGGTTGCCACTCTGATCCCAAACACCATAATGTTTATCTAGACGTATAATGAGAAATAACTGAGGAATGTGAGTGAATAACCTTGCTTTAAACATGGACAAAGAATATGTAATCTGTTATCACCGTAGCTCCTTAATGGTGCTGACTGTATTGAGAAGTAACGCATGTTCAGTGAATGGTTTTGACGACTGATAAGTGTTTTTATCACTGCTTATTAAGTTATTTTTCCTACTAATAAAACATCAATTGTTCGGTAAATCTTCAACAGGTGGTGTCTTATGTTACTAGCTCTGAAACTTACTTCCAGCTTTGTCAAGAGTCTTTGTTATTTGCTTTACAGCACCCCACACAATGGTGTTCCAGTTTGTGATTGGTGCTTCTAGGAATTAAGGCTCTGCAAAAGTATCATTTCATTTATTATTTTCTCCAAGTTAAAAGAATGCAGTTCTTTTCAGTGTGTTACGGAAAGCCATGAGGTCAGGCTGGGGTGGCATTATAGCGATGATGAGGGAAGGGCCTCCTTTTGCTCCCACTGAAGAGCAAAGTTGGGCTGAAGCTTTCCACCTGGAAAGTGTTGTGAAGTTTTTTATCACATTGCCTTCCATATCATTCTTCTTTCCTCCGGTACATGTCTGTGCTTGGGAAATGTTGCATGCTCCCTATGCTATTGCCATTATGATCAAGCAAGATAACGTTCATGTTTCTTACACGCGTGTGCTGATTCTTCACTTACGGTGGTGCTTGTAAAGATGCGTGGGCAACAAGTCTTTAGCTTGTACTTATTCTTGCTTTCCTTCATGGAGTTTTCTTCTTTCTTCCACAGTTTGTCAAGGGACAAATAACAAGCTGACCCAGCTGGGACATGTGGAAGACCATTTCAC
The DNA here is from genome assembly GCA_034782735.1 of Sagittarius serpentarius. Lineage (NCBI taxonomy): Eukaryota > Metazoa > Chordata > Aves > Accipitriformes > Sagittariidae > Sagittarius > Sagittarius serpentarius. Next base: position 5,614,689 of record JAVKLA010000010.1, on the reverse strand, counting down.
CAGCCTGCAGAGGATGTACAACAACTGTGAGGTGGTGCTGAGCAACCTGGAGATTACATATGTGGAACACAATCGTGACCTCTCTTTCCTGAAGGTTAGTGTTCTTGGCCAATGTGGCTTTCCCTGCTAAAGAAATCTTAACTGCTTTTTTTAAGTGCGAAGGATCAGTTACCTATAAAATTCTGTGGTGATCCAAAAACATAGCTAGCTGATGTCAGAGAAATTGCAGGTCACAGTCTCAGCCTACCTGCAGGCTGCAGAATACGCTCAACCCTACTGTACTAAATAAGGTACTTTGAGAAACAGCTTTTCAAGCACCTGCCAACCTATGCTGGCTGCCATGCAGATGGGTTTCTTCTTATTTACAAATATTATTACATCCTTACCCATTGCCTCACTCCTCAGAGGTTCCCCACCAGCAGAGGCCAGCGAGGGGTACAACTCTGCTCCCCCGCTGCCAGACTGCCACCAGCAGCAATAGCGTTGCACTTCAGTTTATATTTTTTAAAGAAAGTGTTTTACATACGTTGTTGGTTTTGGCATGCCCAGTTATCAGATTAGGAGGTTTTCAAAGAAAGAGGCAGGAGAGGAAGAGTTTTTTTTTGACATTAGTGTATGTCTGGTATCGAGAGCTCTTGTATGGAAGATTTGAATAAACAGCTCAGTCCTCTGGATTTAGAGGAGTAATCTCCTTGTGTGAGCTTTCCTCCTCAGGGAACAAAGAAAGGGAAAAAAAGCGTTTAATTGTAGTAACAAGCGAGAACATCAGAAAAGAGATGTTTCAGACAGATGGGTTACAAATATGATGGTATTGCCATTTTTCTTTCCCAAGCACAACTTGACCATGGAGCTCAGTGTCCCCAGGAACATAACAGGTCTCCTGAAAAATCACTGGTGGTCTTCATAGAACAGAAAAATATCCTAAGTGGTAGTCTGAGGGTTTTTCATTTATGGTGATTTCAGTAAAAGGCAGGAACTAACCTACATCCAGGAGCAGTGCTTCTGTTGTCATGTTGTCCTGTAGTTAGTGCTTAAGAGAGAGACCGTTACCTGCTCTTCTCCTCTCCTGAGTGTTGGAGGATCCACTAGGAAAAGGGTGCAGAAGGTAGAGTGTAAAAGCCTCAATCAGATGCCTTCTCTGTGCTGCCAGTTGTTGGAGGCTGGGCAAGTATTCAGGGGAAGCATCACACTTGGTTGCCATATCATCCATACTTGCCCCATTCTCCTGCATCCCCTAGGCAGCTCCACTTGCCCTTGCCTGGGGACAGAACAGGGGTAAGCTGGACCTTTGGAATGACTCCCTGGTAGCTGCTCTAAGGATCAGTTTATACCTTCTTAGATAACAACGTTTTCCACGTGGTCCCTTCTTGTTCTGAAATTTATTTATTTTTTAATCAGATTAAGTGGTTTATCATTCCTTAAAATTGAAAGACCATGGATTGGAAGGGTGGGAGGAGGAAAGCGACTCCATCAAGAGTAGAATTAAGCACTTTGTTTCTTCTGTTGTTCTCTCAGACAATACAGGAGGTTGCAGGCTACGTGCTCATCGCGCTTAACATGGTGGATGTCATTCCCCTAGAAAACCTCCAGATCATCCGAGGCAATGTGCTGTATGACAACTCTTACGCTCTGGCAGTTTTATCTAATTACCACATGAATAAAACCCAAGGACTCCGAGAGCTACCAATGAAACGTCTATCAGGTGAGACGAGGGCAAGAGATGGAGGCACCTATAAAGCAAACTTCAGCTGTTAAGTTATTGATATCAAGATCCGATTGAAGAGCTGCTCTCAGTCATATGCCATCAAATCCTGCTTTAAAAACAAGGATTTTAATGTAGTTTCCCCGTTTCCTACTTGCTTTCGGGCTAGCCAGCCTTCTTCAAAAGATGAAGATAGATCATCATTTCTCATTGGAGAAAGATCCAGAAAATCCAAAGCATCAACAGTGTGGTGAGATTTGTGTCCCCAGAATGGCAAAGAAGTATCCGCTTGTTATTTTGCATTGTTTTGCATTATTTGATTCCAGCGTATACACGTCAGTATTTTCTGTTAAATTCCGGTGGGAGCTGGTGGTATGTGAGTTAGGGTCTTACACAGTCTTTGGCTGCGCACGACAGCATTGCCATCTCTGCTGAGCGCAGTGGCCTCTGGAGGTGGCACCAGGGAGGCGGCCCCATGTAGCGGCACCTTAGTGGCATCCAACAGCAGCTGACCCTTCAGAACCCATCAGTCTGAGCCTGGTGTTAGTTGCACTATCAGGAGTGCTGGTGCTGTGCAGATTGCCCTTTTCTGTCAGCATAGCGTGACTGAGGGGAAGGAATACGTGTTTTATTTCCCTTTCTTTAGATCAGAGACAGAAGACTTAGGCAGTTTGCTTCACTTACCAATTTTTTTCTTCCGTGGCAGAAATTCTCAATGGCGGTGTTAAAATCAGCAACAACCCCAAATTGTGCAACATGGATACTGTTCTCTGGAATGACATCATTGACACGAGCAAGAAGCCTCTCACAGTGCTTGAATTTGCAAGGAACCTGTCTTCTTGTAAGTATTAACTTAGCAAAATGCTATGCGCTCCTTCATTTCAGAGAGAAAAATGAACATCCCATATTTTGTGCGGTGGGTTTCGGGTCCACTAATTCATGCATGCAGGGCCACCAAGCCCTGTTCCAAAGGAAGTCCTTTCATGTCTTCACCGCTGGCCAAAGATGTAATTTTTCATGGTGGTTAGGTCCTTAACTCATAGCTCAGCCAAGTTCTTGGGAAAGCTTCTCTTGGTTTCAGGTGGTACCCTACGTATGTGTTCTTCAATGAGACCTCAGAATAACGTGCATTCATTTGCTTTCCAGCAGTCTTCTGTTTACAATGTAAGGCTCTGGTCTAGAGAACCCATACAGGTACCTGCATGGAGTTACTGTGGGACTTGAAGCCTTTTTAGCGCTAAGGCCCAAGTTGAGTGCCATAAAATTCTGGTGTTTTGGGCTGCACAGATTATCCTTGCAAAATTAATGACAAATGGGCAGATAAATCTGATGCTTTAGATTAGCAGGGAGATAAGTTTATATTTAAAAGTTTGTGTAGCACATGCTTTGAGTGGGTACAAGCTAATCCTTCAGCCTTATGAGTCCCTTGTAAAATCCCCAGTCATTTCATGGAAAGGAGAGTTTATTTTCATTTCTGAGCATTTCATTTCTGACACTGTAAACTGGCGGAAAAACATATTTTCTTTGTCTTCCTCCAGTTACGTAACTGCCTGAGAGCTAACAGCCAACTTCTGTGTTGACATATTTTTCTGCAGAGCCCTAGCGTAATCAAGGGGTTGCAAATGATACAAGTCAGCAGAAGAGTTTGGCTCTAAACACTGTGGAAATGTTAACCTTTCCCTTTTCAGCTTTAAAAAAAAAAAGTTCTTTGGTCCCACACCAAATCAGTCAACTCTTGGACAAGTATTGGCATTTGTTCAGCTATTTGATGGGCAGTGGAGGGGAGGGAGAATCACGTGTTGTTAGCAGGAAGAATCACTCTAGTAGGAAATGCCTCTTAAATACAGTGAATTCCAGATTAATCTGTTTGGACAGCCATTTACGGTTTTAATAACGATCCCATAATCTAAAATAAGTTGTTTCTCTGGGACTTTGCTCGTCATTAAGAGAAAAAGAAAGAAAGAAAAGAGTAAGGAGGGAGGGATGGGAAAGAGCCCAGCACTGAACCTTCAAGGTCAGGCAGGGTGTCTGTCCATCCTGCCGCCTCTCCATCGATTGTCCATCTGCCATGTAGTCCTGAGCCGAGGAATATTTTTGGCAGAGGGCAGGAGGACGGGTGCGAAGCAGACAAGTTGAATTACTTTGTGGTCGGAGCAGCTGGCAGTTGCCTGTGAATCCAGTTGGATTTGTTTTCTTTTTAGAACCGCGTTGTTCAGAAACATTGATTTACATGTGGCCTGTAGCGAGCAGCTGGCACATGCTCGGCCGCAAGCCGGCAGTGACTTGCCACTGCATGCAAACTTCAGCAGAAGGGCTAGCCGGGCAGTAGCTGAGATTCCTGTTCCTGGGAAAAATACGCCTCTTTTGTAAGCTAGACTGGCTGGGTATTGCACTCGCTTGCTCAAAGGTGTGGAGAACTGCACGTAGGAAGGCAGAGAGGAACAAAGGATAAGGATTTTAAACTCCAGCTCTCAAAATTTTTGAGTGCTGGTATACAGGTGCTTCCTCCTCTGATTTATTGAGAAGGAAAGCTCAAGTCTTTGTTTTCTGTGACTCACGTGATGCTGTTGTTGTTCGTGTTTATAGAATATAATACTCTGCTCTCATGTTTTAGGTCCCAAATGCCATCCGAACTGCACAGAAGACCACTGCTGGGGCCCTGGCGAACAGAACTGCCAGACACGTAAGCCTGGAGATTAATTAAGAAATATCTCTTGTACTCTGACATACTAAACTTCTATCTACCAAAAAACTAACCTGTCAAACACGAATTAGTGTCACGTATTTCACACTCGGCCTTCTCTGCATCCCGCTGCGCTGAGGCTCCTTGAAGCACACCACAGACGGACATGGCTTGCTTCCCCCTCTGCAGAAGCACAGTCGCGGGGAGGACGGCCGTGCCCGCTCCCCCGGAGTAGCTTCATTTCTGGAGGGGAAACCTCAAGGTGATTTGGCTTGGGTCTGGATTTCCCTGCAGATGTGCTGTTCCTCCAGAGGCAAAAGACTGCAGCTGTCTCCTGCGTTGAAAGCTTTTGCCTGTCGCCCGTAACTTTCTCTCATCTGCGCTTGAGAATGTTTATTCTTTAAGTTACTTTACCATGTAAGAGAGAATGCAGTAGCAGCATGGTGAATTGTTTGCCTTCCTGCTGTTTCCCGCAGAGCCATTCTGCAGGCCAGTTAATGATACTTTGGATTAATTTCTACTATTAGAAGCAACAACATAACCCAATTTTTGCTGGCTTTAATTCCTGGTTTTGGAATCCCTGTAGATTTCTTTTGTAAACACAAAAGATGTCACCTTCATGTGGGTAATCACACTACTTGGAGGATCCTAGGAAGTCTCTCAGAAAATGCATAGCCATTTTTTAATTTGTAAATGGAGATATTTGGCATTGTGAGGTTGTTCGGTTTGGCTGCCTGTGCTTTACTGTAAAATTTTGCAGGTAGGATGCTTGCCTGATATTGAGAGAATGACAGAAACATCCATTTAGAAGTGATTGAGATTTTGCAAGGCTTTATTTTTCCTAAAATAAAGGTTGAGGAGGAAGACCATCTCAATTTGTTTCACTGCTTCATTATTTCCTTTTTCTGTGATAAGTGGGGAAATACACTTTCTGATTCTTTGTTTTGTGTAAAGTTCAATGGAAAGACTGCTGATCTAGACATAATGCAAAGGAAAACAACATCCTATCTTTGGTTCCATTGCAAATAATCACCTAAACCTAAGTTTCTTGCTTGCAAGTATCAGACCAAATCTGTACGGCTTCTAGAGCTTAAGGAAAAAGGAACATAGAGCTTTTCTGTCCTCATTTAGTATAAGCTTTAGGTTTTTTCAGTCAGCTCTGCAGTTTGGCTCTTCAGGTGGCCAGTGGCTGTGCACACAAAGCCCTTCCCAGGTTGGTCCCCGCAGCTGAAGCCGCACAGCTGTCCCAGGGGCTTCCAAAACCTCAGGTCACAGCCCTGCAAGCTTCCAGCATTTACAGACTCTTGCTGGCTTCGGGAGGATGACCAGGAGTGCATAAAATGAAGCCGTTAGCAGGCTCTGGCTCTCCTCTCCAGGCGTTCGAGAAACTGGCCAACTGAAAATGTATCCCACATTTCCATATGTGGGAAAGTTTGGGATGATACGTATCTTTCTCCTTCAACAAACGTGGGATATTCTGGATGAAATATAAATGTTTGCCGTGATGTATGTTTCCAGCAGGAAGCTCAAGTCAATAGCTATCAAAGTGATGAGCTGTTTTACTCCCCTGCTGATGCTTATGAAAAAAAAAGATATCAAAATGCTGTTTGTGTAGAACAATGTGACTTTTATTCCCCTGTTTCTAGTTGAATGGAGGAGTTGCTGTCAGAGAAGCTTATGCATATTGTGGAAATAATCTGTTTCCTTGAAAATATAATATCTTGCTTACAGGCCTACAAGAAAAAGGAAATAATACAGTTTGGATACAAAAGTGTGTAATGGAAAAAGATAGGAAATACAATTTTCTAAAAAATCACTGTTACATACCCTGCAGCGGGCTACATTTTCCAGTAATTTTCTGTTAATTAACAACCATCTATTTCAGACTTACAGGAATTCCTGGTGATATTGTAACTCATTTGTACCAACTGCGAAGAGGGTAACAGTTACTGTAGTCCACAGTCAAAATGCTCAGGGCGCTGTAATGCAGCAGATTAACCACCAGGTTTCTCCGACATCTAATGCCAGGGTCTGCGGATCAGTAATTTCTTTGTAGAGAATAAACAATCCCATTTTGGGTCTCTGGTACAAACATGCTAGCCATCAATTTCTGGGTTTTTTTAAATTGTTCTGATGATCATTTTCTCTGCTTTGATATTCAAATGGAGGCGATTTCCCAGTTCTCAACAAAATGTTGCAGGCAGTTTTTGCTTCCCTGCAAAAAGCTGAATCAGGGCCAGTTCTTCCTCTAGGTTGCTGCACTGGTGCAAACCCTGTGGGAATTGAGTAATGAAGATAAAATTAGACCAAGGAATTGAAGCCTAAAGAAAAATAATGCAATACGCGTATGAAATCAGTTTGCTGAGTGAGTCTCCCCTCTCTCTGCAAATTTCAGAAATATTTTTAGTGCATTGAAGGAATCCTAACACCACACCAACAACGTATGGTTTCCCATTATAGTACAGAGTCCTGGCAGTTCTCCTGCAGTGTTGTTTTTCCCAAAGCTAGCACCAATAATAGCAGATTTTCTCAACAAAATGGAGCCAGATCTTTCTCTATTGCCCAGCTGTAAGATGCAATGACTCCACAGAGTTTTTCTTGGTTTAGGCATTGATGCCACAGGGACCTGGATGCTCTTTCTAAGCAGGACATGGTTTGCTGGCTGGGACCAGAGTGCCTAGCACCTTGCAGGACCCAAGATAATTACGGCCTGAACACAACCCCTTCTCGCCACCACCCACACTGGCTCTTGCCCCTCCCGAGCTCTGGCCTTATATGAGGACAGAATACGCATGCCATGGGGAAAATCTAGCGCAAATCCTGCACCAGACCTGTTCTCCATATTTCTTGATCTCATTGCAGCAAGTACAGCTTAAATGTTCTTCATTCCTGATGTTTTTCCTTTTTTCTTGTGTCTTCCAGTAACGAAAGTCATCTGTGCCCAGCAGTGCTCTGGCCGGTGCAGGGGAAAGGTGCCCAGCGACTGCTGCCACAACCAGTGTGCTGCGGGGTGCACGGGGCCTCGGGAGAGCGACTGCTTGGTAATGATGCTGCACCATCGCCGTAATTGCTGAAATTCCTGGCACGGCGAGGCAGGCTTTCAGCTGCACATCCTCTAGCCTTCTTCCATCTGAGAAGGCCTCTGAGGGGTGCTTACAGGGCTTCCCTGCACGGGTGGTCGGTGGGAGGGAAGAGGACATGAGCTTCACAGCACCTTTAGGTGGTCTTTACTGACTCTGCGGGTGGACCTTCCTGGTGTGTGCCAAACCAGCGTTAGTGCCTTCGAGAGCCCAGTGAGCTCGAAGTTGTTGCAGAGCAGCTAAGCGTCTGCTGTAGGGTGACTTCCCCACATAGGCAGGTCCCCAGGTCCTCAGCTGCCGCCATGGTGCAGTGGTTTTCCATGCCATCACAGCTTTGCCTTGTGCTCCTTAGTGCTAGGCAGTAATAATCCCAGTAATAATTTAGGTTTACTAAAGCAAGAACTTGTAAGGGGAATAAGATATGATGGATCTTCGCTTTTTTTTGCATTTCATTGAACTTCAGACATGAAATCTAGGTTTCCCTTTCTGGTTTTCACTTGCCACAAAAGCACTGTGTTTGGGGGACCCTGGGGCAGTGGAGGGAGAAGGAGCAAATGCAGGGGGTTTAGGAAAAAAAAAACCATCCCATTGTTTTTCTACAAGAGTTTCAGGGGGTTGGTGCATGCTGTGGTTTTAACTCTTCCCCATGTTTGCACTACACTTCTTTCTGAGTTAAGTGACACCTGAATAATTGCCACAGAAACCATCTGGTCTGGGTTTTGTTGTTGTTGTCTGTATTCCTGGTCCCCTTATAAATTGCGTGGCTATGATGCCCTTACTGGCTCACAGGGAAGACAGTTATTCTCTCTCACCTGGAAAGCCAGTGAAGAAAAAAGGGGAGAAGAGAGTGATTATTAATTTAATGCAGAATTAGACTGGAAGAACCAACTTGTCCTTTATAAATGCCTGCTGAATTGTTCATTGCCTGCAGCCAGATATAATGTCTTCAGTTTAATATTTAGCCAGAAAAGTCAGTAATCGGCAGGAAAGGACTTGATTTGATTTAGGTTATTAAAAAGCGTCCAGGAAAAGTACTGTTTTTCTTGATCTCGTTACTGCTTGTAGGGAAAATTCTTCTGTCTGAGGCATGCAGATTTGCTCCTGTTCCCACGTGAATCCCAGCAGCTCTCTGCCAGAGTGCCAAGGTTTCTTGTTCAGAACAAGAAAACCTCATGTTCTCTCCTTTTTTTTCCTAATGTTAAACTCAGTTGCCCAACCTGAAGCAACCTTTCACCTTCAAAGCACGAGGGACCATCCCTGTAGCTGCTTGGGGTTTCCATTAGAGCTAAGCAGGAAACAGATGAGCCCATCAGAGTGTTTTTAAAGAGCTCATATAAAACCATTGTCACTTTTTAAGGAGAAGGTAGTTTAATGGGTGTTGTTCAATGGCAGGCATGCCGCAAGTTTCGGGATGATGCTACGTGCAAGGATACGTGTCCCCCATTGGTCCTGTATAACCCTACCACTTACCAGATGGATGTCAACCCTGATGGAAAATACAGCTTTGGAGCCACTTGTGTGAGGGAATGTCCACGTAAGTTCATTTGAGGTTGCAGCCGCAGAGGAGGTGGTGGGTTCGAGAGAGGTGGGAAGGGACCTGTGTCATCCCTCTGCGTTATGGCCAAGTGAAAGAGCGCTTTCTTGTTCTCCTCAGCTTCTGTTGGAACCGGGAATAGGTGACAAAAATAAGAGAATAGCTGGTAAAGAAGGCAGCATCTTCAAACTGTCTGCATCCATCACCTTCCCTATTTTTTAACCATTAAATTTTGACTTCTGCAGATTTTTCTCTTGATGGGGAGAAAAATATCTTATGAGAATCATCAAAGCAATGGCCATATGGGATCAATCCTGTAGATTACCAAAGCAGTGTCAGCTCTTAACTGGTTCTTAATTAGGAGTGGTAGAAAGTCATTGGTTTAAACACTCCCTCTCAAGGCCTGTGATCATTTCTTCCTGTACAGATGCTTGCTTTTTCTTTCACGCTGTTCCGTGTCTGTGTTTTTTCAACCCATCAAGACTTAAATGTAAGAGAGGGTTTAGCATACAGAACTGGTATCCCTTTCTGAGGTTGACAATTGCCCTGCCTGGCCCTTAGCCTGGAAGAGTGAGTGAAGGTGAGGGATCAGAAGTGCCATGTATTGATCCTGATTATGGCACTCCTGCACAGCCTGACCTTGGCAATGTTGTTTTATCCTTCTGTGACCATTCCCCTCTCTGTAAAATTATGATAGCGCTGTATGTCCATCTACCTTCAAAGGATGTTTGTAAGAATTAATAATTAATGCCTGTACTTCGCTAAGTATGCCAAAAGTTTAAAAACCCTTTTTCTTCCTAGTATTGCAGTGCCTGTGCAGCCCCCAACGCATCCCTCTTGCATTTCAATGACCTTTGTATCCTTATTTTTTCCAGACAACTACGTGGTGACAGACCACGGCTCCTGTGTTCGCTCATGCAATACCGATACTTACGAAGTAGAAGAAAACGGTGTTCGGAAGTGTAAAAAGTGTGATGGGCTATGCAGCAAAGGTATAAAAAGCATGGAATAAACCAGTAAGACTTTGAGATGGTATGTAACTTACTACAAGAAGTACACGGAGTTCTGACATTAATTAAGTACAAATTCAGTATAAATATCCAGTGATAGTTTGGAGATCTGACAAGTGGTTTGACCAGGAAACGTGGCTGTGGAGCATGCTTTCCAACTGGGATACACCACAAGTACAGCAGATAAACTGTTATGTGTATCTTGCACATCGGCCTTCTCCTTCGCTTGTCCTTCCCGGTATCTCATCAAGAGGAATAAAATGCAAATGGGACAAAGAGAGAGAAGGGCATGTGCCAGGGCCTGCGTGCAGAGATGCTCAGACCAGAGCTGCACAGCCAGGCAAGCAGGAAGCAGTTATCCTGTGGCACTTTCTGAAAAGCAAAAGTAGGCAAAAGATCTATGAAACTCATCTTCCAGTGGTAGGTTTGACCATATGGGAGTGCTTTGTGGACTAATGGCATCTCCATGTTTATTCCCTTCCATGTGATTGGGCTTCACTCTTCTCCCCCCTGACTTTTGTGTCTCTCAACAGTGTGCAACGGCATCGGAATAGGTGAACTTAAAGGGATCCTCTCCATAAACGCCACAAACATCGACTCTTTCAAAAACTGTACCAAGATCAACGGGGATGTCAGCATTCTTCCAGTTGCATTTCTAGGGTGAGTTGCCTGCTGGTCGTTTAGCACTGGAGGAGAAGGGCTAGGGAGAAATTCAGGCTGAGCCATTCTTTTCCCAATTCCTCATTCTGTTTGTTTCAGTGATGCCTTCACGAAGACCCTGCCCTTGGACCCCAAGAAGTTGGATGTCTTCAAAACAGTCAAAGAAATATCAGGTTAGCAATGAGTTTTGAGCTGAGATGTTCTCTGACTGGTACTGCCAAAAACACAAAGGGAGACAAGGGAAATTTTTTAAGTGTGTGAAGAAAAATGCAAGTGAACGGTTTCTGTCTCTGAGCTACCAGAGGTCACTCTTCACAAAGGTGGTCAGCAGCACCTCGCCAGCCTTATGCCCACGTAACCCATACTGGTCTCCTGTCCAAGGTGTGTGGTTTGGCCAGACCATCGCTTCTGCTGAGCAGTCAGCCCTAGCAAAGAGTAAAAGCAGAGGAGATCCTCAGCCACCCAAGAAGTATGTGGTGATGCAGAGGCGTGCCACTCTGGCTAAAAAAAGCCAAGTGTGTTTCTATTTGTGGAAAACCTTTCAGCAGCTCCTTAGGGAAGCGTGCTCGGTGGCTTGCGTCATCCTCACAGAGACACCCTCTCCAGCCTGAAGAGCTCTTCCTTGGGGTGAATGTATCTCCACGAGCACAAAGCAGCCAGCGGAGTGCTCAGCCACCGTCTTGCACCAAATGTCAATTAAGACTAATTTTGTTCAGCCCATTATAAAATGAGCGTAACATCAGAGCTGGGCCCACAGATGTGACTCCAATTCCCCTCTTCTTTCTCTCTTTTACCTGTCTGGTTCCCTTCAGAGTAGCAGTGACTAATCCCAGAGCTTCATACAGCAGCCTGCAATTTCCCAAATTCTCCCCCTCCTCCCAAGCACCTCAGCTGAGCAGGGAAATCTGCTTACCTCAGTAAATCCACTCCGAGTGGCTGTCGGTTCTGCTCCGTTTCTGCTTCCTCTTCAGTTTTCCTGTTCCCTGAGGGCAGCTCATGAACGGGACGGAGCGATGCCTTTCTCCCACAGCACCGGAGCCCATAGCCTCTCAGCCAGGGTATCTGCTGGCAAGAGCCACCATCACTGGCGGCTTGGTGTGGCAGGATGTGCAGCTCACCAACACATTCCTCTCTTACGCTCGTAAGCCCTCGTGGTGGGCTAAGTAGTAAACTGTTTATAAAATGAGGTTTAAAAATATCTCCCTGCTCCCTAAAATGTCATGTTTCACTTTGAGATTCTCAGATAAACATAGGGAAAGCACAAGCGCCTTCTCGCGGCACAGGAGGAGGTTCTGCTGCCAATACTGACTGCATTTTGGTTTTGGTTTTGGTTTTGGGTTTGGGGTTTTTTTTAATCTTCTTTTCTTCATTTCAGGATTTTTGTTGATTCAGGCCTGGCCTGATAATGCTACTGATCTCTATGCTTTTGAAAATCTGGAGATTATACGAGGCAGAACCAAGCAACAGTAAGTAAATCAAGTGCCAGAGCAACTGTCAAAGAAACTGTGTTTAGAGCTGCGCTTGTCTAAGCACACCAAGGCAACAAGTGGTGTGAGACTTGAGTGTCCCTAAACTGATGCAAAATGGGGAAAACCCTGTGAGGAGCAGAGCACCGTCTTTGTAGCAGTAGATAATGTGCCCTGGGCGGATGAGACCCTCAGCTCCATGCTACGTGTGGAGGGCTGCCCTGGGCCTGCCCACCAGCCTGGAAGCGCAAGCAGGACAGAGAGCAGTCTGCAGCCTGGGGCAAGTTACGATGTGATCAGAAGTACTTTGGGATTTGGGGTAGCTGGGCAGTTGGGGATGGAGACCGTGGCTGCCAGGCAGTGTGGACACCGGCAGTGCATCCCGCGCCCGCCCGGGCTTACCTGGAGAGAAAGGATGGCTCGGTGGACCAGCACAAAATAATCGCTGCTCTACTTACAGCCATTGTTGCACATCATTTACTTGACAGAGCGCACATGTGCTGCCAATTTTAGCTTAAAAAGCCCATGCAAAACCAGATACAAGTATTGCAGTTGATTTGCAATAGGTATGTTGTGTACTAGGCATTAAGTTTAGAGGGCTGAGCAGCGTCTTGCTTGAACAAAATTCAGTGCACAGCAACACACATTTGAAAACCAAAAGAAAAACGTGCTGAGTAAAACCCTGCTTGCTAATTCTCTTTCTTCCATGTGTTTTCTTTTTGTCCATCTCCATTTTAGTGGCCAGTATTCCCTTGCCGTTGTTAACTTGAAAATACAGTCCTTAGGGCTGCGCTCCCTCAAGGAAATAAGCGATGGAGATGTTGCCATTATGAAGAACAAGAACCTCTGCTACGCTGACACCATGGACTGGCGCAGCCTGTTTGCAACTCAGAGCCAGAAAACAAAGATTATACAGAACAGAAATAAAAATGAGTGTGGTAAGTCAGTGCTGCCTTCCTGCTCCTTGTGGAAGCTCATGCTGAAATGCAAGAGTAATTCGAGCAAGACGTTTTTCTCTCTGTTCCTTTGGCTGCAAAATTCATCAGTGGTACTGCTTTAATGAAGGTGGTGAGGGAAAAGTGGGTTTTTTTTCCCACCGAGGATGTGGACTTCATGGTGTCCGGCAGATGGGAAGGTGCTGCTTCACCACTGTGGGCATAGTGAAGCCATGTAGGTTGAAGGACACTGAAGCTAACTCCAAACATTGGACTGTTTTGACAAGGTCGAAGCTGTTGTTCAACCATGCTGCTGTGGACTGCAGTGGTCCCTGGGCCAAAATCTTATTATTTCTCTTTGAAGAATACGAAATTGTTGTATTTTGGAAATTGACCATAGAATCACAGAATGGTTTGGGTTGGAAGGGACCTTCAAAGATCATCTAGTCCAACCCCCTGCCATGGGCAGGGGTGTCTTTCACTAGATCAGGTTGCTCAGAGCCCCATCCAACCTGGCCTTGAACACTTCCAGGGATGGGGCATCCACAGCCTTCCTGGGCAACCTGGTCCAGTGCCTCACCAGCCATCATAACTATTTCTTCCTTATATCCAATCTAAATCCAGCCTCTTTCAGTTTAAAACTGTTGCCCCTTGTCCTGTGGCTACGGACCTTGGTAAAAAGTCATTATAAGCCCCCTTTAAGTATTAAAAGGTTGCAATAAGGTCACCCCAGAACCTCTTCCTCTCCAGGCTGAACATCCCAACTCTCTCAGCCTGTTACTGGTTTAGCTTTATTATACAGCTGTTAAGCTGTCACAGAGGAGTTCGTTCTTATTTTGAAAGGCCAGAAGTCACTCTTAATTTCAGGCTTTGAGAATTAAGAGAAGCATGATTATTCCTCTTCCACACTTCCAGGACCATTCACATCTGCTTTGGAACAGGCTGGAGAAACTGGCTGGTCAGGATGGAGTCACTGGCAGTACTGTGTTTGCCCTCTGTCCTGCCTTGATGTTCATGGTTTTTCTTGTCTCTCTTTCTCTCCCAGCTGCTGCCAGGCACGTTTGTGACCCCCTGTGCTCGGACGTGGGTTGCTGGGGCCCAGGACCCTTCCACTC